>OX243788.1:6147500-6772500 GCA_945859555.1 Megachile ligniseca | reverse complement strand
GTTTGTAAATTTAGTGATTTATATAATTGACAAACTTGGACATTTATAAAATCCTAAACTTCTACTTTTGGAAATTTGAAAATTTCAGAACTTGGTACAACCTTTGGAGAATACTAGAATTGAAGGAATATGGACCTCCCTTAGTCGCCATTTTCTCCAACGTATCAACCTAACTAAAAAGTCCTAACTAACGAAAAAGTTTTTCCAAAGCACAAATGACGATGGTAGCGTCCTCTGTGTTCCACAAGTCGTACCTCCCAAAATAAAGAAACCTAACCTCCTCGCCCCAATTTTTATTCGTAAAATGACCCGATTAGTGCTTTCATTGCAAATACGGGGAAAAAAGGCTGCATAGAGACGGGATTACCATCGGCCTATCCGGCCTATTACGGCTCGTTTACAGCCGTGCAAACATTGTTACTAGCAATAATGTTCGTATTACGTCGGGTTGTTCATACCGAATTGCCGGTCGCTGCCAGTCCAGCTTTGCTCTGCTATCGATTACGTCGAATCCACAGTTATGCAAACACTGTTCGCTAATTATTCGATAACATTATGTCGGCTCGTCGTGGACGGGTACACAGTTCTCGCGCAGTGTTCACTACGGTAAACGTTGTCGATATTACGTCCGGTTCACAGCTACGTAAACATCGTTCTCCGACGAAGACGAATTTCATCGTATTTATTCGAGGAAAATAAAAATGAAAGATGGAGACACGATGGTTGTCGTCCATTTTCCAGCTCGTTCAAGGTGAGCCTTTTATTAATCATCGAGGTACAAAGGAGACTTCGACGTCGGTCGAGGCATCGGATTTCGTGCACAGAAATTCAAGATTTTCTTGACACTGTGCGGCTACGTAACAGGAGATTTCACATCCTGCTTTCGTGGAGGAGTCCACGTTCCGCGACTCGATACTCCACATCGGGACTTTGAGAATTACTTGGAATTCCTCACTCGTTAAATTCCTTCGGAACGTTAATTAACTGTGTCACAATCGGCTGATCGTTTCCGCGAAAAATCGTCGAACGTTTGCTAATCGCTTCCGGTGCAGTTTCAATGGCTACCGTTTGTTTCAATTATGTTGAGTCACTGATTGTTACCTTTTCCTAACTTGATGAGTTTACTGGGCTATAACTATACAAAGGTAACGGCCATCATTTTTTGTCTGTAATGTGCATAATTTTTTTTAGTACACTTCGTACAAAATAAAATTACTGAGACATCAAGTTTATTAAAACCCTTCATAATACAACAAACAATTATTTCATTATTTATTAACAAAATGAAGCTTTATTTATTTGCACTACTTAATTACACAGAGTGAATTTTCTACTGAAAATTGTTTTCTCTTCCACTTAAATTCAAATATTTGCAAGATCACTATAACCACACTAATCCGTAAAAAAAAAACTAAAAATCAGCAGAATATCAAGAGTAAAATTCGCCCCTCGACGAAATCGTATCCATCCGTTAACAACGAAATCGGACAAAAAAAACTTCGTAAAGCTTCGATACACCGTGCCCGATGAAAAATATACGATATCGAATTGTGTTATGGTTAGAAAAAAAAGACGTGTAAATAGCGTGAACGATTGACGTTGAAAAAAAGCCAATCGACGCGTGAACGCGATTGTACGAGAATTTATCGAAGTTTCTCGTTACGACAGCTCCCTAATTGGAGATGTAACAGGGATATGGAACCGGAAACTGGAACGAAACCCGTGTGCCGTGATTGTCAAGCGAAAGAATAACCGAGCGTTGAACTTTTTCACGGATTCGTGGCTCGCTTGTTGTCGCGCGACACGCGTACGAATAGGCATTAGCGAGCCGCGTGTAAAGCGCGGATTAAGCAAAGCCTGTTGCGTTCCAATTCAGACCCCTTCTTCCCCCACCACCTTCGTCAATTGGTCACGCGCGAATTATTACGTTCTCGATGTCCTCGCAATTGTAGCTCCGGAGGAAATTTTTAATTCCTCCGAGAAAATAATGCGTGGAAAATTCATCGTGTAAAAATTTCAATATATGGAAATGTGTGGAAAGTGCAACACATGTGAATTCTAATATGTGGAAAATCAAACGTGTGAAAATTCTGACGCATGGAAATTCGAATACATAGAAATTTTAGTATGTGACAATGCAACGCAAGGAAATTCTAACACGTGTGTAATGCATGCAAAGTTTAATGTGTGGAAAAAATAACATATGTGAATTCTAATACGTGGAAAATCCAACGCATGGAAATTTAAACGCATAGAGAACGCATAGAAATTCTAACATGTACCAATACAACGCATAGAAATTCTGACATGTAGTAATACAACGCATACACGTGTGCAATGCATGCAATGTGTGTAAAATGTACCGCACAGAAATTGCAATACATGGCGATGCAACTTCAAACAGCATAATCGAACAGATGAAAATACCCGCGAAGAATGCAACGCGTGAGAATGTGACGTATGGTAATGTGATAGATGAAACGTGTGGCAATAAAACGCAACGAAGATCTAACGTGTGGCCTTACAATGCGGGAATTAAGCATTCTATGAACGCATCGAGGAAGAGATTAAAAAGTAGAAGCGTCCATTAGTGATCAGACACGTTCAATGGTACGTATTCCGTTACCGTTAGAATTGAATTGTATCCTCTGCTCGATTTCGCAAGCGTACTTTCACGCGATGAATTTTTCTCCTTGGAATCGTGCCTGTTCTCCCGCATCGCGAACACCTGTCATGTATTACCTGCATCTTGATCAACACCTCACGGAATCGATACCTCGAACGAATATCAACGGAGTATCGAGCTGTTTGCTTTACACGCACGAACCCCGATTCGATGTTATCGAGTGCCGTTCGATAATACTAGAAAATGCTTCCTGCTAGAGGAGAGGAGCTAATTACCCGGAGTCCCGTATAAATAAGTCTAATTAACTGTTCCTACGGAGAATTGTTCGCGATCGAACAAAGATGTTATAAAGACATTTCCTGTGTACCTCTTCCTGTTCAATAACTATTATAATTATTTCGAGAACAATCAGTCCGGTCGAGGAAATGAGGATCAATTTCAAGAAATGATAATTACGTAACATTAATTCTTAAACTACTTATGCGGGAAACGAATATTTATAAATAATATTGTATAGTGGTACTTTAACGTTGTTTAAATAAACGTTAATTGGTTGTTGGTAACATTGGTTATTCGTACAATTGATTAACATATAAAATACTTCTGTGAAAAATAACTCATTGTTACAGTTTGTAAATATTGAAGTATTTTATGTGATACATGTTTCTGAATCAATTCAGTGCGCTTAGTCATCGTACGGTCATATCCTCGCTGACTAATTTTACGTAATGTGATTACTTCACCAAATACTGTGTTCTAGAAATTGCAGGCACGCGATAACGCGTGTTCGAACGTTGACTCTACCAATCTACGAGCACGCGATAACGCGTATTAGATCATCGTTAACGCTATTAATCTCCAACACTACCAAGCTCTAACACAATCAACTCTAAATCTATCGCTTTTCATGCACCTCAAAGTGTCTGCAATTGTCTTTCTGTTAAATTATCGAATGAAATTAGTGACGTGGGCCCCCCTCCACGGGTGCGTGGAACGCGCCACGCGCGTTACTCGAATATAAACTAAATATAGCATCGATGCAGTGACTGACAGCGACTCTTTCAAGATTTCCAGAGACACGCTCGCATCCGATGCAACGCGGTTCTTTCAACCGATAACGCGAGGTCCCGAACGGTGTTTCCTTTGTCCCGTTAATTGCATCGATTCCGTCGTAACAACCGCAGAAACCGATGGTATCTGAATGTACACAAAGGAGCGTACGCTGACAGCCACTTTGGCGCTGCGTGCCGCGATTATCGTCTCGGGCGAATCCTCCGCGACGAGGACCGCGCGTTATCGCGTTGGAACGACATTTCTATGGACTCGTTAAGCGAGAACGGAAGAGGAAATGACACGTGACGAGAGGTAACCGGTATCCTTGAGATTAATCGCGAGAAACGGCTCGCAGCGACACTCGGAGCGTAATCGAGGAAAACAAAGCGTGTTGTTGCGCTAGACCACGAGGCGCAGGGAAATTCGTCGGCGTGTTTTTATCCCGGTCGGCTTGCGGTCTCGCGCGTAAAACCGCGTTCACTCGCGAGCCTATCGAAACGGAAAAAGTCAACTCTCCCGTTTCGGCAACGGTGTCGCTACATCGGCTTATAAACCAGAGCCGATTCCAACGTGTCGAACCAGGAATTTTACGACCGACTATCGATTCCTCGATCGTTCGCGTCTAACGGGACGTCCACTCGTTTCGACTCGTTCGCCATTTTTTTTTACTTTTCTTCGGATTTGTCGATTTTTAATTTGGGAATGTGGGGTTTTGGGATTTGGGGACATAGTAACTAGTGACTTTGGAAATGTACTTAGTAACTTATAAATTTAAGTACTTCTCAAAATGTCCAAATCTGAAGATTTAATGTCTTACACATTTGAAATTTGCGACCTTTACATAACAATATAAAATTTTGATAATTTACAAATTAAAAAATTGAAGAATTTGAAGATGAAATGTGAAAATCTGCCAGTTACGTGATAAAAATACATTCAAAAACATTCAAGTCCTTAAAAACCTGATAATCCATGAATGCATGCATTTGTAAACGAGTGATTCTCACTCCTGTACCCACCGAGCATACTGCACTTCATTGTAGAAACACGATATATTGTTTTCTGCTACAGTGTTATACAAGCGCAACATGCGTCCATTTCTAGAGATTTCAATTACAATGCAAGTTGTGCATTTCAGTGCATGTTTTCGACGTAGTCCGAATGTTTGGCCAGCGCAGACAATCCATGATCCAAAATTTACATGATGTGTACGTTAATATTAGGTTTACCTGAAGCTTCTGTCTGTTTTATGATTATCTTAGATACCAGCTGCTTCTAAACAATGACTACTGCATCATGTGTTTACCGGGAAGCTACATAGAACAACAGTTTCGTGTTCGTTTAATGAATCCGCTGGAAATGATAATTGAGCAACCTTGGCGAGATTCATTTCTCTCCGTTGTTTGGAGTAACCTACTTATCGTCAAAACTCGTATCATCGGTAAACAGGTATATCAAAAGATGTCCACTCACGGACCACATATGTGATAGTTTGAAAGTTTTAGAAACGTGGTTGAAAGTGGACGTTTTCTAAGAAGCAAACAAATCTTTGTTGAATGTTGCTTGACAAACAATGTCACGTTTAATGGTGTGTTTACATTCGAGTGCTCATTTTTCCCCACTTCATTCTTTCCTTTCTTTTACTGATGAATGAGCATTTCAGTACGTGAACATTTCAGGTGTTAACAAATTTTTGTTGTAGTAATATGGAGGTTTCAGTCATAGAGTAAATTTTTAAGTTATTAATGTAAGTTATAAAATATTTGGTCACATTCTAAACATAGTAAAAGTGGATGTAAGAAATTACATCCTGTAGTAAGTGATCATAAATCCTGTTAATAGGTTAAACGCTACGTCGGACCCTAGGGACACGGTAAACGCTATGTAGGGTCCTAGGGACCTTAAACTTTCCATTTAGGCGGCGTTGGACTCTGGAGGACTGATAGCATCAACAGTGCTGGAACCTTAGGGGTTCTAAGTATTTCAGGTATTCTGGTACATTTATAGAATTTGGAAGTTTGGTGATTTAGGTTCTTGGAAATTTAGAAAGTTGGGTACTTGAACATTGAGGAAAGTATTTAAAGATTAAGGAGTTTGAGAGATTTAAGTATTTGAACATTGAGGGATTTGTGGAATTAATGATCTGGAAATTAGGTAACTCAGAAATTTTATGACTAAGTACGAACCTGAAAGAGTTCAGAAGTCATTAAAATTCCTATGCTGTCCCCTTTTCCTAATACCCTAAGCATATTTGACTGATTAATCCACCAGTAACCTCATAAAATAACACTTTCCCACAGGATTACCATATTATTTCCACCTATGCACTTGCACCTCCACATATACTCTCCATATAGATGTCCAAAAAGGATAAAAAATAATGCACCACAAAAGGAACACATTTTCATCGCTTAACATGAAGTAAAATTTAAAAAGCCGTCAAGTTGAAATCTGCAGGCTTACCTGTTGCCGGTCGTTATCGTGGAAAGTTTCGGCAGACCCGGTATAATCCCGGAGTGGCACACTGACAACACGTACCGGTAACCGCGAAAGCGGATTTCGAAAGGAGCGGCAGGTAGTCGGAAAAACTGGGCCGAACAACAAAGATGTCGATTAGGCGCGCACTGGTGTCGCGATGTGTGTGTGTGAGTGCGTGCAACGAAAGCAAGAAAAATCCACGGCGATCGTGCGTCGCGGCCGGTGCCGAGCCGACTGACTGACTGACTGACTGACTCCGCCAGTCACCACCGTACAGTCACCGCACTTGCATCAACACACACCGGCTGGCATCCACTTCCCCCGCAGCCTCCCATTTCCAGCTCCATTCCAGTCGCCCCAGTCGGCCTCCCGTGCATCCCGACCGGGGCCTACTCGCCTGCATCTTCTCGCGGCCCGCGATACAGCTGCCTGCCTTCTGCGTACCATAATCCGACTCCTCGCTTTGCCTTCTCTTCGATTTCGAAATTCTGAGACAATCGCTTTTGGACCAAGGGATGATGGCAGGATGTTCGAGAGTTTTGAAGGAGTCTTACAGTGTGAAATTTTATGGGTACTCTAGGATATGTGGATTTATGTCTACATACTGGGGTTATGAGGGCCTTAAGATTCGATGTGGAGTTATAGACACTCTAGGTTCAGGGTATAGTGTATATAGTCTAGATGCACTAGGGTTCTGTTAGAGTACCTTCAGATTCGATGAGGATTTTTATGGGTACTCTAGGTGGAGGATATGTGGAATTATGTCCACATGCACTGGGTTATGTAGGAGTCGATGTGGAGTTGTAGAGACACTCTAGGTTCAGGGTATGCTGGATTATGTCTAAGCGCACTAGATTTCTCTGTGGGTAAGAGTCTCAATGAGTTCAATGTGGAGTTGTAGAGGTACACCAAATTTAGGGTATATTAGATTATGTCTAGGTGCACCAGAATTCTGTAAGTGTCCCTATGGGTTCAATATGAAGCTGTAGAAGTACTCCAGGTCTGGGTATGTCGATTATATCTATGTACACTAGGGTTCCATAAGAGTCATGGCTTCAATGTGAAGTTGCAAAGGCACTCCAGTTTTACAGTTAATTCTCAACATCTCCATCTACAAAAGTCACTAGATGACTTTTCTATATTCGCACAGTCTCCGTCCACACTCGAAGAAGTTCCGTTCGTCGCAAAATATTAAATTCGCTTATCACTGTTAGCACGCTATCTCCTCGTCAGAATGTAATTAGCGATTCACGGTTGATAACGGTAATATGTGAGCTCTCGGCGAGATTAAATTCTTTCGATATTTTCTCTGAGTCGTACGGAAAAGGAAATAGCATATTGGATACGTGTTTATGATTCCGCGACGTGTGTCACAAGATCGCGGCTCATGATAAGCTTGCTTCTCTGCAGCACCAATCTAAATATTTAATAGATTAATCGCGAAGGTCGCGAGTAATCAATCGAGTCAATCGTTGTTCGTTAACTGTATCGTAGGGAATTGTCCGCGTGGGTTATTATAAACGGAGATTTGCGAACAGGGTCAAGCAGATACACGCAAGAAACTGAATACCAAAGATTCTTTGAATCACTGGGACCGTACGATAAAGCGTTTACACCTGCATCGATTAGCATCTTTCATTAAAATTAATGGAGAATCGATACTAATCCTCCTACGATCGCGTGCATGCTCCGCGCGCACTGGTGCTGCGCTAATTAACCCGAGTATCTGCGTCTGACCGAGATACATCGGTGCATTGAATTTGATTTTAGAGGCAGCCAAGCATCGAGCCACCGTTCGAGAGACCCTGATATTCGTCAATCAATATTTTACCGACCATCAACCATGGGTACACCTGCTCTAGCTGCGACACGAACCACCTGCACCCGTTTTGCAATATGCATAGATACGGTAATCGCGTGGGATCGGTACCGATAATGAGAACAATTTTCGATCTCTTAATCGAGGATACATTGACTCCATATCGAACTTCTCTTTAAAGAACGGGAACGTGTCCTACATGTTCAGTCTAAAAGTGCCGTCTACTATCAAACTGTTTTATCTTGCCAGATAGATGAACGGTCGATACATTTTTAGAATAGATGGTTGCTGTCTCTACTAGGTAATTAACAGATTCATTTAATTATTATTCAAAGACATGGACACCTTTTGTATTCTTAAATGTTCAATATTTTTGGAATATTTTCTGGTAATTTTGAGCTGACTGGAGAGAAATTGATTGTGTATTAAGATTATAAAAATTCGAAGTGGAGCTTGCACTGAAGCAGCTATCTTCATTTTCAGCCGCCACCATTTGCTATTTAATTTTTCTAGTCTACCTACAAGGTACTAAAGTTCAAAAATTCTAAAGTGAGAAGTTTTAAAACTTCTAAAACCTTAAAATACATAAAATTGTAGTATCACAGAAACCTAAAATGAGAACAGTGCCATTTTATTGAACTTCAACAGATATAAAACATAAAAAAACTACATTGCCACAATATTCATTGTAATAATTGGCAGTTTTATCTACCACAAAATGAGCGCGAATAATTGCATTTTTTATCACTTCCGGTCAGCTGTAGGGGCTGAGAGGAGATAAAGCTTTTAAAAGCGCGTTAACGCTCTCAAAGGGCAAGTAATCTTCCGGAAGCACTTTCGATATATCGATAGTGGTTTCCGGCGTGCCATTCAATTGTTTAAATGCGTTACGCGCTTGCACCAATTCCATCAAAACGTTTTTCAAGAGCACCTGAAAATAAGTGTAATAAGTATTCTGTATGTATCTGGTTGATCCTAATTTAGTGAAATGCTTGCCTCGGTTCCACAATAATTTGCAATACCAATACATCCTACTAGTCCTCTCCCGTGAATATAATATCCCAATGTTCGCCTCCTTAATCCGAAACAATAAACTACGTTCTGCTTTCTACACGCATCGAGTAATTTATCAATTTGATCGTCCAGTCCGCCTAAAATGTTGCAATAAATCGTGTAATCTGAATTTATCTCTCTATCGGAACGCACGAATTTTGGAAATTACCCTCAAGGTCAACTTTCTCAAGGTCAGGGGCAATAATCACGAATTTAATCTTGTTTAAGTCGATCTGTTTGCGAACTTCCTTTAAACCAGCATAATAGCGACGTTTGTACTTGGACTTGTTCGGGCATTTTTCGTGAAATCTCTTCTGAAATCTACAGATTTCTCTCAAAAATTGTTCGAGACTTTCGTTTAAGCTTTTTATCAGCATATTTGTACAATATCTGCAAGATGAACAGATTCCCAGAGTCAATATGCTGACTGGCATTTGTCACTGTTCAAGTTAATTGTAGCTATGGATGTTATCATAGGGAGTAGGATACAGGATAGGTAATACAACTTAATAAACATTTTAATGATACGATACATAATGTTTATTATGTATATGAACAAAAACAATGGTTTGAGCATACAAATTCATGTTATACAATGGTATGAAGTAAGACTTAAGTATTATATAAAGTTCAGAATAGTTGGCTATTTGATTATGTACAGAGTGAAATACTTACTCTCTAAAACTGCGAGAATATTTTATTAAGTTCGTATCTTCTACTTTTACGCTAACATTTTCTTGTTTGATTTCTTCTTTAATGACGTCGTTCAATTCGAGGGAAAGAGTTTGTGGGACAATATCATTTTCAATTACATTCGTATCAAACTGAGGGAGATCCTGTCTGTCTGTATTTCCTAGCAATCTGTTCGGCAATTGTCTGCCTTGAATGTGAAGATTATTTATTTGTTCGATTATATCTGGCCTATAGTAGATGCAGCTTTCGAAAACATCATTCGTGTTTTTGTCCCTGTAATCCTTATCGTATAGTGTCATTGTGCACATTCTTCTAACATAATTTGGATCTGTATCTGGATCTGTTGTGATTTTTAGAGAATTAAAGTTAAGTGTATCTACGTCCTTGCACACAGCCTCCATCTTAGCACGTTCGAAATCTTCTCTTTTCTGTATATTAATCTGGGCTTTGATATTGCGATTGAGTAAAATGATTTTCTTCAATTTTGATGGCTTTTTATCTTTCAGGATACAAACTCTAACTTTCCTAAGATCAGAATCTTTGTTTCGGTCCGTTATACCTGGTGATATTATACCAAGGTTTCCCTTGTACAAGTTAATCTTCAATCTAGGCAGATCTTTATTGCATATCTTGTTCACACACCTAGTATTCTGTGAATAAGATTACAAAGTTAATAATCCAATTGATTTATTATCTTAAACCTAGTTACAATTACCTGTAAAGCTTCCTGCAGATTAATACAGATCTTGTCCGTTCTTCTATAGCGTTTCACTGTCTTGGATTGTTTCGGTTCCGTATTCGATTCCATAGGTACTATAATTTTCATATAAGGATTCGACATGCAATACTTTTTGGGTACAATTGAATTTCTGCTCCTAGAACTAGCCTCACCAAGTTCTGGATACTCAAGTTCATCCAAATTTATTATTCGTATATCACCTTCTCTAAGGCTCAAGTCCTTTTTACGTACAGAATGCTTGGCTTGATTCTTTTGATCAAGTTCTGGCCATTGACTACTAGAACTGCCATTTTCGCTTATACTAAATAAGAATTTAAAGATGGAAATAAGACATTGACCATATCGCAGAATGCTTACGGGCTACTTACAGAAATGACCATGTCATATTATCAATATGTGATCTCCGCATATCGCCGTATTCGATATACAGTTACGAGACGTTTCGCCGAGTATTCATCAAGTCTTAAGAGTTCAATGACGTTGCTATATATATCAGAAATACTGTCATAATTGTTCAAGACCCTTCACTATCAACTACGCAGAATATACGATTACTGCAGTACATAAACAAAACACTATCATGTTGTGCCTACAAACAGGTTGACAAACAAAAGGTCCTAGAATCCAAATTCTTAAATTCGCTAAAGCAAGTTTGCAAACGTACACATGACAACAACAAATTTTGTATATGTCATATTACATTTACATTCTGTTACAGAAGATTAAAGCGGTAGATTATGAATACAAATTTAAAAATGGTATAGTTCAGAGAACAAGAAAGTATGAACCAAAGGTTGCCAGCACTGTTGACCCATATCTGGGTATCAGAATAATTCAAGTTCTGTTGGTAATTCTAAAGGTATTTTAGGATATGTTTCGTATATTTATCTCGGAATGAGGATGTAATGATTATTTCATCTGCATAAGAGATTGCAAAATAACTGATGAATCAAAGTAAACATATTGCTCAAGTTTTATTTTTATGTAGTCAATTTTATGTAGCAGCGCGCATTTAAAATGGTATATGCAGCACTATCTAACGGTTGAAGAGCGTTTCTTTGAACAACCAAAATTACCAAGTTACCGACGCAGTCGGTTTTGTACAATTGCATCTTTAGATAAAGAAGAATTCCAGAACTACCATATCGATTGGGACCGATGAAACCCTTAATATTTGAAATTAAGAGATACTTATTATTTGAAACAATAAATAGGATACATAAAACACGAAAAAACTACGAGGAACGTGTTTACATGTATTTAAAAAAAAATGCGATAGAAAGGTGCAAGTTGAAAAAGAAACATGAATTTCAATACGTACAATAACAATTTAACGAACGTTTACTCAAAAATTTAAAGTAAAATTAAAAAAAATATATAATTTATAATTCTTGATATCATATAAAAATATAATGAAACATAATTTTGTAACATAAAAGTTAATAAAAATGATAAATTTTAATATTTATAATAATAATTTGTTAAATAAACAATAGAAAAATAAAAAATTTCAATAAAAATTGTCGATATTAGAAATACAGGTATGGATGACGTAATTGCTCGGTATTGGTTGATTACATGATAGCTGATTGGTCCACGGATCACCTATCACTGATAACTTAAGGTCATAGGTGAACAGCACTGTTCAATGTGCCTGGTATTGGTGCACTGATATGATTGGTCCGCGGTTTACCTATCACTGTTAACTTGATAAGTGCCACAGGTGCTCAGTACTGTTCGAGCTGCTGAAGTGTTCGGATCGTCCGTGACATGTCTTACCGGTACGAGTCAAAGTGTTAATTAACCGATCGTGTCTTCATCCCTGTGTTATCTAGTGTATTAGTGCAAGTGTCTAGTGTGTGTTATCAAGTTTTTTAGTGCATATACGGGGGTGTATTAAAGTGTTTTATGGTGTGGTTCCCCATATACCTACGTGTTTACCAGTGTGTTTTAATTTGTGATTGTGCATGTGTATACGGATACTACAGTGTGTTTTATGGTGTGGTTATTTAAGTGTTTTACCAGTGTTTTACACAAATTTTACTGGGATTTATGGTGTGAATACTTAAGTGCTTTGACATATTTTAGTGAATTTTATGGTGTTACTTATGTGCTTTGACATATTCTAGTGAATGTTTTAGTGAGTTTTATGGTGCTATTACCTATGTGTTTTGACATATTTTAGTGAATGTTTTAGTCAGTTTTATAGTGTGACCTATGTGTTTTTACAAACATTTTTAAATTTTTACGTGGTTTTATGGTGTGGTTACCTAAGTGTTGTGACATACTTCAGTGAATGTGTAGTGGGTTTTATGGTGTGACTATGTGTTTTGACATATTTTAGTGA
Source organism: Megachile ligniseca (assembly GCA_945859555.1). Lineage (NCBI taxonomy): Eukaryota > Metazoa > Arthropoda > Insecta > Hymenoptera > Megachilidae > Megachile > Megachile ligniseca. The sequence continues at coordinate 6,759,692 of OX243788.1, read as the reverse complement.
ATGTTTTAGTCAGTTTTATAGTGTTACTACCTATGTGTCTTTACGTACATTTTTGAATTTTTACCGAGTTTTATGGTGTGGTTACCTAAGTGTTTTGACAAATTTTTTCAAACTTTTTACTGGGTTTTAAATAATATTTACCAAAGTGTTTCAACGTGCTTTTTCAAATACTGTGTTTTCGTTACCCACCCTTTTGTGCAAATGTTTGAACGCGTTTTAGTTTTGCATGCTTGTGTTTGTTTGCATGTTACCTATTTGCAAATATACTTGTTTATTATAATTTTGAAATACGAATCGTTAAAGAGTTCTCTAACGTGCTTTGATATTTTCTGTTTTCAGAAGGATGCCAAGCCGAAGTGCCTAATCTGACCGTACGAAAGCAGCCGATCTCTAACGATGCAATCCAAGTGCAACCGATCACTCTGAGTTGCGTTACGAGCCGAGTAGTGCGAGTCAGCGATCGGTGAGTCGCATGCTTTATGGTTCCTCCGGTTCCCATCATGTCGTAGGACGAAAGGTCCGAAACGACACGGGAACTGGTTGTATTTTTATTATTTGAGCGAGCATAGTGACCACGACTGTACGATCGTGCAATATTCGTACAAACTGTTTATTTTATTTATTAGATCAGGTCAGGGTTTTCTTGTACATCGCGTTTTAACTTTCTTACGAATTAAATTAAAATTACATAGAAGTCGGATGACCCTCCGATTTCATAGTAGTTTATCGAGTCACTTTCAATTTTTACGCGAACTCTTTTTAAATAATACATATGTACAAGAAACTTTCGCGATAAACAGATTTTGATATCAAAGTTAATTATGAATGTTTGCATCATTTAGTGAATTTACTTTGATATTAAAAATCTGTTAAGAATGAAATCGATATACCTAGATTTTTGCAAAGTGTTCTTCCATTTGCTTTTTTGAAACTTTAGAGTAAATTTTTTTCGGAAGACACTTTATTAGCATGTTTTTAATCATGTTTCTTAGCTCAGGATTTTCAGCACACATGAAGAAAACTGGTAGGTGAAAATATTGTTGGCCGTGTTCATTTTTATGCTCTAAACTCATACGCGTGCTTAGATGCTACTCGCATGAGTTAGGGCAGGTGGACACGGTTTAGTTTTAAGATGTTTTGGCGATCGACAAATTGACAGTGAATTATCGACACAAGTTACACGTGTGTGTGTGGTTAGGTCGTGGACCTTGTGTCGATTACAAACCATTTTATTTTATTACAAAAACAAAAATTTTTCAAAAAGTTATTGCAAGATATATTGAAAATGATTTAGATTGAATTACAAATTTATAAAAGTTGAGTTAGATTGAATTACAAATTTATAACATGCACATATTACATTGAATATTCGAAAGAATCAGAAAATGAAATATGTTCAATTAATGTTCACTGTCGATTGTCGATCGATTTCAGCAAAAAGGTATGAACTTAGAGTGTGAATGTTGTATTGAACTCGGGTGTCGGAGACGTCCCGGGACGTACTCCCTAGGAGTAGGCTTTTTTGCACCCGGGTGGCATGTGTGAGAACCGTGGAGTGTGTTTTTGTGAGAATGGACTTTGCATTTTTTAAATATAGCGATAGGCAGGCAGGTAGCTTACTTCTGGTGTGATTGAGTTAGTTTTAAGTAGGTAGGGCCAGAGCAAGCTTTCATGTTTCTCTGTCCTCCGTAAAACATACGTGAGATGCTTGCATCTGGGGGGTTAACGAAAAATCGAGAAGAGAAAATCTAAATTTGAATTAATTCTATTTAATATTCTCTTGAACTCGATTGTTCGTAAGGCCAGGCCTTTTAGTTTGTAAGTCGCAGTCGTGGTTCTAGACCCGATTGCAAAAATGAAGTATACAGTGAAGTGAAGTGAAGTGAAGTGCTTTAAATATTCTGCTCGGATATTCTTTTACGGACAGCGCATTCTAAGAATCGCTGGTCGTATTTTAATTTCGAGACTTTTTTTCTTAAGTAATATATAAAATTTTGATTTCGTTGTTGGCGATTGCAACAAATGGATAGTTCATTTTTATTTTTATAAAAGTGTATGCTATCTGTTTGTTGCGATCGATTGATAATAAAATTGAGAGTTTATGTAATTGATATGAGAGCAAAGAATATCCGAGTTACCGTAAAAATTCGCGAGTGATTTTTGTGAGGCTATGCCGAAGAAAGAAGAGGCTATATGCCGAAGAGCCCCGGCAAAATTGCCAAAGAAGAGGGGAACTATTAATGGCTGTCCATCTTAGGATGGAGAGTCATTTTGTCACTATGCTCGCTATTATTTTTTTGTATTTTACATGTGTTTTTTTAAACGGTACGAAATGTATCGTCAAACGCGTTTTGCTCGAATTTCGACGAGCACACGATCATAAAATCGCGAAACTCGAAATATTATCGCGAATCTATTTTCACCGCAATTTCACTTTTTTGATCATTTTGTTCATTTCTTGTGTTAACCATATTTTTCTGTTTCAGAGATTGATTTTACATAAATTATTTTGTTGTTTATTGTTCTTACATTCGTAATTTTCTTTGCGTTTTCTATTTTTCAAGATTTTGTTTCGAATGAAATAAAATTTCACTTCTCCCATAATATGTTAATGTTTTGCATGTTTCAGTATTTGCTTTTTGGTAAGTTATTATGTTGTTCACTGTTCTCAAATCCGCAATTTTCATTGCGTTTTCTGTTTTTGAAAATTCTTGTGAAATAAAGTAAAATATTGCTTCTCCTCCCACAAATTTCTATGTTAATAAAATTTTGTATGTTTCAGTTTTTAATTTTTAGTAAGTTCTTACATTGTTCTCTCATCTCAAATCCGCAATTTTCATTGCGTTTTCCATGTTCCAAAAATGTTGTACCAAATAAAATAAAATTTCACTCCTCCACCCACAAATTTCTATGTTAACAAAATTTTGTATGTTTCAGTTTTTAATTTTTGGTAAGTTCTTACATTGTTCTCTGATCTCAAATCCGCAATTTTCATTGCGTTTTCCATGTTCCAAAAATGTTGTACCAAATAAAATAAAATTTCACTCCTCCACCCACAAATTTCTATGTTAACAAAATTTTGTATGTTTCAGTTTTTAATTTTTGGTAAGTTCTTACATTGTTCTCTGATCTCAAATCCGCAATTTTCATTGCGTTTTCCATGTTCCAAAAATGTTGTACCAAATAAAATAAAATTTCACTCCTCCACCCACAAATTTCTATGTTAACAAAATTTTGTATGTTTCAGTTTTTAATTTTTGGTAAGTTCTTACATTGTTCTCTGATCTCAAATCCGCAATTTTCATTGCGTTTTCCATGTTCCAAAAATGTTGTACCAAATAAAATAAAATTTCACTCCTCCTCCTACAACTTCCTATGTTAATAAAATTTTATATGTTTCAGTTTTTGATTTTTGGTAAGTTATATTAAGTGTATTTGTTTTCTTTAATTCCGAGCTTGTGGGAGGAAGGGTGGGCTCGGGCGCAGGTTTTTCGTCACACGTGGCGAAAAGCTTGCGCAAATTGTAGGTACCTTTTATTCTAACTTGCACTCATCGTTGTGACAATTATTTAACTTACATATTAGACTGTAGTAATAGTTTGTCATTTTTTTCTCAATTTCTTTAAACTTACAAGAAAGTTCTTCCAACTTTCTTCCCCATTCCTTTCTTTACAAAGTTTTCTATACGAGTGCAAGTTTAGAATAAAAGGTACATGTAGGGAATTTAGAATATGTATTACAGTATGCGTGAGTGTGTGAATGAATCCTGTATCCTGTACTCACATTCACATCGTGGGATTGTTCAATTTTTCATACTCTAAAGGATTTTAATTTTAGCTTCGAAGTTTTTAAACATCCTCTCTGTTTTATTTCTTCTTCTGTATTATTTTATTATTGAACTGGTTTTTAATACGCGCTGTACTTTCATTTCATTAGTGAATTTATGTTGGAGCTTCGGGGCTTTTCGATCTCTTTCAGGTTCTTAACTCTCCGAGATTTTATTTTGGGTTTGAGGTTTTCATAACTCATCGTGATTTTATTCTACGTTTTAAAGTTTCTGAATCTCGTACGAATCTTATTCCCGATGTTCAGGTTTCCAAACTCGATTTCGATTTTTCAAGTTTCGTTTCGAATAAAGAAAGATTTCATTCGTCGTACTACAATTTCCTGTCTTAATTACATTTGTATGTTTCAGCTTTTGATTATAAGTAAGTAAGTAAGTGATTCATATTTATCTTAATTACATTTGTATGTTTCAGCTTTTTATTTCAAGTAAGTAATTAAAGATTCATATTTGTCTTAATCACATTTGTATGTTTCAGGTTTTTATTTTAAATAAGTTATTGAATTATTCATGTGTCTTAATTACATTTGTATGTTTCAGCTTTTTATATCAAGTAAGTAATTAAATATTTCATATGTGTCTAAATTACATTTGCATGTTTCAGCTTTTTATATCAAGTAAGTAATTAAATGTTTCATATGTGTCTTAATTATATTTGTATGTTTCAGCTTTTTATATCAAGTAAGTAATTAAATGTTTCATATGTGTCTTAATTATATTTGTATGTTTCAGCTTTTTATATCAAGTAAGTAATTAAATGTTTCATATGTGTCTTAATTATATTTGTATGTTTCAGCTTTTTATATCAAGTAAGTAATTAAATGTTTCATATGTGTCTTAATTATATTTGCATGTTTCAGGTTTTTATTTTAAATAAGTTATTGAATTATTCATGTGTCTTAATTACATTTGTATGTTTCAGCTTTTTATATCAAGTAAGTAATTAAATATTTCATATGTGTCTAAATTACATTTGTATGTTTCAGCTTTTTATATCAAGTAAGTAATTAAATATTTCATATGTGTCTAAATTACATTTGTATGTTTCAGCTTTTTATTTTAAGTAAGCTATTGAATTATTCATGTGTCTTAATTCATTTGTATGTTTCAGCTTTTTATTTCAAGTAAGTAATTAAATATTTCATATGTGTCTAAATTACATTTGTATGTTTCAGCTTTTTATTTTAAGTAAGTTATTGAATTATTCATGTGTCTTAATTACATTTGTATGTTTCAGATTTAAATTTTAAGTAAGTAATTCAATGATTCATATTTGTCTTAATTCATTTGTATGTTTCAGGTTTTTATTTCAAGTAAGTAATTGAATTATTCATATGTGTCTTAATTATATTTGTATGTTTCAGCTTTTTATATCAAGTAAGTAATTAAATATTTCATATGTGTCTAAATTACATTTGTATGTTTCAGCTTTTTATATCAAGTAAGTAATTAAATGTTTCATATGTGTCTTAATTATATTTGTATGTTTCAGCTTTTTATATCAAGTAAGTAATTGAATTATTCATATGTGTCTTAATTATATTTGTATGTTTCAGCTTTTTATATCAAGTAAGTAATTAAATATTTCATATGTGTCTAAATTACATTTGTATGTTTCAGCTTTTTATATCAAGTAAGTAATTAAATGTTTCATATGTGTCTTAATTATATTTAGATGTTTCAGCTTTTTATATCAAGTAAGTAATTAAATGTTTCATATGTGTCTAAATTACATTTGTATGTTTCAGCTTTTTATATCAAGTAAGTAATTAAATGTTTCATATGTGTCTTAATTATATTTGTATGTTTCAGGTTTTTATTTTAAGTAAGTTATTGAATTATTCATATGTGTCTAAATTACATTTGTATGTTTCAGCTTTTTATTTTAAGTAAGTTATTGAATTATTCATGTGTCTTAATTACATTTGTATGTTTCAGATTTAAATTTTAAGTAAGTAATTCAATGATTCATATTTGTCTTAATTCATTTGTATGTTTCAGCTTTTTATATCAAGTAAGTAATTAAATGTTTCATATGTGTCTAAATTACATTTGTATGTTTCAGCTTTTTATATCAAGTAAGTAATTAAATGTTTCATATGTGTCTTAATTATATTTGTATGTTTCAGGTTTTTATTTTAAGTAAGTTATTGAATTATTCATATGTGTCTAAATTACATTTGTATGTTTCAGCTTTTTATTTTAAGTAAGTTATTGAATTATTCATGTGTCTTAATTACATTTGTATGTTTCAGATTTAAATTTTAAGTAAGTAATTCAATGATTCATATTTGTCTTAATTATATTTGTATGTTTCAGCTTTTTATATCAAGTAAGTAATTAAATATTTCATATGTGTCTAAATTACATTTGTATGTTTCAGCTTTTTATATCAAGTAAGTAATTAAATGTTTCATATGTGTCTTAATTATATTTGTATGTTTCAGCTTTTTATATCAAGTAAGTAATTAAATGTTTCATACGTGTCTTAATTATATTTGTATGTTTCAGCTTTTTATATCAAGTAAGTAATTAAATATTTCATATGTGTCTAAATTACATTTGTATGTTTCAGGTTTTTATTTCAAGTAAGTAATTGAATTATTCATACGTGTCTAAATTACATTTGTATGTTTCAGCTTTTTATATCAAGTAAGTAATTGAATTATTCATATGTGTCTTAATTATATTTGTATGTTTCAGACTTAAATTTTAAGTAAGTAATTCAATGATTCATGTTTGTCTTAATTCATTTGTATGTTTCAGCTTTTTATTTCAAGTAAGTAATTAAAGATTCATATTTGTCTTAATTGCATTTGTATGTTTCAGGTTTTTATTTCAAGTAAGTAATTAAGTGAATCATATGTGTCTTAATTACATTTGTATGTTACAGGTGTTTATTTTAAGTAAGTAATTAAATGGTTCATATTTGCCTTAATTACATTTGTATGTTTCAGGTTTTTATTTTAAGTAATCAAATTGTGCATTTTTTATTTAATTTCATTTGTATGTTTCAGCTTTTGATTTTAAGTAAGTAATTTAATAACTCATATTTGTCTTAATTACAGTTGTATGTTTCAGATTTAAATTTTAAGTAAGTACTTGATTATTTCACAAATATATTGTTATTTCATTTGCATGTTTTCCTCGAGTCGACTCGAATTTTATTTCATTTTATTCTTAATTTTGCATGTTTTCTCCTTTCGCATATTGTTTCTGATTGTTACAGCATAGATAATCATCCAGGACTATCTTTCACCGATGGATCCGCTAATTTTAAGTTAATTTTAACTTGCGTACAAAATATTGTAATACACTGTAGTATGGATGCGTGCATGTGTGAAATGCGTATATACGAAACTTGAAGATATCATCGTGGGATCATCGTGGGAGCATCGACATATCATCGAGGGATCATCGTGGGAGCATCAAGATATCATCAAGAAATCATCGAGGGATGCGTGCGTTAGTTTTAAGTTAATTGTAATCTCGTGGGAGGGTGGGTGGGTCCCTGTAAGTGCCTCTAATTCTAACTTGCACTCATTTTCACAATTGGTGAACTTTTTACGCGTTAGATTGTAGTATACCCAGCTATTTTTTGTCAATTGGTCCAGACCCAAGTGGATCATTGGGGGTTGGTAGTGCTGTGAACACGCGGCAGGGTTGAGCTGCAAAGGCTGGTGTAGCGCCAGGGACACATCTCTGCGAGGCATTTTGATTGAAGTACCTTCTCGATTTGCGGGTATCCTCTCTGCGGTCAGCCTCCCTTTATACGGGAGCGGGGAGAAATGGGAAACCCTTCGCGGATGTGTCACTCGTTCTTATCAGTTTTTTCGGTTCAATTCGGTCTCGTGGTTCACGTAAGTCACTATTGACTACCCTTTGACCCATGAGGGCGAGGACTACTTGGCGGAAAATGCTAACCCACTTTTTAGCAGAAAGTTCTTCTAACTTTCTTTCCTTCTAGTAGAAAGTTCTTCTAACTTTCTTTCCTTTTAGTAGAAAGTTCTTCTAACTTTCTTCCCTTCCCTTGCTTTTTTACCTCGTTATAGATCATTCGAGTGCAAGCTTAGAATAAGAGGTACGCGTGCGGCGTTTAGAATAAGTTAAGCGTGCGCGTATGCGAGTACTGTTTAAAATTGCACTAATTTTAATTAGCGAACTTTTTCCGCGTTAGATCATAGTATTAGTTCCTCTCTTCCTTTCTTTCTCTCTCGTTTAGCGTTTCATTTTACACAATGCGAGTGCAATTTTATAACAGAGTGTGTATGTGGGATCCCACGAAATTAGTATTAAGTTTATAAGTGAGTTGAGCGCTTACAATTCTAACTTGCACCCATTTTCACGATACGTGAATTTTTTGCGCGTTAGAGTGTAGTATTAATCGGTAATTCTCTGTCGATTGTTCCGAACCCAAGTGGATCATTTGGGGTTGGTAGCGCTGTGAACACGCGGCAGTACTGAGCTGCAAATGCTGGTGTAGCGCCAGGGACACATCTCTGCGAGGCATTTTGATTGAAGTACCTTCTCGACTTGCCGCCTCACGGCGTGGGTATCCTCTCTGCAGTCAGCCTCCCTTTCAACGGGAGCGGGGAGAAATGGGAAACCCTTCGCGGATGTGTCACTCGTTCTTACCAGTCATTTTCGGTTCAATGCGGTCTCGTGGTTCACGTAAGTCACTATTGACTACCATTTGACCCATGAGGGCGAGGTTCACTTGATAGAGAATGCTGGTCCACCTTTTTTGCGAAAGTTCTTCTAACTTTCTTTCCATTTAGTAGAAAGTTCTTCTAACTTTCTTTCCTTCTAGTAGAAAGTTCTTCTAACTTTCTTCCCTTCTCCCTTTGCTTTTGATACCGTTTTAGATAACACGGGTGCAATCTTAGAATGCGAGCGTTTGGAATTGTATGGTGTGCTTGTGTGTTATATTGCGTGCGATACAAATTCTTTGCTGTACTGTGGTAAAGAACTTGTATATTTTTGCGAACGGGCTAAGTAGAGTGAGACTCATTCATCCTTCTGATGAATGAGGTTGTAAGGAGGGTGGTTGGGACTTGGAGTTAGGGTGGGTCACTGTCGTAGCAACCTCCACGTGGTGTGACCTGGTAATCGATATCGTTTTCTAAATATTTCTCTCGAAATTTAGAAAACGATATCGAGCTAATAGCTACGAATTATTATTAAATTATAATTTCAATTATTCCACAACATTTTTGTTGGCGAAAATGTTTTGAACGGAACATATGTGTAAATGCACCATTCGGGGTTTCAAGAATCGTACATTAAATGTGCATGAATCAAGTAAGTACGGTAAGTATATAAGTTCTACATTTATCCAAATCTGATATATTTACAAATTTTATAATAAAATTTGAAACTTCGGAAAACTTGATTGATAATGGTTTAATGAAGTTAAAATACACCCAAATTAATTAGTCTTGCATTCCGATGTAATTTGATGCATATTGAATTAAGCCAATAGAATTATTAATTAATTTTTTCGAAAAAGTACTAGTGGCACCATCTCTCTCGAATTCTTTTGACTTTACCAAACTATTATCAATCTTCATTACCCTAAGAGTCTGTGTAGCTAATACATAGGTAAAGTAAATTCCTGTTTTATATTTAAAAATAATATTTTTGCAATTAATTTGTATAACTTCAGAGCAAAATTCTTTTGACGTAAAATATGATATTCTTTTTATACGTTGGAGAGAAAAATTTATAGTAGAAACATTTAAAAATGTTCTTCAAACTTTTCTATTAATGAAATAATTAGTAATTAGAATTTACAGTTTAAAGTTTGTGTGTTACAAACTATTGTAAATAATTAAAAGAAGATAAAATTGTAAAAATAAAATTATTTATTTGCATATACGGCACAAAAAGATACCCGTGGCGCCATCTAGCGGTAGAATATAGGAACTAATGAAAGTACAGTTTCAAAAGTGTGTAGTTCACCCTGTTCGCCGGAGAGATGGCGCCACCAGTCCAATTTTTATTCACCCCCATAAAAATTAATGTTTTTCATCTTAATAAATGATAATACCCATCAGAAAGCGATTCAAAATGATTTTAGAACATTTCGCAAGTTTTATCTAGTCGAATAAATCAATTACTTCAAAACTGTATTCAAAATACAGTTCCTATCTTCATCCGCTAGATGACTGCATCCTTTCAGTTCCCTCTCTTCAATTTTTGAATTTAATATTTTAAAGAATAAGTGCATAATCAGCATTGTACTCGATCTATAGATCCGCTCAATGAAATAAAATATAATTTCATCTAAGGTTCATTTTCTAAAAACCTAAATGTATAAAATTTCCAAGCTTGGTCCATCGGTGCATCCTCAGCTTCTACATAGCAATTTAGATAGTAACAAAAGTAAGAGATATTAAGGGAGACAAACGCATGAAATAGATGTAGTAAATGTATCAAGTGGCGAAGTCTTTTAAAACGGTTTCTTCAGGTATTACGATGTGCTCGTGCGCCGGCAATAAGGACCTGCGCACGTGCACCGTCCCGGCTTACCGAAGGAAATCAATAATTTCCACGGTATAAAAGATCCTGTTTCCGTAACGTGGCCACCTCTTGAGTTCCGGTGATCGGTGTGTCGCGCACCTCGGGCCTCGAACGTGTTAGTGGCTTCTTCGTTTCCGATTTCTCTCTCTCGAAGAGGTATACAAGCAGGTAGTCGATTAAGTGATTAGCTAGTAAGGCACGCACCGGCAGCCAGCCTGTCGGTGTTTAGCGATAAGTTTCTCGTTCACACGGACGATCTCGGTGCCGATCGTTCGCGGCTTCGTCGTGCACCCTTTAAACGACAGTTCCTTCTCTCGACGACGCCTAGAACGAGTTCCAGGATCGCGAGTCGAATATCGATCCGATTTGTGGGTCCGCGATGTAGAAAGTGCAGGAGCTGCACGTGGCGATCGAGCCGAGAGAAAAATGCACGACGCGGGATCTACCATCGAAATACTTTCACCCGGTAAATGGTGCCTTGCCCATGATCGGTATTCGACTCGCGTCGCGAATATTACACCGACACCGTCCGTGCGACGTGCATCTTAACAGTCGTTAAGAAATCAGAAAGATGAACTTCTTACGAGATTTGCATACATCCACGAGACTGATGGCTTAAGGATTATACACTTCTCTTTTCAACCTATTTTTTTATTCTATACCTTTTCTATCGACCGTTTGTTTTTCTCCACACGTCGTGTGGCATGGTGTAGGCCTCCTGGGGATACCCGCCATGTAAAAAAACGGGAACGCGTTCTGGCACAGTACCCCTTGGGTGACGAGGAAAGCTGTGCCATTTTGTCTTTCTTTCGATATCCAGCTTTCCTTGTTTTATTACCCTCTTCAACTTCTCTTATTCCTTTACTTGCAGTTTTTCATTTCTATAGTTTTTTACTTGCTTACCTTTTCACCCTTTCTGCTTTCATTTATTTTTCCACCGTTCCGGTGCAGGATCACAATTAGGTAAAATAGTGTTTAGAGTTTGTCTTTATTTTTTACAGATATAAAATTCAAAGTAACACTAAAGTTTTACAAGTTTTTGTCACATTTGTAATTTCTTTGAAGCCTGCGTTGATCTTCATAAAGAATTAATGTTTCATCGTTTTATTATTCAATTTCATTTTTAATTTTAAAGTTGTACGCCGATAGCGTTAATTTAATACCCATTGATTTTTTATTTGAATTCGATAATTTTTTGTAAGCTCCAACTATGGAGTTAATACAAATTTCTTGTATGTGTATGTCACACGTATATGTTACATGTAACATGTGTATGTGTTTGTATTGTTATAATGTATGTATATGATTACCGTGACACCACCTTGTGTATGCATATATTCACTTACCTTGCATATACGAAAGAAAATTTTCCACAAAGAATTATTTATTAAAAATTCGTAAGGTTATTCCTGTCTCTGACTATTTCATTCGAGACTTTCTTTTAGAGAAAATAGATTTTGAGGACTAGTTTGTTCTGCTAAATACACAACGGTTCGGTTTGTAGTAAATGAGGTTCGCTAATTAGAAACTCGATTAGAATTTTCATCGACTTCCTTGATGTTATCCTACATTATTAACTTGAAAATTACGAAAACAGCAGTATAGAAAAATATAAGCAATTTTAATTAAATTTCTTCGTCAATCCAAGGATGTCAATTACAACCTCAAGGTTGAAAAATTTTAAAGAACATTTAAAATATGAGTTTGGAATTTTCTTGAGTCAGCCATATTTATGAAGCTGACGGAAAACACGCTCACCCAGGGAATCATTTCCCTGGACGATTAAAAGAAGAATGCGTACCGATTGTGTGGCTCGTGTTGCCTCGGAATTTCACTTTAATGGGAGAAATTTGTACCTGTTAACCATTAAACCGTTCTCGCCCCATTTCTTGGTAGGAACCGACTCGTATGTGCACGATAACGATCGGATTCGCTGGAAAGTTTGATTAAAACCTGGCCGCGGGAAACACGGAATGATTCATTGTTCTTGGAACGGGTTCATCACATTCGCCTCCTCGATACTCGGAAAAGCCGACGGCGTTTCCGGAAACCAGGCGAAACGTATATATACGTGACATTTTCGTTATTATACCCGTGACAGTAATAACTGTATTTAGATTCGTCACGTTACCGAGAAGGACAATAGTTGTGGTTAGAAACCTCCATTTTGACGAACACGTTGCTTTCGTGTTCTGATGACTCGACACGTGCTGTGGGAAATTCAAGGTTCAGGGCTAAGGTTTCGAGGTTACGAGGCTAAGATGAAAGATACCTTAACCCTTCGAGGGTCAGTTCTCACAACGGTATTTACTTTGTGTTCTCAAATTCTCAAAAGTTCTCAAATCCTCAAATCCCCCAAGTCTCCAATTCGAAAATTCTCAAATCTCCAAACCTTACATCTTACATCCCCAAATCACCAAATCCTCAAAACCCAAATATTGAAACCCCAAATCCTCAAATTCCAAATTTCTAAATCTCCAAATTCTAAAATCCCGTCCTATAATTCCAAATCCTCAAAACCCCAAACCCCCAAATCCCAAATTCCCAAACTTCTAAACTCCCCACTCGAAAAGAATTCCTCCAATATCACCAATGTGTGACCAATTAAATCCCTCATGACGGATAATTCCCAAAGTACACCAAGAAGAAAAATAATCGAAGTGAAATCGTCTCTGCGACACTTTCTCACCGGAAGATCGATCGTCGAGTATCAAATAGCCTCTTCATCCTCGAATCCCTCCGTTTGCTCTTTGGATATTGGATCCGTCGCTGTTTGGACTCTTAATGGAATCTTCAATTCAACTCTGTTTGCCCCCTTTATCTCTGCAAAGTGTACGTGCCAAGAAGATGGCCGTCGAGAATCTTCATTCCGAGTATCCTATTGCAAACCATTACAATAGACCCGATTCACGGTTTTATTAACACGGATATTAACCGGAGGAAATGATCGGTAACGGAACTCTTCATAATCTACGAAATAGATTTAAATCGATCCAAATGCGATTGCATTTTGCCGCGTGAAATTCTGTATTGCCAATTTGTTATGTTTCGCGAGCCGTGAGAAGGCGAAACCGCAGGCATTAGCCCGGGCAAAAGAACTATTATTGTAAAACGAACGGCTAGTTCTACCTACTTACCTACTTATTCTTGTGCCTGTGCGTTTCTACCTTGTTGCGTGAGGAACATGACACCCCCTTTTATGTCTTTGCTAAGGAATCTTCTTGTCAGCTGATTATTTGTCAGGTGGTAATTCTTGGTCGTGGTCTGGGGAATTTAGACATGGTTTAACAATCACCTACTTATTCTCATGGGTACATTTGTACCTTCTTGTTACGTGACATGACACCCTCTTTTATATCTTCTAGCTTGTCAACTGATGATTTGTCGGCTGGTAATTTCGTTCTTGGTCGCTGCTTGTGACTCTTTAAATATTTTAACAATTTTTGTGATAGGTGAAGTGCAAATTCACCCTTAAACTGTTGTGTCTCTATATCCCCAAAATCTAACTCATCTATTACTAAACTACACTGTGTTCCTATATTCCTGAGTGCTTAAATTCCAATATTCTCAGGTTGCAACCTCCAATGACCCCAATATCCCTGGCGCCCAATATTCAAAAATTCCACCCCTACATCATCCAACATTCCAATTCTAATTCTTTAAATTCTCAGTGCCCCTAAATCTCCATAACTATTTTCTTCCATAAAATACCCTCCGTGTAATATCCCTCTAGTAATATTAGTATTCCCAAAAGTTCAGAACGTTAATTAAGAACGTGACATGTTAACCGAAACGAAGTGTATACTCCTTGACAATCATGTCGAAGCAGTTGAACCTCGAAAGAGTTTGCCCTTTAATCTCGTCGTTGATCACCTATTATTATCAAAATGCATTGTCTCCGACACACACATTTAATCGAGAAGTCTCCGTTTAATGGAACGCCCACAAAATCGAATGCATCCACTTTCGACTACGTAGACGGTTACACGTACGGAATAATACACGCATAACGGAATAAATACATGCATCCTATCTCGAGGAACGCGACGCATCAGGCTAATTGATTGTTTGCCGAAGGGATCGTGTCGTCACGCGATGCATCTCGTTTCGAATTGGAACGCGATCGGACAAGAAAACATCCATCCACGAGGAGAGTGGATTAGACATGCTAATCTTGTAGGAGTAACCGACCGGCCGTTTTATGCCACGGTAAAGTGTTCCGTGTCCTGATTGAACGCTTTTAACAGACCGTATCGTGTGGGACGCTCGAGGGAGGGCTTTTTAAGAGACGGGATAATTGAATATGTAGGTGTCGATCTCTCTGGGCTACGAGGGTTGAGGAATTTATTGACCTCGATACGTTGATTGTTACGTTCGGTGCAACATCGATGTCACAATTCGATGAGTTTCATATTTGGGTTGGGTCTTGGGGATGACTTCGGAGTTTTGGGAGTTGGGAGATTGGAGGTCTTTTAGTTTTGAATTTGGAGTTTGGGAAGTTGGGATTTTCAAGTTTGGAATTTTGGGATTTTGGGAGTGGGGGAGTATGTTTGGGATATTGGGAATTTGGAATTTTGGGAGTGGAGGAATTAGGTAATTTGGGATATTAGAAATTTGGGATGTTGGGAATTTGGGATATTAGGAATTTGGGATGTTGAGAATTTGGGATGTTGGAAATTTGGGATATTGTCAATTTGGGGTATTGGGAATTTGGGATATCGGAAATTGGGTTATTGGGAATTTGAGATATTGGAAATTGTGGTATTGGGAATTTGGAATTTTGGGAGTGGTGGAATTAGGTAATTTGGTATATTAGAAATTTGGGATGTTGGGAATTTGGGATATTAGGAATTTAGGATATTGTCAATTTGGAATATTGGGAATTTGGGATATCGGAAATTGGGTTATTGGGAATTTGAGATATTGGAAATTGGGGTATTGGGAATTTGGAATTTTGGGAGTGGAGGAATTAGGTAATTTGGTATATTAGAAATTTGTGATGTTGAGAATTTGGGATACTGAGAATTCAGAATATTGAAAATATGGGATATTGGGATAATAATCGTAAAGAAAAAAAGAAATACAAATTGTTAAAATCCCTCGACACGTTTGATAACGGATCTCTCGATAACAGAATGGAAGAGGCTCCGCGTATATCACAATCGTCCGTGTATCGAAACAACGATTTATCGATTTGAAAGGATGACCGTTGTGTACGGCACGTGGTGCCGGTAGAGGCTCGTAAGTTCTCGCCGAAAGCTCGCTCGAAGTTAGATATATATTTCTGTGGCTGATCCCGTGACACGCTCACGATATACAGTTACGAAGGTTGCGTAACAGGAGAGGCCCACGGACCAACGTTGTAAATAAAAAGAAAAAGGAAAAGGAAAAAATAACGGTATATGCTACACACGGACATTGTTCGGTTACCTTGGGGCCTCGTTATCGCCCTCTCTGAATCGATACTCTGTCGCTCGCGGTTAATTAACCGGCGACTTTCCAAAGAGCGTCGATTCTCGTAAATTCGACGTGCGATGGATCGCGAATCGAAGTGGGACAAAGTTGGAACGGTTCGATGTAATGTTTTATTACGATTTCGGAAAAGATATTGAGAGTCAGAACTTTTCTGATCTGAAGATTAGGATCGTGTCTAGTGACTTTAGTTGGACAATATCAGGATCATTTTTATATAAGGATAAAAATGATGTGTGTGAATGCATTGTATTCGTTTATATTTTTGTGGAGATTGCAAGAAATGTCTAAACAGTACATCAATATTAAGCAATTTTTAACAAATAAAAATTTTTGTTAATGTATTAAATGATTGGCCCTTAAATTATTAATTAAATATGGTCATCAAATTATTTGACTTAATTCAAAATTATTTTCTAATCTTCGTGTCTATAAACATATGAATATTTTTGTCACAAGATTTTCTTTTTGTAACTGTCTAAGTTAAAATAATGATAAAAATGTAAAGTGGGTCATTCTTTTACGTGAAATACGAATTTTGCCTATTGATACGTCCCTGAACAGGCTAGTAATTACTCGGTCGTCCGGAAGGTTTGTCCAACAAACCCAAATTTACTTAACTGTCGTCGAATTGACTTTGCACGGCTCCCGTTGAGAAAGTTTCACGGCCTCGAAATCCGTCTCCCCTGCTCCGGTAATTACACGAGATAACGATACGATTCGAATCGCGTGCCTCGAAAAGCAATTGCAACTCGGTTCGGGATCAAGATGGATGGGGAAACGGGAATAGCAAGGAAAATTGAACGGCTGTGGATCGTGCATCATTCGAAAAGTGAAAACGATGCTCGACCTCTTAACGAGAAGCTGACTCGCTGCGAAACTTGTGAGACTTTATCCTGAATTCAAGTTTTCAACATTGCCTATATTCTTCCACTTATATTTATCGTTTTAGTTTTATAATATAAGCACGAAGTGAATAAAAATAATTGTGAAATTTTAAATATTGCAAAATAATGTAGACCTCTAAAGTGACTCCGATATAAAATATATAAAAAGTCAGTGTTGAATTATTAAAAAAAATCAGAAGACAAGTGAGAATTGATCGTCGACGATAAGTTGAGCGTCCTCATTTCTGTTTTACACGAAGCTTCGAAATGTTAAGCTTCTCTTGTATCTTGACTCTTTCTCCTTGTTTCTACGCTCGCAAGTAGCAACATATTTTAAAGCTGCCAAAGGAAAATAATGCGTTCCGCGCGACTTACCACGCTGCACATGCCTTGGAAACACCGCCCGTATATTCCTCGAACATTGCGTACACCAGAAAAAATATAATAAGAATGGTTTGTGTAAGTGAAGCTTTCTTTTTTCTCCTTGCGTTTGCGATTTATCGAGATCGAAACGTAATTGAGTGCATCAGTTTTATTAACCGTTGTGCACGGTTATATCGCCACGCGTTATATTGCTGTGTTATATTGATCTACGTTGAAATATTCCATAGGTGCTAGATTTATTTTCGTTTAGACGTTTCGTGTGATAGAGTGGATGTCTTCACAGTTTTCCAAGTATCAGGATTCACCGTGCTATCAATTTTCCACCCATTGAATTTTCCATGTGATGGATTTCCTGCACGTTGGATTTTCCATGCGTTAAATTCGCCATTTGTCAGATTTTTCACGTTGTAGATTCACTGCGTTATAGATTTCCTGAAGGATTATTTGAACCACGTTACAAATTTTCCACGTGTCGAATTTTCCACGGTTAGATTCGTCACATATTGACTTTTCCACGTGTAAGATTCGCAACATTTTAAATTTTCCACGCGTGAAATTTACCACGTGTTGAATTTTCCACACGTTAGATTCGCCACGTGTTGAATTTTCCACGCGTTTCATCAGATTAGAATTAGATTTTCTTCTGGAAAATTGTTCACGTGTTAAAATTTACTATTTCTTAGATTTTCCACGTGTCTAATATTAGAAATTTTTTATAAAAATCCACAAATGTAAAATTTCGAAAAATGGACCCCCCTGGGGATTCGAACCCTGGTCCCCCTGAGTGGCAATCCGGTGCACTACTTACTGCGCTAACAAACTGTACTAACATATGTCTTACTATTCTCCTAATTGCTGTCTACAGTGAAATAACTAAAGTTACAAAACCTCATTTAATTAAAATAACCCATACTATTATTATACCAACAACATGAAATGACAGATGTAAAATTTAAATTGCAAAACTGCGAGTACTAAATGTATCCGTACCTCTCATTACATCAGTCCATTTTCACTGACAAATACCTGTATATACAATGTCTGTCGAATGACCATCGTTCAAAGTGTAAATCGCTTGGCAAGTTCACGAAACGCAGACAATCGTTTGAAAAGATTGTCGACAAGAAGATTTTTGTTCTCAGCTCGCATCCACGAAGACGAATGCCTCTGCATCTTGTCTGCGTGCAGAACTTTCACCACCGTGCATTGTCCTCGTCCTCATGCCTGCTCGCACGCGCTAATGCACACGCATACGAGGCTTTCGTTTCGCTAGCGACAGTTTGTTCATTCAAAAACGAACGATTTCTTTCCCTTTTGCGACTTCGAGCACTTCAATGTTGACCTGATCATATAAATTAAAACTTTTAATAAAATCACAGAATAAGAAAAGGGATACAGTGAATTTCTTCTTTGATTTCAACATGTACTTTAGTACATAACTGAGGAACAATTTGCGAGAGATAACCACTTGGCTTCAGGGTCCAGACATTTTTTCCTCGAAGAATACTCATCGCTGTCGTTCCCGAAATTGCATCGTTGCACGCGAACAGAGACATTTCGTGTTACAAATGTTTCGTGCAATGTTCGATTTTCCTTTAAGTATAGTACGTAATATGAGAACGAAGTATCTCTGTTGAAGTTTCAAGATGGCGGACTGTCCGCGACAAAATGAGGCAACTGCGATAAGTCGGCTATCGCGGAGTAATAATTCATAATGGGCAGTAAATCTTCCAGCAAAAACAGTTTTCGCTGTTGTACACGTGTTTTTTAGATGTACCAAGGCTATCGATAAACCTTGAAGAACGTCGACGTTTCTTTCGTTTCTGAAACGACGGGTTTTAATTAAACTTTACCGAGATTGAATGAACGAAGAGTTCCGGTGAAAAGGCCGCAAGCCAGATCTCCCATTCAAAGCGTTTTATCGGAGAATACAGCAGAACCTGGGGCAATCTGTTTTCGATTGCAACAAACTTTCTATTTTCCTATAAACCTAGGATTTACTTTTATTTTTCAGGTTTTTGTATTCTTTGGTGGATGTACTCTTTTAGCATAAATTTCTTTTTTAATATTTACCAACATTAATAATGTTAACAATAATTTTGTGGATGAACAGAAAATTTCAGTTCCTTAATGAAAGATTGTACTTGTGATATTTTTACTCTTAGTAATTAAAACATGATGTCCCAGTTGAGGAATAGAATGAATTATCGACTTCAGTAAACACGTGTATACAGTGTGACATTTACAGTGCAACACAATGCAGCACAATATAGTAAAATACAAAAGTACAGTACAATGCACAGTAAGCATTTGTATATTATAACCATCTCGTTATTTTACTCGTTCATTTTATACTACCAATTTCTTTAACAAAGGAGGATATTTCACCTAACAGAAATAATATTTCCCTCTAATAATTTAACACAAGGTTGCTCAAATTTAACAAGGGTTATACCTCTCCAGTTTATTCAACCTATCTCAAGGCTGAGAGCTTTCAGAACAGAGCTGTGATTATTCATAACATTCACGATTGTTCCAGCATTCGGTACAATGAACGCGTGTTAAAATGTCAAGATTGTGGACCGTGGTAGACAATGGCGTTTCATTTCCTCCTCATTTTCGTTACGAAACCTCGTGTCGCGCCACTTTCCTCCATTTTGTCTTTCTTTTCGCGATCCGCTTATCGCGGCGTGGATCTCGTAATTCTTCCAATTATGCGCGAGTTGTGTAACTCTTTTGTCGCTGGCAGCGATTCGTGAAGTGGATGACAAGATTTCGCAAGATCAATTATGGAGACGTTTTATTGAAATGTGTAGAATGACGTGTATTAGTGGGGGAGGTAATTTACCATGTGGAGTATTTGTTTGAGGAGATTTTGGAGTTATAGAAGTTTGGGAAATTGGGGAATTGGGGATATAGGGATTTGGAAATTTTGGAATTGGGGGTATAGGGATTTGGAAATTTAGGAATTGAGGATATAGGGATTTGGGAATTTAGGAATTGGGGATGTAGGGATTTGGGAATTTTGGAATTGGGGATATAGGAATTTGGGAATTTGAGGATTTGGAACTTTAGGGATTGAGGACTTTGTGAAATTGGATCTTTAGGAATTTGGGCATTTGGGGATAGGGATTTAGAACTTTGGAATTTTAAGATTTTACAATTCTTGGATTATGAAACCTCGGAACCACGGTTCATAGGAACCTTGAATCCGTGAAACCATGGACCATCGAAACCTCATACCTCTCATTCCTCCAAATTTGTAAAAATAAAAATTTTGTGATATCAAAATGGATACCAAAAAATCACTAGCAAGTGTCTTAACAATTTGAAAAGTAGTCCTCAGCCTACAACTTTACACTATAACCTACTCACACTCAGCAACCTCTGACCCCACCCATCCTCAATCTAACCTAAACTTATCTATCTTCTTAATCTAACCTACTCTCTTACCAACCAGCATAATATTCTCAATTTAAACGAAATTTAAACGACACGTATGCCGGAACATGTTAAAGTTTAATCAATATCATGTCGTGTGCATTCCGTTGGTTCATGGCACACTGGGTCGAATTAAAGGAAGGGAATGCAAAGGAAGGCTGGATTGTGTCCAGATCGCGGTGGCAACGTATCTGAAGTAAAGATCGGGGCTTAAACCCGCGAATATATCGAGTCGTTCGTTCCGAAGACTTGCCACGGACAAGAGTGGCTCGTTGGAAGAAGACGCGATAAATCGAAGGATTTCGAGTGCACGCCAGCCCCAGGAAGGAGACAGTGCACGGAACGAATGCTGATTTTACAGCCGAATGTTGCACGTGGATTCTTACTGGGCCAATGCCGCTTTACAGAACGGAACGGACGTTCTCTCCGTTTTCCACTTTTTTAATTGGCCTCGCGATGATAAATCCGCGCGCTCGCGCCACCTTTAATTGCTGACCGCGAGCGGACTCGCAACGTTCTCACGGCGCCCCGACGATTTTATCGGTTACACGAATTCGAACTGTTTTTTTATTTTGTTTCTGCTCAAATTCCTGTTGCTGTTTCTCATCTTTACCTTTCACGAAATATCTTTGCTCTGGATGTTAATCGCTTCGTACTCCAATGTATTCCCTGCAAATTGACTGAAATCGGTTTGTATTGCAGGAAATTGTTGCAATTATTGTTTTATATGCACAGGACTTCAATGGTGCTAAATTAAAAAGTATTTAATAAAAACGTTTAGACAAAAAACATCTAATAAATATTTTTATTTGTACTTCTTTATAATTGTTTTTATAAAAATGATTGAAAAATACAGTTTTAGTAAAATGTTTGAATAAACAGTATATAAGAAAGTAATGTATCTTTTATTCGTATAACGATAGAAAAATTTCGTACAAAATATTTCAGACTCGCATTTCAAGTATAGAAATACTGAAACATTTAATAAGCACGTACAATTTTCAGTAGAATAATAACACGTGCAGAGCTGTCATTAGATTAACTGATTCAAACAGACTAAATACCGGTCGTTCGTTTCCCCGAGGAAATCCTCCGATACCGATCGATACAAAAAGGCGAACTTGGATTTAATATCGCGTCTCCTCTCGCGAGCCCGTTTTTTGCCGCTCCGCCAAGTCAAGCCGGAGGACAAATTAATATCCCCGGCGGGAAATGTTGCTCGTCGTATTTATTATCATTCCATTCCCTCTCCGATGGCGGACGAGGAGCGGGGTCAGAAAATGCCGCTAGAAAATGTGTATTGCGACCCAGTGACACGACGAAGATCCCAGCAACCGTTATCGCGTGCTGCCGCCGCTTTTTCTCCGTGTTTCTGCGACACGTTTCAGGAATGCGAGGACGTTATCGATGCTGAATAGTGGTTCTTGATCTCGACTCCCTAACATATGGCTACCTGGCATGCTAGCTCCTCGACAAGCGCGAACTTCTCGATAAACGCCTCCATCTTCTAAAATTTTCAAAATACATTTTTCATTCACTCTGCATTAGCCTCGAACTTCTGTTAAGGTTAAAATATTGACACTCCTGAGGGAGGTGTATCACAAACATTAAATTTACTGCAAACTATAATAGTTGCAAAGAGGTGAATAATTATATGTGGACGTTGAGGAGAATAATTATATCGTTAAAGTGAATTATTTCTCTTATTCAAGGTTATGTCTCTAACACAGTGTAACTTCAAGTAAACAAAGATGTCGATTAACTCAGCAAGTAAAGATACACCCAAAATAAATAATGTAAATTCAAGTAAAAAGTGGACTTAGCAAGAGAGGGTTACTGCACAGAAAATAAATACAGTTCTTTGAATGGTTAGTACAAAGTGGCCAGTTCTTGAGGTAGTTTGAAACAGCGAGGTTAAAACAAGGCGCCAGAAAGCGGAAGAAAAGAATCGTTTATTCGCTTCCGTCGTTTCTCTGTCCTTGAAAAGCAATTAAACGCAAGTGCGCCACCGTGAAAGAGTCTCAACGAGAACAAGATACTCTGGACGTAGCCGATAATTAAGAAGAGAGAGTCGAGCTCCCTCGACTAACTCCGACGCTTTATGCCCGCTCCACACTGAAATCTCTTACCTAACTTTATACTGATCTTGACCTAAACGTTGCATAACGAAACTCTCATGTCATGGTTTTTTTTTAATGTAGTAGACATTTTGTTTACATTTTTAAGTGTCTGGTCAATTATTAAAACTGGAGACAACTGGAATTCCTTTATATTTGAACATAGCTACGAGTGGATAAATGTGTCTTGAGTGACTAAGATAATTTACAATCAGATTGCATTATTGAAACACGCCAAATTCACGATTAAAGAACCCCAGCAATGTAACGCAGAGAAAACTTGTTTCGTGAATTTATAATACTGTCTCTTGAAGTGAGTGGCTCTTACCGCTGTTGAAGTGGTAGAAAACTAGTTTCCATGTAAATTATTAATATTGTAACATGTGTTTCGATGGGTCCGGCAAGTTAATGTAAAAACTAGTTTCCATGCAAATATTGCGCTGTGTCCTTCAATTTATATCAAAGTGATTTTTATTGAAAGTATGTCGAATCGATTCGATACGAAAGTTGCATAGCCCTGAAACTTTCCTCTATTTCTTCTATCACAATGAGAAGAACCTTGTTCGCTTATTCACCAGCGGACACCTTGATCGACAGTTTTTGTAAGCCCGTCCGAACAATGATCCGGGTTGTGAAGGCAGCATTATACGTAGCCAGGAAAGATCCTCCCGTTATAAATAAATTCATTCGTTATCGGAATGAGCCGTTGTCTCTTCGAACGAGTGACCCACTTGTTAGCATCGTGTGGAGGAGGAGGAGGATGCAAGAACTGGCCGCGTTCGATGCGCGTAAAAGCGCAGGAAAGCAACGCAACTTCCTTTGTTCCTCGAAACGATGCCTAAACGAAGAAAACTCGTAGAACAATCGACTTTTGACTGAAACGTGGAAAAGCGAGGAGGGAGAAAAAGAAACTGGATATCGAACTCAATTACCAGATACCACGTAAATAAATTCAATTCACCGGACGTGCCGTTGTCTTTGCGGTCGACCGTGGTCCAAGTGACCCACTTCCGTCCACCAGGAAGAACAGACGGGGTGAAGATCGAAAGGAATCGCTCGCCGTCTTTTAACTGTGTCTCCTCCATAAAATCTGATGTTGCACAGTGGAAATCCTCATTTATACGCCTATAAACTCGCGGCCTCGTCAATTGGGGGCGCAACGACGGAAATTCGACACAAAATGAAGATCCGATTCGAATTGATGTACCGTAAATGTACTTTGCGGTACTTTTATGCTGTCAAATTATGTCAAACTTTACACGCTTATCGGTTTATGGCTTCAATTGGTAACCAGATATTTTATGCGGTCCCTTTGGAAATGAGCCTGGATGGACGCCATTTTGTGGTACTTTTATGGCGTGATGAAACCTCAGGTGACCTCAACCTTATTGTCTGCTGGAATTGGCAATCATGTTGATATGCAATTTTCGACAGTTCTTAAACTTTAATTCGACCATAAGTGCCATTCGTACTTATGTCAAGAAATGACTTTCAACCAATTTTTGCTCATGTAACTGATGTGTTTGTTCCAATTAACAAGCCATTTTGTACCACAAATATTGACAGAGATCTCAAAGCAGTCATTTTCTTGAACCTTCAACCTTGACCTCCACACATCACAAATACCATGTGTGAACACCTTCATGTCTTATGACTTATGCTCATGAGCAAGTGTGAATTTATATGAGCTTGATGCTTCAACAAGGATCCAGAATTAGCAGAACTCTCGGCCATGCATGATTTCTGAAGAAGACCACCGTTGTTTAATTAAAATTTCATGTATCACGCAATGCTGGAGACCTACAAATCTACAGACAGAGAAACACTTGTTATTGTTTCGGAAATAAAGAACCATTTCATGTATCTGACACAATATGGAGAATCCACGTTGTTCTGGTTTCCTTACATGTTTCCTATATGTGAATTATACCGTACACCTGAATAGAATTATACGGAATACTTGTGCGTCACATGTTGGTCAACGTTCATGTCATCGAATGATATGATCCGACATGCAAAGGTGCCAAATGAAACTTAATATTCCAAGTGAAACCCCGAACGTTTAATTCCTGTCTCGTACTGGACCACCCCGAATGGAACGCGTGTCGTCGCTGCACGAACAACAGCAACAGCAACAAAGTACCATGCGCATCGATGCTGGTTCCCTGGCGACTTTCTTTTTCATTCCCTTTAGCGGCGCTGTTATAACGAGCTGCAATTAACGAGGCCAGTCTGGCCGGCAATTTCGAGCATTCGTGTAACTCTCGTGAGGTGGATGTTCGGGGCTGGTCGGTCGAAGATGGGGAGTCGCTTCTAAGTCATCCCGTTGGCGTGGTAAATTCCGGTTCGGCTAATCGGCCCTGGGTCCTGCATGCATCCTCGTTGCTTGCCGGACGCATCCGAAATGAGCCGGTCCCCCGCAGAGGGTCCTCTATGTATTTTAAACGTATGCAAAGCCCGGGGAACCGAGATTGCCCTCCGCGATTTATGCTCTAATATCAGGCTGGATTTCGCGCGATACAATTACCCCTGTGTAATGCTCATTGGCGTAACTGGGACTTTTTTAGTGGACTCTTGAGAATTTGGGGTATATGGGAAGTTTGGGGAATTTGGGGAATTGGGAATTTGGGGAATTGGGAATCTGGGGAATTGTGCATTTGTGGAGTGATAATTTGGGGAATTGGGAATTTGGGGAATTGAGGAATTGGGGAATTGGAAATTTGGGGAATTGTGGAATTGGGGATTTAGGGAATTGGGAAATTCAGAAATTGGGGAATTGGGAATTTGGGGAAATAGGGAATTGGGGAATTGAGGAATTCGAGATTGGGAAATTTGGGGACTTGGGAATTTGGGAAATTGAGAATTTGGAGAATTGGGAATTGGGGAATTGTGAAATTGGATAATTACGGAATTGGGGAATTGGGGAATAGGAAATTTGGGGACTTGGGAATGTAGAAAATTGGGAAATTAACAAGTATTTGGGAATTTAAACATTTTTAAATTTAGAAATTCAGAAATTTCGTAATCTGTGTATTCAATAAAATTACCTATCACTTCTTCTGAATCCTACAATTGTATATTTTCCCTCAGAATATCCAGTCACGACTCGGATGATCCAGCTGGAGACTCGTACTCGACATGTTGAAGAAGGATTACATGACAGGGATCGATTCATTTTTCTTCTGGATCCGACAGCAAAGGGACGACGAACAACATCGGATTACCCGTTGATCTCATGCTCTTTCACAGTCCAATATCTCAGGCCTAATATATAATAGAATAAGACAGTGTCCGACTCTAACAAGATCAAGATTGTTCCACACAGCATCAAGAAAACACCCTCGGCGTTAGAAAGGAAGAATGCATTTCATCACGTAGATAGTTTTCAGAATGGTAGAATTCTGGGAACATCGAAAGGGACAAGTTGGATGCAGGAATTTTGAACGAATAAAACATGGTTTTACTGACTTAACTGGAAGCTGCAGCAAATTCCACTCGTGTCTTTTAATCTTTTTGATATCAAATAGTAGGTATTACAAGAGACCACACTAGATTTGGAAACACATCCTAGGGAGAGATAGAAGACACCAATTTCTATGTAACATTCATCTGTATTTGTCATTTTCTCAGTGACAACAAACATTTTATAATAAAAAACACGTGAACTTTGAAACGAAAGTGACAGAATTTATTATTACAAATTATCAGCAATGTCTTCTTAAATGTAGGGAAATAATTGGGGATCATAAGGAAAAGGTTAATAGAAAATGGGAACAGGAAACCAGTTCCGAGTAATTCAATTTGCAACGATGCAATTTGTGAAGGAACAAAGCAGCAACGGTCAGAATCAATCTTCCACCTTGGGACCAATTTGTGATGCTGCACCCTGGATGACTGACGCGTATCATCTGGGTCGTTTGCGCGATGAGAAACCTCGGTCGTGGTACCATTACCAGTGGCGTAACTAGGTAAGGAACTAGGGATCCTCCAAAATGTTCATCTTCTAAGTTGCAAGTTTTAATATTCTCAAATTTTCATATTTTTAAATCGACAAATCTTCACATCTGGATGTATCAATCTTCAGATTATTATATTGGTAAATTCTAACTTCCAAGTTCCAAATCCCCATATGCCCAAAATTCCAAGTTTTCCAATTCTCAAATCCCTAAACTCCCAACACTCCAAATTCCATAATCCCCAAATCTCAAAATGTCCAACTCCCTAACTCCCCAACTTCTCAATTCCCTAATTCCTTAAATTCCCAAATTCTCAAATCCTTAAATTCCTAAGTCCCTAAATCCCCAAATGCCCAAAATTACAAGTCTTCCAAATCATAAATCCCCAAATTCCCAAAATTCCCAAATCCCAAAATGCCCAACTCCCTAACTCCCCAACTTCCCAACTCCCCAGTTCCCCAAATTCCCAAATTCCCAAATTCTCAAATTCTTAAATTCCTAAGTCCCAAAATCCCCAAATGCCCAAAATTCCAACTCTTCCAATTCCCAAATCTCCACATCCCAAAATCCCCAAATGCCCAAAGTCACAACTCTCCACACCGCACCTCCAAGATCCCAAGACGTCCAAACGCAATAACAAAAGAATGAACAGATGCAATCGTGTGCTGTTTGCAAAACATCGTCTCGATAATTTAACGACGAAACGGTGTAAAAGGGCGAGGCGTGTACACGATGCATCGTGTATGCAGCGAGGCAACTGCATCTCCTGCATCGATCGCGTGAGCCGAACGGGCTACGGGGAAAAAAGAAAAATAAAGAAAAGAAAGCGATTGTCGAGCGGCGAGGAGAAATTCCTTTTTCAACGTGTCCTGTCGGGGACCACTGTCCGACTGGAAACAATGGAATCAACGACGCAAGTGTACCGTGAAAAGAAAATGCATCTGCTTGTTGTGTGCTTTACGAACCGTCTCCCATTAACGAAGAAATTACTTTAGACCCTGTCCAAAATCGTCCACACCATGAATATTCATTTCTTATAATACCATCATTTAATCTACAACCTTAGGACAATATCTTAAACACTTAATCGTGTTGGAACCTTGATAACTAGTTAAAATTTGTCCAGATGAATTTATCTTTTTCATGCATGGTTTATGTTTTACAAATTGTAGATGATTTAATAGAAGATATAATCAATTAGCGTGTGTAACGTATCAAGTATTTATAACATAGGATCAATTAGCAAAGTTTGAACATATATATTTTTTTAATTTAACATTGTTGACGTGTTTATATCGGGTGGAAGATTTGTTGAAGAAAAAGAAAAATAAGGAAAGATTGCGTGGAATACTTGTGTAATCGAGTTAACAGGATATTGACATTTAAGTCGCAAGATGATAATAGAAGATTGCGCAAGTGAAATTTCGTTACGAGAGGTTTGTTAGAATAGGAGGCTAGAAAGGGGGTTAATTAACCGTGTCAATTACCCATTTACCACCTGGAGGAAAAAAAATCTCGGTTTCATTAGGCGTTTACCAGCGTTTTCCACTCTGAATCGCCGGACTTTTCTACCGGCTGGGACGCCATGCGATACCTCCTGCTATAACGTTTCTATCTTTCTCCTTTTCTCCGTTTTAGTATCTAGCTCATCGCAATATATCTTCGCTGCCGCTGCAATTAGTGGACGCATTTAATACAAAGTAGCGGCGTAATTAACAACGCACTATTTTCACCCGATTCCGCCCCTGTTATCGAAACACGAGGATATTTTCCGGTAAAAAAGGTATAATAGAAATGAAAAAATCGATGAAACGGACAGACGAATGAACGAGCGTCGTTAACCGTTGCCACGCGATAAAAACGAAACGATAACGAGCAACGGTACTAACGAATCGTTGGATGGTTGTTGGTTGTTTAACAACGAGAGTCGTACGTTTCGCGAATCACGGTTCTACCTCGTTAACCTAGCGACAGCGTAATTATTTTCTGTTCAAAGTATGATGTTAGATCGTGCTTTCGATCTTCCGTGAATGCACCTGAATACAATGATTCTGTGACGGTTGAGGTAGTCAAGTTTTTGTTCGATACTCTGAGATGAGCAGGCATATTGCGGTTTTTGTTCTTTTGACGTATTGCTATCTTCCTACTTTGCGTTTACTACTTTATCTCGCTATTTCGCTAGTTTACTGGTTTGGTTTTTTAAGGTTTCGAGACTTTATTTTATTATTTTGTTCTGCAAGTTTGCTATTTTGCTATTTTACTGATTAGATATTATTCGGTTTAGGTACTTATTATTTTGCTATTACACTATTCTACTATTTTAACATTTCAGTATTCATTGTTTCAACACTTCACTACTTCAATACTTCACTACTTCACAATTTTTCTAATTTTGCTAATTTTACTAACTTTTCTAATTTTACAATCACACTCAAATTTCCAACATCTCAAGTTAAAAATTTGTCAAATATCCAGATCTTCAGACCTTCAAATTTCTGAATTTTTTATTTCCAGAATTTCCAAGACCCCATATCCGCTAGTCCTAAAATTTATTTTATTCTAAGTACTCAATTACATTCGTCCACATATGTTTTTTATATGTCACGATATGAAAACAGAAAAATTTCTCCTGTGCCAAATAACCAGCCAAGTTTTGGTAACAGAATTGGCCATTATTTCCGTGGCATACGCACCAGTTACGAGCCGAGAAAGGAAATACATTTGGCGAAGACTGCTTCCGGCTGCGCTCGATACACACGGTGCATTATCCTCCTCGTTGAATGTCCTTGTTGTTTTTATCATTATGGTGGCCATATAAGGAGAGTCCACTGTATCAGTCTATAAAGTTTATTTCTTTGACAGTAAGGTGATCTCTGTATTTGAAGTACGAAATAGTGAAATATGTGAAAGTGTAGACAGGTGGCAATATAACGAGAGTCTACTGTATTAAAGCCGTGGTGTTGATTACCGGCGAATAGCTCGACAATTCTTCCGTGAAAATTCCGGTTCTATTTTTCTTTTTTCGATGAAGCCGCGTTCCTTTGCCAAGTTGGCAAGCGCGAATCGTCTTTCCACGATTGTTTACGCTCTCGTCCCTGGAATACAAATTGCGACAACGCTGGAGCGTTAAGAAGAGGATTTCGAGCGCCACGAATAACTAAAGATATTACACTCGTATCGCGGTTGAAACAGCAATTTTGCCGAAAGTTTATATTCAAATGCTTTTATCTCAAGCTTGCAGACATTCCTGAGGTAAGAAATAACCCCTCGTACTTTGACTCGTGACGCACTCGAACTTCGTGATCAATTTTAATTGAATTTTATTTTATTCGAATACGGTTTAATTTTGGAGTTCAATTGCATAGTCAACGATCGCATAATGAATTGACATAACATTTCAACTTTCTCTGTCCTAATATTGTAGCTGTGATTAGTTCTGACGTATCTGACAAATCACAGTACAAGAGGTTAACGATCCTGTTTCACAGAAAGAACCACGTTCCGATTCGAGGTGGAATGAAATTTTGAGCGGTCGATGGAGAAACAATTAAACGGGGACATGGTTGCGCAGGGCGTAGCAAATTTTTCTTACCGCTTCGTAGAAGACGGTACTCGTTAGACCGAAGAACTAGAGCGAGAACTTCAAAAACTGGTGAGAGTGGCATCGAAAGCCACATATAGCCCGTGTTTCGGCTTGTCTGCCATCGTAACAATTCTATCTCGTTTCTCGAAACTTGGATAAGGAAATCTAATCACCTCTGATTGGGCGTAATTATTTTTTCATGAGCGGCAAGAAAGAATATACCGGAAACTGGTACGGACTTTCGAATGCTTACAAAACACGGTGCAATGATAGCTTTGCATAGTTACACTAATTTTTATTTATTAATTTTAGCGGAAAAGTCCTTTTATTTTAATCGTAAGGTGAGTCTTCAATTCTCATTTAAATCTAAAATTTTTATTTGCATCTTGAAATGTATCATTAGGATAATTATGAACTTTTAAAACCTGGAGAATATAATTCTCACTGATACATGTAATGGTACAGTTGGTGCAATATAATGCGTGGAAAGTCTACTCGTGTACGTGTACAAACGCGTAGAAAATTTAACAGGTCAAGTATCTAATGCATAGAGAATGCAACACGTAAAGAATCTAAAGCATAGAAAATCTAACACGTAGAAAATGTAACGCAAAATGCAACGTATGTAAAATTCAGCGCATAGCGAGTGGCAAATGCAACGTGTGTATGTACCATATAGCGAGTGGAAAATGCAACGTGAGTAAAATTCGAAACATGAAAAATGACTCGTGTTAATATTGCTGTACATATCATTAAAATTTTGTAACTTTCTCAAGTAACCGATGTCCTCCAAACCTAGTATTAACCGAGTTCCGAATTCCATAACGTTCCCAAGGCGTGCGTATCATGGATTCTGTTCAGAAAGATCGCTCAAAGCGATGTCCACAGAGGGAGGAGACGCAGGACTAGACTCTGGACGAAGCAGGTAGCGCGAGAGGAGGCCGTCGGCCTCGACTGTTCTCCAAGAGGTCGACCCACTTCGCCCAAAGGCGAGAGGGACCGTACTGGTAGGCAGTTACGTACATATACGTACACCTTACGTACGTAAATATATCTACGATCTTCTCTTTGCGCCGTATAACGGCCCCTCCGTTCTACCTCACCCTTTCTCCTCCTCTCCTTACACTCTCATTTCATATTTTTTCATTTTTTCTTGCTTCTGCAATTCGTCCGACAATGTGTGTTTCTTACACATTCTTGTTTAGATGGAAGCAGTGCGTTCATGGAATATTATAGAATTTATCTTTATGTGTTCACGCATGCTTGCACATGTATGCATGGATGTACACATATGAACTGTATGTATACACATGCATGTACATGCATGGATATAGTGTACATGGTCAAATATGCAGAGATATGTACATGTCCATATATGCACATGTTTATATGCATATGTACACATATGATGTGCACGTGCACATACAGGTATATACATATACACACGTATGTATGTATAGTTACATACAAGCATATATGGGTATTATAATTCACATGCATATACTTGTATGCACATGCATGTAGACATACATGCTTGAATGCACACGTATGCAAACATTTGATTAATAATGGCAATCAATTAACATACATTCTGGAAACATACCCTGAATTATAATTAATATCTGATGAAATAGAAGGAACAGAATGATCATGAACACGTGCCATCAAAGGTAAACTTCGATCAGAGCCCGCAATCGGTCGATTACGGGCTGACATTTATAATTAGGGATTGACGACTGGTTCCAAGAACCGATTAATCATGTTCCGATTAATTTCGGTTGACCGAAATAAAAGAGAAGGAAATAAAAATTGCGTATCGAATGATTGTCCAGCGGTAAAGGAAGTCGATCCGTTGCTCGATTTTCGAGGCAATCGTCCGCGAAGATATCGGTATCTTCGGGGTTATCGTCACCGGTCCCGTCCCTATTCCGGTATTAGTCGAAGAATGGCGTTTAAGGTCGCCGTAGCTCAGTACGGAGGCGGCCATCGTACCGCGTGGATCGGCGCTCGCGTACGCCGATTTTGCACGAGGTTACGTGCGTCGCGAAGCGTTTCTTCCGCTAGATCCACAGTACAGTTAATTCGTTTCGAATGAACGCTCGTTCCGACAGACCTGCAAATAAATTTCCGAGGAAAGGTTTCGTGTCGAAGTTGATCGGTCGCTTTCCGGAGGTACGTCTCGTTGATCCGCGTGAAACCGCGTATTCCTGGCGGGAGACGACACGTGGTTCCAGCAGCCTCGGCTCCCTACTCTCTTGCCCTCTTCTTCGAGTTCCTCGTCCACGCTGGACGCAATCAGCCGATCCTCAAAGCGCGACCGGTAGTCGAACCGCGTGCACGTGGAGCCGGTCGTAGCCTCGATCGTCCGGACGATCGCGCTTCCATTCAGATCTACGTGCCTCATCTGTCGGGTACGCGCGTGGAAATCGTGAGTCGAAATCGATTCTTCGGTAAATCACCTGGTGAATCGGTGAGTTTGCTCGGCTGGATCCGAGAGGATCGTCGGAGTTCAGTGGCACATGTGATCCGTAATCGTGATCAGAAGTCGAGTGTCACGGTTGTCGCGGGGACGATCGGTTTTTTATCCTGCGCCGAGGAGGAACCCGGGAATGGGTGGCAGAGAATGAAGGAAGGGTGAACGGTCCGCTGAGAGGAACGAGCTGCTTCAAATCGGTGAGTTCATTTATTTCACTCGTCCACAAAGACTTTGCTCTTTTTCATTCATTCATTCTCCTGCACTTTGCCCTTTTTACTATTCAATTTTTATTTTCATTATATTTAAGATGTTTGCTGTAGCCTTTGGTATAGTTATTTAGACCTTACTGAATTTCTTCAGGGACACTGTCATATGACTGCTGTTGTTGCATGAAAGACATGAGTACATGTTCTGCTAAATCCATATACATATGGATTTAATCCACATGCATGTATGTATGATTCAAAATCACATGCATGTGTGTGTGATTCACAACCACATGTATGAATGTATGATTTAAATCCACATACACATGAATCTTACTGAATTTCTTCAAGGACACTGTCACATCTGTTGTTGCATGAAGAACATGAGTACATGTTCTGCTAAATCCACATATGTGTGAATTTAACAATAATGTGTATTTTATCTTGGTTTCTTGAATACTATAAGTGTATGTAGTGTATGCTGAGAAATTTTCAAACGGTTTCACCATTTCGAACGTTTCGAAACAATGAAAGTGCCCTGTCATACGAAAATGACGCAGAAGATTGTACACCGTTACTCATCGACAATTTCGTTAACAACTAGAAAGTGTATCCATAAAAAAAGGGTAATAAACAGTGATAGATGAAGGTGTTAGAACAACTGTGACGAAATAGTAGAAATTTTTCCGGGGAAGTTTAATGATTCAGCGTGTGGAATAACAGAAGATGTTTAAAAGGTGTATAAAAAGTCCATTAACGTTTTCGAAAAGAAAATAAATAGGATCGTTCTCGGTGTAATTAGAACGTTTATTAGCACCGCCGTTAGAGAGGAGGATGCTTTTAGAAGCAGGCGTACGACCTACTTGACTTCCGAATCAGGCGGCCAAAGGCAGTCTCATTTAGAAACGAGAATATCGCGACTTCGTTCGTGAACTCGGCAATTTCCTCGCCGTTTGACACCGATCGGGATGACTGTTATAAAACAAATTACACACGTCAGAGTTGTCAGGTCCCGGGACGTGGTCGTTAGTATTCCGTTCGACCAGGCCGAAACGAAAGTGACTTAATTTCTGTGAATCGGCACGAACGTCCGTGCTCGAATAACAAAAACGAGAGCTTATAGCGTTAAGTAATGAGAATCGTGACAGCGATTTCTGCATAATTATGCGTTCATTTGCCTTCTAAGGATGCAGAGCTTTCATTTCGTTTTAATTACCCTGGGAGATTCGTGATTCTAGAACAGAGATGGGCATCCGGGCGATCCATGCGAGTTAGACATTTTTGCGATGTCGAAATTTTATGATTTGGAGATTTATTTGAAATGTTGTGTTGTATGGAATTTGAGGTGTGAGTTTGGGGGTTTGGAGAGTTGAGAAAGCATAGATTTTGGATTGTAGAAATTTTTGTGTTTGAGAATTGGGGAATTAGGGAATTTCAAGATTGTGAATCTGGGATTTGAGAATTTGGGATTTGAGGATTTGTGAATTTAAGAATTTGGATATTTCAGAAATTGGGATATGAGATTTGGAAACTTGAGAATTTGGGATTTACTATAACTGACTATACTAATTATCCCATCTCATACACATTACTCTTAATTAACAAGATTACCAAGGTTAAAATTGAGAAATGATTAAGTCAAACAAACTTTGAAGATTAACTGGTTCGACTAGACCTAATCGTTCAGCAAACATGAGATTCCGTAGCGCCCTAACCTTTATCTTTAATTACTACAAGGCGAAATAAATCAAGAGCAATGTTTACTGCCATATAATCGTTTTGATCTTGTAATTTATCATTGTTCTTTGATGGTTGAATATTGGCGTAAAAAATGATTAGCTATTTAGAGTGGTAGTTTGACTACAGATTCTAATGTGTTGGTAAACACGTCATGTTCTTCTGTAGCCTAATATTATTCCAGACCACACTTGGGTGTGGCTTCTTAATTATTACGAGGAACGTACGTTAATGAACTAGGAGAAACCATGAATATAGTGCTTATAAGAAGTGCGTCGTTTTTCGATTATTTGTGTCGGTACACAAAATCTAGGCGTCATATTAAATAAATAAGCAGAAGTACAGAAGAGTACAATTTATACAAAATCAATTGTACCCTGTTTTATCTTCATGTTATTGTAGACAATAAACATGTAATATATTTAAAGAATTTATTTAGAAAAAAATTATTAAAATACCTTTAATTTTAATATCTAATAAGAAGATTTACAGTACTTGAATACCAAAGAACACCAAGTACAAATTCAGAATATTAAAACATTCGATTTCTGAAAGTCGCGAAAGACAATATGGCGATCCCATCGATTCTCGATTCCATAAATCGCCTACACGGCATTGTCGGTCGAGATTGTCGGATCGGAAACGCAAATAAATTGATCACGATAAAATCGAGAGTCGGTAATCGACGCGAGCACGATCGTATCGGTGGAAATAATCAGGACCCCATAAAACGGCGTTCTACCGAGAACCACGGTGCCGATAAATTGTTTCGATCGAACGGCAAAACGTTTGAGCGTGATCCGAGAAGCGATAAAATTTGACGTGGAACGACAACGGGGTGCAAAGAACGATGAGAAAACAAGGCGACACGGAAAATCGTTGTTCGATCGTCGCGTAGGTACTTACACGGTCAAGGCAATAAATCGCGCGTGATTCACAGCCTGCTAACGCGTACAATGAATATCTATTGTCCCTTTTACTTTCTCCTGTTGGCGAGGGAACATCGTGTCCCTGTCACGGGAACAGAATGTCCACGTGTACGTGGGTGCTCGTAGACACCTGTCCAACGAGATCGCACCACTGAGCATACCTAATAATACCAGTCGATGTATTTTTCATTGCATTTTAATATATCGCCGATATTTCAGAATTTTTATAGGAGACATCATACTATGTGGGATTTTGATCAAATTTTTGTTAGTAATTCTATAGCAAATATTGTATTAACACATGTATTTGTCGTTTTTGTCGATACTCATTATTTGAAACACTCGCCATATATTGCCGATATCTCAGAATTCTCATAGGGGTTGTCACAATCCATTGGTTATGGAATTTGATAAAATTCTTGTTAGTAAATGACAAATATAAACATATAGCTGGTCGTCAACATGCATTATTTAAGACAATCGATATATATCGCCGATATCTCAGTGCGGTGAAACAACATACTGTGCACGACAAAATTGCCTTACGCTGTTACAAAGTAATTTGCAAACACATAGAAAATTTGCAAATAGGAACCATCGCAAGCTGCATTATACGAAGGGTTTCATAGATAACAGACTTTGGAGGTTGTTTCTGTTTCACCCTGGAGGCATTGTTGTAAAGTAGACTCATCTTGCGAGGAAGTTTCTGAGTGGCGGAATAAAGGTAAGCTGGATTTTCCTCCGCCTTGAATATTCCCAGAAAATTGATTTTCCTTCCACATAGAACGTTCGGTTCTCCAGAAATTGAGAAGCTTCCAAAGGTTGCGAAATATCGCGAGTTCAACGGATACGTTTTTGTTTTCAATTTCAATCTTCGTGTCGTAATCCAAACAGATCTCTCGGCTACTCTTGAATTAGCTACGAACCGAGAAGAACCTGTCTAGGCTAGTTTTTTCGAATCGTCCAATCGGTTCAGACACTGCGGACTATGTAATAAAGCGCCGAGACCGCTCAGCGGAGGCACGCAACTTAAAAGATCCGTGACTAATTACCCTCGAAACAAAGTGTGTTTCTTAAATAGCTACTTAAGAATACAATTTCAACTGGAATTAGCTTCAACCTTGCTATTGTGCGAGCACAAACTTTCGTTAATTAACTGTTCGAGTTTGGACTCGATAACAGAAGAGAGTTTTACTGCTACCAGGATGCTCCGCAATTAGTACATCATTATCGGGACGTGTTACATAAACATGGCATTCTTTATCTATTGACATGATTTCGTGTCGATATTATTCATCACAAGTATGACAAATGAGAAAAATTCGTTTAACCTTGAAATTGGTACTTTTAATCTGTTCAAGAATGCAGTAATTTTTTGTATACATTCATGAATTGTTAATCATTGCTAATTTATATATTTTGCTTGTATCCATAAAAAAATAAGAAGTTTCTTCGTGTAACTTTAATAGCGTCCATGAAGAGGTTGACCTAAAGTGAGGTTAGGTTACAGTTAAGTCTTTATACCGAAGCAAGAGTTATTCAATAATTCTCAACTTAAAAAGCGTTTAGCAGGAAGTCTGTCAAATACTTCAGCGAGAAAGTGGCGTATTGCAGAAGTAACTGTAAAATGGCCGTCTCGTTAGCCAGATGGCGAGAAGAGACGGTCGTGAACAGGAGCACAGCTAATCAGTGAAAGTGCCACACAGTCAATACAAGCGAGTGCGCTCCTTCTGAAAATCGAATTGACCCCGTTCGATTATGACCCGTTATCGCAATCTCCGTCGGCTGATCGATCGGATCTACGTTATGGACGATAGCTACTACAAGAGACGGGTGCGTTCGAGACGACAACGAGAACTCTCGGTTGCCAATCGCAGCCATTTTCGTTCCTTTATTTTTCCGTCACCACTTTCTTAAGTGGGTTAGGCATCGTCCCAGTCGCCTACTTGAACGAGCTTGCTGCGATAAAATTTATGCCTCGGACTGAGTGCAATTACCTTTTCAATGAGAGATTAGCGAACACAATGGCGACATAAGTCGGTTTATGACCGTGTTCAAACATTAATGGCAGGGTAGTGAACTCACCGGATTCTGGTTTTGGGGACTTTGGGATTGGATTCGAGGATTTGGGATTTGGGGATTTGGGGACTGGAGGATCTAGAAATATGAAGATTTGGGGACTTGGGAGTTTGGGAATTTGGGGACCTGGAGATCTGAAGATTGGGGAATTTGGCAATTTGGGGACCTGAGGATTTGGATGTTTGAGGATCTGGAGGTTCTGAAGATTTGCAAATCTGGCGATTTGGGTATCTAAGAATTTGGGGATCAAAAGATTTGGAGATCTGAAACCAACCTACTGCTTTGTGATACAAGTTCTTTATTTCAAATGGAACTTCTCCTTAAAAAAATCGTATTTTTCCACAAATTCTACAATTTCCATCAGATAAACATTTCATATGTTCGTCTCACGGTAAAGTCGGACTTTCCATCATGTCTAACTCGTTTCCATAAAGCTAATAAGACCTGCGAGCGTTTCGGGTCAGAGTCTCTGGCAATCTCGCGGTCTGTCTCGCAAAACCGTGAAGTCATGTGGTATTATGAGGTTTCCTACGTAGATATCGATCAATCCTCGCCGTCAAGTTTCACCCGGGGATCGTTTTGTTCCAGAACGCAACAGGAGCGTTGAGTTGTTGAAGCCTACTAAAGACGCGACAGTGAAAATGAAATCAAGATATCCGATCGTTTCTCACGTTACACGCGAACTTCGTGATCATCCATTACAACGAACATATCGATCAATTAATCCTATCGGTAGTTTCACCGAGAAATCCTTTTGTTTCGCGGAAAGATGGCGCATTGTATCGCGGTGTTTTCTGCGGCGAAAACGAATAGGTGATACGATCCAGGTGTCCCGATTAAATCGTGCCACTGGCCTCGGATATCGCGCTCGAGCGATCCGAGTTCCCTCTCATCGAAAGTCCAGGTGTTAATTTCATCCTGGAGTAGATCAGCCGCAACACGGGAATCGATTTTCTCTTCTGACGAGATCATTATACTTGGATTTTTATTGGGTTGGATATATTCTCTTTTGTGGGGATATCTCCAGAATTCACATCTCTAGATTCCAAGTCACTAAATTCGAAATTTGTATGTTTTGAAATTGTTACATTTTTAGATCTCAAATTTCTATGTCCCGAATTCCTAAATTCCCAAATCCCTATATAACCAATTCCAACATTCCCAAATCCCTATATCCCCAATTCCTAAATTCCCAAATCCCTATATCCCAATTCCTAAATTTCCAAATCCCTATACCCCAATTCCTAAATTTCCAAATCCCTATATCCCCAATTCTTAAATTCCCCAATTCCTAAATTCTCCAATTCCTAAATACCCCAATTCCTAAATTCCCCAATTCCTATATAACCAATTCCAACATTCCCAAATCCCTATATCCCCAATTCCGAAATTCCCAAATCCCTATATCCCCAATTCCTAAATTCCCAAATCCCTATATCCCAATTCCTAAATTTCCAAATCCTTATACCCCAATTCCTAAATTCCCAAATTCCTATATCCCAAATTCCTAAATTCCCAAATCCCCAAATCCCAAATTCCCACCATCCAAATCTGAAAATTCCAAAATTCCAATTTTCACAAGTCCCAAAATGCCATACTTCTGAATCCGCAAATGTCGACCCAAAATGTTTGCAAATTCGTTTGAACGCGGTCAATTCGCACGCGCTTTCTCGCGTCTCGATTAGCAGCTGCGGACCGTTAACGCTTCTTCCAATTACGCTCCGCGTCCCGAAGCGGGCAACGGTGCGTGAAAAATTTCTGCAATTGTATCGATGATTATGACGAAGCGGTTTTCTACGGGTGAGGCGATCATCTCCGTTCCGAAAATCACGATTCCTAAAGTGTTACGGCTATATACAGGGATTATAGGAGCGTTATTTAGCCGAAAAAACGTCGGCTTAACCGTGCTCTAGTCGTGAATTATGCTCGCTGCCGGTGAATATTTTACGCCGTTAAAACCATCGGTCACGGTGATTCTTCTGCGGTATCTGCTTCGTTCCGCATCGAAATTTCGCTAATCTCGAACCTCCACGATCTTGATATCCTTTCTTCGGAAGAAATTTTACGGTAATACGCCGGTGAAAGTAGAGAGCGGAATGACAAACGGTAATTAATCGATTACCCATTTACTATTTATTCTTATTCGCTCGGGCAGACAACTGCGAACCAATTTTATATTCACTGTATTCCTGGACTATCATTGTAGGCGTTTAAAAAATGGTAGTTCCATTGAAAAATATGGGAGTCATATCCGTAAACAAAATTTTTATTTGATGTATCAGAAGTGTAATGTGACACAAAGGGTTAAAAGTATCTTACGATCAGTGGCTAATCTTTACCGTGAGAAATGTTTGCGAATCGATCACTCGGTCGTCGACGGTATAACATTTTTCGCGTTTCACGAAGCACAATATCGTCCCCGGTTCCCATTCATCACGAACGTCGAACGAGGAGTAACGCAGTTTCGCGAGCGAACGGTTCAATAAATTTCAGCGGGGCTCCGATTGCCACGGGAAATAGGGTCAGGATCGGTAATGGCCTCGAAGATCGCTTATTTC
The DNA here is from genome assembly GCA_945859555.1 of Megachile ligniseca. Taxonomy (NCBI): domain Eukaryota; kingdom Metazoa; phylum Arthropoda; class Insecta; order Hymenoptera; family Megachilidae; genus Megachile; species Megachile ligniseca. The sequence goes on along the minus strand of OX243788.1, from coordinate 6,719,501 downwards.
AATCCGATATTGACAGAAAAATCGATACGTTGCCGGTGTGTGTACACGGACGCTAAGGGCGGAGGTACGCGCGTTCTAATTAACGGGTTTCACCTCGAAATTCATCGAGTGCAACGCGCCTCTGATAATTCTCGCAATACCGCCGTTCGCGGTGAGTAATTCCCATTGAAATTTAACGTTACAGCGCTATCGAGGGGGAAAGAGTTAAACGAAACACGGAAACGAACGGTGGAATGCGCGCTTCCGTCACAGCTCGCGATCTCCGTCGGTCGAACGTTTCCATGAAAACGCAAGCTACGATGCAGAATATTATTTGGAACTGACACATATGGAAACTTGACAATTTTTCAATTATTCAATTTTTCAATTTTTCAATTTTTCAATTTTTCAATTTTTCAATTTTTCAATTTTTCAATTTTTCAATTTTTCAATTTTTCTATTTTTCAATTTTTCAATTCTTCAATTCTTCAATTGTTCAGGTGTTCAATTGTTCAATTCTTACTAGGAGTGTCAGATCTTATCCCAGAACTACAGAAACGCGTAGGGAAGCAAAAATTGTCCAAGTTCCCCTCGAGAGAATTCCTCGCGGGCACCGTTCGTGGAAACCGCGATCGATTCGAGTTCGATTCACGATCGCCGGCGGATCGATCGGCGAACAGGTGAAAATGCGAGGCTCGTTCTCGTCCGTGACTTCCCACGAGCGCGATGTCTCCCGTTTTCACTTGGCACTGCTAACAACGTTCGTGGCAGCTCGAGTAGACGAGACGTTAATTATTCACGATGATGCATGCGTTATTAGCCTCGCAACGGAACGAGTCTGGCGTCCGCTGGTTCCACGTTATATCCGTTTCATGGGAAACGATCGGTTTCCGGGACCCGTATTGTTCCTTTTGCAACCGCGTCGAGCACCGGTAGCTATCGGCATACCGATTCCTCCTTCGTTTTGTTCCTCAGTCGAGATATTAACATGACAAGTGCTAATTACGAAGTCGAACTTCTTATCACGACGTTGAGAAATTGAACGGAATATTACTGTAACATGTTGCGTAAAACATTCGCATAATCTTTGCATAGGTGCGACAATTTTTTGTGGGCTGTGATTAGGAAATTAATAGGTTTGCTCTTTTAGATCTTTTAGACCTGAATGTTTTTAATTCTTCTTTTGGAGTGGAAACTCGTTATGGGACATATAAGAGACCGTAGTTTAGTCATCTTTTTATGAGTATGTACGTAGTTTTGTTTAAAGTATTAATCGTTCAAAGTTCCCACCAAAGAATTGTTTGATCGTACACAAACAAAATGGCGACCATGTGTTGCATTATTACTCTACATTTTATCAAATACAATCCAAAATGGCGAATCGATAAATTGCCAAACCTCCAATTTCCCGAATTTCTTCCCGCCCTTCGCCGGTGAAATCACGCGGCTTTTAATCAACGAACACGCACGCAGTGAAATCAGCGAGTTGAATTTATCGCCACGCCGGCTTTAACGGGTTGCAACAACCATTGACCCTTTGCGGTCCCTTGCCAGGCCACCGGTTGGTCACACTGTAAATAAAAGCCAGTCGTGTGTACCGTAAAACAGGGTTACTAAAGTCGTACGCCGGTTTAGCGTGCACGCGTCTTTCACGTCCCTCTCTTTTTTAAAGCTACCGTTTACCGTTTCGTGAATCCGAGACCAGTTAATTGCATTTGTTTCTTTTTTCTCCGATTAAAAATATTGACAATAAAACAGTAGTGATTCATAAGAAATAGTCTTTAAAAAATGAACTTATTACAAGTTCTTCAATTTTCGAGTAATGGAGTCACAAATTAATTCATGTTTCACGAATTAATCAACACGGTTTATACGATACTTAATTTTAATGGATGCTCGATTTAACCCGAATACCTGACAACATTCGAACGAAGTACGAAGGTTAATATCGTGTCAATCAACTTTCATTCCGCTGCAAATCTCCTGAAGCTAAAGTAAAAGTATGCAACGAAACCATGAACATAGTGTTCATTGAAAGCATTTACACCGTTATTTACGACAGCCTCTTCAACCTATTCTTGTGGGAGACACTTGTGCACTTCGGGGCAAATACTTGGCTCTAGTGATAAACATGCTTTTCTTTAATGTGAGATAAATGGTCTTGTCAAAGGATGTATAAATATATGATCATTTGAAAATAGTCTATTAACATACATAGATTTTTGTGTACAACTATCAGATGTTCTACATATCTAGTTGTTTATTACATTCTTCCAATGTTCTAGCAAAGAATAAAGAAACTGCCATCTTTGATCTCTCGAAGATCCCTTTAAATTGGTCATGCAAGCGGGAAATTTGAATTACGTGTATCTAATTTCATATCAACCTCGAATAACTAATAAATCTCTTAGTCGTAAATTTTCTCTGTATCACTAATATTAGCTTCCTAAGTATTTACATCAATTTTACATTGAAATGTACGAAAATGAAGTACAATTAGAAAATGATTTCAATTAGAATTCAATAGAGTTTCAATAGCAATTTCCTTCCCACGTAATTTCGACCCACGTTTCTGAAAGAGTTCCATGACTTCCAATTTGCAGTAACGCACCCGGAAAGAAGTCAGAAGATCGTTAAAGTCGACTCGCCAGCTTGACACATAACCTCAAAGCGACACGAGCGCACGTTTAAGCGCGATACCACCGGACTGTCGAAATAAAGACAACCCGCGGCGTAATTACATCGCGATATTAATGTTGGCCATTAATAGCATGTTGAAAATGGTTGTCCGTTGATGCTGGACGCCACCTAGAAACCGGCTTTCGATTGACACACATTCGGTCGGCGACTCGCGCGCACGCTCGAGGGATCGGTTTTCGCTAATTGTTTTCTGCGAAACGTCTTCCGCGAAATTTATACGCCGCCGAGACGTGCCCGAGCGTATTCGTACGCTTTATAATCGTCGATTCGAAATCTTATCTCGGAGGCAGGATCGGTCCACGCGAAAGAACCGTTCGCGAAAAATTCCGCCGATATTTTTAAGCGTCGAGCAATTAACGACCCTCTGTTTTTATACGAGGAGAATCGTAGCCGATAATTGGCCGAGTACTCGTGGTTTATCGCCGCGATTTTCGAGCGGAATCGTCCCGGCGCAACGGACCACCTCGAAACCGCTTTACGAGCCGCTTACAATTGTTGGCACACATTCGTCGGACCTCGCGATCGAATCTCGTCGATTTAACCGGTTCGCTCGAATCGATTTTTTTCTCCTCTCTTTTTTGCTTCTGGGAACGCGTGCTTGCTCGCTTAGTCTAATTAACCGCTGTGGCGCCATACTGCATTTTTTTAACTTTTCAGTCGATGCACTTTCCTGAACGGTTTTTGTAGAACAGCATTCGTAGCTAATTGAGACTCAGGTGCCACTCTAACCCTCTCAGTTAATAATTCCACTTTTCATAAATATAGTAGTATTTTCTGTTCAACCATTTTTATTGGAACAACCTTCGTATCTTATCATCTATATAAAAATTCATACATCTCCCAAAAAATGATCACAGGATTTAAACCGTTGACATGAACACACAGAGAATAAAAAATTGTAACATGACATAATGTACTCGTCATATAATATTCATTTATGTAATATATAGAATGTCACCAAAACATGAACATGTCATATAATTTGCAATTTAACGATACCATTATTTAAAATGTCAGCAATGCATGAAAGTTTGAGGAAAATTTGAATATCTAATTTCGGATGGCACCCGACCGTCGTTAAAGAGTTAAAATTAATTTTAAAAGTGATGGTCGATATGTGGATGCATACATTATGCTCGCAGATTTATGCAAGAACTTTCGAGCCTGTCCTCGGTAACTCCATAAAAATGGATGTTATGCACGAACGAAGGCACGCCGCTCTCGTGCACTCATCGAAGTGGGTCACTTTTACCCCCTGTAGCAAGCTGGATCGCGATCACGATCAATGATCAGGATCGGTCTCTGTGATGCGAGCGATCACGATGTTGCGTGGCATTGATCGTTGCCACGTGCGAATACTGGTCGTTTCAAAATAACTCTAAATTTTCTTTCACAATTATTTCATTATGTTACTAAAAATATCTACTAACGATTTTTATATTTAAAGGAAACTTCATATCGATATTAGCAAAGCTTAAGTAGTTATTAGAGAAAAATGTCCGGAATCTAAAGCGTTTGATTACATAAAGATCTTATCATGTATCTTCCGTAACGGACTTTCTAAACAAGCCCAATAATTATCGACAAACACGCGATATCGTTCAATTACGTTTCATTAGACATATGATTTGAGCCGATTAATATTTTTGATTCGAAAGTAGTCCGAGCGTGAATGTATTTTTGAATCGATCTGTAGGCGGTATTCTGTACAGATCAATTCGTTCGTTAAAGTATCGTGTACCTCGAAGATTTATGGCTACGCGTCCGATGCACAATGATAACACCAATTATTATCATCGTTCTACTTTATAAATTTACGATCTCAACGTCGATGCATTTGTCGCTATCGATCGGAGATCCGACCATGCGATTCTTCCTGTTCTTGTATCACTTACGTTGTCGTGTAGCTCGTTCGCTGATTCGAGATATCCGTCCGGAGATTTACAATCGTTTAAAAATCCGAACACGAGAAACAAAATCTCTTTAATTGACTGATAAGTGAGCTGATACTCAGCGCCGTTGATCGATCACTTTTCTCCTTAATAGCGAAGGTACAGGAATTTAGGAAATTATTAATAGAAATATAATTTTTCCTACTCGATAATTTCCTAGTTTCTCACTCGTCTCTCTAAGAAAATTTTGGCCCAGTCCTGCAGTTACGCCAATGTTGATCGCCGAGTTCGCGGAGTTTCTCCAAAGCGGCACGTTGACATAGCGTTCATCGAATAGAATTTCTATTAGAAACCGCGCGCATGTCGGCAAAAAATCGGTGAAAATTGATTCGATAAAAGAAGAACCATCGGTGACGAATCGGTCTGGACAAGCGGGAAAACATATCGCAGTGGTTGGCGTAACGCAACCGGCCTATGTTCCCCATTAAAATGCATCGTTCGTCCCGTAGAAAACACCCTTTCTAACAGTTATAGACCGCCCGCCATAAATTTTACCGGTTACGAGCAGGATGCTCTAAATGGCGACGCGAGATTTCTACCGGGACAAAACGATCGCCACTTAGGAGACCTAACCTTGCCAATCATCGATTCAAATCCGAATATCTCTTCCTGTTTCTTGTCTGTCGATACCACCTACGAGATCCATCTTTCCTTCTCACTTCCCGATTAATTCATTCTTTTCACCGGACATTTTGTCCCTGTCTATCTCTTTTTTCCGCGTCAACGCCCATGGCGTTCACCTGTCGACCTTCTTAAGAGAGATCCAACTTTTCCGTGCGTCCTCGATCTGCGAGATGTACCATCTCGTTTAAGATTCTTTTCATCTAAAGCTGCTATTTAGGAAGTTAAATGCTCGAAGGCGGGTCAAAGTGGGTGTACAAATTTAGAAAACTAGAAATCTTCTAAAGATTGAAATTGAGAAAATGTCTGTAAATGTGTCCAGCAGTGTACGTAACCTTTAAAATGACTGTCTCTTGGAAGGTAATCTTAAGAAGCACGCACGATTGCGTGATGTTTGTTCATTGATTATCAGAGCTGGATCATTTAATCTGCTTAACGACACGCGTGATCGTAGAGGATCGTTCGCCGGCTCTCGAGCGTATTATGCAAATGCGAGCGTCATGCTTTGCTTTTAATTGTACGCCGGTAGACGCATCGAAGGCTTTGAGATTTCTCCTTTTACCGCTTTTGACTCGGTTCCACGGTCTCGTGAAAGCTCGCGTGTCTCGGCGAAACTATTTTTTCCAACGCACCCGATGATATTTCGCGTGCACGCTTGGCGGAATGCGATGAGAAAACGCGATAAACGCGTGACTCTTCGCGGGGCCGTATTTATTAATATCGTATTAATTCGTTACGCCGCGACTCGGAGAAGGGAATGAAAAAAAAAAAGGACGGGAGAAGGTAATTGGCCGACTTGGGGAGCGGACGAATTCGTCCGGAGAAAATGGAGCGCCTCGATGAAAAATTTCAACGATCGCGTGAAAGCTTTTCAAGCGGAAGTCCGCCAACGGCCGAGAGAAAATGCGATTGCCCCGGCTCTTTTTATGTGGATCGCCTGGATCCGCCTAACGTATAAGGGAAAAGAAATTCTTCTTGAACTGGTACGGTGGACAACTCTTGCCGGTAAAATCATCTTTCAAAAAAAAACATTCTATTATTAATATTAGACATTCTTTAGTTGACAATAAATGTCACAAAAATATTTTTATCAAGCTTGGTAGAACAATGTTCATGTCAAAAGAATCTCGTTATAATGTACCATAATCCTTATACATAATTCTTTTCAAGGAATAATTCCTCTGAAGATGAAGAACATACTGCACTGTAGTTAATTAGATGATGTTTTGTAATCAATTTTGGAAAGTGTGTCCATGTCCCAATTTTCCAGAATGTCGAGCACGGTTTACATCCCCTCGGAGGACAGGATGTCGAACGTGGAGTGTACACAGTTATCCGAGTCGCCGCAAAATCGTACACGGTGGTTCGATTTGCATAAAAGCGTGGGCATACCCGTTCCAGGTTTGCGAGAATGCCGCTGGAGAGATGCACCGGGTCGCGACGAACAATGCAAAGAGAATGCGTGTACCGGTGCACCTGTCCGTCCTGCTTCGACGTAACTTTAATATGTAACTTCCGCCCACGCGTGCTCTTCTCGAACAAGCGAGTATCGTGGTCACAGGTGCTCAGTGAAAGTATCGCTGTTTCCCTCGCCGACAACGATGCGCCATTACATCAGTCTCCTGCTCTTTTTTACACCCGTATCCTCACTTCAATTTTCGTGCTGAAAAGATACTTTCATTACGTTTCATTTAAATTACATTCTTTCTACCACGCATTGAAGTCGCCATGTTAGAGATATAAGTTTGGAAGATTAAATTTAAACTTTGAGAAGTTATTTTAAATTGACAAGGTTATTAGGGAATAATAGGGTTGAAACATTAAGTTCAGTATTCATTGCTTGTTCGAATGTCGATAAAAATTAAGTATTTGTCGAGAGAAGTGGAAGGTTTCTGTCGATGGAGATACGGTATAAGGGCAGCGCATGCGTAGTAGTAATATAAACGATGTATATTAGATACTTGCAATTAGTACCTTACTTTTTTATTTTTTTCGTATGTCATTTTTAACAATATTTGACACGCAGAAAATTATATTATTCTTAATATTACTCTTAATATTATTATATTTTGAAATATTACTCTTAAATTATTTCACAGGATATGACAAAACATAAACAGAAAAAAAAATTAATAACTGAAATTATTTTTAATTTAACCCCATTGAATTTCACTCGTATAGTCAAAAGAATTTATTATTGTCCTTTCTCTCCCCCTTCCCCTTCCCTTCCCTTCCCTTCTGTAACTTCCCATTGTCCCTGGGGGGGGGGGGGGGGGGGGGGGGTTGTTGTATCTTATCCTATCCTCTCTCTTGTTAGTCTCTTAATTTCCCCATTCTCCCAAGGGACTTTTGGTAGTTTCTCCTTGCCCCCAACCCCCCCCCCTTCCTCTCCACCTCTTCCCCTTCTTCCTTTCCTCCTTGGCTCTCTCTCTCTCCTCTTTTCCCCCACTCCTCCTCTGTTTCCAACTACCCCGTAACCGTGATCCGAAAGTCATAACAACAATTCGATACGGAAAGGATTTTTTTTTTTCTCTTTCGTCCCTCGGCGGGATTCGATCGCGGGACCGCCGGATCGTCGATCCGAGCCCCGAGCCACTGCGCCACCGCGGCGCCCCAGTCTTGGTACTTCATTATAAGGATATCATTCGTCCACTACTCTTCGGTACTCGATTATATTTTAATGTTCCGGATAAAATAATAATTATAACATACGAGACGTATGCCATTTTTAACAATATTTAACACGCAGAAAATTATAACTTATATTATAATTATATATAACTTATTTTGTAATTTATTACATATAACTTATTTTATGAAATATGATGACTTGAATGCCTAAAAGCTCCTCATTGTTATTCTTCAAGGATAAAACTAAATTGTTTAAACAATTTAAAGTGCATATATAAACGGATATAACTAATGAAAAAACATGTATTAGAGTTTTTTTAGTACTATAATTGCATTTTCGTATATTATATCAATTTTCGTATATTATATCAAAAACGACTTTTAAAAAAATATTCCCATACATTTATGAATTTATTCATTCGTGAATGAAGAAAAGTAAAATAAATAACTGAATTGATGCAACAGTTATTGTATACGAGCCACTTCCAATAATCGCAAGGGCTCGAATTTTTGAAGATGCCGAGATCGCACAAGGAAAGATCGGGAGACAGAAATATCTCGATTTCCGGGTGTCGTTTACCGGTATCTCGAATCCCCGATTACCAGCCATTTCTATGCAAGCTCTACGACTCTGTTGTTCGATCGTTCGTACGAAAACGATTTCTCTGCGGCTAATCGGTGGTAATTATCTGCTTCGAAGCGCGAGGAAGTGGGCGTGCGTGTTTGGCGCGATGCTCCCCGATAAAAGGAAACCAAGTACACACACAGTCGTGCATTCGTGGGTCATAGGTGACCCAAGTTATCTAGACATGGGCTTGTTGCAAATCATGTAGATGGAAAATCTGACGCTTGAATCGGAAAGTGAGTGAAATCGAACGACGGAAAAAGAAACGAATGAGTGTGCAATTTGCGACGAGAAAATTCGAGTGAGAGTCGTGAGTGAAAATTTATTGTCAGATGACTTTATGTTTAATAACATTGGCGTGAGACAAGTACCACAATTTGGTGGTAATTTGAAGATTTGGGAATTGACATAAAGATTTAGGAATTTCATTCTTCGAAAATTTCAACTCTTGAATAAGCTTCATTTTCATCATGTACAAGAATGTTCCCAGAAAAGATTTCGATTCCATCGCACTCCGTATCTTTTCAACAGAATTAAATTCAGCGAGATATCTCTGAAAGAATGCAATCTAATACCAACTAACCTAACGAAATTCAGCCGCGGTTAATATTTCCAAGCTCATTAACTTATTCCGTATTTTTCCCGGGAAATCAATATATTTCAATCAAGATCCTCAACGGAGATTTCTAGAATGATATGCAAGAAGTCATTTTAACCCGTAGAATCGGAGAAAGCTTAGCGCAATCATATGGATTTAGTTTTCCCGCGCGGTGCTCGACCGCGGATTATTCACCGCGGATCGCATGAATAAACATCGTTTTCGATCACGATTCATTAAATCGCTAAATCCATGATTTGTAGGAAAAAACGAGGTATCCGCAAGAGGAAGATCGTTATCTCGAGGCATTCAATCCGGATTAAAGTTATTAATCTTTCGTTGGACGCCTAATTGTTTGGCCGACGAATTTATCACAGGCCGAGGCGGATTTAATTGCTCCACCTTCAGAACGACTAATTAAAGAATGGCTAAGAGAGATCCTTTCTGCGTATGCATCGGTGTGTGTCCGTTGATGTGTCCATGTGCACATCGTCTAAACGGAACTAACGAGCGAGCTGCTCTTAATACGCGCGCGAGCGAGTCAGCTCTGCCATTTCGACGAGCAGAAAGCATTGTCGGGCTCGCGATTGTCCATTCAGCGTCGATAATCGCTGTTATGCTCGCAACTTTCTCCAAATTAGCGGTAAAACGTCACACGGTGCTTAGATAGGGTTGCTATCGTTTTCCTTTTACTTTCGTCACCATTGTTGGATGGGATCTCTTCGGAAACTGTGCGTGTCTGCGGGAAAAGGGAAAACTTGCTGGGAAACTGTATTCTTTTCAAATCAGTTCGGGTTATGAACTTTGGATCTATCTTTATTTACCAGGTTACTGGTAATTCGAATATTGTGCAAGTTTTAAAATTTGCTTATCTGAGAAAAAAGTGTTAGATTCATGGTATATTATTTGTCCCCCATAATCTTGCTTTCTTGAGCACCCCGTCAAGCAAAGTCTGAATACCCGAAGATAAATCTGTCGGGTTTAAGAACGTGCCAAATGTATTTTGCATGGAGCCTCCCAAGAAGCTTCCGTAATGGCGCAGCACCGTGTCATTACGCGTAATTTCGCCTCGAAAGCCCCATTAACCGTCAAAGTCGGTCATGAACAGGGTCCTACGAGCACGTCTCAAATCATTTCTCTGGCAATGATTCAAACTTTCGGTTGCCACCGAGGCGTACGTGGAACGATTTTCGGCCATAAACCATCGACGTTAAGCGATCGTAATCGCTCGAGAAATTGGGGTCCACGAAATTCGGGCCAAATATTGTCCCTGTGTGTGTATGCGAGAAAATTGCACGAAAGAAAGTGCAAACGTTGAATGCAGCTTCGCGGTTGATTATTTAAGACTCGTTAGCCGAAGATCGTGACACTTCCTCTTCCGTTGGCGAGCACGAAACGCGTTTTTCGAAGGCTGCGAAGTGTTCAGGGTTGGGTGACGAAGACGCGACTCGAAAGAGCTTGATCCGCTCGAGGTACGCGTGCGAAAGAAATACGACTAGGAAAGAGCGAGCAAAGGCGAGCGTAACGTTTGCTCTACCGGAAATTCCTCGGGGTTTTCGAGGTAATTCCTCTTTTTTCAACCGTTTCTTTTCTAGACGCTGCGTTGCTCTCGTCTAATTACCGAGGCCAGGAAATAATGTTTTCGAAGCAATTCAATTTCTGCTTGGACACTCGATACACCCTCCGTGCAATTTCATCGCTAATTACGGATTCGCTTGCAGAATCTGTTTCGAGAAATTAGTATCGATCGGTGACGGCAGCTTGGGAATAATCAATACTTTCAGGAATATTGTACAATATCTCTATAGAAGTATATTGCCATGTGTTACCGAATTGAAGCTATCACGGTAGAGTACACATAAACCCGTTGTGATTGCTACATGTTATTGTAATCTTATAGGAAGAAGTTAATTCAATAAATACAGTTCCTAGCACTTCCTACTTAATGCACTTAATCTCGGCAAGTGTATTCACATGGAACGAAATTTGCTTCGCCAGTAAACACTTTTACGTTTCTGATTTAGTAGGAGTACAAAAATGAATTCATTTTTATAAGCACTTTTGATTGCGTTTGTTCGTGTGGAGCACATAGCCTACAAGTCTTGGACTAACATGGCCGCGCCTTTCCGGTTTACGTCTAACGTCTAAGGTTACTCTTCGAACTTTTATTAACGTACTGTATGAAATACATATGTACATACATATGTTCATACATACGTACACACATGCGTTCATACAAACATACATACATGCATACATGCATACATACATGCACACATACGCTGTATTATTTAGCAAATATTAGCACTGTACGCATTTTCCCGAACGAAAACGAATTTCGAGCGTCCATGAAAACTGGATTAATTCGATAATTTATGAGGAGTGGTAAAATTAATAACGCGGAAAGTAACCAACGAATAAGTTTCGTGGGAAAATCCTCATTGCCGGTGGGCAAGTTTGCAACGTCGTTGGTAAACGTTTAATTTGTATCGACGCTTATCGACCCCTTATCGCCGTTTCTATCGAACCGGTGGCTACGAGCTTTAATTACGGAACAAGTGATACACACGGTACCGTGGCCTGGTGTGGCTTTTATCACCGTTCCTATGATATATCGATAGGTTGATCTATATTTAAGCTGCGCTTAGAACTCTCCGAGAGATAATTTCCTAGCGGAGAGTCGACGTTATTAAAATCGGAATTCCATCGACTAAGCTACCCGTAAACTTCTTCTAGCGGTACCGGCGATGAGGATTTTTTAATCGAGCCAACCTATCACGACCGGGCGTAGAAATTCAGGAGAAATACCGAAATCGATGAAAATATCGGGGAGGATCGATTGTGCTCGATTGTGTTGTCGACGATTAATTACGTCGGATCGTAAGGAGTCGCTGAAAATCGCGAGACTCGAGCACAACCTCTCGAAGGCGTGTTTGTGCACGCGTGCAGCACAGGAATACCAGAGAAGTAAGTCGTTTACCGTTACCGTTAATCGATGTCTCCGAGCATTTACGTTTTACTCTTACTAATCCCGAACGAAAGTCCAGGCCGTATGCGGCTCGGTGTGTACCAAGAGGTAGATAAACTCTAAGCCAAGCGGGCAATTACCGTAGTCCCCGTCTTTTGCCATCGAGTTAATAACTCACCTTTTAAGAGAGCCGGCCTTGCTGCATACTGCATCGATAATTGCTTTTCACCAACTAATACAAACCATTTCCTGCTTCCTATCTTCTACTTATGACGATTGATTTTATGTCAGCTGTTACAGCCAACGTGGGTAATGATCACTTAAACGATCATTTGAATAAAATTCAAGTATCGAGTCAAATCGTCATTGCATATTACTTGTTAGCTTATACTACAGAATTATATGGATAACGAGATAAACCGGTAGTGGTCTTTTTGGGAGAAATTAATGATTGAATGAAAAAGTTATTCTACGCAGGGGGATTCTACGTGGCGATTATGTGGAGTTCTACGCGTTGTAATTCTATTTGTAGCTATTTCACGCTTGGTAGATCCATTTGTAGTGATTTTACGCAGGGTAGTTCTACTCTTGGTAATTCTACACATGATGTTTCTATAAATTGTAATTCTACGTATGGTAATTCTACGCATGATAATTCTACGTATGGTAATTCCACACATGTTAATTCTACATATGATAATTCTACGCTTGATAATTCTAAGGATTGCAATTCTACGCTTAGTATTTCTACGAAAGGTAATCCTATGCGTGGTACTTCTACGCGTAATAATTCTTCTAATGGTAATTCTACGCATGGCTAATCTACGCGTTATAATTCTACTCGTGAAAAGTGTACATTTAGAAAGTCGATGTGTGCTAATTCTACACGTAGTAGATCTACACATAGTAATACTACTTGCGGTAATTCTACAAATGATATATAGTAATGCTATATGTAGTAATTCTACATATGGCCATTCTATGCATAGTAATTCTACATATGACCATTCTACATGTAGTAGTTCTACATATGACATAATAATTCTCCACATATCAATTCTATGAGTAGTAATTCTATAATACATATAGCATAGTAAATCTCCATATGGAAGTTGTACTTGTAGTAATTTTACATATGGTTGTTTTACATCATATGAGCATACATGGTGATAAGCACATATTTTCACCGCGAATATTAGACTTCTAAATATACGTACACATAAATATACAACGTAATTAAGTACTGAAAAATTCCTCCTCGAAGACCAGTTTTTATACATACAAAATCTAAACTAGCCTCAGCTACAAGAATTATTCCAATTACCTACCTAACCATGAACCTGACCAAACCCACAAGCATTTCAATGCGAGAAGTAAAGAATATTCCTACGATTCCCCTAGATGTTTAGCACTTCAAATCGAAAGGATCGTACAGAGTAAAGAAAGCCGGTTTAGTCGGTTCTCAGTCCGCGACAGATTTACCGAGGAATCATGCAAATCATGTTACCCGCGTGCACTATCATCATTTCAGGTATTTCATGGAGCGACCGTGGCACGTAAGAATTTAATCGAAAACCAATTTTCGACGCGTTCTCGTTACGCGCTGCTTTCACTCGATTAGACGAGGTCCCCATAAAAACGGAAGAAAATAAAAATTGGCGCAAGATCAGTCGATGAGACACGGGGGCGGGTGGCCGATGAATATATTTATAGCAGGAAAAACAAGCCATAAGGGGGGAGCCATTTGCAGGCCGTTTGAGAGTAAGATTTAATTCACGATAGGGCCGGGCTTTCGCTACCAACACCATAATCACTTGGACACGTTGATGTATCGTGTGCCCGGGGCTCCGAACTTGTGTACGCTGCTTTAATTACGGTCTTGGATGCCTAAGCGCTCATTGAATTTGCGGATTTTTTGTAACCAAGTCTCCTTACAAATAAACTAGATGTTTCATTATTAACTTCCCAATTGTGCAGACGAAAGTTGTCCTCCATTCCGAACCTTCCAAAATTCCCCAAAATGATCAGCAAATCTAAAAGAAACACAACTGAAAGAATCTAGTATCATCAATGCACCTGTTGAAGCTAAAAGACTCAGGGTAAGAATGACCCGAAAGCAACGATTCAACCGTACAGTGGCAATCCGCCTATTTTCACGATATCACGGTTGGCCTGGCGTATATCCGCCCCTTTCGGTGCCGGTACGCCTTTAATCAAAGATCATTATCATACCGTGATACTGCACCGGTCAACCGGCTGCTCGTAGATACGTGGAGGCACGCCGTGACCGTTCTTACGTATTTACTATTACAGCACGCGTGTACCGTGCACGGTCGTAATGCGATTCTGATGGAAATTATATCGGTCGTTTCGTTTCGTTTCGAGGAAACATACCCGGCTACTCGTTCATTCTCGATGACGAGTCAATACTGTTCGTGTACCGTTAAGCCAATCGAGACGAGTCAATCGATCTGGGGAAATTACAGGGTATTTTTAGTTGCATTTTTGACGGGGGGATACTTGGTCATTGGTGAGGGAATAAAATTGGGTTGGGTGCAATACCTAAACTAAGAAACCTGAACTTTTCAAAGCAGATGCCTCTCCACACAGTTTCGAACCATACAGCGATACAGAGACAACGATCGATTATAATCTAGCGGGATCGGTATATACTGTTAGCTAAATTAAAATGAATCTTTATCGAGGGCGATAGCTCCGTAGATTCTGACCGTCTAGGCGTGGTTGATGCACGGAGCATCGTTAAGATTCACGACTAATTGCTAGAATCGCTCAGTCATTGCTTTAACAAGCGATATTCTGGGTTGGTAGGCCATTCTGCAGCTGAAAGCGCGTATCTCTTACCATTCCGGGGCAAACGATCAAATTTCCAGGTTACTTCCCGGCATTCGTTAGATTTCAGGGGACCAAGTTTCATCAAAAGCGTCAAAATATTAAAAAAAAAAATGACCAACTCCACAGGAATTCTACCAGGAACAGTCGCGTATTCCAACTAGCAACGAACGCCGCACTATGATCGGGAGCCGAAGACGAGTTAGTATAGCGAAAAGGCGGAAAGATGGACGATAGCGTGTGATTAGAGAGTGGCAGGTACGTGGCGATCGATAGAGGAGGGATAACATTCCAGCTTCTGTCGATGGATCGATCATCGTCTCGTCCTGGTGTTCGTTCATCTCTGTCCTCCTCGTTCTTCTCCGCTCGATCTTCCGACGTTTTTACCCGTCCATCGATTGTTCTATCTCGGTTAAGTCCCATGATCGATTGGGAACTAGAGGAGCGCGAAACGAACGGTGAATGTGAGAAATGGTTAGCTTAGAGGAAATGACAGTTTTTGCGACGCTCTGAGAGATTGCAACGTTATTGTTCTCCGGTCTCGTGACTTTGGATGATAAAACTTTTCTATTAGGAGCTTGGAGAATTTTGTAACTTTGGAATAAAGTCTGATGGATTCAGATGCAGTGTGATTTGCAGTGCATGTTGAATGGGACAAATTGACACAATTATGTTTGCTTTAATAATACAAATTTTTAGAAGAATATATTTTTATCTGTTATTTGGAATAACAAATTTCAAGATTTCACATACATTCAATCTACAACGAACACATCGTCTAGTTTTAATTAAACGACACAGATGTTACGAATACGCCATGGTCAAATAAATTCCCGTCCGCCATTTTGACCGCGTTGTTTCATGGTCACAGGTGAGTGAGTCTCAAATTAAAATATAGTCTACAGTGGAGAGTGTGGTGGGATCCTGTAGGGAAAATGACGATTCTAGGGAAATTGGGGGATTGGGACATTAATAGTTGGTGTCTGGGTGATTGATTTTTGAGGTTAAAAAATTGAGGATGTTGGAAATTTAGAATTTGGGCATTTGGGATATGTGGATTTGGGCATGTGGGGATTTGGGGATGAGGAGATTTGGGGTTGTGGGGATTTGAGGATGTAGAAATTTGAGAATGAAAGGATTTGGAAATATAGGGATTTCAGGACGTAGAAAATTGGGGATGCAGGGATTTGGTCATGTGGAGATTCGGACATGTGGTAATTTGGAAGTGTAGGTATGTAGAGATGTAAAAATTTGGGAATATATGGAAAATGGAAACCCTTGGTACCACAAGATCATAAACATTCTGCAACACCTCTCGCTATATTTCATCATTCCTTGGTCGCAGTAGAATGTGAGCAGGCGTGTCGGTCGTTGCAAACTAGCCTTTACCTGAATGGGCCCGCGCTGTTCCTCAGCATCGCGAGTTACCGCTAATCCGCGCTCAGCTGGCTCGTTGCATCCACAGCAACAGAACTGCATATGGTCGTTTCTGAACTCGGCTGAATTTCCAGCTTCGAATGGAATTTCTGGTCGAACAGTACCGGTCGTTTTAGCGACGAAAGATCGGCACAGTGACACGATTTCCCCGCGCTTTTAATCGGCGCCCATCGTTCGATCTTCTTATCCGGTCGATCCGGATTTTTCTTACACCGAGTCTTTCAGAGTACATCGAATCGAGGACACTTTTCCTGCGACGTTGACGACCTCCTCCTTTCTTCTGGGTACTATTGGTTCGTTAACGCGTCGGCTTAGAAACACTCGGAGTCTTATACAGAAAGAATCTCTTAATTACTTGTGTAAATTATGCAGATGCGAAGGTTGGAAGGAAGAGCGGATGATGGGAACCTGAAGTGATGGAACTTGATTTGATGAGCCTCGCTACACGTGGTCGTTTGAGTTAATGAAAATGATATTATAGTATTTATAATTAATTGCGCCGATAATGATGTTATGGACGCGGTAAATGGTGATTCAATAACAGCCAAAATGAAGTTGTGATGTATTAAGAAATTAATTTCAAATACTACACTGTGCCCTTCAAGGATATTAAACACATATCAAATGCTGTTAGACCTTGAACACCTTCATTTGACCCTCAATGACAAAGATACATGACTACTTAAGGTTCACATAAGTTTAATGGATGACATATGGATATTTATGCACGTGTTAAAATACTGTTATTGAATTTGAAAGTTTGGTATTTAGTTTTGTGTTTATACACGCCACTAGGAGGTCCAGCAAGCGAGACTGGTGTTCGCAACGCCGGAACACGGTGGTCGAGCGTTCGCAATTAGTGGAAATAATTTCGTCGTTAATTGCGTTACGGGCTGCCGATCGCGCGTTTTCTCCGTTGCTCGAAACGCGTATTCTTCTGGCGTTTACGACAGGATGACATGATTCGTGACGCATTACAATTAGAAACGTCTGAGAATGTCGCTAGGGTACAGTTGGGAATTTAGAGATTTGGACATTTGGACATTTGGTAATTTGGGGATTTAGGGATTTGGACATTTGGACCTTCAGAGATTTAGAAGTTGGGATATTTGGGGATATAGAAATTTGAAGAAACTTCACAGTCGAAATGTAAAAATATCAAAAATGGAAAACTTGAGTAAGCATAAAACTGGTCAATGTACAAAAACTATGTGAAGACTCCAGTATCAGTTTTGTAAAGAACTATGTAAAACTTGAGTCTCAAAATCGTGAAATTTGCATAAACATCTCCACCTTCCGCAGCACCGAAAGAAAACGTGATTTCTCGAGATTAACGCTCGCCAATCACTCGTTTCATTGATTTTGATGGACAGTGACGGTGATAATTCGCGCGGGAAATACGTCTCTCTCTCGCCCGCGAGAGTTGCACATCGAGCACAATGAGAAACGTTCGACCTACTTCGGGTTTGAACTCGGCTCTCGGGATGTGGAAGCATCTCGCCGCGAGCGTGAAGCTGACACGCGGCTGTCCGCTCCGTGTCTCGAAACGCGCGTGAAAATCGTTGTACGAAGCGGGCAACCGCTTCGATACGTCACGCTGTCGGATTCGACTTCTCCCGCGGAGCAGAACAGAGTCGCGTTTATCGTTGGAACATCTGCTGGCTACTTTTTTGTCAGGATGTGACGTTGACGGTTAGCGAATCGCTCCTGTTCGCTATGGACATTAGGAGCCGTTCGCCGCGATTTATTCTTGTCAAACGAGTCCATTCGTTGCGAACAGTGGCTTAACGTATGTCTTAATCTGGCGCGAGTTAGCCATGGGATAATTCAATTGTTGTATCGATCAACGAATTACACTTCTGATTAACTTGATGTGGACGTAGACTGAAACCTGAACGCAGATGTGGACATATCAGACATTACTATTAGACACTACTATTATATTCATCTTATGGTATAATTGAGAAGGTACTTTGAATTCATGATCGATTTGTGTTGGGAGAATATTCCTGTTCACTCGAATTAACTGTACTTCAATGTGACATTCTCTGCTGTCATGTATCCAATACATCATAAGACTTTATAAATAACTTCAGAATATTTTGACAAATACGAAGCTGAACGATGATTACATAGGGGAAAATTGTTGAGGATGTCTTTGATAAAATATTTCAAGGTCATCGATGAACTTAAAATCTAAGAATCACCTCTGAACTCAAGCTACGAATAAAAAAATCCACAGCTGTTGCAAAAAGAGTGAAGGGGGTTAAACGAAGGGCGTGCGATGAAAGGAGGAAAGAGGATGAAACGAGAAAACGTAACTCTCGCCGAGGGAAATCGGTAGATCGCCTCTCCCCGAATGGTTGCGCGTGCCGGCTCGATTTTGACATATTTCCTCGTATGACCTTGAATAGCCGAAGAAGACGCGCGACGGTCGGCCGCGAGGCTGGAAGAAGGACGGTGGCGATAGTAGTTAGCGGTAGAAAAGAGGAGGGTAAACGTCGAAAGGAGCAAACGAGAGAAGGAGAAAGAGGGTCGGAGGAGCGAGAGGCGTAAGAGAAGGAAGGAGACAAGGAGGGTCGGTGATGGCTGCGATGGTGATGGTCAGTGGTTGTATACCGGTTAAGCCGTTCAGTGCCAGGCCGGCGTCCGTCACGGTTAAACCTCGACCACTCGGTCGTTCGTAGACCGGCGTGTCTCCAGGATATCGTCCTTGCTGTTAAATCCTCGAGTCGATGCACCCGCCATTATCGTGAGCTTCGTTTCCGTGGTAAAAGATGACGTGGTTGCATCTGTGACTAATAGTCCAAGTGACCGATAAAGGGACCAAAAGTAAATTTGGATCTTTCGGGGATTTTTAAGATGGTGATAGAGACCCCCGTGACCGAAAATTAGATCGTCGAGATATCTCTATTAAGGCGAAGAGGAAGCGATCCGATCAATCAGGTCGAATTCGAGATGAACGAATGAAGGACAACAGACAAGGGGGGAGATTTTCCAGGGTGATCAGAATGGCAAACGAGCCGGGATACGAGGGAGGTAGGGCAGCGGGATTCGAAACGAGCAACCAACAGGATAGCAGGATTCGGAGCGAGCGCGGATGAAGTAATTACGAGGACTGACCAGTCACGGACCAGTCTGATCCCAAGGGAGATCCAGGTACTTCTTCTTCTTCCGCGTGTCTCTCATTCTTCCGTGCTTTCTTCAGAAAAGTCGTGTTCGCTCTTCCGCGGTCTCTGATCGCTCGATACCCTCTCTCGAGCCCCGTTTCTCGCGCCTTCGTACAACTTCATCCCCGACTGCCGGTACACGCGCGAGCGCAACTGGAATTCGATGAATTGCACGCGATACCGTCACGAGTTTTCCACGCTGTCGTTAAGCTCCTTCTATCGCGCACTTTATTATCGGACTTCTTTAAAATTCTACCAAATATCTGCGAGGTCAATTAGCTACTCGTTCATTCGGTTAAGAATCTGTTGGTCAAAATCGTGGAATTTTATTTACTATTTAAGTTTGTTCTCTTAAGATTTTGGTACTTGGAGGTTTTATGGTTCTAATGGAGTTTATTGAAATTGGACATATTCATTTGTGGAAAGAAATGAATGCACTCCAACTTATCCATCTTAAGGATATCTCAACAGCATTATCGATGTATCAAATTAATATTTGCTCAGATTAAATTATGTTAGTTTAACTTAACTTACAGTACTTGATAGACACAATGACTGACCAAACAATATACTCTAAAATGATACAAAACTAAAAGTATCATATTTATGCAAATTAAATCAGTTCAGAAAAATTGTACGTTTTTCACCAAAGTTGTACATTTTATCCCAAAATTGTCACATTGTACAAAACTGATCTTAAAAGTAAAAGTGCAGCAGGTGTTCTAGTAATCATCCAGTTAGGACACATATCGCAAAAGGGGGGAAAAAGCGAGGGGAACGAAAGGATACAACCGTACAGTGGCAATAGCACGGCGATAAAGCCCGGTAATTCCGCTACCAGTCCTTGATGGTCGATGCTATGATTTCCACGTTACTCGGTGGCCGGTTGAATACCGTAACGACGCCGAACGTGACTCCGATCGAAAAGCCGACGCGATACGTCTCGTGCACGCGCGCCCCTGGCGTCGATGCTCGTTTCCAGTTATCTATTACCGTTGTCATACTTCCGTAATACTTCTTCATCGGCCGTTAATCGTGTACCGAGCCTTATGCCTGGTCCACAACGCAGCCTGCTACTGGTCTTCCTTTACTCTTAATCGCCGATCTCCATTTTGTCTTCCTTACATGTCGAGATATTCATTAGATCGTGGATTAATTTGTCGGATGTTAGAAATAGGTCTATTATTAATCTAGATCTTTAAGTCTATTTTTGGTGTTGAGTAAGTGTCCAGGTCTTTATGAGTCTCATAAAGAAAGTGAATTTATAAATCTTATTATATAAGTCCTCAAGTAAATCTTACAATGTGTCATACAGTGCAAATCTTTAAAAAATCAAATTTATAAGTCCCATAATGTAAGACATTTTTTAAAAATATGTCAGTCTTCTTTAAATAAGTCCAAAAGTCTTAGTGTTACAACAGTGTAATAATAATATTTGGAAAGTCATAAACCCTCTTACATCTACATATATAATTAATATGAGTACCCCAGTCACGAAACAACCAGATCTGATTATTATCGCAAGGGTAAAATCATAGTAATTACACAAGGTGGCAAGAAAGATTAAATTAAGACCAAAATAATTGTGATTATAATTAACACGACCGGTTCTCAGTCAACATGCAAACAATTTTGTTTGGGTTATACACATGAAGTTATAACCAATTAAAAAGTGAAACTATAACTGAACGCTACTATAATTATACTGATACAAGGTTTATTGTACTAATACAAGATTAATTATACTAATAAGAAATGTATAATTATACTAATCCAAGTTTATCTTTGATCCACATTGTGTCTTACTTACGTCTCTACCTACTGCGAGTTTTGCAGTAGATGCAGCCATGTGCAGTCAGACACAAGAATTATGTACACAACTCCCCATTTTCTACACAATGTTATGCATCATAATATTGACGTTATTAAAAATTCATCTAGATGTTTCATTCTTTTGAAAACTCATTTGTCAGTCGAACAGAGTTTCGCTTGGTCGAATGCAGAAAGCAAGACTCGGTTTGATTAATGTCGATGAATTCGTTGAATTTATAGTTACGGATAACTCTCTGTCGGGGCAACAATTCCTCGTAGGCGTATCGTAGAAGAAAAACGTCGACTCGCCGGCGAAGATCAAAGAAAGCAACGTGTTGCAACGAGCTCCGTGCAACTTTCTCGTACCTCGGGTATAGTCCACTTCCGTCTTCCGTATTTGAATCGGACGACAGAACCTTGGGCTTCGAGAAATTCTTCAAGAATTTCTCTGTCGTCAATCACTTGTTTTTCAAAAATTATCACTTCTGTAATTTATACTGACGCCAGATATTCCCTGGGATGTAAATAATTTAGATCTTTAGATCCATGGGTTAGTAGATTCTACATTTCTAAATTTTTTATTTGGAACCCTAGATCACAAGATCCTTGTAGATGCAAAATTTTAATCTCACAAAATTGCAATCTCCCCAATTTTCAATCTATCAAATTTATACATCACTAATTTCCAACCTGCTAATTTCCTGATCTCCCCAATTTCTAAATCCCCAATTTCCAATCTCCCAAATCCCGATTTTCCATCGTCTTAATTACGACCAAAGTATGTGAATATGGTCAATATGCTTCGGTCTAAAAATGTAGAAGAACGCAGATCAATGACACCTCCATTATTCATGGAGACAAAGTGTATGCAAAAAGATCGATCGTCGGAGAATCGATAAAACCACGATCCGCTCTCATCACCTCGTTCAAAAAGAGAAAGAACGTAGACCCGCCTATCGACCGGATCGTTTCTGTTGGTCTTGCACGTGTCCGTCGAGATGCAACCCGGTTCGGGTTTTCACGGGCCGTCGTGTCCGATCCGTTTCTGAAAGGCGCGACAACGCGCACGTCATCGATCGCCACGTTATAGGAAGCCGATCGAGACGTTATCTCACGGTGAACTCGCGTGGTTTTCTTCCTTTTTGCGAGTGCCGCGTGCAACGGGATCCCGGTGCCTCGATTTCGCGCCTATCGCGGCAAAAACGCTTCCACTCGCCGCGTTATCCGACCGTGGATCGTTCCACCCGCGAACAAGCCGACTGTCAGATACCACGGACCATCTTCCAACGATTTATCGACCAATAAAACTTCCATCGTAACGAACCACGTCTTCGTGAAATTTTAAGCGTGACATACAACGCGTCCGCTATTGTGAGACGCTCGTACGTCTGCTACTAGACGATCTTTTTGCGCGCTGTTAATAACTGGTTCTGTCTCAGCGTAATTATATTCGTCTGAGCGTAACGGGAACGGATCGAACGAAACAGGAACATTTTCTTTCGCTTTTATTTCTGGCGTTTTCAGCTTTTTCTGTTTTGGGAAATAATAGACTCGGGATTTTCAGGTTAGGGCATTGCAGGCCTTCGGTCGACGCCATTTTGTTGCGAAATAGCGGAATTTAATCGAAGTGATGTAACTGTTTGATTATATGCATTCGATGCTGGTAGATTAAATAAATTATATTTTATTTTAATGATGGCAGATGTTGTTTTCTATAATTAACATATTACGTGCTTGTACGTTTAAATACGTGTGAGTTGATAAGAATATTTGTGTTCTTTATATAAATGAGTTTGAATTTTCCCTCCATCACGTGGTTCAAAGATGGAGGAACGTGTTCCTATCAAGCACCAAAGAATTTATACAAATTGTACAATCTTTAGAGATATTTTACTTGTTAATTGTACAATAAAGAACACTATTGATTACACAAGAGGACTCTAATATTAATAGTAACTCTCGCGAATTTTGTATAAAAACACTGCAACTTTCGCAAACAGGAATGTGCATCTGGTCTTGAAGAAATTAAGAATGTAGAAACTTCAGATATTCGTTTTGCAATCAACAGGATATGCAAAGTAGTATAGAAGATTCCTGAAATGACTGAAAATTCATTTTTCAATACAAACACGCAACTTCCTTGAGAGGTGCCTCTTCTAGAAGAGTATAACTAACTGTACAGGATTCGTGCTCGCTCGATCGTATCCCGAAACGAATGGACAAAAAGTAGACGTTCTCGAGGCAACACGGTGGATCATGAATACCCGGGTAGTTTATTAATAGGCATAAATCATGTAAAAACAGGCGGGCAATTATGATACGCTCTAATTCGCCTGGCATTTACACCCTTCGATCGACAGATTGCTATATAAGATCTTCGATAACAAAATTGAACATCGATCAAAAATGGATAGTTCAAATTTTTATATTTAGTAAACTCTCGTTATATTGCCATAGACTAACACCAAGTTCCCTTTTAAAATATTGAATATTAGTAGTGCCACATTTTTGCAATTACTATTATAATTGACTGGTGAGTTAAAATAATAATTTTCTCTCGCAATAAAGCGTTAACATATAAAATCAGCAATACAAGAGGCACAAAAATCGCAAAACCAAAAGTACAAGAATGAAATTCAACGACAAAATAATTGTGTAAGTTTGATCCGAGAGATGTTGGTATTATAATTTGATAATCGTGAGAATGAACGATAAGATAATAACAAGGAATCGTTAGCACACTCGAACTTTCCCATGGTAGCGGTAACAACCAAATTCCAGGCTGACGAACAAGCTTCTTCTTTCCTGTTCCCCTTCAATCATCCTCCATTTCCTGCAAGCTCCGCTACACCCGCTTGTTAAGACGGCGCGTCTGAACGCGCCAGGAAAGACATAAATTAAATTACCATCGAGTATCAAGTAGCCGCCTATGGGGAATAATTCGCCAACTCGGAAACCAATGATTTCCACATAGCAAAAACAGAGAAGTATACGATGTTGGTTTCTAAACGTTAGTCAAAAGAGTCTTGAAATGAACCGTTCGATCGGAGGCTAATTAATTTGACGAGCGTGTGACGGTTCTGCTGGTTGGCTGGATGTCAGCCATTGCTAATTGCGATCCATCATAGATTAGTCGGGTGATGCCGATCTGCGGCGCCGATCACGACTATTTTGTCCACCTGGTTTTACATTTCTTGTATACATATTTCCGTTACATTACGTGTATGTACATTTAGTAGTCTCTTTTTAAATTCTTGTGTAATTGATGATTGCAGGTGTAAGGTCTTGAAGACACTTTTGTGATTTTTTAATTTTGGAAATTGTGGAATTTTAAGTGCTAGGTTTATAAATCTACAATTTCGTCTTTTAAATTTACTGATTAGCTGTAATCACTGTAATTTACAATATCTCAAACCTTCAATTTCTAATTCCCCAGATTTCCCAGTTCCTAATTTCCAATCTCCCAAATTTTCAAATCCCCAATTTCCAATCTGCTAATTTCCTAATCTCCCCAATTTCTAAATTCCCAAATTCCACTCTTCCAAATCTCCAACTTCCCAAATTTACAATCTCCCAAATTTCCATCACCCCACTTCCCAATCTCCCAAATTTTCAAATCCCCAATTTCCAATCTGCTAATTTCCTAATCTCCCCAATTTCTAAATCCCCAAATTCCAATCTTCCAAATTTCCATCACCCCAAATCTCAAATCACCCAAATTGCCATCTCCCAAAACCCAAATTCCGAAATCCTCCCATCATCACCAAATACGAACGTTGAAAGCCACATATCGACCGTGGCCATTATGTCTCCATTACGTGTCGACTACGTGTCTCGAAAACACGGAAAGTCCAAGTTTCGCAACGCAACGTTAAACTCGTA
Source organism: Megachile ligniseca (assembly GCA_945859555.1). Taxonomy (NCBI): domain Eukaryota; kingdom Metazoa; phylum Arthropoda; class Insecta; order Hymenoptera; family Megachilidae; genus Megachile; species Megachile ligniseca. The sequence continues at coordinate 6,694,276 of OX243788.1, read as the reverse complement.
TGACCCGAGTGTAAAGGATATTCCCTGGAACGAAGCAACTTTTCACTCGGTCGACCGCGCTGTCAAACGCACGGCTTATCCGCTCGAAAACGTTCATTAAATCTGCCACGGTCCCCGTTGCGACAACGTATTGTCCCCGTTAGGGACAGGGGCCAGTTAATTGGTCGGTTAGTAGGTTAATTGACGCATTCTTCTTTTTTTCTTCTGTTTCTCAATCGGCGAGGTATCGGTAATGCGTGGGTAACGAGGTTAAATTGCGGTTGCTCCTTGAAATCTGACCTTCTCGTACACTTTCAGCCACAAAGGCTAACCTTTCTTGCTCTTCTTCTTCGTTTGGTGAATCGCGGTATTTCGCTGTCTGGACGGAGACGATTAACGCAGAAACGGGAACGTGTCGCTATGATAACCGCTACTCGTTACGGAACGTTTTTTTACGAGGTGACGTGGTGAGGTTAGGTTCTGTCGTTCACAAAATGAACCCTAGATGATGAACAGGCTCACCGACAGTTTATGAACTTCAGATATTACATCATATCTTTCCTGTATGAGAATTTCAAGGTCGGTCAGGTATTTATGCTAATTTAATTGTTGAGGTACGCTGTTAACTTGTATGATTTTATCTTAATAGACACGTCTGAACTTGTGCACATAAATTGTCAAAATTTAAACTTATACAAGAATAATATGTAACAAGATTATATATGGTTATACATAAAAAGAATGATTATACAGGAACGATTATTTATAATAAATTATGGACAACAGTGTATGAGTTAGTTCGACTGTTTATTGACAATAAAATATTAAAACGTTTCCCTCTAAAGTACGAGTACAAAATGTTAACTGCAATTACCTGATGAAAAGTTAACACGAAACGTCATCGTGGAATTACGAGCAGTTGCGAAGGGAATGCACGATCAGTTAAGGAGGGAAGTTGAAACATCGAGACGTGAGGTAGCAACCGAAATCCCAGAAGGTCCAGGTTCTGTTTACGTTTATTTGCGCAGAGCAGACAGGCCGAAAATGTGCGAGCATAAATTTGAATGTCCCTAAGCGGGTGTTCCCGGTGGACGTTCACGAAACCCTGTCACGTATAGATCCCCGCACGTGTTTAGGAAGTCGGGGAGGCATTATGAAACCTCGTCGCGACTATGAATGTTAATGGCAAGTTAGACAGCGGCGACGTTTACCATGACCGTTGCAGAAAGTATAAACACAACGGCGAAACTCATCCTCGATTTTCTCCAGACTCGCTGCATCCGTTTCGGGAATAATTCACGCTGCGTTTCCCCCCTTCTTTCCATGGAATTTCAGAAATCGAATTTACGACTGGGTCGATCCGGTTCGGGGATAAATTCTGGAGGGACGAGTTATGGAAAGCGTGATATGATAAATTCGAGGTAAACGTACTCATTAATGACCACCATTAATAACTGGTTATTTTATTTCGCCAATTGAGGGTCTTATTTGAAGTGCTTTTATCGAAGTATTTTTCTACGATAAGTTAAGTATTTCCGGTATGAAAGTAATAAGAGTTTGTATGATAATTATAAATCTTGGGGAATATAGAGGTCTAGGAAAGCAATTATTTAGAAGGAATGTACGAGCGGTTCTGAACGATTGCTAGTGGAAAGAGGTCATCGTGCGCGTGTCTGGAAACACCGGTCAGCGACAGTTTTATATTCTTTGCTTCTTGACCTTGCCCCAGAGAGGCCACCGATCGGAACACTATTCGAAGCATGTAGGGTAGAGCAGTAGTTTCTTTCTCGTAGTTGGACGCTTAACGGTCTCGGTCCATGCCGATCGAATCGCCACGCCACGTATCCTTGAAGTTATCTCCCAGTGACCAACCTGCAGGACGATCAACCTGCTACGGGATCTCTTCTTTTACTCGTAATCCTCTAATAATAACGTTACTATAACGGAGATGAGGCTCATTTTTTAGTTAGCTAATTTCTACAACGTTACTATTGACATCTTCTTTGGAAATGTAGTGATTTGTAAATTGTTATTTGGGGAATTTGGAGGATTTGGAGGATTTGGGGAATTTGGGAATTGGGGAATTGGGGAATAGGGCAGTTGGGAAATAGGGCAATTGGGGAATAGGGCAAATGGGGAATAGGGCAATTGGGGAATAGGGCAATTGGGGAACAGGGCAATTGGAGAATTGGGGGTTTTGAGGGTTTTGGGAAATTTGGGGAATATTGAGATTTTGGGAAATATTGGAAATTTGGGGAATATTGGGAATTTGAAGAATTTGGGGAATCTGGTAGATTTGAAATTTTAAGAAATTAAGAATTTTTTAATTTAGTGATTCGTAACTTGGCAATTTACAAATTTAGTGATTTGAATATTTGAGAACTTCAAGATTTATCAATTTAAAAATTAATGAATGTAAAAATTTATGAATTTAAATATGTGATAATTTTACTATTTAAAATCCTAAACATTCACAACTTAGAATATTTAGAATTACAAAAATGTTCAGATGTGAAAATTACAAAATAAGTTTGCAAACTTGCTGATAACGTTCATCGATAAGCCCACGCAAAATGGCGGTTCGCTTCAATAAGCAGAATGCAATTTTCCTTGCGTACAATTTTGCCCCATCAAACGCGGAGAAATTGCATGACATTCAGAAACAGGCTGCATCGACGTGGGTCGATCTCCATAGACGCTCCTAATAAAAATTCAAATTTCGTTCCATATTCCTGACAGGTTTGCGTAAGAGTATATTCAAACATGTTTCGCAATCTGAAAACTTTCGCTTTCGATCCCGATAATGTCTCGAAGAAAAATACAAGAAATTCCATAGATGCGTTACTGAAAAATATTTTCTGACACGAACATGTAGAAAGTAAAATATTCAAACTTTGATCATGAAGTATAGGAAAACTTTCTTCTCTCAGTTTACAGATTGTAAACTTTCTATTCGGTACATGGTTCATCGATGCTTCAAAGTTTTCTTTAGACAAAGAATTTCTTTCTGAAACTCATAAGACTATTTTTCACGTGATGTTCTAAAATTGCAAATCACCAAATTTATTACAAAGGTGAATAGGAATGTTTGAAGCTTTTAATCCGCCGCTGAAGATGCTCGAGGAACAACTTAGCTCCACAGATATTGTCTTAAAGTTCCGTTGAGAATTACAGGGACGTTAAATGAGCAGGGTGCGATCGATAACTGGACAGATTGCTCGTTCGTGACGAAAGAAGTTTGTTTTCGAGACGGCCTGTAATTTTTCCGCAGAGATGCTGACTCGAGGATGCTTGATTCGTGGTTTCAGCCGGATGATTAATGGCATATTTATGCTACCCCTCGCGATCCTCCACTTTACATTTAAATGCTGGAAAGTTTGAACGAGGTTCTTGACTTTGTATTCCGAAGGTAGCAATCGGCCAAGAAATTGTTACCTGAGAGACAATTTCTTGCCTAAAAATTTTGTAACTTTCAAAATTTCTGCGAAGTGGTTATTTTGCTTATTGGTTGATCCAGCGCTTCTCGGTTCGAGGATGTTCCTGTTTGCAGAAGAAAATGCACTCTTCCTCCACGAGAGTGGTATGCAAACATCAGTTTCATATCCGGAAGCGGTATCCACCTTGCGGGTTTGCATGAGTGATCCTGGACGTTGCTTCTCTTTTTTGCTGGAAAAATTTTAATAGCTGGATAAAACCGTTCCTGGAAACCGGACTAATCCGTGTTTATCTTTGTTACTTTTCGCGAAAAGACTGCTAGTGCATTTCTCATAAATTGGATTAAACGTTGCTCTCTTGAGTACATAAATATCGAAACCTGCTCATATGGGACACAAGATGGCTGCTGAGAATAAGTTTAACAACTTCAGTTTTCCTGGAGTTCCACTTGTATCAATTAATAACTTTATTAAGGAAATACGTGAAAGATTGATTCACAACACGAGCCAATTAGAGCCACATCTTTGCAGCTAGCAACATTCTGAGCGTCCATGCACAAAACGTGACATTTGATTTTAGACTCTTTCAAAACTAATCTGATCGAAAGATAATAAGTATTTCTAAAAACTCAGTATTTGAATCCACAAAGTATTGAAACTTGCTGATGTTTGTGGAGGACCAATTAAATCGCGGAAGTGTGATGTTGTGGAGCATGGAATCACTAGCGAAAATCATTTGCCGGATATCGTTCCGCGTGCTCGCGGTCAACCGAGTTCTCGTTCCTCTCGTTGCCCTGAAATATGTGTCACTTTTTGCGGGCTCTCGTGTACCATACGGGAAACGGGTAACACGAGACCATGGCCCAGTTCCCCTGCAACCGCGAGGAACACGTTCGTTCTATTCCTCGCGTGCTCCTCTTGCTACGTGTTTTACCAGTCCGTTTGTTCCCCACCCTTTATCCGCTTCCATTCTGTGCAAAAAAATGCATGGTTACCATACATGTTACAAGTGAAACTTATGCATTTATTGTATCTTGGTTGCAAGTTAACGATGTACCAATGTACCAGTGCACCAATCTACCAATATACCAATCTTCCAATGTACCAATGTACCAATGTACCAATGTACCAATGTACCAATGTACCAGTGCACCAATGTACCAATGTACCAATATACATCAATGTACCAATCCAGCAATGTGCCACTATACCAATGTACCAATCTACCAATGTACCAATCTCCCAAGATATCAATCTCCCAATGTACCAATACAGCAATGTGCCAATCTACCAATATACCAATCTCCCAAGGTACCAATCACCCAAGGTACCAATCTCTCAATGTACCAATCTCCCAACGTACCAATCCAGCAATGTGCCAATGTACCAATGTACTAATCTACCAATCTACCAATCTACCAATCTACCAATCTATCAATCTACCAACCAGCCAATTTACCACGCTACCAAGCTATCAATCTACCAATTTGTCCACCTACCCACTGGATCTGTCCATTACGTTTAACTAAAACTTAGCAACCAGCAAAGTACTCGAGTACCATAATCAAAAAAATTTCGTATCGACATTAACTGGTTGCACAAAATGTATGTATTGTACTTTACATTCACTACGCTCTTAAAAGAATGAGAATCATATTTCCGTAGCAAAGAGTTCACGATACAAAGCGTGGTGACACGAATCAGCAGGAATTGACCCAGTTGCGGTATCCTTTCGTCGAAAGCGCATCGAACAATCGAACCCAGTGCCCGTTGATTTATGTGGCGTGAAATGTGTTGACGTTTCTTACACGCGGCTAGCATGAATGCGAATCAATGTTTTGAGACTAAACCATTCAGGTTGATCGTGATCGCGAGCGTGATTCACTTAAAATGATAATGAGCCACGCCAGCAAATATCGCTCGGGCAAACTCTCTGCTATTCAAGATGAAACCGATTAAAACCCGTTTCAGAGAATTTCAAATGGGGATTGTCCTTTTGTCCGGAGATTACGAGTCGAATTGGTAACATTTGCTGTCGGTAGACGACTGAACGATATTAATTGCTTTCATCTTCGATTTATGAGAATTGTAATCTACGAGAAAAATTGAATTTATGAGACGTGGATAGTGTTTGCTGAATTGTGAAATAATTTTGGATGTGTGCAGTTCGCGAGTGGTCAGAGGGAAGCTTTGAATTTACGGACTTTGAAAGTTAATATTGACATAATGGACCCTGCAAACCACCTATGGAACTGAATTTGCAAGCTTCACGCGGGAAATGTGGACTAACCTCAATTTCCAAACCAACGTGTTCATAAACACTTCACCTACACATCGTTGTTTGGAACTGCTAGTCGCGTAATCACGGTCAAGTTGCGATGTAACGATATATCTGCCAACGAGGGTTGCAAATGAAAAATGTAGACTTTCTAATCGCAGTAAAGGTAAAACGACGGTAAAATGGTGAACGGAAATGGTTCAATCGGAAAAGTCGAACGTATGTAACAAAAAAGTGGAGAGGGTCAGATGAAAGGGGCGAGGTCCGCGCAAACGCTCCCATTGCATTTACGACGGGTCATCAGCGACAATTATGCAAATAAACGAAACCGCGTGGCTGTAAAACCGCGGGATATCGCGTAACGCTTCATCATGGACGTCTGGGCGCGTTTTCTATGTTGCTTTGAATATTACGAAAAGGGAACGGCTTTATGCGTGTACACGCATGCCGCGAGCATCGCGCATCGGTCAATCATGGTATTGATTTAACTGGTATTCGCGAATATTAGTTGAAACGGGGCTACGAGGGAAATCGGCTCGTTTGGAAATATAGGAAATTTAATCCGCTTGAATTTCAACCTCGATACACGGAAATGTTACTTTCCTGTATTATCGTTCTACTTTTTTGCCACTGTACTGATTTTCATGTTTCAAATGGGTAGGTGGGCAAATTGGTAGATTGGTAGATTGATAGCTTGGTAGCGTGGTAAATTGGCTGATTGGTAGATTGATAAATTGGTACATTGGTAGATTGGTAGATTGGTATACGAAATAGGTCTCGTATATCAATTTGTAGCTTCACGTCGACGCTCCCGAGGCCATTACACGCTGTCAAGTATTTATTATACTTTTCTTTTCAATATATCGCCGAAGAGCGTTACGATAACGAGCCAACAGAAAGAAAAGGCCCCCTTTAAACCGCGAAATCGAGCTGCATCCAAGTGTATCGCGGAGGGATGATGCAGGTGATTGAATGTGCAGGTGCAGAGCAGAAAAACGCGGTGATCGCGGAGCAGAAAGAACCACAGGCAGCTTGTTACCGAATTCTGGTTTCGCATACCGGGTCATCGAGCTGACTTTCGAGCTTTCTCGGTCGTTTTTTCGGACAATTTGTCTCGTTGACACCGATTCACGAGCGAGGGAATCCGACCACCGGTTCCTCACCGTTTTTGTTCCGATGGATAACGCGGTTTTATCGAGCCTCGTATTTCAACTTCAGACACCGGAGAAATACGGTCGACCGGCTGAAATCGATGGTCGATAAAAAAAAGCTGCACGAAATCATTTTGCTGCTGCGAAATCTATCAACGGATGCTTTTGATCCAGAATCCTTTACGAGTACCATCGACGTTATTGAACTGCTGCAAGATAGGTGTTTTAGAAGGGCAATAATTATTATTGTGGATAGCAATGTGGATACGGTGATTAATATTAGTGTAGACACAATTATTACGTGCTAATAATGTGGCAACAAATTATTAAATAATAATAATATTATTAAATAGACTTATATATAGGATTAGAAAATAATCCTATGAAAAATATTAGACATCAGAAATAAAGTGCAGGTCCACATATGGCGATTAATACAAAATGGTCGAAAATACAAGCATCGTATTCTGGCTCGCCAAGGCACGTGAGGAACGTGGAGCATTAGGCATGCTTATTAGCAACAGAAGCTCGCTAATTGGTGAGAAAGAGAGGGTCATATCTGATACGTGTGTAGAAACGCATCAAGACCAAAGCTGGCGGGTACGGAAGTGGCAATAACTCGAGTCATACAGGTGTAACTGGTCGGTGAATAACTGGATAAACACGTGCTCCTATCTAAAAGGATTTGAAAAGTTTTGCTACCGGTAGCTAACGTACAATTTGCATCGTGTTTCAAGATTAACCTAAACGAACAATAATCTTGAGCTACTACTATGTCCAAACACAATGTTCGTATACATAAATTTTACTTTGAATATTTATACTTTGTTCTGAATTGTCTGTTGTTTATTTTAATCCGTATGAAAATTTATGTGGTCATTCGTGTATTTCGTGGAAAATATAATACAATGTCCTATATTATTATGTAAAATAGGATTGTTACAATAATCGACATTTAACGCTTGGTAAACGTATGATGATTTCAACGGTAAGTGGCAATATAGTGTGACAATTGAACACACAGTGATTTGAGTAGAGATATTAAAGCGTGGCGATATTAACGAGTGGTAATTTAACAAGTGTGGCGTGACAGTAACGTAGAAATCGAACTCACGGCCATGTATCGAGTGATGCTACAAGAACGATTCACATGATACTACAACGCTAAAGTGGTACATTTCTGATTTCAGGGATCAGGATGCGGTGGATCGGTTACGTGGCCACAATTCTCTGGTGGTCGGGCATCGCCAGGTCTCTCAGCACGCTGAATCGAGGTCACAGTCAGTAATACTCTTTTTGGTGATTTGATCGCGACCATATACAATACGTTTATCCATCGTGTTCCTTTCATTCCTGTCTTCTGGAACGGTTTCGTGATATCGGCCAGTGCGATATTCAATATTCAACATGGTATTAATCGTTCAATGATCGAATAATCGACGATAGCAAGTTGCTGCGAATAACAGTTATTCAAAGAAACACGCCTTAACCTGAAACAGATAGGTATCGTTTGTTCGAGTACAATGTAGATAGTTCTGGATCCATTTCACCGTTCGACCCTTGGTAAACGTTTCCTATTCTATACCCTTTTTTATGTGCAGAAGCAAAAGTACCTGGGAAGAATATTCTGAGGTGAAGAGACTATATGGCAATATGAAAATATGACTATATGACTATATGACTATATGACTACATGACTACATGACTACATGACTACATGACTACATGACTATATGACAATATAAAAATATAAAAATATAAATTCATGACAATAAAATATAAAAATATGAAAGCTTGAGAAATAGAAAATATGAAACTCGAAAACCTGACAATTTAGAAATGTAGGAATGGTAAAGTTAACGTATCAATCCATGTCCAAAGGCAACATTGCACCCGAGTGTACTCCCTTTTCCCACCTGTTCGAACATTTCTCTTTCTTCTTCGTGCCGAGAACGTCCTCTGAAATGTGTAACGCCTAATTGAACGAGGAACTCGGTCAAGGTGCAGTCGGTCGAGCGTGAGAAAAGAAAAGCGAACGAAGGGGCGGATTCCTTGGTGGGTCAAATAAGATACACCTTAGAAAACCCTGCCGTATATTACACTCTAACTCCAACAGTGAGAAAGTTAGAATCCTTTCACGTACACGAAGATCAGATAATATTTATCAAAGTTCTGACGTGAGCAGCAATTTTTGCAAAATGCAAAATAATTATTGTGAAATTATATTGAGACATGGAATTTCATTGAGATAAGCTGAGAAATTAATACGTCTAGCATTTCATTGAGACAAATTGAAAAGTTAACGTGGTATGTCATGAAGATATCTACATACGGTAAATCAATATTAATTAATCTGAATCGATAACGAGTTCGAATTCCTCATCCGTGAATGCTTGATCCAAATATTTTATAAGAAAGTAACGAGTGAAATTGATCGTTCGCGATACAATTAGATAATTTGTACTCGTATTCTGGCGTATCTCATTTGCAGCGTTAATTAAGCGTTTTAATACCGTCTTTCCGCGGAAAATGGTCTCGTCGCAACAAAAGAACGCACCCTTATTACCTGTCTTTTCCGTAGAACTTGACATTCGTTCACAATTTTCCACGGAAGAATAATATAGCATAGTTATAGATCAGATTATACTAAAGTTTGTACATTGAAAAAAAATATCTTGTATAATAAAATTTATGGTAGATATACTATATGGTTAAATATGTGGTAGACTCATACGAGTATCGAAACATTTTACCTAACTCAATAGTTTGGTATTTCAATATGTTCTCTCGCAAAAACGAGAGATTATAAGCGAGGTTCTCTAATTAACAGTAGACCAAAGTGCAACGAACGATACGCGAACGTATTTCTAACGGAGAAAACGAAACGGTGAACACACTGTGAACCGTGGTAACTTACGTCTCGGTTAACGACCTGGCCCGGGTCTACGCACTCCATCCGACGATTAAGTTTCCCTTTTTCCACTCCTGTTTCTTCCTCGTATAACACCTCTTTCCTTACGTTCGATTATGCAACATGTCAGTTTGCTCGAAAATTACTCGTTTAACGACTCATCCAAAATGTATGGACGAACGTATCGATCCGCCATTATTCCTTGTACACGTGACCTCGCGGGTCCCTGAATGCTTCCGTTAATTATAGAGGGAATTACCTGGAGACTCTTTAAACGGTGGCTTATCACGCACCGCGCGTCAACAGCGATGTGGGTCAACTTGGAAGAATACATAAAGATTGAATCCGCGGTTTGTTGGAGAGTCCATTTTATCCGAAATGCAGATATATTTGATTAGAGGGGCAGATACTGTGGCTGGAAAGATGGCATGATGGTACCATGGATTATACCCGTATGGATCGAACATTCACACGGGTGGATCATAGGAGTAGTATTTTTGGGTGTTTGAGAGGTTGGAGTATAGTGAATTTGGAAATTTAGGGTTTTGGGACTGGGGATGTAGAAATTTTTGAACTTTGAGGACTTTGGAAACTTGGGACCTTAGGATCTACAGGAACTTTGGTACTTTGAAGAATATTGAATCATCCAAATCTCACACATCCACATCCTCCACTTCCACATGTGCCAACACGAGCCTAAATGAGCCTTACTCCCCTGACGCCATTAATAACTCCTCTCACATCCTCCGACCATAATCCCTAACCAAGAAAGCTATTATAATTGTATCAGTCTACTCGCAGGTTACAAAATCACCCCGAAGCCCTGTCGAGTCCCAGGCCCGGAGTCCAAGGAGGGCACGTGCATGTTCGTGTGGGAGTGCATCAAGTCGGAGGGCACGCACGTGGGCGTGTGCGTGGACACGTTCATGTTCGGCAGCTGTTGCGTGCACAATTCGACGTCGAACGCGATCACCGCATCACATCAGCTCCACTCGGAGCCCCAGAGGCCTACCCTGGCCGAGGCTCTGGGCAACGAGTCGACCAGGCCCACGCTCACGTCTCTGTCCAGCTTCCTGGTCACGGACTCGAGCACCACCAGACCCGGACACCATTCATCCGAGACGTTCGGGTCCTTCGCGGACCACGGTCGACCGCATAGACCACTGGCGGGCAGTTCTGGCAGGCCGTTCCAGAAGAGACCGCACGCGAAACCTGCCTCGGATCACAAGGACAGGATCCAGACCTCGGTGGCCGCGGCCTCCTCGAATTTCTGGGAGAAGAACCAGCAGAGCACGAAGAGACCCTCTGATCTTTGGGAGAAAGGGTCGCAGAGCACGAAGAGACCCGGGTCCGAGCACTGGGAGAAGGGATCGGCCAGTACCAGGAGACCGGTGTCCTCTGGTCAGTGGGAGAAGGAGTCGCACAGCACCAAAAGACCGTCCGACCTCTGGGAGAAGGAGTCCCAAAGCACCAAGAGGCCAGGTACCGATGTGGAGAAGGGATCTCAAACCGTGAAGAGACCAACGGTCGACCCGTTGGAGAAGGGACCTCAAAACGTGAAGAGACCTACGGATTCGGAGAAGGGATCTCAAAATGTGAAGAGACCGACACCCGACTCGGAGAAGGGGTCGCAGAACGTGAAGAGGCCAACATCCGACTCGGAGAAGGGTTCGCAAAGTGTGAAGAGGCCGGGTCATCAAAGTACTAAGAGACCTAGCGTCTCGGATCTCTGGAACAGCACTCAGAACGCGAAGAGGCCTGGTCATCAGGGTACCCAGCAGAAGACCAGGCCAGAAAATGACCACACAGCTGTCAAGGACAAAGACTCCCACAGCTACCAGAATCATCATCAGAGCTTCAAGGACAAGGTGGACACGGGACACAACACGTTAGTGATTAGGCTACCTGGCAAGGACCACGCGTCCAATCAGAACATCAGGCCTAGTAGGCCGAACAACCAAAGACCGTCCGAGTCCAGACCTGACGATAGCAAAACGGAGGATGCTGATCTTAGCGTGCAGGAGTCCGTGCATAGACCTAGCGTCAATTCCGTAGACGATAACGTGAGTAATTTCTGGAATATTATAGTTATAGTGTTAAGAAGGGGTTTTGAAATGTTTGAGACTTATCAGGATACCGCGAAGGAACCTCATCCCAGTTTGAACTTCATCCACACCGAACGTCCTCAGTGGGCGACGAAGCCAGTATCTCCTAAACCAACCACGGAGTTCTCGAAACCGTTTTTCTCTATCAAGACGACCACCAACAGACCTGTTTCCATGAACGACCAGTCGGATACCAGGCCTAACTTCATCTCCAAACCTAGCACCTTGAATGTTTCTACGAAGACGACCACTGCCAGACCCCACACTAGCCAGACCACAACCAGGTATTCGAATATGTCCTTACGTTCTGAAGTGGTAGGGACATTTGGACCTAGTTAATATCTTTAAGAGCTATTTTATAGGATCAAAATGAACTATTTTATAGAGCTATTCAAATCCTGTTAAGAATTTTCACATTTTGTAATGAGAGTATTGCAATCTTTGGATCTGCAGTATGTGGAGATTACAGAAACCATATTTATGACTTTGTTCAGAATAGGTGTTTGATTTTAAGCTCTGTTCTGAAACTAGTTGTGGTTACGGTACCTGTTTACCAGCTGTAAACTTGACAAACTGTCGTTACAAATACGATCGCATCTGTGCTTTCAAGCTTGTCAGAGCAGCAACTCTGCGGAACACAAGTCTCGGAACAGCAACTTCAAACTTGTCTTTCATTCTAGCGCAGCCGGATCCGTGCCACAAACTTCTCACTGGCAAGTGACCACAGAGCCAGCGTTCGTGACGAAACATAGGCCAGTGTCGTCCACGAAGCCGATGAGTTCCTCCGAAACCGCTAAACCTATGGTCGCCAGTTCCCATCTCTGGTCGGACAACAGCTGGACTCCACCTAGACCGTCCTTGAAACCACACTGGACGGATAATCCTAGCCTTCTTCAGAACGGACCTGAAGGCTTTCCAGCGCGACCGAGTTTCAAACCGACCGAACCGCAAGAAGTACGTCTACCTGTTTCCTTCGTGTACTTTGATATATGTTTCATGGTCTTATGTCCTATTTATGTCGCTAATAGCATTCTGAGGATATCGGTTACTTCTGGGTCTGTTGTTCTGGGTCTACTTCTGGGTTTATCATAGGTATCCTCTTGTGGATTCATTCTGGGTCTCCTCTTCTGGGTTCACACTATGTCTCTTCTGAAGTCATCCTAGGTCTCTCTAGAGTTCATCCTAAGACTTCCCTGAGTTGTCCACAATGGATTTGGGTTTGACCAAAGCACACAATGATGAAAGTTAAAAGATGGGGGTTTCTAAAAGATCCTTGACAAATTGCTAGCCATCTCCGCACTGTACTCGCTGAAACATAACGTTACCAGTCCACATGAACGGTCCGCTCCACGCGCCACTGGCCATAATTACAAGCCATACTTCCCTCTTCGATACAGCACTATTTTACGCAGCATCTTATCTATAAATCGGTTTCTCCTCAAGAAACAACTTCATCAAGTTATTTCTTTGCCATAGAATCCCGTACAGCAACGTTATTAGATTCTCTCCGGAGCCTTTAAACGTTGGATACTGTTAATCGCGACACAGAAGCATCGATTTAGCCTTCGACTCCATTACACAGTCCATTGAGCAACGGACTTGATTGATCGTTTGCAAAATTAATCAATCCGGAAGCCACACGTTCGGCTGCATGTCAGGTATTTTTGACCGTGGACTTTTTTCACTTTGCAGAACACCGAGTTCCACAAACCACTCGGTTCAGCACACTATATAACCACGTCCCATTTCGAGACATCCGCCAGGCCCAGACCGACGCCGAAGACCACCACGTCCACCACAACGACTACCACCAGTACAACCACGACTACGACCTCTACCACGACCACGACCACCACCACGACCACACCGAGACCGGACACGACCACGAGCGAGGCGGCAACCAGGACGGGGTCCGTGTTGACAGTTCCCGCGGCAGCCGAGAGCAAAGATATGCAGTGCGGTGTGCCGCCACTGTTTCCGCGTCCAGAGACGAGGATCGTCGGTGGCAAGGACGCACCGTTCGGTCGATGGCCTTGGCAGGTGTCCGTGAGGCGCACCTCGTTCTTCGGCTTCTCAAGCACTCATCGCTGCGGCGGGGCGGTGCTCAACGAGAACTGGATCGCGACCGCGGGACATTGCGTTGACGAGTGAGTTACTATTTTAGTACCTATTACTATTTTAAAACCTGGAACGCCGATAAAAATAATTCCCGAGACGATAATACTTATACGGGCATTAGATCTTTCCTTTTATTGCCAAGCGTTAAATTACTACTCGTTAGATTGCTACACGTTAAATTACTATGTGTTAGATTGCTACTCGATGTATCGTTCCGCGTTAAATAGCTATGCGTTATAGTACCACGTGTAGAATTCCTGTGACTTGTATTACCACGTATTAGTATGCGATATATACTGACGCTTAGTGCCTTCACGTGCTGTATTTCTACGCGTTTGTATTATCGTGCTCTGTGGAGTGGATTGCTACGTGCTGTATCTCCATGTGCCGTATCTCCACGCGCTGTATCTTCACGCGTTGCATTAGCACGCGCCGTATCTCCACGTCCCATATCTACACAAGCCATATTCTCGTCCATCGCATTTCACCGCGCTGAAACCACACATGTGACACTACCACCCATTATAGTATCATACGATGTACCATCACGCGCTGTATCTTCACGCGTCGTATCTCCCCGCGCCGTATTTCCCCGTGTTATCTTGCAACTATAATATAATCATTATTAATCTTGTTTCAGTTTATTAACCTCTCAAATCCGCATAAGAGTGGGCGAATACGACTTCTCGTCCGTCCAAGAGCGACTACCATACGTGGAACGGGGAGTAGCGAAGAAAGTGGTGCATCCAAAGTACAATTTCTTCACGTACGAGTACGATCTGGCGTTGGTCAGGCTAGAAAGCTCATTGACATTTGCCCCGCATATATCGCCGATTTGTTTGCCAGCCACTGATGACTTGTTGATCGGGGAAAATGCCACTGTCACCGGTTGGGGAAGATTGAGCGAGGGTGGTACTTTACCCTCGGTGCTGCAGGAGGTATATTGTCAGATTGATATCGTAAAATTAGGGATCAAGGAATTATAAAGAATCGGAGGGTCATAAGGGATTTATGAGGAGTTATGGGTGGTAACAATGGGTGCATTTTAAGTACATAATGTGTATGCATTTTTATCAGGTCTTTGTGGTTGGAATCGATATCTTTTTAAAAGCAAGTTTAATTTGTTCCAGGTTTCCGTGCCTATAGTGAGTAACGATAGATGTAAGTCAATGTTCCTGAAGGCTGGTAGACACGAGTTCATACCAGACATATTCCTGTGCGCCGGATACGAAAGTGGAGGACAAGATTCCTGTCAGGTACTCTTCCATTTTAACAATTTATTTTTGTCTGACATTTCAAGTAATTTCAAGTTACTCACATAAATTGACATATGTCCAGAATAATCACATACATGGACATATTCAGAACATATGAAAATAGTCACTATCAGAGATCATATTTTGATATGTTACAAATTTTATAGATTGGGTTTAAGAACAATACGAGATTACAAAGGACTATTTTATTGAATTTCAATACAATAATGTAGTCTTTTTGTGTTGAGGTCATCTTTGATTTGCTTTCAAAATAACCCTAAACTGTGTAACTTAGCAATACTTTCATACATGACATTTATGATTGAAATTTGTCGGAAAAAGGCATGGAATAATAAGGGATTTTTGCGCGTGTTTAGGGCGATTCGGGCGGTCCTCTTCAAGTGAGGGGAAAAGACGGTCGCTACTTTCTCGCCGGCATAATATCCTGGGGAATCGGTTGTGCGGAGGCCAACTTGCCGGGCGTGTGCACGAGGATCTCGAAGTTCGTCCCGTGGATACTGAAGAACGTCACTTGACCCGTTTACGTTTTCGCCCATCATTTATCACGGGACCTTGTTGACAGCTTAACGTTCGTCCGGAACGTTGCTCTGCGGGTGTCGATTGCTTCGATGATTTCTTGATCAACGTGGAACAAATCACTGCCAAATATACCTACATGAAATTTTCATTTCGACACCTGCGTGTCGATCCCCGCAAGAGAACACGAGACTCGAAACGCTTCCTTTGCTACGCCACGTGATTTTATTTCGCGGGGACAAATAAAATATGCATGGGAGAACGCGTGTCGGATAGAAGTTTGAGAAACTTCCATCTTTGAAGACTGTCGCTTCAACAGCGAAGCCAATCGAACGTAGATTACGCGAGACTGTGGAAGGTTTCACGTACGAGACCGATAAAGTCGTCAAAACGACCGAAGAAACTCGCAAGAATTGTATTTATATATATATACATATAAATAAGATAATAATATATTTCTCGTCAAATGGAGGATCGAGCTACGTTGTATCAGCTTTCGTCCTGTGTACATGAAAAGTAAGAGTTGCCAGCTTGACGTTGAAAAGGCCTTTGCGAAATTATTTTGTAGAACACGTACAGTAGACTCTTGTTATATCAGCAGTGAATCTAAGCTTTTGATATACGATTTAACGCGTGGCGCTATAATACGTGACAATGCTACAATTGAATTTACGTGTAACACGTGACAATACAACGATTGAATTTACGTACAACGTATGACAATACAACAATTGAATTTACATACAACGGGTAGAAGTATAATACATGGTAATGCTTCGATAACTATAATTAACATACACAACGTGTCGAGGTGTGGCAAGGTGCTGTATAACGCGTGGCCATCTAGTGCGAGACAATGCAAGTTGAATATATTTGGAACGTGCAGAATGTTTGGATGTACAACGTGTATAAATCTAAGAGAGAATGTAACGGAGAATGTAATATGTGGAAAGTATTGCACATGGCAATATAACGAGATTTTTATAGAGAGGAAATCTAATCTGTGGAGTATCTGAGGTGAGAAAAGTAGTACTTGGACAATTTAATGCCTGGTAATATGATATGTGACAATGTAATAAATGAATAATTGCGTTGAAAATTTTGTGTGTGGAAAATCTAACATGTAGAAAATTTGACACGTGGTAAATTTAATGCAAAACATTATGTATGGAAAATAAAATATGTGACAAATCTTACATGTGAAAAGTCTAACACATGTAAAATGTAACGCATGGAAAATCTAATGCGTGAAAAATTTAACATACGACAAATATAAAGCGTAAAAATGACTATATAAAAAATCTACCGCGTGGCAATACAGCGCGATGCAATATAACAAAAGTCTACTGTACACGAAATCCAGACATTTTCAGCAGCAAGCTCCACTTGTGTATAGCGAAGCCTGTAAATGCTAAATTCTTGCCCATCTAGTAACAATTAAATTAAAATCCCTTTACCTTCGTCTCTGTCTGTCTGTCTGTCTTTCTTTTATTTACAACTTGCGAATCCTTGTACAGATATACATCGTAATACTTAAAGGTAGGTGTGTGCGAATTAGAAAAACTCGACTAAATATTATATATATAATTGTTTATAGATTATAACGATATTTATAAGTATGTCAAATAAACATATGTTTATTATTACTACTATGAAATTCTGTCCTCCTTTAAACAGCGTAACGTTTTTTAAAGTATCCGTGAATTGAGCGGATCGTTAACTCGGCCAGCGATCAAAGTCACTGATGTTTCAGCATCGATGATGAAGTAAAGGTACGGTTGGACGACCGTGAATGGCACTGGCCCGGCTCTTTCGAATAATCCATTACCTGTGAAAGAAAATTCCTTTAAAATTTCTACCTTCAGAATTTCGTATTTAATTAACCTTCTGCTGCAGTGTCAGTATTTTAAATGGAAATACTGTTAATAAAATAATTTTACGGAAACATGCTTCTCATTTTAACTTGAGTATAAAGATGCAAGCTTCTACACATTTACATGTCTAGGTTTTATAAAATATTCTAGTGCAGATGTTTAGGAAGTTTAGTTGGAAAGAGATAGTTTTGACTGAGGAATTGATAGATCATTTCAATTAGTAAAATCATGAGTAATGGTAATATTATTAGATGAGATTTGGTACTCGTGGGAACCGTAATAACCGATATTTATGGCTGGCATTTGCGGTAACGATTTAGAAATTCCTAGTAGACAGAGTAGAATAACCGCAAGGTCTTTTTATTTATTTCCCCTTGGTGTGAGTCAGGCGGCGGATATCAGCGATTAAATCCAGCTAACTTTATAACAATACTGAGAATATTCCCGATCGTGGCCACCGGTTCGTTACAATAAAACGGAAACAACGGCTCTTTGAGCAATGAATCGAGAACCATTCGACATTTATCGATTGAAGGAATACTCTTTCATTATGCAACAGACACTGATTAAACGAACGTTAAGCCTCCAAAATGTCGATCTTCATTTTGTTTTATCGTGAAGTCAAGATATTGGCATGTTGGTTTAAAATATTTATGCACGATATATTGATCCAAAAAATAAAATATTAATGTGCACATTATGGGTTCAAACTGACATATAACATATTCATATAAAAATCAACATACAACATTTGCATAAAAATATTAAATAATAAATATATATGTATAAAAAGCAAATTATTGCCATACATGTTTGCATAAAAATATGAAGAGTGAACATAACCTCGAATCGAAACCAAAGTAAAAAATAAACAAACGAAACGATTGAACAAACTTCCTGATCCCAATAAAAGTTGACACAATTCTATAAAAAAGTGTTATTTAAAAAACTTGTGAAATGGTAATTTAGAAAGAAATTGTTTTCCCCGCAAAGGTTGCATCACGTTAATGATTTGATTGAACGTTTTATCGAAAGTCGTTTCTTCCTTTCGCGGTAATTCAAGATATCCTCTTATCGTTTCCTTCTCGAGCTCGTACTTCATGATTGGGGGATTAAGCAGGTTCAAAAAGTTGCATTAAAATTGAGAAACTTTACGAAACTCGATTCGGGATAAGGAGAGATGGAAGTTAAGATGGCGGTACAAGGCAACTTCTCAGCCATAGATGACTATGGAGTTCGAAGTTTAAAGGAGAGGATGAAGTGCAGTACGTAGAGAATAGAGAACAGAAACCTGGATGATAGTATCGGTAAAAGTCCCGACGAAGTGGAACGATCAAGCGTAGATCGGAATTGGGCGACTCACGAGAGTGGGTCCTATCTGGCTTCATATAATTTCTGATGTTGACACCGATGCTTTGCTGGACGTCTCTTGCGTATACGCCGAGATCTGGGGTCATCGGTGACAAGTCGGCGGCTCGGGGCTCGAAGACATCCAAAATACCCAGCTGTAACAAATACAAATAGTCACATTATCCTGAATTTGATCAAGATTTCGATTTTTGAATATTCAAATCCCCAGACTCACAAGTTTTTGAATCTTCCAATATTTACATCTTTGAACTTGAGGTATCAAAACAACAAATCCTAAGATTTCTACATTTTTAAAGTGATATCTAAATATTGAAATCACCAAATCATCAGATTAAGTGCCCAAATCCTCACATCTCTGAATCCTCAAATCTTCAAATCTTCAGACTTTCAAACTCCCAAATCTCCAAATCCCCAAATGCTAAAATCTATAAGTTTCCACATCCCTAAGTTCCTAAATTTCCAAGTCCCTACATCCCCACATTCCTACGTCCCCAAATCTCTATATCCTCAAATCCCTACAGCTCCAAATCCCCACATCCCCCAATCCTCACATCTCTAAATTTTCAAACCTCCAAATTTTCAAGTCTCCAAATCTCTAAATCACCAATTTCCTAAATTCCCAAATCCCTAAACCCCCAATCCTTAAATCCCCAAATCCCCAAATTTCTAAATCCCAAAATCCCTATATCCTCCAACCCCAAAACTCCAAACCCCAAATCGCAACTTGCAAAACACCCGACTCAGAATAGTTGAAGTCAAGTAAAAGCTGACATATTATCTCGGTTAAACGTCGGAAGGATAAACGACGCTAAACAGTCCAAGGAATGCTCATTACGGACAAAAACGTCCGGCAACGGCCATAAAACTGTCGGCAATGGTACCTATCTCTGAATTACGACCATTAGGCAATTCTCATTTTTCGCGTTCAGCCCTCCCCTCCCGGTGGCGTTTGTTTCGAATTATCGTCAATTACGTGTCGTCGAGAAGGCCACGTGTACCGATAACATGGTTCGTGGAAGGCAACCATGGCTGAGAAGCGGAAAGCGCACTCAAGATCTCGACTAACGCGATTAAGTAATTAGGAGTTTAATGTCCGAGACTAATGGCAAAATATCGAGCAACCTGCACGGGGAAACGTTTGGTTAGGCCTCAATGAAACTGTTCTTACTGGTCCGTTGAATCCACCAACCTTTCACATGTCTTAATTAACCCTGAGTTAATTCTTTGCATCGCAATTCTTTCACCCTAGACATTTTCAGAAATTTTTAAACAAAACTCAAAATTCAGCTTTTTTTATTTTACTTTAGATAAATGAGCTCCTCAACCAACAAAAAATTTCGTAATTTTGATCAAATTTGAAAGGGAGTATACACTTAACGTTGCTGTTAAATGTTTTTTTATTATTTGAAGAGATCTTGTGACACAGTTGCGTTCATACCCTCTGCAGGAAGGACGTCAAGGTGACAAAACCGCGTAACATGAAGGACGGAATGGTGGCCCTGACCCAAGTAGCTTGTAATTGTTTCCTCAACAACCTTAATGACTTCCCACCGAGATCTCTGGCCAGCCGATACGTGTCTCTCCTGTCCGTGGACATCATTAGCAGGATATTGTACCTGGGATCCTGAAAGGACAGATTAGACACGTTCCACGAACTAGAGTTATGAACAGTTGCAAAAATGATTCTCACGTCCAGAGGAAATTCAAGGGCGACCGCGTGCAACGATGGGAAATACGCGTATGGTAACACGGCGATGTATCTGCTGGCTGTGACCGAGGAAACGTCACATCCGTTCACCAGAAATGAGATTTCCGTTGAGTCTCTGACGGATGCCTCGTTCAAACTTGAGGAGTACGGCTTCCAGATACCTAGGTCCTGCATCCAGATTCCTTCGTCTGGAATTTTAGGATTTGATCATTTTTTCATTTGGGTGAAATTTTTTAGGTTCAGTAAGTTAGGTTCAGTATTTGTGCTAATTCGTAAAAGGTCTGATATAATTTTGCCATACTTTTCTGTCATGAAATAATTTTTCAAATTCGACATATGTGATCACAACCTTACGTAAATCCATATAGAAATTAATTCTATATGTGCAGAATAATCCTACATGCACGGAAATAATCCTGCGATATAAACAAAGATTCGAAATATCGCCAGACAAAAATCAGACTTGACCCCAAAATTGAGCTCATTATTCACCGCGATAATTCAAGTTAAATAAACGATTCAACCTTGTAACAGGATCTTCCATGAATTTCGCCGACCAATTACATCGATCCATCATATCGGTCAATCACCGCGACAGGATAATAAAAATGCTAAGAAGCCAGTTTCCAAACCTGGATAGCTAGAGAAGAATCCCCTGGGGGCTCTGATGTTACGTTTCCTTCGATTGATCGTGCCGCTCGTAGTCGACGTTACATTGCGATTCGACCCGGTTTCACCTGTATCGATAATCGTCGTGATTGGCGAGTCGGTAGATCCAATCTCGTCTGAGACAGACTGATTGTTCGAGGAGCCCGTTGAAACGGTATTTGCATCCACATCTGGTAATCCTGTCTGCGTTGGGATCGTCGAACTTGTCGAGGTTTCCGTAGCGTTAACCGTGCTAGGCACGATGGTTGATGTATCCGTCGTTGACGTGGTCGTTGACTCCGGGAGTTCAGTAACACCTGAATCTGATCCCATAGTGATCGTGGAATCGGATGGCTGAATGGTCGATTCCATTGGCAATGTTGGTGCACTCGTGGTTGGTGCTGGAGTAGAGTTAATTTTTAGTAGAGTATGTGATATAGTGTGGTCGTAAAATTAAGAGATGACAAGTATATGCACATCCTACGTTTGCAAATCATTTTCACAATTTACAATCACACTATACCAATACCTCTATACTCGTAAAAATTTGTATTCATACTTGAAGACTGATCAGTAGTAGATTGAACATCTATAATAATCGTAGATGGAACATCCACAGTAGTCATCGAAGGTTCCGTAGTAGGTGACATCGTTGTAGGTGACATGGTTGAAGGTGACATTGTAGGTGATATTGTAGGCGACATCGTTGTAGGTGACGTCATAGGTGACATCGTAGGGACCTCAGATGCAGTCTCCTCAGGCACAGTCGATTCCACAAAAACAGTACCGTTGATCATGATAGTAGGCAAAGTAATCTGCGTGAATCTGTTTTGAACATCAGCAGTCATGGTCCCCAATGTCTCCACAGCCGGGGTGGTCGATGGTGTCGGCACAGTGGTTTCATCGGTTGTCTCGGTGGGTTCGGTCATGTTTTCCGGTACAGTGGTGGTTTCGTTCATGTCCTCAGGTATGGACAGATCGAATCCGTAGAACCTCAGTATGTCCTCGTACTCCGGTCTCAACTTGGTGTTCTCCTGATTGAGCGTCAGACCTCCGAGGAATCCGTTGGCGTTCAGATACGTCTTTACAAATAACCCACGTTTACGAAATTCGTTCGAAAAGAGCGATCAACCGGGAGAGAAATCGGCACTTAACGAAGAGAAATTGTAAATTGCGCAAGCTTACCCTAAGTCTGCGATGAATGTCTCGAAATCCGATCCTGGTGATATCGCGATCGCGTGGCAGACCCAAAGCATCGGCGATCTGTTGCCTTCCTCTGCCGGCCGAGCCCTCGTAGAGCGCCGCCAGGACGAAGGCAACCCCTGTCGGCGAGAATGCAACGTTCCCGTGGGACGTGTACTGCTGCAGAATCCTCACGCCTAGGTCGTTAATAACGTCCGTGATGATGTCGACCGGCCGATGCGGAACCGGTTGATACCAGCCGTCGAACCCCACGTTGTCGTAGCCGTGGACGACCACCGACCACACTGCTCCATGAATATTTTTCATTCAGAACATTGTTCAAATTTATATTTTTATCTATAGCAAACTTGCTGGTATAACCGCTGTTATTGGCTTATCTCATTAACGTTCTAACTCGAATATATTCACGGTAAACAGTGTCAGAACATTCAACCTA
Source organism: Megachile ligniseca (assembly GCA_945859555.1). Classification (NCBI taxonomy): domain Eukaryota; kingdom Metazoa; phylum Arthropoda; class Insecta; order Hymenoptera; family Megachilidae; genus Megachile; species Megachile ligniseca. The sequence goes on along the minus strand of OX243788.1, from coordinate 6,671,267 downwards.
TGAATGGGTGAAGATTCTACCACATTTGACTATTGTCATTTGATTGTATGTACCAGGTACCAAGGATGCTATGCAAAGATTTTTGTCAGTACTTGTTTAAGTCATGTATCACTTTCTTCGACGATATTATACCACATCATTTCACATAAATAAGAATATTATTTAAACTGAAGTGTATACAAGGTTGGGCTAAATGACTGCAAGTGTCAGTTTACAAAAACATTTCCATGAAAAGTGATTAAATGAACATCTCAATATATTAAGAAAACAATCAATAGATTAAACAGTAAGATTATAGTTAGATTCATAATCGAAAGACAAAATTGGTGAAATGTATACGTACACTGCACGAAGATCAGCCAGGACATCCGCGTTTCCATGTTAATCGCGACTGGTTGTATCACTGGCGAACGATAAGGATATTAAGAAACGAGGTGCATGGAAAACGATTGTTCGGATGACACACGTTGCTGCGGAAACGAACCGACAGCTCTATTAGGATTAGTGTTAGTCGTCTGCGCTCTACGTCGGAACTGGCTCGCTCGCGGATGGTGCATGCCGCCCGCTCCAGGCCCTGCCGGCCACTCCAGGATTTTTTGAACGGCAAGGTCGTCAGGTAGATAAACCCGTGTCTATGTACGCCGTCATATCGCGCCTTCTCTTTCCTCCTCAGATTCCCTCCTAGGGCTACAGCTTCCTACCACGATGGGAGATGACTCTACGGAAGCTACCACAACTGGTCCTCGGATATTTATTAACTTACCATTTATATTTTTAACATTTTTGGTAATCCTCTTTCAAATTTATTGTACATTGCTGTTCAGCAACATTGGCAATTCGGTTAGTTTACATTTATTTCATAAGGGGAGTCTGTCAACTGGTCTCAGAAATATGGGACTTAACTTAAGGTTGTATTTAATCACTGTACATTGCCACACATATTATCAATTATTGGTTAGGTTCATTTCATAAAGAGTTTGTGAAGTCTTAGGATCTGAGAAATTTATTTCAACAATAATTTATATTATTTTACCACATCTCTTTCTTTCGTTGCATTTAATCACTATACATCATCAAAAATCAACATCGTCAAAAATTCATCTCAGAAGAGGAAATTTTTAATCTGGTCCTCCATGTCTGGTACGTTCATAAAGAATGTATTTGCTATATTGTGATAATTTGTTTCTTCAAAGATAGCAATCAAATCATCGATCATAGCGAAGATGAATTACATTCCCGTAATCTCGAGTTCATTGTTCCGAGATGTAACTTAGAATCTTACTCTCCCTGTTCGCACACGTGTAATTTCCCATTCTTCTTCTGGATGCGATCTTAATAAAGCAACAAGTTGTGGCAACTTCCACCGTAACGTAACAAGAAGCAACCTAAATCATACGCGTCATGTTCATCTTGCCCAATCTTATTAAATACGGAGTCTTTCACTGAAATTAGCACTTTAACGAAACAATGAAAGAACTAACGAAATGCTTGTTCAAAGACTACACGGGCATCAATTTTTCTTTTGCTATCATCGAGAATGGATCTGTATAGCGTGTTACACAATTGCGTGATTTTTATCGTTGAGTAGTAAGATCGTTGTCGAATCGAATAGAAAGATGGCGGCTTAATGGCGAAGGAAGGAATCTTTCGTCATTTCTTTTCTATTTTTTATAACCTTCTTGAGGATTATATTAAAGTTGGACTTGTGAAATATTATGGTTTTCTTGCAAGTATGTAGAGATCTGCTGCATTGACGTAACTAGAAAGATGAGTGGACAGTTATTTAAATGGGAACTAATCTTGTGGACTAGTGTGAGATGTTTAGGGAAATTTAGAAATCAAGGTTATACATTTTTAAGATTCAAGCTTTAAATTTTAGATTGTCAAGTTCTTCGAGGTTGAATTAAAAAATTTGCAAGATACCAAATTTCTATACTCCCAAATTTTCACAATTTCTATTTTCTCTAACTCCCATGTCCCCAAATTAATTAAATTCCCACGTTGCACGATTCCTTAATTGAATTCTCACGTTTCCAAACTCGTAAATTTGTAAATTCCCACGTTTCCAATTTCGTCATTTTCAAAATTACTACGTTTTTAAATTCCTAAATTTTCTACATTCTCACGCTTCCAAATTTCTAAATTTTCTAAATTCTCATATTTACAATTTTCTAGATTGTAGAATTAATATGTCCTCAAATTCCTAAATTCCCAATACCTAAATTCCCAATACCTAAATCCCCAAAGTTCCAAAATCTCATAAAGCCCAACACAGTAAATTACCACCAGTAAATCCAAGATCCCGCGTGCAGAAAAGTGCATTACGCCAATGCAGACATCCATCATGCAAAAGGATCGATCATTGCCGATGTCGAACGTTGCGTGGATATCCACGCAATATCCGGTGTCGTCCGTTACCCGCAAATTAGCCATTCGTTCGTGATGGTAATTGCAAATGTGGCGTAAACGTCCGTGGACCATCAGTGGATTGCAATTTCATTGGCGAGAATTATTTCGCGCTTGCTTCGTGTCTGTCTCTGGCAATTATCGATGAAAACGTTCGATTGCCATTTCGCGTTGTTCACCCATGGCCGAAGAGGAAAAAAGGTTCGAGGAAGTACGATGACGGGATTGTGCAAGAACCTTTGCGACTTCCGGTGCCAAGCACGGTTTGTAACAACGACAAAAAATGATAATTATCACGGAGAGTTGGGATGAAGATAATTGTTAAAGCTGTAACGTTGATCTGCTTCGTTTATTCGAGGAAAAATCATTGTCTAACGAAACATTCTGTTGAAGTATCTTGGAAACGGTGCTTTAGTTGACGAATGGACGAATCAGTTTACGTTCCTTGGAGACCTTGCGCTTGTTCCAGTATAATTCGCAGAACAGGAACAGGAAAGACAATGTGACGCCTGGAATTATTGGGAAAATTCATTAGATGTTGTCTTATTTATTTGCACTCTTCAATCTTGTGTTATTTATAAATTCCATAAATGAATATACTTTTGTTATTTATGAATAAAACTTCACTTTGATAATTACAATATTTAACCTCATCTATTATGATTTCTCTATATTATGATCAGTCAATGTCTACATGTAAGATTGTCTCTAAATAAATGCACAAATATAATAGTTGTGCAACCAGTTCTTGATTAATTAAAGAGTAGATTTGCAAGAAAGTTACCCATGAAGAGGACAAAGAATATCCCTTGCATATCAGCGACGTTGACCTTCCGTTTATTCACCGCTTGATTACTGCCCGGCACTTCCCAGCATTTGTCTTTCATCGGCATCTTCTCGGAGATCCACTTGTTCATCAGTCCAGATTCCTGCATTCGACGCAATCTACACCGTAAACACTCGACGTGGTTCATAGAATTTCGTATTCGATTTCAATGACTATAATGTACCACGATATTTCAGAGACTTACTCTGCATCGATGACGGACAAATAAGGACTATCCTGAGGAATGATCATCGCAATCGGTTCATCTAAAAACTCATCAGCGCTCAAAGAAAAATGGCAGCCTCCGGTCAACAGCAAATCTTTCCTCATCAAGAACCTATTAGTATGTGCTTGCATGTCAGTGCACTATAAACTTTGAAATTCTTAAATTTAAAAATTTGTAGATTTAGAAGTTAAAAAACTTTGATCATAATAACCTGAGGGAACTTCTCCAATCGATCAAAGCATGTTTCCCCTGTTTCACACGTTCCACCAATGTTTCCTCTTCAGTATCGTTGTGTCTCTCTGAATGTGCCAACAAAATCTGATATTTCTGCTCATCGGTGTTTCGAAGATACAGTTCTAGGAAGCTGTCGTTTGGAAAACCCCAGGTTATCTTATCCTTGCGTGCGATAAGATCCTCCACGGTTAAGATGGACGCGTCCATTTTGGGAAACGTGAGAAAAGCCACCAAACTTCCGGAGTACGTTGCTACCACCACCATCACGATCAACCACCATACTCCGATTAACATGCGTGCACTGTCTGATTGGGGTAAGTACATCCCTCCTGAAATTTAAAATAATATTGATCAAAAGAATGAATAAAAAATATTCTGTAAATTGAATAATATACAATCCATAACAATTCATCGAAAGAAATGAAAAGGCAGTAATAATCAATAATTAAAAATAATAAGGCACAATGAGATAATTTATATGTAGTAAGTTATTTGTAACTCATAATCCCAAGCTATTTTAAGTTATTAATTCTGATGTCTCGTTACGAACCTCCTTTTTTATCCTATAATTACCATAAGCATTATCAATGTTCAAATACAATTATCTCTGTCGTACGCAGCTGGTAAAATTCGTGAGTATACAAGCCGTTAAATGCGTGATCGTTGTCGAGCAGCAGGAGCAAACACGAATTCCAATCGGGTGAATGTTCACGTACGAAAGAGAAATGGAGACAATTTAGCGGGTAATAAAATGGTACCTTGTTGAAGAAGAGCCCCGTACACGTACCACACACACTGCCAGGATGAGTTCAGGCCCGAGGTCTTCGTACTGTATGGGCTGTATTTGTGGATCAGGTACAAGATCGGACCCATTATGATAACGGCCACAGCCAAACAGAACCATGTCTGAAACGACGGTGTAATAAATTGCTTGAAGACCCAGAACTTTTGAAGCAAAATGGAATGGCAAAGTTTATGCGAAGAGTTTATACAAGGTTCATACGAGAAATTCTTCTTCTTTGATAATTTAATTGAAATGAAATTTAATTGAGATACCTCTTTAGTAAACGGCGAGGCAAACAAAAGTGCCCTAGACAATTGTCTAGGCCTAGTAGTTAAAAAGCTATAAGTCTGCACGAAAATGGGTACAGTGAAATTGATGGTGTCCTCATACTCTTGTACTGTATAAGCACACGCTGCTAACAGTACCTTCTTCTCTCGAACCAACTCAATCACCTCTTTAGGCACCCTCCTCGTATTCGACATCGTCATTTCCTTAATTTTCTGCAGAAAATCAAATTAACACAATTATTAATTACAAATGACCAACATATGTCTTATATTATATATTTCATATAGACCTTACTTCTCCAAGTTTGGAAAATCGTGAATTGCCCCAGGACTTCGTGCCGTTCATTTCCGGTAGTATCACCGTGTACGTAAAGTTCAATTTCTTACTAAGATGGTTGATCACGTCGAAAACTAACCCCTCGTACAACCTCTCACCCTTTTTGTTCACCGTGATCACCTGCCACGGTGGATTCTGAAACGACACCTTTAAAACCCACTTCCAAAATATATAAAACTTCAAAGTGTTTACCCACGTGATACGTAGTGATCGGCAAATTAATTCCTCTGAAGCCATGCACGATGTGTGGAAACATATCATCCGTTAAATTAACCCCGCCAGCGAGTGTCCACGTGCCGATGTCCAGCAGATGCGCCACGTTCTTACCGTGTGAAAAAAAGTTTCCCCAGGTTATGGACGAGGTGAACTTCCACAACACGCATTTACCGTGCTCTGAATTCAATGCGTCTCTCTCGAGATACATCTGATAAAAATGCACTTTTAATTGGAACTCTAAAAACTAGAGAACAGTAGAAAATTGACTGACTTTGAGATTCGCCAGGATTTCCTTTCGTCTCTCGTGTTTCGTCAACCTGATCATCTCGAAGTCTTCGCCGCCAACTCTCTTCAGCATATCGATCTCGTTTATCAGAGAGTATTCCAGAGCTTTGGCGAAAGCTTGCACCAGTTTCTTCGCGTAGTACGTCACTGTGACCTGAAGAGTCTTTTAACAATTTGTGCTAAAGGACAGAATGGTTAATTTTCTAGGAATGTTACTTGGCAGAAGTCGTTGAAATCCGTCGCGTTGTACATGAAGGCCACGTTTCCCCCTTCGGCTAATAACTCAACGAAGGATGTGATGTTGGTCATGTTCTGCGACGCTGTGTTAGTGACCACGTACAGCCATTGGCTACCTGGGTGAACCATCCTCAAGGATCTTGCCTTTAAAGCAGGATTTGATGAACAATCGGAAGCTTTAAAATATGATTCTTTATTGAAAACGAACACGTGCAGTTTGCTTGTAAAGAGCTGATGAACTAAGATGAAGATGAAGACAAAGAACCAGAGAGCTGCAGTCTACATAACAAATTCTATGGTTAATTTCTGAAGAACTCGTTTAAGATGAAGATGAAAACTTTAGATGAAGACAAAGAGCCAGAGTACATAACACAAAGTCTATGGTTAATTTCTCATTTAAGATGAGGAGCTAACTTAAGGAGCATTTGAAGAGTCAAAATTAAGCTGAAGCCTATATAATTATTTCAAATACTATATTTAATTTCTGAGCTAAATTCGATGTAACAGTATCAACTAAACATTAAATGATAAAATTACCACTGTCATGACATCGATGACCATGTCAACGGTGGCGATGACCAGGAAACAGTGTCCCAGTTGTTCGACGTGAAAATCGTCGAGTATCTTTTTCACGGAGTTCCTCCTAGCCATCTCCGTGTCCTCGTGTTTCAACGTGAAGATCGACCTGGAGACCAGACTTAATTGTCTGTTCGGTAGCTTGTCCGATATGGCCTTCATCACTTTGCTGATCGTGTCCCTGTCTGAAGGAAGAACCGGAGACACGATTGAAGATAAAAGGATCGTTCAACGTTATCTACTAGTAGCTATTCTTATCACCGAATGTATCGTCGTGGAGAATGTTGATCACGTTCCAGGATAGAATGTTCATCATCCTCAGGTCGAGAAAGATCTGGGACAGTTCTTTGCCGGGCATGATCAAGGGAACGCTCAGGCCGTCGTTTTCTGGGATTCGGGGACAATCTGGATCTTCGGAGCAGAACTTGATTATTAAAACTGACACTATACGCAAGATATCTCGTGTACCTGTTATTGCAAGATGCATGAGCTCCCTGTTTCGTGCAGCCTCGTGCAGACGCCACGTTAAATAACACGACGCAAAGGACAAAAGTATCGTGTAATCTTGGCGAACGCGAACGAAAGAAGAAGTAGAAGAATTAGCGAGTAATTAATCTTCGCGATCGAATGATGCTTACCTTGTCGCAAATTGACGTTCCCGTCGCGAAACACTTGCACCACGATACCGCCGACTTGCATCTCCTTCTTCACGGTGTCGGTGATCAGATCGTGGATGACCCCGACGATGTCGTGGTGCTCTTCTTTGCTGTCGAAGAGGCCTCTGTCGACGACCACCGCTGATCAAACAAATTTCTTTCATCTCATTTGCAGTTAAACCCAATTATTTTATCGTTAAAAATTCAAAATAAATATATTCATTCACTAAATATCAAAGTAAAAATAATAACAATTTTTTAAACTCTTTTATAACGGTATGAGATGAATCATAAGAAGGTTATTGATAAGCAGTAAATATTTTGTACTTCAATAGATTCACCTTGTTCACTGATATAACAAAGATAGTTTGATTAATCTCTTTGCAGTTCGAGTACTCTGATCGGCAATATGAATCATTTAAAAACGATAAAAGGCTCGTACCCATGGTGACGTTCGTATTAATCAAGGATGGAAAATCATTGAAACTGTTCCCATTATTGACGTTCCAAAGAAGCAAAAGAACGGATAACATTTCTATTGACAAATGAAGTAACCACGAGTATCGTTCGAGTGCTATATAACCGAGGACAGCTGTGAATAATATATCACTTCATTAGTTTGGCCGATGTGTTATTACAACTTCGTCAGAGCACAATCACGAGCCGACTAGGCCTAATGTGATCACGATGCACCACGAATCGCAGGAAAGGTCAATTCTTCAATAACTTATTGAGGAACGATCGAATCCCCGTGAAATTGGAACAGGACATTGTTTAGCCTAGTTGCGTGCACTTGCAAGCTCATTACAAAATTCAACGCGCTTTTAATATTGCACTACTACCTCAAGGAGAAAAGAACAATTACTAAAATATTTAATTCCACAATAGTATACATCATAATAATCTTCAATTAAAATTTTAACGAAATTCCATTCAAACACAAATGTCGAATTTTAATAAAGAATATTAAATAATTAACAAAAATTATATTTTCCATAAACCAGTAATCTTCAATATTAATTTTTGCCACTATTTTAAAATAATAAAATTTAAAATTTAATTCAGATTTCCCGGTAAAAATTGTTTGGAATACTTAGCAAGGTATCGACAAGCATTACCTCGAATGCGTTTGTCGCCACGAGACAATTGTATTGTTTCATATCGGTTAAGGGTTTCCACTTCCGTGTAGCGAAATCAGAAATAAACTTGATGGCGTCGACTACACTGCCTCAACCTACGCGTGGTTGTTGTTAATCCACAAAAAAAATGATCAAGCATTGCCTCGCAACTTTATTCTTCAACGTCGGCGCGTTTAAGATTCCATTGTAACATACTGTTCTTTGTTCCGCTCTTCGAGTCGATGACTACACGCCTATATTATGCGCGAAATCAATCATACAGGTACTCGAACTTAAAATATTTTTCTTTCGTACGTATCTTTCGTGGGTATCTAACGTTATCGTTTTATACACACGGTATTCACGTTTTACTTTACGTATTACAGATTCTTACAAAAACGGAAGTGACTGAGGAGAGACTATCAGATAAAAATTAAATTCGATTTAATTTTCCGCTTTGATTATTTTAAATGTGTACTATAATCATCCGCAATCGTAATACAGAATTAAACGTGTGAGTTGTTTGTTTTAAAAATACTGAAACAGGCGGGAAAGTAAAAAGGAAAATAAGCAAACGGAAGTCGACGGGAGGAGAGTAACGCATAGAATTTGAACTGTTCTCAGCGATTACGCTGGAATTCCAAGGTGGTGGATTAAAGGAAGGAAAGGTGCTTGGTACAGGAACGTACGGTGTGTGATAAAAATTTCGATGCAAACAAAGTTAGAGAAGTTGACAAGTTAAAATAACAAGATGTGGTATGAGTTATCTCAGGAATAGTCGCGCTTCCACACATCCGTTCGTGAGAATTCGGGTAACATCGTACGCGTACGGACAGAGGACGTGTGTGCCTCTATTACTCGACGATAGTTGGCTCCCAATGCGTCGGGAACCGTACACAGGAACTATACTGCTTGTGTACGTATAATATCACACACGACGTATTCGCGCAGCACGTACACACATACAGCAGGACTTTTTCTCCCGGAAATCCTAGTCGACGTTCACGTCGGGCACCAAGCTTTTGTGAAATGTCAAGCACCGTACATTATGATGGGTTGAATGTCTTTGAGAAAATTGTCAGAACGAGCGCGAACGATAGAGCAACATTCGAAAGCAGAGGCGAACCAGTGAGAGGAATAGCACGGACGGGGAAAAGTGGGAGTGAAAGTGGAAAAATTTACTTTTTCGAAATTACACAAGGGATAGAGGCACGCTCCTAGTGAAACGTGGGATTGCTGATGTTTCGCGGGAACGATGGAGCCCGAAGAACCTTTGATACAAGGGATCCTGCTGTTACCACCGCAGGGAATGCTAGGCCAACTCAAGGTTGGTTAACGTCGACACGAATAAAAAGATACTTCGAGTTATCATAATTCTTCGACGAATGGACCTGTAATCTGCGATTTCTTTTCTGTCGATTATTCTTGTCGATGAGCACGTTAGTTGATTAAGTTTTTCGTTATCGGTGATCTCACGGAAATAACCTACAAAGCATACGCGATAACATTCCAGGCATTTCAGACTTGTATAAGTTGATACTAAATGTTAAGACATCTCGCTCTTGATTCGTAACGATGATTTATTCGACATATTTAGATTACGCGTTCATTTCGTCTCGTTGGAAATCATTTACCAACGTTATGAGACAAGCATGGTATTTCTCTTTTACAGAAAACATGGCACAAAAGGTTCTGTCAGCTGTTTAGGACTAGCAATTATGGAATCAAACGCGTGGAAATTTATGACAATCAAGAGGAAGCTATATTACAGCTTCATAGTCCTCGCATCATCACATTAGATGCATGTATCAAAATTGCACCCAGTAATCAGTCACATGTATTTACCGTGAGTATGGACTTATGAATTCAAGGAATGTTAATTTACAAAATACTTATCTATTCCTTTTCATACATAGGTTGTGACTAAGTCAGGGATTCATTATTTCGGATGTTATTCCGAATCAGATATGAGTCATTGGATCACTGCATTTCAATTAGTGGCATTTAAAGATAGTGTATCTAATCAAACAATAGAGGAAAACAATGATCTGTACTGTACCAGTGGGGAAGGAGTATTTTCTGTTAAAGTTGTAGAGACAGATGCATCTAAACGATGTGGTTTAGAGAGCAGAAATTATACTCTTGTGGTAGCTGCAGCTGACATTAAATTAATGGATGGTGATGTGGTATTGTTCACTTGGCCATATCGATACATTAGAAGATATGGTTACAAAGATGGAAAGTTTATTTTTGAAGCTGGAAGGAAATGTGAATCGGGAGAAGGTTCTTTCCGTCTGGAGCACAGTAGCCAACACGAGATATTTCGTTGCATGTACTCTAAAATGAGATCAATGAAAAAGTTGATGACTGAAGAAAGTAGCCCCAGCATTGATTGTAATGATGCTCAATATCATGCTGCCTTATCGATGGAAGCTGGTTCTAGAGCAGCCTTACCTCCTTCTCCAAATAGCTCTGCTAATTTAATTGATATTGATTTTTCCCCACAAAATTCACAAAAACACTCCACCTCTTCTTCGAATTTAGATAGTAGCATATCTACTAAACCATCTTCATCGATTGGAAAATCAAAACCTGCAAAGCCACCACGTAAATGTGTCTTTACAGGCTTACTAGACAAGAAGAATGTGGATCCTGAATTGTCCGACTCGTCCGCGTGCGGAGAATACAAAGCGTTAAATCGTGACAACTCGCCAGAGTTATCACAAAAAACGATTGGAAGTTCTATCCTTGATGATGAAGAGAAGCATCCATATGATTTAGTAGAAGTGAGAAACGATGCGTGGAAAACGCATGGTATCGATAATATACATCACACAGAGAGACCAACCTCGTTATTACATAATGACAAAAATAAAGAAAACGAGGATGATTTCCAATACGAAACTATGATGCCATTTATGTCTTCTCAATGCTCTTCAAAAAGTAAGTCTAGTATTACGGATAGTGGGGTGGCTACTTCAACAATAAATCAGGTACCTTGCAAGTCCAATGATGAACCAGATTATGATAAACTGGAACACTTTGGTTCTGCGTCGAAACTCGGTCAAAAAGGTGCATATAAATTCGGGAATTTCAGTGGTGCGTCACAAACCTCACATTCCAATATTTCTCTAAATACTTCCGTAGCTGATACTAATACTGCCTGGTCCAACTATGAAATTGTTGAAGATATGTCTGCTGTGAGATTAGCAGATGATAGCCATCTTGGATATGGTGTTATTAGAAAGAAAGCAAGTCTTCCTGAATCTGTATCTGGTAACAGTACTGTGGGTCCAAAGCATAAAGTCTTCAATAATAGCGAATATGCAATTGTGTCAAAACCAAAAAGGGTATGAAAGAATTTTAAATAATTTCACTTAATTAGCGATTCAATTCGATAAATATATTAATTATATTTACACCAGAGATTCTTAATTTTCGAAAATCATAACATACTAGTCTATATTGTGACTAGAATAGGTTCATTTCTATCGTTTTAAATAATGAAAAGTTAAATGCTGATATTCTATAACTTTGTCATTTAAATTCAGGAATGAAATGACATTTGTCTTGTGCAAAGATTAGTTTAAGAAATACTAGTCTTCTTAATCATTGTCAATTGTATAGAAATAATTATTTTAGAAACAAAACGATTTTATATATTTAAATTTATTAATATGATAGGTTAGAAAAATACAGCATTAGTATTTTAAAGATATGAAAGTGACTGATTGCTATAAAAAAAATATAGTGCCTTATATCATGATATAGAATTTAATGAAAAAATGAAAGAAAGTTTAAAAATAAATTTGCATGTCATTCCAACATTTGGTGTACTTAGAGACTTATAATTTTGAATATTATTATTATATATCATAACTATTCATAGCTCTTTATTATAATACTGTTATAAGTTGTGTCTTCAGATATTTAAAATCTATAATTTCTTCAAAGTATATTTTATAAATGCATGATAAGGAAAAAAATAAGTCATTCCTTCTGTTTTTAATACTATATATTTTATATGAATACATATGTATTATATTATACATATATATACACATTTATAAAAGATTTAATTATGTTCCATATATTTTTAGTAAAACATTTTTATAAAAGAATGTATCATATATATACATCTTGATTGAAATTTATATTATTCAACAGTTTCTTAATTAAAACTTGCCATACAACTTCTACTTGTGCCAAGGTATGCCATTTTTGGAGTGAAACCATGTTGATATTACACTCAATTGTAGCATCAAACTTTATCATAAACTTATAGGATGGTTATTCTATTGCACACAGAGGCAAGTTTTATAGAATTTTTATAAGATCTGAAGAGTTTTATCCGAGGATATATATTTTTTATTAAATTGTACATATTAGAAATACTATTTACATTTGCTATAACTAAAGAAATATAATTGCATACAATAGGGACAGTGCTATTTTCCTTAACAATTATAGTTTAAAGGATCAAAAATAAATCTTAGTCTTTCGATACTGACCAAATTTTTGATATTATTTTTCTCTGTACTTGTAAGTTTAACATAATATAAAAAACATAGAAATAGTAATGTAATAAATTTCGAAATATTTACATTTGCCTAAATATTTTTTCACCACTATATTTTTAAAATAAAGTCTTTTCCTTAGATAATAGTCTATGTGTCCTCTGAATTTCCACTTTTTTTTATTTGACTATCTGCCCTTTTTTGTTTTTCGATTAAATCCTGTTCCCATTTAATATTATGTTGTAACAAATCATATTCTGCTTTCTCAATAACTTCAATAAATCCATCACTATTTCTTATCCTCTTAACAGTCTCTCCCTGTGCTGCCATTAATTTTTCGATGTTGTTTTTATGTTTTAAATCTTCGAACCATCCCAGATTATCAGCAATCAAGTGATTATTTTTACAACCATCGCAACGAATTATAATTACTCCCTTTTCGTATGCCACTTTCGATATGAGTTTGCTACTTCTATAGCTGCATACTTTACATGTAAACATCAGCTTCAATTTTCCTTCGAGCTTTCCAAGCACCTGCTTCTTACTGGTTTCTTCGTTGTTCTCTTGTGAAGATTCGCAAGGATTCGTTTTTGAATGAATATACATTCGTTCGCAAAAATTGAATTCGAATTTTTCATTATTAGTCCATGGAAGCCGATGTAAATTTGTAGGTTTTTTCGTAAGAATCAGCCGTGTGCCACAACGAAATGCTTGTCGCAAAGAAAACATGTTGAAACTTTTTGTTTGAAATAAATTTTTAACTTCACAATATTGTAGATTCATTGACGAAGATCTTTTTGTTAAACACTTTTGAATTATATTGATGTTAAAATGCTCCAACGACGGTGATAGCTTCCATGATTTCACGTGCGCGTATCATAGACGTATTGCACAATTTTGACTAAAGACATGTTCACATGTATGCGTCCAACTTACTGTAGGTAAAATGGCGACGTAGAGAATAAACCAAAAGCCGGTAATGAGAGATTCCTACCTCTATGCTGAAACTTGTCCAAAGGATTTCTACATTATACTACAAATTATATGTGAAATAAATACAAGACGATTTCTTTGAAAATTAATATTTTATTACAACAATAATTCACTCCATACAATGTTTTTATTACATCAGAATTTAATCATTATTAAATACACGGATCAGTGAACGTATGTGAATGTACCTAAATTGGTTACATATGAAAAGTACAAATATCTTCAAAACAGACCTTTCAATGTTCATATCCTATTTTTTTTGTTCAATAAATTATAACACAGATTTGACACAGTGCCAAATCGAACTGATATTTGTCAAGTGACTAATGTTTTAGGAATAAATTTGGTTTTGATCTTACACTAATTTCTTTGCTTCAAAGAAGCTCTTCAAATGTCTCATCTGCCATGCACCCATGATTAGTAAAACCACAGTTTGAGCAAGAGACCACCAGAATACACGACGGTGTGTGCTTTCAGATGTTTGTCTAAAGCGTTCTTCCCGATACTGGCAACAGATAATACAAAATAATAATTGCAATCTAACCTAAATAATCAAGAACTGTAACACAAGCACTTACCCTTTGATAATTTTGTTCTTTTGTTATTTGTTCTACTTGGTCAAGAAGTTGACGTATCTTCAACTGTAGCTCAGTGAACTTTTCCTTTTGAGCTGTATTAGCATAGTCAATAGTATGTTCACCTACTTGGATATCCAAATGCACTCTCTGATAAATAAAAAGATATTAATTACACTAAACTGTTACATATCAGTTCATTTATGCAGTCATGTTGTTTACCAATTGAGTACCACTAAACCAAGAGCTGCTGTTGGAATATAAACAAATAATGTGTTCACCAGGTGTGTGAGAAGTGAACGAAATTCTTCCTTCTGAACTGTACACTCTGGAAAGGATCATTTTATCGTCAGGATCCCGAACTTCCACGTGCATTCCCATTCCTGCACTACTTGGTGCAAATCCACCGGTTCGTGGATCATATAATTCGACCTTATAATTTACTATGAGAAGAAAAATAAAACCTCATTATCGCAGAAACTGTAATACAGACAATTAACAATATGTTTATTGACATATACATGTTTTACATACCTACAACTGTCGTTTCATCTGGAATCTCCTCGATGAAACACTTTCGTTCGGTTTCAGCGATGTGGAAGTAAAGTCCCGTCCCATATTCGAGGATGCAAAGGAAAATTATAAATATACTTCCGTATTTTAACATTATTACTAAATTGCAGTATTGTTAATAGCACAGCACAATAAACTACAAGCAAAATTCTACGTAAACCTGTATACAGAACACGTCACCTTCGAAACCAGTCGGTACGGTCACATATGTGGCGCCACTGAGGCTTATCGATGTCAATTTTCGATAATCGAGACTCGAAAAAGACTATGAATTATGAATAGAAACTTAAAAATTTGGGGAAGTGGAATTTTGAGAATTTAAAGAATTAGAAATTTGGGAAACTAAAAGTTTGGAAGTTTGAGAATTCTAGTTTGACAATCAATCGTATACATCCTGCGCCGAATTACGACTGTAGAAGTTTTATTTAAAAAATGGACGTGTCGTTGTTAGTTTCTATTGCTGTTTTAATTATAGTTTTAATTATTGTTTGTACAATATTCTTAGGACGAAGGTCCGGTACGTTCTTCATATATTTTTAATTCACTTGCCATTAGGCTAAAAGCATGTATTTGTCATTGTAATTGTATTCCTTCCTAACCTCTAAATTTGTTATGAAACAGATGTTTTGACAATTCTTACGAGTATTTTAACCTTTAGATTACGGAGTAGGATCACTAAAGTCCTCCACTAAAAATTTATTAAACCAACTTCTAGTGCTTATTTTCTAGCATAGAGTTATTGTTCTATTAAACATTACACTATTTATTTCTACAAAACCAACAAATTTTAAAGGACTCAAAAGTTCCTGCTCTGTATTATAAGGGTTGATATTTCTGCATGTCATGAATATGTAATACAGAAACAAGACATTAAATATTCATTATTTACATACATTATAGGTACAAAAAAGGAGCAAAACAATGCAGAAGAAAGAGTTGGCCAAGGTAGACAAATAAGGCGAGCAGCAGGACAGAGAAATGCTAGACGTCGTATGCAAGCAAATGTAAATGAACAAGAGGTCAATGATGAAGATGCATCTGATGGCAATGAAGAAGTAGACGAAAAAATAGTTCTCCCTGATCATAAGATAGGTGCAAAGAAGAGGGCAAAATTAGTAGCTAAAGCAGAAAAGAAAGTACAAAGGGAAGCAGCTGAAAGGGAAAGAGAGGAACGTAAGAAACGGGAACAACTTCTTCAAGAAGAAAGAGACAAGCAATCTGAAAAGGAACGTGAAGAGGAATTACGACAAGAAGAAGCAGAGAGGAAAGCTAGAGAGGAGAAAGAAAAGAGAGAATATGAAGAATATATAAAAATGAAAGAAGCATTCAGTGTAGAGGAAGAAGGGTATGAACAAGAGGATAGAGATGAAGAAGAAAATTTGTTGCAAGCATTTGTACAGTACATCCAAGATAATAAAGTAGTAGTCCTTGAAGACTTAGCTGCACATTTTGGCTTGAAGACCATCAGCGTAGTAGAAAGAATACAGGAACTTCAAACGACCGGTACTTTAACCGGTGTGATCGACGACAGAGGAAAATTCATTTACATCTCTCAAGAAGAACTCGAAGCCGTAGCAAAGTTTGTGAGACAGCGCGGTAGAGTCAGTATCACCGAACTGGTAGAGAACTCGAATAATTTGATAAACCTGAGTCCAGTCAAGCAACGTGACATGGTGGAAGCCAGATAGACTATAAATACATATACATTTTTACCGCAATTATAAAATGATCAGAGTTTAATAAATTTATACACTGTTTTACATAAATGTGATACATATCCATCCATTGCATAGGATTCCTCTATGTTAAATTTATATTTCACTTATTACAAAATGTAGATTTTATTTATTTGTAAATAACATTTTGTTCAGAATACATTTATTTTCCCCAAATTCAGAAAATTTCCAACGAAAAATTTGTCACCTGCCGGCGATATCTTGTTTATGTTAACAAGCATGTACCGTTTGAGATTGAGTAACGAAGGATTCTGTAAACCACATTTTATTCACTAAAAAAAAGAATTTCGGTTGTTTTAAAACAACAGTCTGACGCCACTATGGAACGATGTTGCGTCAGATTCTAGTTTGCCTTTGGTTGAATGTTTCACCTGTTTATTTTTTTCATTCTCCCCTGAATGTATAATTTATACCGATGGGTTGGTCACTGAAAACGACTGATTCGCGAAATTACACTACTTGCAAATCCTTCAAATACCCGCAATAATTTTTCCCGTGTGCATGTACCTCGTCGGGGTCATTCAGGGTGTCAAAAAGATTGATGTCCTGTTGATTTATGTTAAGATCCATTCGTGGCCCTTTACGACCATTAGGTGTCCCATTCTTCACCCTAAAGTTAGTTCAGCGTCCACGAGGGCTCCTCACCGAATTTTTCTACGCTCAACAACAACTCGTCGTTTGTTTTAGAGTCAATGATAATAGCCGTGATCCCAATCTAGCCCGATTTCTGTGTCTCGAAAGAATTATAGTCCCAACGTTACGATGTTTGCCTCCGATCAAATTCATTGATATTCTAACGCGAAATCCTTTTTGCTTCTTAATATACATTTCATGTATAATGCAGGCGATTAAGGAAAATTTTACAGGGTAAATCTTTCCTGTACGAGAATTAATATTCGCTATAATTAATGCACATTACTAATGAACCTATTGGTCATTCCTATTCGAGTAAACAAGTTCAAGATCTCGCGATGGCATAATTGACTCAATTTGAAGTTACTCTAGAAAGGTCTAATTTCGATGAATCACAATTTCATATTCGTCGCTGAACCAGGAAAATGATATTCAAAGGAGGGTGCATTAAATGCAGGAATTATTGACTGGATGTTTAGGACACAAAGAGAATACCATGGAAATTTTCCATCGATTCGTCACGAAAGGTCTCGAAGTTATATCTGTATTAGTTAAGTGATTTTAAAAAATAAGATTTTATTTTATCCACTCGAAATGTTGTGTAATAAACATAAGGAAATGTGAGAATGATATTAAAAATAAGTGTCTAAACTCTCGACAGCATCAATGTTAAGTTTCGTTTAAGTAAACGCATTAAAAGTATTTAACATAGTGATATTTAGTTGCGAATTGATGAAACTGAGGATGAGAGTAATGCAAACGTGACATTGGTCACATAAATGTATTCTCAGCTTTCGAGGAACCAATCTCGTATCAAAAACCCCATTAAGGATGAGTGAAACCATCCCAGTTTCACAATTACGCATCAGAAATTCTGCAGCACGGTGTGAGGAAGTGGTCGATCCCCACTCGATATTAACGATCGGCAAAAGGAAGGGGACATCCGGAGACTATGTAAGAGACGAGAGAACCTGCGAGGAGCCTGTAGTCCTGCTAAAACCACTGTGCAAACGTTTCTGAATTGATTTTTTCCGATCGAAACCAATCGAATCGAACAAACGGCGCACGTTCGAGTTAACACCGTCGAGAACCTGATAGTTTTTCGTGAAATATCAAGAACACCTATGTGTCGATGAGGTGCAAAGTCTTAGACTGTCAAGGCAACATCCCGACATTTTTACCGAGTGTTAGGTAAGTACAGACGTGGAAACAGGTTTCCTATTTGCATTTCGACCATCTACTCCGTTGCAACATTTTAATCCCTGATTAAGAATCACGCAGAAGAACACCTTGAAACTTGTTTGCCTTTTACTTGCATAATTATCAATGATTTTCGTACACGCTCTGAAATTTCTCGGTGCAGATCAACTCCATGAACAAGATTTTAAGCTTTACTTTTTTAAAAACGGGGGATATAAGTACTCTGTAAAGGCGGAGGGTGAAAATGTTCGAACGTGTTATTATTTTGTTTCAAGGCCTTTACAAATATTTCTAAGATTCTCTTGAAGTGATTCACTATCGAAGATATTTTGTATAGTTCCAAAAGATGTGTACTCATTTTAATTGTTATTTTGCTAGGCTTGCTAAAAATCTCAGTACTCGCAAGGGAAGTCGACGGGGAAACACCGCAAATCGTTTAGAACTGTTGGTTCTGGTCCATTTGCATCACGTGCCTTAGAGTGAGTATAATCAAACAAAATGGGGTGTAGTATGGTTTCTATTTACGGTAAAAGAGAGGGATCGGTCTCAAAGATCCGTAGAAAAAAATTTCTAACGAAATTGCAAATCTTAAACTTGAATACTAATCTTTAAGTATAATCAGTACTGATTGTAGGTGATCGAAAACCGGACACATTTTCGTAGGTCGAAAATCTAGTGTCCGCATCAAAGACTGAATTCAATTGGTTTAAACGGGATTGTAATCGGGAAGCAAGAAGAAAATGGGTTTCACAAACATCAACAGTTCCATGAACAAGAAAACACACGAAGGCTTCAGGTACTCTCTAAACTCAATATTATTTAATTTGCAAGATTGCAATTGTTTGTTTTAATGTACAGGAAGGAAAAGAGCCAAGCAGCGAAAGGACAACAGCCGGCGAACAAAAGCGAGAAGTATGGCTCGTGGGGACCTGTGTACAAGAACAAACAAAATTTCGTTGACATGCACATTTGCTGATGTCCCTTAGAGGAAATCTGGATTAGAATTAATTTCACTCAAAAATAGCTAGTAACTAGAAACTTTCATAATGCGACATAAAATTCAATAATTTAAACTTGAATCACGTCCTCGAATAAAAAGAGAATTTCGCTTTGATTTAAATGTTTATAGTTTGATTTCATATTCCCAATTACAATCTTTGAAAACGAAAAATTGTGTATGGCGAGTCTTACTACGCATGGATCTACTTTGGCAGCTGCGTTTAACGCCACAGTAGATGCAGACAGAAGTAAGACACGCCATGCTATGAAATTTCAAAATTAATGTAAAGCTTATTTTAAATATTAGCGAATAATTTTTCGTTTGATTAAAAGTTACTCGAATTCAGTTTATATTTTTAGGGCGTTCATTTTGTTTTACTATTTCATAATTTTGTTGTTCTATTGTACTTCTATTTTATTACTGGAATAGTTGCTTGACTAACACTGTTCTATAATTCTATTCTGCTGTTTTTTTCTACTGTTCTATCATTGCTTACGTAGAATTTCACAACTTTTCTCTATTGTCAGTACTTCTGTTACTACTGTATAACTTTATTTTATTATATAATTTTACTTATTGTTACTTCACTCTAATTCTGTTACATATGTACAACTATACAATTATATTCCACTACTTCAATGTTCTAGCTTACAATTTTATCTAAAATTTGAATCAATAAAAAAATGAACAATTAAAATAGTGAAACCTGAAAAAGAAATAACATTTGAAGATTGTATGAACCTAATCTCACTTTCTATTAATAAAAAATCTACTTAACCACACAATTTTCATTATAACGAAATATAGTACACATTGCAACATACTGAAGGAACTTGGTAAGATAAGTCTGGAAGAAGCTGCATCAAAGTCCCGTCGTTTGCACCCCAAAGGAAGTAGGGGAAAAGCGTGTAGTTTGGTGGGGAAAGCGGCAAAGAGAAAAAAGGCTGCTGGACAAACGAGAGCTTCGTCGTGGCTCGAAGGGAGCGTTTGCAACGTGGTGCAGTCGTCGAAAGCGCGTCGTCAGGTTCGGTGTTCCTCTGAATGGAGGGACAAGGGATGTGGGAAAATAAAACTCGCGTGTAACTTATTTATTTATTTAATCATCTATTTAACTGTCCGATGAAATCCTTGTAAATCGCGAAAAGTGAGGAGCAAACGAAGAAGAAGAGGAAAGAAAAGTGTCGTTGCTCCGTGGAACGCGAGATAGCTGAAGAGTCGACGTCCGACGCTGCTATTTCGAGGCTGAAACACACCGGTGAGCTTTTGTCCGAGTTAATCTCTTTTCGCCAACTTAAGGTGCATAACTCGCGAGTCTTTGTTCGATGTTTGCCATGGAAAAAAGGGAATCGTTCGATAGTCCTTTTTTCGACATCTTGCGCATACCATCGATTTACAACTTGGTTAAAATTGTCCTTGGAAGTTCAAGCATGATAGTTGTTTTTTAGTACAAATGCATGGGTAAAGTTCTTTGAGAATATTTGCTGGGATGTTTGGAGCTTGTGATCAGCTGACCACTTTGACGCGACCGTGTCTGTTCTATTTGCGGGACGCACTTTATTCAAGGTGAAAAATTGGATCACGGTTTTTGGATATTTGAGGCGGTTTTGGAATTGGGGGAGTTGGAGAGGTGGAGAATTATTAGTTGGGAATTTTAGAAGGTGGGAACTTAGGAACTGGGGATGTAGAAGTCGAGGAATTTTAGTATGTGGACATTTAGCAATTGGGGGATTTTCATATTAGGAAATTTAGGAGTTGAGGAATTTTGATATTTGGAAATATAGAACTTTGGAAACTTGTAATTTACAAAATGTATCAATCTCTAATCTACAAAGAATCCTAGTAATCCCACACATTTACAATGGGTCATCACATACACCCAAAAGACACAAAAGTCCCTTTCGAACCTTAAACAGCAATTACTAACCTAACCCATCCAGTCAAAAGATGCTGAAAGATATTGAAAGACATTGAAACATGAAATTATCGAAATTTATTAAAAGAGATTTTTTCCAAGACGGTATATTTTTGATGACACGACGTGATATCGAACTGCGATCATGGGGGTCGTGCACCTCGGCTTTGTAGAGCGGAAATAGAGCTTCCTCTAACTACGTCGATCTCGTTTTTTTCGTTCCAGCGTAGAACAACGTCCCTTTGCGTGTCGAAGGGCGAGCGACGTGTCTAAATCCCGACTTGTCTCCCTTCCTTCCTTTCTGTCGATGGTAATGCTTGTTGCATCCGTAGGTGCGACGCCTTCGAGGGCGCTATTTTTGTCGACGACCAACAGTTACTAGTAGTAGACACCCTCTTGCTAGCAGCCGGAGATCTTGGCCCGTGCCACGATACCCTTCATTCCTGCACACGCATGCACGTCTCGTTAGACTCTGTCCTCGAACTTAAATGATGAATGATACTAGGACGGGATAAAAAATAACGGCGGAGACGTTTGAACAACATTGCACACTGCTATCTTATTCAGAAATGAATGAATTTTTAAATTAGGTGTATAAGTTTGTATAAGTTTGCAAATATTGGGATGTTTGTATATTATTCGAAAGAAATTTTAATATTTTAAAGGGTTGACTTAGATGGTCAAGTTTTAAGACACATTTGAAAACTTTTCAAGTACAGATTTGTCATCTTGAAAATGAAAAGACTTGAAAGTTAAAAAACTTGAAAATGACAAAAGTGTCCACATTTACAGGACCCTGTACGAATATAATTTTCACAGAACATTTAAAGCGATCGCATCAATCATACCTACAGTACATTCCTCATGGTCCACCATAAGAAAGTTTGACAAGTACGCGCACGTGTCAGTCTGGGCGCACGCGTGCCCTGCATTAACATCCTCGAACACCAGGAAGCCTTAAAGACCGCATACTTGAGGGAGCGCAGGAAAAAAGCGCATTAAAAAAGCACGAAGGGATGTCAGGAAAATAAGGGACACTCGAATCTAGTCTATATTTGTTCCCCGTGAAAGCAGGGCGAATATGTCGAATCAGATAACGTCGATCCATCGTCATGGGGTACCGTGGATTCGATGGTTATCGCAGCTTTCGGTCGTACGCCTCGAGCCAGAAATTCGATCTTCCTTAGGGACTAAATATAACCAGGAAGTAATGTCGGTAGCAATTTACGTATGTTCTCGTCACCTTCTGGGACCAATGGGGCGCATAAACCACGTGGTAACAGGGCTAAACCCCATGACGGCTCGAACGCGTTATTGCATTAGGCGGGCACGTGGGCGCAAAAGGGCAGGGAATTAAGTGGCGTTGGAAAATGTCAGGGGTGTGCAAGTTCGTTCAACTCGAGATAGTTTGGAAAGTGAAAATTTAGGGGACGTAGGGGAATCAGCTGTTGCTGGAGGGGTGAGGAGGGTACGTGTTACCCCATAGAACACGCATTGGTGATGGGTTGTAGAAGGGTTGGTGATGGGTGCTTTATGGGACAAGAGTAAATTTGTAAATTTCCAAATTTCTATACCCCAAATTTCTAAATTTCCAAATTCTCAAATCCCCAAATGCTGCTCTTCCCAAATTTCCAACCCCCAAATTCCTAAATTTCCAAATTCTAAAATTCCCAAATACTGCTCTCCCCAAATTCCTAAAGTTCTAAATTCTCAAATCCCCAAATACTCAAGTCCCGAAATTTCCAACCCCCAAATTCCTTTTCTAACTTTCCTCTCCTCAAATTCCAATCTTCCCAAATTTCTAA
This sequence comes from Megachile ligniseca, assembly GCA_945859555.1. Taxonomy (NCBI): domain Eukaryota; kingdom Metazoa; phylum Arthropoda; class Insecta; order Hymenoptera; family Megachilidae; genus Megachile; species Megachile ligniseca. The sequence continues at coordinate 6,648,135 of OX243788.1, read as the reverse complement.
ACCCCCAAATACCAAAATCTAAAACTCCCAACTTCCCAAACACCTACCAACAAATCCTCCATCTCCAAAAATCGAATATCCGCCATAACAGCCCCGAGCGCACTTAAATAAAGTCGCAAGGCAATAAAGTTTCCCAACAGCGCGATTAAACGCGTGACGTGAGAACTCATTGGCAGAATCTGGTAATAAAACGGATGCAAACATATCCTGTCTCCCTAATGTTCCCCGTTGTTCTTTAATTACAGCAATCGCGTGCGATCGTACGAATTATTTGGTTCCCCGACTGCTGTCATTTCACGCCCATCGTATTCACACTTCAGTCAAGATATTCTTTTCTCTCGAGTGGCCGTTATCATGATCGCTTCCGTCGTTTAATTTTAGCACGAACCCCCTGGCAAACGGTCTATATTTACACCTTGTTAAACAGGTTACTTAGAAATTTCTGTAATTTCCTTCCTTCGTTGCTGATTGTATTTCATTAGGCGTACGCCGGCATTCGAAAAGAAATACGAGAAAGGAAGACAAAAATTGTTGCATTCTTTTTTGTTTTTCCGTGGAACGGAAGGAGAGAGAGACGGGATTCTGGTGGGGAGAGTGTCTCCTAAGAATAGAAGAATTCTTTTTCCTTCTGTCCTTCCGGCTGTGCAATATTGTCGGGGGAGTTCACAGAGAATTACCTGCTCGTTTACTGCCTCCTACCATTGTATAGATCTAATATCTAGTGAAACTATCTTTACAATTTTTATAAACAAAAATAATTGTACTTATATAGATGATTACATTAAATGCAAATATAAGTGAATACATTAAATTCGTAAATTAAATGCAAATACTGATGTTTGTAAATTTTACTTGCTCAAAATGTTGGTGAATAAAGTCATTGTGAGTTGAAATCTATATTCAAACTTTAAGGAGTAAACTGAAATTTTGAATTAAACTTCAAAGATGAAATCGAAACTTTTAAACAATCTTCAAAGGTTACTGAAGTTGAAACCTTGATTTAAACTTCAAAGAAGTTGAAACTTCTAAGTAACCTTGAAAGGTTAAACCTTCGAACTTCAAAGATGAATGAAATTGAAATTTCTGAAAAATGTTACTCCATGCACTTGTGGTAAAGAACTGAATAAAATTGATGAACGATATCCCAAAGACAATTTAATAATTAAAATAAGGAAGCGTCATTCCAAGATGGCGGAAGAGAGCGCAGACCGGTACCAGACGAGCGATTCGTTTGAATGCAACCGATTTAAAAATATCAATTCCTGGAATGAATCGCAGAAATCGAGCAGCGTTTAGGTCTTGTTCCTCTTCTTTGTTCCATGTATATCCGTAGCCAGAGACCCCCCGCGAATCTTAAAGGCGTGGTTACAACCACTGCTCTGTGCGTTCGTATATACACGTGCGTATCCACGGCTCCGCCGAAGTTCAAACACCGAAATAAATTGTACGTCTGGAACGGACTGTTGAAAGGAAATTCTATACATTACATTAGGAAACTTCATTTTCTTCTATCACAAGAGTACATGAAGTTCGATAACCAGCTACGTTTTTGAACTCTATATTTCTTTTATATTCAATTTTAGGTTTCTCATTTTTATATAAACTTGGTTCCTGTAGTTTCAACTATCTTTTCAACGGTTGTGCTGTTTTTCTGTTAGGTCCGTTAGGAAAAGTAAATTTTGTAGAAGCTGATTTAAAAAATTTTTTTGAAAATAATACATAGACCTCCTTATTGACATCAGTAATTAATTAGTTAATATGATGTTCTTAATATATGCTTGTATTAAATAAAAATAAATTTGAAATTGTGTGAACATTCATCCAAAAGTTTGCGTACATTGATTTAGTTCGAACGTGGAAAGATAAATGTTTATAAAGTTTATGCAAGATAAGTACCTTTACAGTGTTAATATAAATGACTATGAGAGTGTAACAAATATTGATAATGTGGACAATGTAGCAAATATTTGATAAATGAAATATTTGCATTTCCCGTAACGTGACATTGCATTGAAACAAAGTTATGTACCGACAGCTGGTACATTCTTAGACATAAAGGCGGGTTTCGTTCGTGCGGTGATCGCATCTCGGAAGAATGACGTCTGCCGGTGCGTCGAGACGGTCTTATCCGAAATAGATTCTCTATCCCGAATACGAAGAAGACTCGTGAACCACGGCCACGGGGAAACCGGTTGCTAGGGGAAAATCGTTCTTTCCGATTGGTTTATTAACTGAAATTCTGATATTTGATGTGCTTTTCAGGAGGAGGATATTTGGAAAATTAGAAATTTGGAGAGGTCGCAATTTGGGGGTTGGAAATTTGGGAATTTAGAAACTTGAGGATGTTGAAATTTAAGGGTTGAAAAGGGAATTTTCAAATTTCCGGATTTTCGTACTTGGAAAATTCGAAATTTGGGAATAAAGGAATTTCGGAACATGGTAATTTGATATTGTGAGATTATGAGAACTTAGGAACTTGATAATGTATGACCTTGTAAATTTCAGTACACAAAAAATGTATAATTTATAAACATAGAAATCTAAGACAATTGTAACATGGAAATAGTAAGTAACAAAATTAGAAATATTTATATTTAGAATCCCAATATTTGTAAGTTTGTCTTAAACGAGGGGTTGCCATTTTTGGTACAAGGCCGCAGATGTCGGCCACAGAGTCGCACATAAAGCATATGGGACATGTAGCATTTACGGCTAAGGGACGGATAAATAAACTAAACCTTTATTACACGCGGATATTTCGTTTGAATCCGCTTCTCTTCCGCTTCGTTGAAATTACGATAAAGAGGTGCGCAACGTTGGATTCGTTACGGTCGAGCGGTCAAAAGGATAATTTTATTAGAAAAATTTGGTCCGCGAACGGTTAAGCGCGGTATGAAATTCTTACCGGTGAAATATCGTTATAGATACGAAGTTAACGGTATTAACGGGTTTCTGCAACTCAATTTATACTTTCCATAAAATGTATAGTAGGTTTACGGTCACAATAACTTACGGTGCATTTTAATTTCATCGATTATTGTAAAAAGAAAGGCGGGATTAGACACGCGTGGAAACGGATGTTATGGTTTCTGGAAAACTTCTGGAGTTCATCGATTTTTATTTGCTCTGGGGCGTAGTATTTTCGTGAAAAATCTACAGAAATCCCAGCAATCACTATATTTGGCATTCTGAGTCATGGCGTAGTTGTGCACTCGCCCAAGCTTTGAATTCTCCTCCATCAAATTCTTGAGACTCCTTCTTAAAATCACTATAGATCAAAATATAGAATAGACACAATTTATGATATCCACAAAATCCACCATTTTTTAAATGCAAGTTTAAAACGAATTTTCTAAGATGGCTTTATAAAGTAACAGATAACTGTTGTTTCAGGTGACACGAATGTATTGTACTAGTGAAGGCTTTGTTTAAAAAACAACAAAATGAGGGCTCGAGACTCGGTCGTCTACACTCCAGTGTCCCTAGGACCGGACACCGACGATGAAGAAACCTTGGTCAACGCAGAAGTTTATAGCAACGGTAAGTTTCGATTAAAAACATTCAGAGACGTCTACAATAATGTAAGGAATGAATTCTGCGAATTTAAGTGTGTAGGTACAAGTTATTTTATAGCATTCATGTTTCTGTATTTGAAAACGGAAGATTTTCGCGCACTTTCAAAATGGAGTCCCCAGAGACATCTTCCGGCGAAAGACGACAAAGTAAAAATTGTCCTTTCCTAAATGTTTTCGTTACTGTAATATTTAAAGAGATATACCCTAAAAAATTCCGGAAATTTCGAATATTTTACAAGTTTAATTTTAGTTCCATCTTCGCTGCTAGATGGCTATAGCATTTCTACATCCATTGAACTTCACGATAATCAATTTAAGTACTTTAATCATGTTGTAATGATACACTATTGTCGTTATTAAGGTTGTAGAACATTTTGATGTACTCAGAAAAGAATAAGAGGACAAGAGAACAATATTTCCCGAAAAATGCGATTATTCGAAGCGTCGCAAGATGGCGGCAGCGGTACCGCACCGAAAGGGCGCGCAATCCAAAACGACGAAACGAGTAAATAAATCTTGCGCGCTATTTCGATTAAATCCCCCGTATCGTACGATTCTCGACATTCTAATTCCCGGAATCTCCATTCATAAGAAACAAGGTTAGTGGCCTCCATAAAATCTCATTGACACCGACAAAAGAATTCGCTTATCTTCGCTAGCTGTTTAATGTTGCTTAACAGCAGTTAATAGCGTTTTACGACCGAATTTTATCTGTGTTCCGGTTCAGCATGTTCCACGGATCAATTGCTAACATTGAATCGTCCTTATCACCGCGGAACACTTCGAGTTTATCGGGAGACAATTATTGCATAGAAAAAAATGAAAGATTGCTGCAGCAACTGCATAAAGAGGCGAATTGCTGAGGGACGTTCCAAAGGACATTTTTCTTTATTAAAATTCCGCCGTTGACCGAACACGGTTATTCCTGACCAAGTCAAGCCGGATACGATTGGAAACGAAGACTACGACCACCGCTCTGAGTCAGAGCACACCTACACGACTTCCGAATTCGAACTTTGCGGTTCTGATGCATGTAGGCAATGGCGGGGGCGTGGTGTACGTAGGTACGCAATTGCCGGAGAACCAGACGCGACAGCCTCCGTTTTTGGCAATGATAATACGTTCACTTGCCCGGACTATTGTTTAATCGCGATCGTTGTTTTATCGGCTAAGAGGATGTTCCACGAACGGATACCAGTTTCGCGTTCAAACACCGGATATATTCGGAGGTATTCCCGGAATGCGATATCTCTGAAACTGCGTTTTCGAGTGGTTCGGGGAAATAGTTTGGTAGGGAAATAAGAAACGACGGAATTTTGTTAACGATCAGGGAGACGACTGATGGGGGTGGACTAATGACATTTTGGTATTTGAGTTTCACGTTTGGGAATTTGGACATTTTAATTTTCAGGTTTATGTTGTGTTATTATATTTGTAAATTTGAAATTGTTATATTCAAATTTCAAACTCCTCAATGTCCCAAGTACCTAACCTCAAAAATTTGTATGTCAAACCCTCAACCCAACCATAAATATCTAACTTCCCTATAATTCCCTAGAGAAGCTAGATTTGCAGCTGACTGTACATGCAAAGATAAACGGAACGACGCAGAGAAAGCTTCGTTCTGATTGCCAACTAGCATCCACGTCGCGATTGGATTTACTTTCATTAACGCCGCAAATTAGACATTTATCTATTTTTATTACACTTCGGACCTCTCACGAGGAATTTAGATGCAATACCTACATCAGTCTTTGACCGAGTAAGATAATACTATTTGGTTACCACATCACAGAAAAAATATATCTCATTGAGAAAACTTGACGTAATCTTCCACGATTTTGTATTATCGTTCAGATATTACTATACTGTATCATTCTTGACAAATTCTGTGTCACGATGTGACTAAATCATTTTGTTAACACGTTCTCGTCAATTTGATTTGTGGTCCAACTCTGTGTGGAGCAGTTATCAAACGCAATTTGGAAATTGGTCATTTAGGAGCATAATCTTATCGATAGACTTTGTTTGGACATAACAGGGCGAATAAAATTGTATATAGAAGTCTTGAAACTTTGTCTCGAATTGTCAGTTTTCTTTGAAGGCTTATTTCAATTGAAACAAAATGAAAGATGAGGTCAAAAGATTTGCTATGACCCATAATATACAAGTATATCTACAGTTATTCTGTACATATAAATATTCTCATTAGAGTTTATACCGTAATAAAAATTGATGTGTATACTAAAATATGAATTCTTCCATTAAGATAGCACGAAATTGGTAATCGAAAATGTACTTAATTTTCAATGTAATATGTCCTCTAACATAAAACGTTCAGTAAAACCAGTAACATAAAATAGTAAAAGTGTAAAGTAATAAACTAAGATATTAAAATAATAAAACGAGGGATGCTCCTGTGCCCAGTGTCACTTATAAATCGTGCAATTACGTGACTGGAAGATTAATTCGATTACTCGTAAAAGTACGAGCATCTGAACTATTCGAGGGATCAGCAATAGAGAAGTTGGAATGGATCAATTACCTGTGGAGTTTAAAAAAAGAAGTATGCCCGATAATTAAACTAAAAGCAGTCGCGGTTTTGCTGTTGCGGTTACTTTCTCCTCTCGGGCGCACAGGAAATCGATCGTAAAGCCTGAACGTTGCCTATTTGCGCTCATCTATCGGTCAATTTATGCTTCCTCTAGCGTTGGAAAGGTAGTCGGAAGGTTTCCCTGATTGGACACGATTGGGGAATTAATAAGATCGCCAGACGGCGCCAGTTCTTGATAATTCTTATCGACCGAGCGGACTCCTGGACGTAGGGTGCCTCGCTTCTTTGGCTCCGTCGCGAGAGTTTCTTATCGAATACGAGTAAAAATATCGACTGCACCGCGTGCGAAACAATATGTACTCTCGTAATGCGATAACGGTGCAGCGATTCTGATAACGCTTATTAACGGGTTATGCGTTTCTTATGAACCACGCGTTTTACTTCTGTGAGTTGTGTGGGGTACTGGATGGGGATTTGGAAGGTTGGGAGTTTGGGACTTTGAGGAATTTGAGATTTGAAGATTTTCTAACTTAGGAAAATTTGTTGATTTATTTACAGATCTAGTGTCCTCTAAAAAACAATCTGAATATTTAGAAACCCAGGATCTTAAAACTTGAAAATCTGTATTCAAGAAATTTGCAAACTTACAAATTAAAAATCTCAAAAATGAAAATAGATCCCAAAAATTCGAAAATGAAGAAACTAATGTGCAGGAAGTTACATCCGAGTGTACCCGCGCCACAATGATCACTTCATCGGTCAGTGAAACGTCGTAATTCGAATCAATGCTCCAGACCCAGATAAAACGAGCGAACCACGCTTGCGGTTCTCTGGTCTTAGTGGATAATCGTAACGAGCCTACTAGTACTATGCTCGATCGATTCGATTCGCTGAATGTTTCCTGTTTTCCCACTCGCTCGTATCATCCTACTTGTATCTGTCCGATTCATAAGCCGAAGAGATTCGACGCGACTGCTTTCCGCTCGTTGTTCGCCTCCACTTTCGTACGCGATACCAACACTAAAGCGTTCTACATACGTGCACGCTAAGTTTCATTTCATTATTCGTCGCCGGAGAGTGTGTCGCCGTAGTCAAACGATGTAATCCACCGGACGGACGCTTTCCACATCGCGTACGGATCTCGGGAGCTTGCGTAAGCGGCATAAATCGTATCGCGGCAGAAACGGGCGTGAAACAGGGCCGCGCGTTACTCAATGAACGAGCGTACGTCGTTGGGACCGAAGACTTGGACTAAAAGTTCAAAGACTTTGGGTTATTGGGTGATTTGTAACGAAGAATTCTAGTCCTCTCTTGGTTCTTTGTTTCCAAAAGTCTCAAAATGAAGAAATAACCTATAATCTTGAATGTGGATGCACTCATAGTCGCTCCAGATTATTCTTAACTACGTATCTCCATATGTGACCAAACTCTATACCAGTGGAAGCCATATATCTTGACCTACACTGTATACCTAACTATATACGAGACCACAACCCCTATATCCCTTTAGCTACCCTAAACTAATGTACCCTAGTCTTTTCCGTATCTATGATTCCAAAAATCGGAAAACGAAGAAACAACCTAAAATGAATGTGGTCTCACAGACGCTCCAGACTGTCAAGTATATAGACAGGTCCTATCCGTATCTCGCGATCGCACGATCTCCGGTGCGGTCGTCTTATGCCGGACACGTAGTGGACGCATGCCACGTACGTATCGTGGCCGCATAAAACGGCGAGGCCGTACCTTTCAGCGCCCTCGTAAGATCCACGATCTCGGGCACGTATAATCCCCCGGCGAAAAAACGCCTAGGAGCGGCTACGTGCGTGTACGAGCAACGGATATACACGTGTACAGGCGGTAGAGATGGTAATCGGGGGAGTGTGGTTGGTTGTGGTCGTCTTGCATCGGCGACCAACGATCGTAACGAGCCGATCCCAAGGGTTTTTCTTTCTTTCGTGGGAATAAACAGCGATACCACTAGCTACCTACCTTCTGATGCGTCTGCGGTGAACGTTCCGACTACTTACTTGCTGCAGATTTTGCGTTCTTGCGATCGTGATACGGTAGAATTGCAATATTATCCTCGTAGATTAATTCCGGGTTTCGGAACTTTTGTTGCTGTTGCTGTAGAAGAGATGGGTGATTGAAGCCCCTGACGCAGGGAAATGTCGAGATATGTGCAGGTTGAAAATAAAATAAGTGAATGCGTTAGATTGATCTTTTGTGATCTTGTAATTAACTTTGGAAGCCCCCAACGCAGGAAAATATCAAGTTTTGCACACATAAAGATTTGAAAGTGAAATAGAAGGAATGTAGGTTGGATAAAAGGTCAAAGCTGTACCATTTGCTTTTAAATGAAGAAGAAATGATTTTATACGAGGGTCAATTCCTTGAACGTGATCGTGGATACTCGAATTCGAACAGGTTACGGTTAATCGGTGGAAAGGTACCTCTCCGTTAATTGGGTCGCGGTGAGCATAACAAAAATCGTGAAAGTAACTTCCATGGTTTCAAGGCGAACGATATTTCGCGTGCAACGAAATAATGTATTTAAAGAAACACGATTGAAAATCAAATTCCATGTGCATTGCGAAACTATTTTACATATGTATCTAAATAAATATAGCTCTTTTAGTCACTATTCGTATGAAACATCCTGGCAATATATAGAGAGACAACTGAAAGGAATATTTCAAAGTGACTATGTGAATGATTGAATGAAATATTTTTAATATTTTTTTATTAAAAAGTTTCAAACTGTTTGTATACAAAAATGTTAATTATGTCACTTTTTAACAAATCAATGATACTAATCAGTATTACTTAGACATTTGTTGATAATTTCTGTAATATAAATAACAATGACGGTTATATAATGTAACAATAATTAAATTTATTAGGATTCTGCTTAGGTTAGGTTAACATAACCTTGGTTGACCTAACTTAACCTCAACAGAATGACTATCCAAATTAGGATATCGATAATCGATAAACGTTTAATCATTTCACAACCGAAAGTGTTAAAAATATGAGGTGTTAAAAGCAAGCTGCCATAATTTTTAAATCTTCATAATCAATTCAATGAAGAAAGCAGTGTCCAAAAAGTACGAAAGACGTCTCATTACAAAAGGCAAGAGGTAACCGATTATAAAATTAAATTAATGAGCCCGGCAGAAGTTGACTATGATAAGTGTACTTTAACGAGTCGCCGCGGGGTGCCTAATTACGTGAAAATTATACACCATTTGTACACTTAATTCGCGTCAATGGTATCGCAACTCCTCCTCCCTCTCTCTCGGTACTCTCGCTTTTCTACGTGTTACCCTTCTCGACGGTTGCACCAATCATGCCCTGGGCGATCTATTGCCCAACTCCGTGCAGTTATCTGCTCGTACCTGTGAGCCGCGCCACCGCACCGACACCTTTGGAACTCGCCATGCGATAAAGCACGTGTTGTAAAACGTAATCGAGACCGTTATTGTTATAGATCGTCGCTCGATATTACGGAAAAGCAATTTGTTCGACGGCGTGACACGTCCGTCGGTGTTTTATAGGTTGCCCTGGTTTTTTATTGCTCGGTTTCAGTGTTGTGCACGGCGGCGGCGCACGATCGGCGTCGATCGTTCCGATTCAGATCGAACCGAGCGGCGTTAAACGTTGCCCCGAGCGTGTACGTGTTGCAGATTTTATCGAAAAAAATGCAATTACTTCGAACAACCTTTCATTAACCCGTATGTGGCCAACTGGGTGCCAACCCGTTTACGTCTGGGGATTAACAAAAATTTCCATGGCCCGCGTGAAATTTTGGCGGACTCTTAGGTTAAGGAGTCTATGATCAGGGATAGGTATAGAGTTGGACGGGCCCTGGGTGTAGGAATAGAGAGGAGGGAATATTTGGGGATTTTTGGGATTTTGGAATTTGGGAATTTGGGAAGTGGGGAGTGTGATAATTTGAGGATTTGGGAAATTGGTAAATGACGATATGAAAATTTGGTAATTTGGGAATTTAGAAATTTGGTCACTAGAAACCTCGAAAATTTAGTAAATGGTAATTTGAGAATTTTAGAAGTACCAGTTTGTACCACGTTTTTGAAGGGAAATCTGTAACGGTGGTTCTTACTATGTGACAGAGACTTTCGTATAAATTAATTGGGTTAATTACGGAGTAATTACACGTGGCTAATTAATTAGCGCCGCGTGAAGCGAGATTCGCAAGAAAAGGGACACGGTTTGTTACTTACAAGGAAGAGGTTTCGACGATGCAGATACGGCTTGAAATTTATCACCACTCATACTAGAATTGTTAATGTGGTCAAACTACAGCCCTTCAATCTTTTTAATCCCAAATTCTCAGACTTCATTGTTTAATGAACAAATTTCCATGTTTGTGAATTTTTAAGTTGTTCAACTTTTTAAGTATCAAATCCTCCAATTCCAAAATGCTCAGATCTCCAAATCAATACATTCACACATTCTTAGATCTCCACATTGACAAATCTCCACATTCCCAAATTCTCACATTCCTAAATCCCCATCTTCCTAAATCCCCATCTCTCTAAATCCCCATCTCCCTAAATCCCCATCTCCCTAAATCCCCATCTCCCTAAATCCCCATTTCCCCAAATTCCTGAACCTGCAAATAAAATTGCAAAAATCATTGTACCACTACCCAACATAGAGACCCAAAATTATGACTAAATCTAGTATACCATACCAGTCCACACGAAAATCCTAGTTACGCCAATGTCCCGAGCGTGTATCCGCGATCGAAGTGTATCGGGCCTTGAATGAAAGAAGGATTCGAACGACTGAATGAACCAAGAAACTGGCCGAGAGTCTCCAGGTGTATGCATACACACATATGTGCACATATGTACCTGTGTAAAAGCGAGCGTGGGCGTTCGCACGCGTGTTTGCGGCTCGTTTCTCGTACGCGGCACGTATCCCCTGGCACATCCTCGGACTTTCGATATTCCTCAGCGCGCGGCTATTCCGCAAAGGTAATTGAATCGAATTTCGAAGTATAAGCTCCAGAGTGCAGGTGTAAATTACTAAAGGTTGGAACTAGAATGCTCGTTACGCAAACGATAGAACGGAGTCAATCTGTCTCCGGCCGAGCACATAGGTGTAACGGTGCATACATTAAAACCTTGTTACGCGAAATGAAACATGCTAACAGATAACGAATTCAATTTATTGCTTTTAAAGATTCAACGTTTTCTTGTTTCGATTGCGATTCGAAGATAGACGAATACGGTAGCCGGCGCTTTATCAACGGAAATTGCGTTTTTCTGCATCCTGCAGGTTTGTGTCGTTCTAGAAAGATATTTATTGCTGATATTCGTTCGTTTCATATATTTTTATAAAGTATGATTATATACGAGAAATCAGACACATATACACATATGTTACATTAGATATACAATACAGTGTATTATATGTATGTACACTTAATGTGATCTTGATTAATGCACTCCCGTCCGGTGCACGCTCGTTAAATGTACGACAGGAACTTGTATCACTCGCGCATGCGCAGTGACTGCACGTGACTAACAGCACCCAATAAACGTATCATAAAAACGATACACACGTGATTGGTTCTCGTTTAGAATACGGTTTAGATTCCAAATGATAAGAACATTCCAAATGAGAACGATCTAAATTGTAGATAGTATTGAATATTAAGAACGTGGTACATAAACGAAGAAACTACGCAGTAACTTAGAATGTACATTTATGTATATGTACACACACGTCGAACCGTGATCCTGCAATCAACCATGTCACCGGAATACTTAACGATTTCTTTTATCCTACGGAAGGATTGTTTCACTATACAGAAGGCGAGTAAACAAGTATCGGGACACGAACGAGCTATCGATCGTTCGATCCTCGTGCGGGCCATTGAAAAGCGACAGCTCGCGTACTTCCTCGTCCATTGTGTTGCAAATGAGACGTGTGTCGATAGAGCAGCCGTGAAAGTTGCCTTAGTCAGGACCCGTGAAATTAAACCTCTACCAAATGTAGAAACTATGGTCTAGTTTGTTGGTGGAGTTTTTGAGAAGTTTAGAAATTTGGGGTTTTGGGTGTTTGATTTGGACATTTAGGAGTTTTGGGCCGTAGAAATTTGGGACTTTGGAGATTTGGGGGATTTTCGGAATTTTGGGGATTTGGGAATTTTGTGAACAATTCTCAGAATCCTAAACTCCCCAGATTTCCTTGTAATCCCCTGTCCTGTAAACCCCTAGCTAGTTACGCCAGTGTGCACAACCTGTTTCCGTTTTCAGCTACGCCGACGCTGTCCGCGTCTGACGTAATAACCCGTCGTGAAATTCGACGGTTGAACGACGCTCCTGCGGTTCGGTCGGTTCGGCAACGGCCTTAATTCATCTCGATCGGTCGTTGCTTTTCCGTGTATCGACGTTTACGCGATTACACCCACGTGACGAGCCGTACGGTGTAAATCGCGAGCGGACACGTCGCCTCGTGTAGTTACACGCTTACTCTCGGGGACAAGCTTAATTCGTGTTCGCGTGTGCACGACCGTTCGTTCATTCGGCCTCCATTGAATGCAACTCGTTGGAAAACCGGTGTCTCGTTTCCTTCTTCGTTCACCTCCTCTCCGACCCTTCTTCGTCCCTCTTAGTTTCAATCGTGGACCAGCGAAATTATACTCGCGTGTATGTCTGCTCTGTATATGTTTGCGTGTTCCACGTGGGCGGACTAGGTATCCACGTTATTGGTCTGCCGATTCGACGGTATGTATTTCACCGGGTCTCCATAGGTGGTTGAGAGTGCAGGTAGCCAACCTCTCCCCCTTCGAAAACCTTCGGAGAAGATTTCTCTTTCGAATTATTTTTCAACATTTTTCACTTACTGCAGATTACTGTATCATTTATACATAGTATAAAGGGTGCGTCAAATTCACCTCTTAGAATATTACCATCTTTTGTTCTTCATGGTGAGGGACGAACCTGACTTGATTTTATTATATTTTATATTTTTGAGGTACCCTTACTAATGGGTGCTTACTAATATTTGCATGTGTCTACGTCAATAAATGTAAGGGTAGTGTATCTTAGGGATCATTCAGCCACATAACCTCACATGTCTTCAACTCAATTGAAATCTAACTAGCTTCAAAAGAGACATCTTGCAGTACGATCCCAGATATCTTGATGCATCTGAGTCAATAAATGTGAAGGTACAAGATTAATATATCTGAGGGATTATTCAGCCACATAACCTCACTTCTCTCGAATTCAATTAATATTTAACTAGCTTCAAAAGCAACATCTTTCAACACCATCTCAGATATATTGATGCATCTGAGTCAATAAATGTGGGGGTGCAACATTAGTATATCTAAAGCATTTAGTCACATAACCGACTTAAATCAAAATGAGTCCAAGATTTCGGATGCCATCAAAGATATTTTTACCGTGCAATACCGTTACGCCGGTTGCATTTTTCAGTCCCAAGAGCCCGACCAACGGAGATAATATTTCGTTGCACGAAATTACGAAAAATTTACGAGCAGGTTCTCTTTCTCTGGTTTCTCTATCTTCCGAAATGGATCTCCAGGTCGTACGAGCAGCGGTCCGCTGACCTTAAAGCTCGTGGAACCGATTCGATGAGTTCTTTCTCGTGGTTAGACGGTCCACGGTGTTTCTATGCCCCCTGCACAAGATTCCTGAACGTCTACGATCTTCCCAGGGCAACTACCTGTCCAATGACGTGGCTGTACCACATTTTTTCGCTCCCTTTCCCCGTCATTAACCCCCTCGGCTGGATTCGATTCCAACGAGGTGAATTCTTTCACAGAATCCGCACGAGCCTCGGTCGAATTCTTTCCCTCTTTTGTTCACCGAGGAATTCGAGATACCCTAAATTGGGCTATGGTTGGGGCGACTCTCCATTCAATTGCTGTGCAAATTGTTCGATTACTCCACGTTTTAAACGTTGGATTTTAATAATTCATGAAGCTATGAAAATTCGAGGTTGAAAAATCAGGCTTTGGTTGACTTAACTTAGGGGTACTCCAAAGGGGTATCCTAAGTGGGTGAAAGTTATTTTGATTTATAGTACACGATGCACCATTCTGAGATTAATTTTGTCAGATAGATGTTGTGAACAATGACTTGCATGTCGTACAATGACACGAACATGCATTACCAGTGACAGATATTTACCAGCAACGATTTAAACATTACCAACGATTGAAACATTTGTGGCTTAAATATCTATCAGCAACGACTCAATTAGGAGACACGAGAGGAGAAAGAGATGCAATTAGCCGACCGGTATTATTTGATTACTTTTTAACAACTAGATTCGAAGCAACGCACTACGCAGGAAATTCAAACGTAGGCGAGCAATCTCATCGCATCGTCTCCTATCGTGACGAACGATTTAACGTTTAACATTGCCCACGCACCCAATTGTGCCTAATGCGTCGGTAGAGGTTGGAGTAACGCGAATAATTCCCTCTCATCGGCCCTTTGGAATGCCGTTCGACATCGCGCCGGATGCTATAAATAGTTTTGACACTTTCGCGTTTGACCCCGTGTCTTCGACACGCGCGTAATCGCAGTCACACTTCGACCGCTTAGCGATTCTTTTCTACACTTCATTTGGACGCACATTTGTTCACTTCATTCGACGTGATGGTTGCCTTCCGCTTGCGAGCTTCTTCATTTATCGTTGCAGTTGCTTTAACGTCTAGGGGATGTGGAGGATAGGATTTGATGGAGGTTAATATTTAGAGGTTAGGACTTAAGCAAGGTTAAAATTTAGGTGATGTTAGGATTTGAGGAAGGTTCAAATTTAGAGTAAGTTAGAACTTGAAGGTTAAAATATAGATGTGGATTTGAGGAAGATTTAAATTTAGACAAGGTCAGGATTTAAATTTGGTGGCGCCTAGAATATGGAGGAGCTAAAACTAGAACTCAAAATTACTGAAGAGTTTCAAAAGCCCCTAAACAGATCTACCCATGGACACAGTAGCCGGTACAGATAAGGCGGTAGTACATTTCCACACACCCGGAACACTTCCATTTTGCCCAGTTGATGACAAACAATGCACCCAACAATAGACCATTGGACCTCTAAGAACCCATTCCGCTTGGCAATCATTGGCACGTTATAAATAAAATAGGAATTGTTTCGAGCTAGTAACAATAGTACCCTCATTCATGAAATGTGACGGTGTGAGTTAAGTATCAACGATGGAAAAACGTGAAACTAAAGAGCAGGACGGGTCCGGTCGGGTCGTTACATATGAGCATATGTAGAAATATATAGGTGTACATTGCACCTTTCCACGTAGGCCAGTGTGGCGGATGCGGGTGGGCGGACCGGGCTCGAGCGTGTGCCCGGTGCAACGAAGTCGGTGTGCCCACGCTGAAACGAGCATCGGTAATTAAACGAGCACCTCGGTCTCGACGAACTCCATCGTTTTCAACGACGCGACGCCTGTCTGCGTGTTTCGCGCCGGTGAGAGGTTCCTTGACTTTTCAGGATGCTCCGCGGCGGCTGTAATTTCGAACAGGATCGACATCCTGGAATATGCACTTGCTTTATTGCGCTCGATCGAGCCACTTCGTGACACCGCTCGAACACGATTAATTATCTGGTACATTGGCAGGTTTTCTCTCCTTCATTTGTTCTTTGATTTATGCTCGGCTATTGAATTAGGACAGCGAGATGTTTAATTGGTTTTTAGAGCAGCTAATTTCTAGACTTGATACACTGGAAATTTCATAATGTACTCTTCTTTTAACTTTGTTGTTACTTGTTTATTTATGTTTATATCTATGTGCAGATAAATTGTACCATCATACATGTGCATTTATACATGTACATTATATTGCACATGTGCATTTATACATGTATTGTACATTATATTGAACATATGCATTTACATATGTACATTATATTGTACATGTGCATCTATACATATACCTTAATAGTACCTTACACGTGTACATATACCTTAAATTATACAAGTACATTACACTTGGTAGTGCCCATTTCCATTATATTTACAAAGGGAGTAACCCGGTGGGAAAAGCAACGTAACGGCCAGAGATATTTGATAATCAATCTCAGAAAATAATGATCCTTGCGACGAGTATTTCAAAAAGCTGCGTCCAGACAGACGGCGGTACGGGTGACCTCCAGGTGAAAGCAACCGGGTACTTCTTTCAACCAGTGCAACGGCGAAGAAAGAAAAGAAAAAAAAATTGAACCAGAAGCCAGGAGAGGGAGCTACGACAAATTAACTACGCATGATCCCGCGACGAGATAGCTGGTATCGGTACCAGGGTATAGCGGATCGCGTGTACTGGAAAGCAGGGGGGCCAAGAACCTGGTGTGTTGTGTACCGTGCAAGTCGGTCCTTATACGGACCCCAACACCGGGTTCAGTCTCCCTTTGAAAGCAAAAAGAACCCTTCTGGTACTCTGTTGCGTGTTTTCGGTGATCCTCGATGGGGTACCTTTGAATACGCGATATCGTGGCACTGGAAAGGTAAATATTCTGGGGTTCTATGGCGGAAATGGGGATAATGGGGTGTGACTCGTGTGAAGTTATACGTGTGAAGATTGTAGGAACTACCCATGTTTTATCTTAGCATCTATTTGGACCTAGGAGACCAAAGAGTTATTTGGACCTATCTAACAGTAGAATCTGGATTGAGATCTAGCTAGACCTAGGATATATCTGGCGTTAGGATCTATCTGGACTTAGCACGTATCTGGACCTAGAATCTATCTGCACCTAGGATCTATCTAGACCTAGAGTCTATGTGGAGCTAGGATCTATCTGGACCTAGAAGCTACTTGAACCCAGAAGACTTAGAAGCTAACACGCTGCGTACGATCATCAAATCCATCGTCACATCCGGCGTGTTTTTTTCCGGTTTTCCGTGCAAACTATCCTTTCTCCGTTGCGTGCTACTGGAACCTGTTACGTGTACACGGACACACGGCAGCTTGTAAACCGGCGCGTAATAATACGGCTGGTAGGCTGAGGAGGTAGGTTGCTCGCAGCAGAGGAGCTACCTTAACCTGTTCGTTCGAGATCGGGTCAACCTGGAGAGGGGCATCGTTGGCTGAGAAGCGGCTCGAGAAAGGATCGACAGGGATCGTGATCGACAGCTAGAGCAAGGATAGAAGGCTGACTAGTTTTCCTGGAACACCTTCCGCGCCTTTTTCTACTCCTCTCTGTTCTCAAGCGTCTTCAACTGGTACACTCCTCCATTACTGGACGAACAACTCCTGTGCAATACGCACCTACAGTCTGAGAACATGTCTGACTTCACTGGAGAAATAACGTCCCACTCGGTGATCTTTAGAGATTTTTAGGACACTTGAATGTTTCGGGGTGGGGTAAGAATTTAGGGACATAGGAACTTGGGGATGTACCGATATGAGAATCTAGGATTTGTGGATCTAGACACATGGAGGTCTATGAATTTGAGGACATAAGAACTAGATCCCCAAAAACCCTAGGCTCCCCACAAAAATATACGTAGTGCTCTTCACATCAGTCACACATATACCACATATAAACATATGCACAGCAAGTACATATCGAATCGCGTGAAAGTAGAAAGCGGTGCTCGAAGTGGTAGTTGGTCTAAACACTGAATCGCTACACCTGCCGTATGAAACAGTTCCAGACCTCTCTAAATTTATGCGCTCAAGATCGCCAAGACGTGTCCTCTATTTTCACCAGGATCGTTTCAACCGATCCACGATGAATCCACGACGGATCAAAGATCATGGTGGTTTCGTCTAGCGATCGGGTTACGCGTGGCTTCCGTAGGCGTACGCTAGTTGGATGCGTAGGGAGAGCAACGTCATTCGGCGAGTACGCGTCCTTTCAACGCTACTTCCTTCGAATAATCGCGCGGTTAGCACCTTTGTGGTGGGCGAACAAGCGTACTCGCGGTTACATGATCGGGAGTCATCGTTTTTCTTAGAGCCGACTCGAGTGTCCACAATGTTTGCAGACCGATAGCGGAGAACGTGACGAGCGCAGGTCTACAGCAAACTAGACTGATGGGCTCGGCGACTGATGGACGTCTTGTGGTCTGGAGATGTAGGAATATTTTGGGTTTAAAAGTTCGGGAGTGAGATATGGGGAGATTTGAGGATTTTAGGTTTTGAGAATTTTGAGGATTTTGGAATTTGAGAATTTGGGGATTTGAAGATATGGTATTTCGAGTTCAAGAATATGTGGATTTGAGGATTTAGAGGTTTGGAAATTTGAGAATATAGGATTGTTAATTTTCGAGGTTTGGTAATTAGGATATTTGTGAGGACATTTGTAAGTGTAAAGAAGTGGACACATCTTAAAAATGAAGGATCATAGTCATTACAAAATTTATAAATTTGATTAATGGCCATTTGTAAATTATAAATTTGAGAACTTAGTAATCAAGTAACATAACTTGTGAAAACTAATTTATGACTTGGTAAATACAAAAATAATCTTTACCTTGTAAAATTATCCACGAGTGCCCCAACAGTGACCGCCATTTGCAGGTCCGCTATCCCATTTGCCCATCGCATCGCCAGACCTAACCTAACACGATCTTTCGCAAACAACCGAGCCCGAAAAGCGGATTAACACAGACAAGATCGAAGGCTTGGCACTCTCGACAAAGCCAACATCGTCCAGTCTTTCAGTGTCCTGCTTCTTGATGCGTGCCGTGCAAGGACTTCGAGGGACATGCACGTGTATCTAATACGTGTTCACGCCTCGCGGATAAACGAGAGGCCCCCGTCAACTTCTCGGCATTGGACACTTGAACAACAGTAGCATTCCCCTGGAGCAACCTATTACCGCTCGATACTAGTCTCCGGCAACTTTGTTTTATTAAATAACTCAACTGGATTGCGCAAACTAGCACCACGCTTACAATTTCTGCGCCGTACTCGATGCTCAATGAAATGCGAACGCAACATTCGATCCGTAAGATATGGTCGTTTAACATTTCTTTGTTTATCCTCCACCTTTTATCAGCGTGAAGTCAGTAAAATTACAATGCCGTACTGGTATGCTCATTTAATGTCTCTTTGTTGTTATGACTTATGGCATTTGGTATGAATGCTAAATGAGTTAATTTCTTCATTTTTCGAGTTTTATGTATACTATAAATTGTAACATAATAAAAAAACTGTTGGATCATAATTTTCACTCAAGTTAAACTTGAGGCTTAAATTCTTCAAGAACTGAGGATAACTCTTGAAGGTCAGTAAAAAATGCTTCATACAAAATCTGCAGTTAAGATCTGTCACGATGAAGACATAAACTAGACACTAAGTCCTCCAGACCAATAAAAATGGCAGAACCCAAGAATAATTGAGGACCACAATAAAAAGTACTTCCTGTGACTGCAGACTTGAAGGTCAGAGTAAGAAATATCGTACAAAATTTGCACATTATCTACCACAGAAGACATAAACTAGGAACATAAACTAGACACTAAGTCCTCCAGACCAATAAAAATAGCAGAACTCAGGAATAAATCTTGAGGACCACAACAAAAGACTTGAAGGTGAGGGTAAAAAAATACTGCATACAAAATTTTCACATTCTGAAGAACATGACATGATGAAGACATAAACTAGAAACAAAATCAGCCCTAAATCGGACCAATAAAAATAACCCAAGAATTCTTGATACAGTAAAAAATACCTCCCGTGCAGATCAGTAAAAAATATACAAAATTTGCACATGAAGACATAAACACCAAACCTTGAGAGCAATAAAGAAACGCAAGACTTGCAAGAAAAAATCCCGTAGCTGCATAGCAGGCAAATGCAAGGAACCCTCGACCTATATCTCTTCAGGAATAATTAAAATTCCCCTACTGAAAAAAGAGAGCAAGAATAAGAGATGCTACGAGGGCGTACAAGTGGCCGGTTGGGTTTTGTAAGCAGAAGACTCGAAAGTTGATTCGTGCGCATGCGCCGGGGCGAGTTGGGGCAAGCAAACCAGCGAGGAAGAACGACCATGAAGAGTACGGAGTGGTCGTCGTCGGTTAACCAGCGTCTATCCAGTCAAGCCAGTCGATCAGCCAATCAGGCATCACGCGAGTCGGACCCGGTGGAGTGCTCGAGTGCACGTCTGGCAGTCGGTGCTCGACCATCGAGCGAGTAACGTTTGTCTTCGTTTTAACAATCTCCGTTTGACGTTATCGTGCTACGTTTATTAAGAACACAATGACACGCTGGGTACCCCGGGAGCCAGCCTCGTGCACCTCCGATCAAACGCGATCGACGTCCTCGAATTATAGTTAACTGTCAGTTCCGAGAATCGTGAGCATCGCGCGTGGTTTGTGTGTGACTAGAAGATGAGAGAGTTGCATCTGCCAGTGGATTAAGCGCCGTTACATCCGTTAGAAAACAACGACATGGCGCCTCCAGACAGGCACAGATCACCGAGGCCGGGATCGGGACTCAGCCTCTCCGTGCTGGGTGAGTTTAGAGGACATTTTTAGGATTTGGGAAACTTCTCTTTGACGGAACTAGAGATTTAGGACTTGGACAAGATTTCAAGCTTCTTGAAGTAAGGTTTCTATAAGTGGAAATGTGAAGAAGGCCTTATCTTCAAGATGTGATTTTATGAGAGAGGAGGTTTATTGTGTAGCTGAAATGAAGACTTTCAAAGGAGCAAGAGTTTGTTGTAGAGGAGCTGAATGTGCAAGGACTCTTGTGGAAATTGTTTCGATGTCCACAGGTCTTGGTTTGCAAAATTTCTTGTCTTGTAGTAGAGGTACAAAGTTTTAAGCTTTGATAGTTCTGAGCTATCAGTCTTCATTTTGAGAATCAATTTTTGAGATTGCAAAGTCCCAGAGTTCTGATGGACTCAAGTTTGAGAATTCCAGAGTTCCACAGAATCACTAAATTTTAGTGATCCCAAAGTTCCAATGTTTCAGTCTGAAAGTCTCAAAGTCCTAATGTTTCAAAGGACCAAGAGCGCTAAATCCCAAAATCTCAACGTCCCAATATCTTAAAATTCCAAAGTTCAACTGATCTTAAACTCTCGAAGATCTAAAACTGCCAAGTCCTAACCCAAATCTTAACTCTAAAGTCCCCAAATCCCAAAATCCTATAACTATATTAATCCCAAACTCCTACAGCCCTCAAGTCCCATAATCCCAAAGTTGTAAAATCTTAATTTCCCCAAATTCCAAAACCTAAAGCCTTGAAATCCCAAAATGTGATAATTATGCTAATATCAAAGTCCCAACCTTCAAAGTCGTAGCACCTCCAAAAGTTTTATAGTTCTATTAATCTCTAAAATCCTAAATACCCAAGTCCCAAAATGTCAAAATCTAGAAATTTTATGGCTCCACTAATTCCAAAATCCTCAAGTCCCCAAGTCCCCATGTTTTCAAGTCACCAAGTCCAAAAATTGTAAGATTCCCTAATTCCCTGATTTCACTAATCCCAAAGGTCCCAACCTACCAAAACACCAAAATCCTACATATCAACCCTTATTTCACCCTTATGTCAACTTCTCCGCCTCCAGAAGAAAAGCACACAGCCGCATAAGGTACCTCATTCCTCAAGACGCGATATAGTTTTAATTAGCGAATACCGTGGCGTCCGTCCAATTGAACGGCGCTTAGATAGCTAGCCATGCGTTATCGTACTATTACCGACTCTCTTTTAAATCTCTCCGTACAAGGTCGCCATTAGCGCCGCTCTTGTTCACGATAATCTTCCTCGATATATCTCGTTTTTTGTCGTAATCGTTTTAATGAACGCTCCAAGTGGATCAGGAGAAACGTGAGAGCGTTTTCGATCGCTAGTCGATTCTAATGATCGGTTGCCGCGCGATCGCTCGACTTTCAGGGGAATCACTATAATTTTTTCCTTCGTAGCGATTCAATTCTCTGCCGAAACTCCACCCTGTCTGATCGAGACATACCGGTTGGAGATATTTCTCGAAACACCTTCAGAATTAATTCGGTATCTGATAAAACTCGAGGAGAATCGCCAGGGGTGTGGATGATAATCTTCTTCTTTCTTAGAGACCGTCTATGTAATCCATGCTAGTAGTCGAATTTTTGCGTTTTTAGCTTTTCCTGCACCAGATCTTTGGAAAAAGAAGATAAGGACTTGGTACAGGCAATCAAACGCAAAAATTCGACTACTGGAAATGCTACCAGCACCAGTTATAGACTAACTTAAGTCCCTTAAGGTAGATGAGTGATAGTCTGAGTTCAAGTTCGAATTCGAGGGTGCGACGTGATGCACTCGCCATCACGTAACTCTTTCTTTCTGCGTTGAGGATTGCCGGCGCCAACGTTACGTCACGGCTTACCGTTCCAGGGACGTTATCGCTTGGTAAAATCATCGCGAAGAAATCGGAACAAGTGAGTCACTCGCGGATGACCGAATCCTTAGCGAACAATCTCTTGCATACAATTACCAACTGACCGATTTCCAACCCTTAGTATATCACTCATGCACCACATTTCGGGTTCAATTCTAATCTGATGACTCAGAAGGCAAAATGTGATTAACATTTTAACTTTCGCTAGTTGTCTCACCCCTCTGGCTCGACATTTCTCTTGGATCTCATAAATAATTCAGATATTGAACTCCAAGCCACTCTTCGGTAAACATCCACACAATCGAAAATGCACAAAATGTCCTAACAAATGAATCCTGACAGTTACAAAGAAAATTATCGACCGTTAGTATGATTCCGTTGAACGTTAACATTGCCCCTGCACATGACGCGGTCCGCGAGTACAAGCGGAAAACCTGTCGGCGAGACGTTGAGTCGCGCTTCTGCGGCCGAGTGGAACCAGCCACTTCCGTTTTCGGAACACGCGTCCGACTGGTTCCCAGGAAACTTATTATTTCGAAAAAGGAGCAGGCATGAACGTAGCCGCCTCGGTCAGCGGCCACCTGTTGCACCCAATTAAATGTCGTAATTGACGCTTGCTTTTTGGAGCGTGACAGAACGAACGCTCGCGTTTCTGTGGATAGTCTGTTATTATTTTCGTTACCGTTCTCTCGCCCTGTCTTTTCCTCGTTTTTTTCTTCCTCTTCTCACCCGATACTTTCTCGCTGCAAAAAAGTTCTTATCGATTTTCCATTAAGCGGCTCTCTCGTGACCTTTTATGGTATACGATCGGATTTACCCTATGGGCCCGATATATGGCTGAAGAAATTTTAATCTTCTTAACGCCAACGGTTCTACGAGATTTATACCGCGTGGGCGAGTTTCTATAGAAATGCTCAGATCTTCCATCAATTTTAATATCTGTTTGCTAAACTTACAGCGTCAACTGGGGTCAAATCATTCTTCGGAACGTAATTTACGTTCATAGAGTTTCAATCTGTTGGACAGCACGAGTTAAGGGGTTAGATAGTTAACTTCAGCTTAAATAATACCTTGCTAAAGATAACTGTGCTCATTGGTAATCATTGTGCTTATAGATTCAGAACAGTTATTTTAACCCATTGCTACAATTTATCAGCCATACCTGTTCATATTGAAACAAACAAAATGCTGTATTTTAGCAAGACTTTGGATCTGAACTTCAGGTTGAAAATTGGAATGTGCGTCACGAGTGCGTCACGAGTCTGACTGTTATGCGTTAAACTATAAGTCTCATAGATAACACGAGCTTTGCAACAAATGACGGATAGTATACTTGTATAAAAAGAGTCTGTCAAAGTAGAAGAATAGACAGAGATGACAGAATAAAAGAGACATCACGTCAGAAAGATTTAAAAAAAAAAAAGCATCATTTTACGAAATTCGTTGAGTGCGCGATTGTGAGATCCGACAAAAATGTAGATTAGACGTCGAGGAATGCAGACCGGCACAAAAGAATCGCAATCGAGCCGAGTCGTCGACTGACAACTGACCCGTGCATCGTGTTCGCAATGGCGCGTCATCGACAGGAACTACCAGCTTCATTGAAAATCCACCGTACGGTACTCGTCGGTTCGGTGCCAGCCGATGAATCAGTCGTCACGCGAGCTATGCCATCGATCGTCACGCGTGTCCCCTTGAATCGGAAAAGAATTCCACGCCTCCCATGAAATCGACGCCATAACGATCGGGTTGAATAAGTCGCGACGTTTGGCGCGTCTCTTTACCTTCCGCCATTTGCATAACGGACAGCTTCCATTTGATGTCTAACATTCTTCCTCAATATGCAATCTTTTCCTTACTTTTACGTTATTACATTATTCATTATTAAACCGATACAAATTCTTTTGCTTGCAAGTATAATTTGCTTGAAGGTACAACTCTGGACACGTGTACAGTTTCAGTTATTGACATATTTTTATTATCGACGATTTCATTTGTTATCGACATATGATCTTTTGTTTTTATGACAAGCTGATATATAATCCTAGTACTCATAAGCAGACGTATTAAATATTTCTCACATATCTGCCTCAAGAGTATATCTACCGTATCTACATATTGTACCTAGCGTATTATACAGATCCATAATGTAGAATAATGGAATCCATCGACAGTATTAATTATTACCTTGAAGAAAGTTATAGAACTACCTTATACACTCAGCACTCCTTGATTACGGTGCGTCATGAGTGCGTCAAGAGTGCATCAAGAGTGCGTCACGATATTATAGAGCAAGGATTTAACAGTTACATGCGAGCTGCCATTGTTTCCTTAGGTCTGGGTCACCATTCGCGACAATATTCGAGTAATGTCAGCAGCAACCTGCTGCAGCTTTTCCAGCCACGATTTATGTCGCAATCGAACGAGACCGCACGTGACAGATTGCGAACAGACCCGCACAAATTAAATCATTCATTCCACGGTGCCTTTATCCCCGCCATAATGGTGTCCGATTCTTACGGGGCTTAACAGGATCCAGTTTTCGCGACTTCCTGCACGGCTTTTTTCCGCTTCGTCGTTTAATCGACACGGGTTATGAATGAATCGCCGTCAATTAGCGAAATTTTCAACGACGTTTCGTAAGGTATACACGCTCGACGTGTTTTCACGGGAATTACGCAAGCTACGTTTGGAGGTTCGATTACGAACGGAGATCCAAAGTCCCACGCGATTTCTGCCACGATATCGATACCTCTCGCCCGTTATTATAGGTCACCGTTATCTTTCTATGAATCTTGATAAGTTCGACGCGATAAGGGTCCAGCGAGTTCTGCTCGCGCGAATCGCCTCGAAACGATAATTGGCCGTGCTCGCCGAACCGCCGTACTAATTTCTTTTCTCCGTGAACCTCCATTTCCTTTACCTCAAACCTGCCATTTATATACGTGCATTTTCATACATTGTACGAGTTTAAAACCTCGCACTATGATTTATTTGTCAGGTGTCTGAACTGTGGCTGCGATATTAAGGCAAAGAAAGCTGAAATGTTATGTCACTTATGGTTGAGTCATCAAACTTTATTTGTTTGGCTTGCTATTTGAATTAAATTTAAAGAATATAAGGAACATCGTCATTAAATTTTAAGCATCAAATCAATTTATCACAAGTGACATATTGCAGTACTTTTGTGTCATCAAACTTTGTTTTAAACTTGATAGTTCTCTATAATTGACAGTCAGCAATTTTAAAATAAAAATATTGATGAAAGCTCTACGTAGATATTTTTTAAAGGCTTCAAGATTAAATTTGACGTATCACAAGTGTAAGTTTGTAATGTGTCACCAAGTGGTTTCATACGAGAACGTGTTCCAAAACCGTTTAAGTATGTTCGCAAACAGTTGAACTTTCAAGGATCGCATCCCGGTTCAGTTTTGAACAGCGCTCCTGGCTGAGGCATCGCGAAAGAATTTCAAGAGTTGCACAAAGGAATTGCATAGCGTTGTAACGAAGGTAGATGAAGCGTCACGATAATCCGCGGAATTAAAGAGTCCGCTCGCGTGAAACGCGTTCGCGGCAAAAACTGGTTTAATCGCGCGCAGAAACCTCTCCCGTGTATGTACACTCGAGTGCATCAAGGCTTACTTTGGATGGGGACAATACCTCATATATTGCATTTTTCAAATTTTCATATTTTCAAATTTCAAAATCGAAATTCTCAAATTTTCAAATTTTTAAGCTTTTAAGTCTTGAAATTTCCGGATTTCTGAATATGTGAATCTCTAGATTTCAAGATATCTAAATTTCCGAATTCCCTAGATCTCCAAATTTCTAGATACCCAAATTCCTAAATTCCCAAATCCCTATATTTCTAAATCTAAAAATTCCAAATCCCTAGATTCCCAAATTCCTAAATCCCTAGATTCCTGAACTCCTAGATTCCTAAATTCCTAGATTCCCGAATTCCTAAATTCCCAAATCCCTAAATTTCCAAATCTAAAAATTCCCGAATTCCTAAATTCCAAAATCCCTAGATTCCCGAATTCCTAAATTCCCAAATCCCTAGATTCCCAAATCTAAAAATTCCCAAATCCCTAGATTTCCAAATCTCTAAATTCCCCAAATCCCTAGATTCCCAAATCCTAAATGTCCACATCCTTAGTCTCAAAATCTGCAAATCCTCAAATTCCTAGATTCCCAAATCCTAAATTTTCACATCCTTAATCTCCAAATCAACATCCCAAAATCTCCAAAAGTTCTTTCCCTAGAAAGAACTCGGTTCCAGATCGCGGTCGATATTTTCCTCACGCAATACACATCTGCTCTCGACTGTACGTATTCGAAAGGTTCGAGTAGACCGCTCGCTTCGGAATTAGGGAGCGGACGATCCCAACGTTGGCAGACGAGAGAGGCCAACGGACTTCCTACTCGGGTACATCGGCTATTAACTTGGCAGGTTTCTCAGAATGGATGTCCCAGACACGACTGGTAGGACTGGTGTCCGCTCCTCGACCCTCCGCCTCTATTCTTTACCCAGACGGACGAGAGCTCCGCAAGCGTGTTGTACACACACCGTGAGCTGTCCCGAGTGTCCTGACCCCCTCCCGAACACAGAACCGCAGGTTCCAACAGGTCAAGGAAAATTGTAAAACACCAGGGAACTTCGTGCTTTTCACTCTATTGTCGATTCACTTGTATCTACAATCTATGGGACAACGTGACGAGGAATACGCTGTGAGAGGCAATGGTGGATTCATTTGTGGAGTCACGATTTGGGAAGGTGACAGAATTGTTTAGAACCTTCACCATATTTTTGGGACACAGGGTCGTTTGTACATTATGCGATTGTTCACTGTATGGAATATTTTAGATTTAAGAGGAAACATTCAAGATGGGACATTTAAGAGGAAAGATAGAAACAAAATGGTTAGGAAAGACACAAACAAAATGGTTGACGAACTTTCACAGTTTTGGACATTTATCAAACTCATTGGTTCACTATAAAATTGTTTGTCGTATCAAATATGTATTGTTAATAAAAGTGATTATTGTTGAGCATTTATTCCTAATAAAAACGTAAGAAAAATGACAGAAACTTAAAATTTCGTCCGAAGAAAATGTCTAAAATCTAAAATATAAATCTTAGATTCACATTAATGTCACAAAAGCGATGAGCAAAGCGTTAAAAGAAGCAATTAACGCGTGCGAAAAAATATTGCAGCATTCAAAGGAGAGAAAGTTTCGATGGAATAAAAAACTAATTAACCCGAGTGTCCATAAACATTCATTTGGAGGAAGCAACGATTGCGTAACGTCGATTATTGAATAACAAAGCGATTGGAGAGTACGAGGCGTTATCAAACACACGGCTCGTGCGATATAAATAGCAAAGATGTGAGCTGTTTTTTCCTCTGATTTACACTCTAGTAACAAATTATCGTTACTTGAGAATGGTTTACCGAACGCGTTATCGACGTAGTTTCGAACGTTTAATATTCGAAGAGGTGCTCGCGTGCAAGGCTGACATATTAACTTACAAGGCCAACATTCGATAGTAATAATAACCGTGTGACACTGAATAATAGGCGCAAAGAAATCAACCGGTGGAAAAGAATGAATCTTTGTGGATGACTGTTCTTCCATAAACCTTCGCGTGGGATACCCTCATTAATTTTCCATGCGGAGAATAGACGTGGCTTTCTGTAAAGAAAACTCTGATATCATCAAAAGTAGATCTCGTATAGAATAGATTCTGGATGCTAATAACTCAAGTCCTACTGCTGGTGCATAATCTCTCAACTCGGTTCAAATTCTTTTATGGTGATTCGATAGGTCATGAGGTAACCGGAAATGGGGGAGTTTTATGGAAAAATAGGGTAGATTATATTTTTATCTAATTTTCAATTGGGAAAGTTTCAGATTAAATTCTTTGATTTTCTAGTTTTTCACAATCTAGGATTTTACATTACCAAATCCCTATATCCCCAATTCCTAAATTCCCAAATCCCTATATCCCCAATTCTTAAATTTTCCAAATCCCTATAACCCCAATTCCTAAATTCCCAAATCCCTATATCCCCAATTCCTAAAATCCCAAATCCCTATATCTCGAATTCCTAAATCCCCAAAATTCCTAGATTTCCGAATTTCCAAACTGTAAAATTTTCAAATTCCCAAATTCCCAAATTTCCAAATCTCCAAATCTCTAAATTTCCTATGGTGACATCTTCAATTCCAAAAAAATGTTGACCACGAGATGAAACTCCCTAACCAACACTCCCTAACCCTACACTCAACCCTACTTACGTAATTTTTTCCCTAATAAATCGATTAGGTTCGGAGCGCCAGTCACATGTGCATAAACGATCGCTGATAGAAGGTTGAATAATCTGAACGAAGTTCAATGCGTCGATATATCGCCAGTAAAAATTGATCAGTGAAATACACACGAGTTAACGACCGATTGGTTATTACCAACAGATAGATCTCGTTCTAAAATCGAAAGAAGTCTTTTCTTAGCTCTTCATCGTGGTTAATTCCGTCCACTGATAGAAACATCCTCTTATCGACGACTCTGAGGAACGACTGCTATGTCTGTGTGGCCTAATCGACTAAATGAAGCAACCACAAGAAAATCAGACCTCCATTTTCGTTACGAGAGCAATTTATAATTAACACTTCGATTACCACCGGGGTTATCAATGGCAGCCACCTCGGACGTTGTATAATAACATAATTAACACTTGTCTGGTTAAGGTGAGTCAATGGACTCACCTAATTCTCGCTTCCTCTATAATGAATATAATTGTGGAGATACTTTTTTCAACTGTTCGAAAAGCTTTTTACTAAAAATAATTTGTACCATTTATAGAGTTGTTGATAAGTTTGTAACTTCTGAGTTTATGGTGAGTTTGGGTACTCATGTGATAATGTATTTAAATATTAATGTACTCATGTGTTGATACACTCATATGTTAATTGACTGGTTTATTAATATATTCACATGTAAGTAACTTCATAAATGTACTTTTGTATTAATCTACTCATATGTTCATGTACTCATGTATTGATATATTCGTGTATCAATACACACATGTGTTATTGTACTCATGTGTCAATATACTCACATATGAACATACTCATACGACACTATATTCGTACCTCAATATACTTATATGTTAATATGCTCCTATATTAATGTACTCATATGTTCATATGTACTGAATACGTGTATATGAACATACATATATGAACATACTCATACAATATACTCATATGTTAATACTCTCACATATTGCAATAAACTGCACTTGTCCATGCACTCAAGAGTTAATAAAAAGAACAAACCAACATCGTTAATAGTCAAACTGATTCTTAATTTCGTCAACCAACCAATTTGCATGTGTTTCACTCTAGACGGCAATTATAATCGAAGTATAGAATAACGCGTGTAAACGGCGACAAAAGTGTGTCGAACGAACAATGAAAACCTCTGAACGTTCGATCACTGTCATTCGCGTCGTGTTCGACGATGAAATTACGCCCGGCGATGATCAGCATCGAAACACGAGCATCAGAACGTGAAACGTTCGGTTACGCGCGATTGAATAAAGCTCTCTCGGTCTCTCCGAGACATCAGCCTCGTTAAGCGTGCCATGGAAATCGTTCTGTAAACGGTACAGCCACTTTTCACATACCTAGAGTACGAAAAAAAAGCTAAACAATTTATAATCGTAGCCATGATAAACTATTATGGCCGAACAATTTCTTGCGGCATAACACGCTGATCTACGTGTAAATTCTTCGTCACGATTTATTTCCTCCGTTTACGTTCATATGCTGATCATTTTTATGTACCGACCATTTGCAAATCATTATTCCACATTATGCAGATATGTGTACGTGTGTGTGATATATCGAGATGTACGTCAAGTTCCGATATACCTCGATCGACATACTTAGTGATATTTATAACTGTACATTGCCATATTTTTAGATTTTTAGTTTAGGTTGCTATAAGCTTATGTTTACTCATATCTAGAACTCTATATCACTAGGGTTTTATATCTCTAGAATTTTGTACTGTTAGAACCCTATATCCCCAGATTGCTATGTTCTTAAATCTCTACATCCCTAGATTACTATGTATAGTCTGCAACATCTAACTTCTCAAAAGAGACGTCTCCCTCACCATATTCCCAGAACCTAAAAACCTTCTAACACGAATATCTTTCTTACATCGTAAATTTGCGTGCTGCAGCTTCATCAAATTATTACATTCACAGTCTTCCATCACCATCCCAAATTAGAACAAAATCGGTGTCCCTAAAGTCGTACCCCAAATTGTACCTCCACTGTCATGAATCAAGGCACTAACAAGCAGGGACAAGTTTATCATAGTCACGTTCGTGTCTAAAACTTTCTCGTTTGTTTCACTAAACAAAGTTTCTCGAACAAAGACCGCCAGGTTGTTGCGCCTTATTGACAAAGATCCAGCGAGCTGATGCTTTTCCACGAATCAGCCTTTAGATTTTAATCCGAGAAAACGACCGACTCGATAAACGAGAGATAACCCGAGAAGTTTTCCCGCTCGTCTACGATTTAATCTGTACCGCTCTTATCTATCGTCTGTTATCGGGCTGTGACTAGAGACTCTTGTTATCTCGTGGAAACGAACAGGTAAGCTCTATTCCAGCCAACGTTGCACTCTTACAGGTTAGAAACCGTGAACGATTATCCCGAGGGAGGCATAATTAAAGAAGCTTGCTCTCGAGCGGCCATCTTGGAACTTTTTGGCGGGAACTGTTGCAGGACTCGTGAAAGTCCCGTACGAGTTACGATCGACTCGACATTCTGAAAAAATGAAGTAAATCAATTTTAAAACCGCTCGAATGTTAGCTAATTTCGAGAGGCATCCGGTCAACTGTACTTTCCAGATCTCTCAATTATCCTGTTTTCCCGAGGCAGGTTCTTTTCCAACGAGGAATATTCGAATTCCTTTTGCCGTTTGAATGCGACGAGAAAGTTGGCGGCCATTTTAGCCGATTTATTCCTCTTCTGTCGGCATAGGCGAAGTGATCGCGTTCGTTTGTTAGCCTCCCGGTATAAGCGTCGATTTAAATACAACCGTTGGTAGGGTAACTTTCTCTCACTCTTCAGGGTACCGAATAACGATTATTACGCGTGACTCGCCGAAACGGTAATGCCTGTGACCGATCTCGAACGCCTGATCAATTTTTACTGGAATTTTATCGCGTTCTAATGCTCCGTTGACCCTTTCGAACATTACCAGTTACGATCAGTTTATGTCCAGGTGCTTTTACGTTTTTATGAACTGTTTAAATATGCAGGTTTATAGTTTTTCAGTGTACAAGTCGTTTAATAAATATTTCAATTTCATAACTGTATTTAATGGCTATATCTAAATTGAAAGTAAACTATAAAATTATATGTGTACTACGTAAACTAGCTCATACGATTCTTTATCTCAAAGATTAACCTCCGCCATTTTGGGTTCCGAAAATCTAGTGTTAAGAGACATGTATGTCAAATGTATACTTGTTTAAACTTGTATGAGTTACAGTAAATACAGCAAACTGTTATGAAAAACTAAATTGTATGAAGATACATGTCCATAAGAGGATAAAAGCAGAAGTGTATTGATCACAAGTGGTATTAATCACCACTTCACTGTTATCTCGCTATGATTAATAATTTCCGTAAATCGAAAGATTAAATTAAATAGCAGACATGCGCTAGATTCTCCGGAAATAGGCAAAACTTGGAATGTTCTATAAACGAAATGGTTACCTTGCGCTATATCGCCCCCGGTACGAGAACGAAAGCGTGCTAAATGCGAAACAGTGTTTCCTCCGGTCGGGATTTCGATTCGGGTCAGCCAGTCGGCGATTTACGAGGACGGTGAGGAGCAAAGAGTGGCAACGAACGGAGAACGGAAACGAAGGAGAGACCTGGACAGGTGGGTCTCCGGTGTGGACGTCGTCGACGCGTCCTTTTGCCTCCGTGAACAGACTTTAATCGTGGCCGTTCTCGCTCTGCTGGCCCGACTACGTCGTATTTTATCGCTGTCCCTCGAGACCACGGTTGAACGGACCAGAGAGAAAGAGAAGCCTGTGTCCAGAGAGAAAAGAGATCGAGGCAAT
The DNA here is from genome assembly GCA_945859555.1 of Megachile ligniseca. Lineage (NCBI taxonomy): Eukaryota > Metazoa > Arthropoda > Insecta > Hymenoptera > Megachilidae > Megachile > Megachile ligniseca. The sequence goes on along the minus strand of OX243788.1, from coordinate 6,615,487 downwards.
GCCCGATTTAACCGATTTGCCAAAGGAATCGATATTCCATCTCTTCAAGTTTTACAAAATTTTCTTCACTTTTTGCTAAGTCCAATGTATGGTATACAAATTGATGTATTGTTGGAAGTGTTTAGAATATTTTTTTATTGCTATGCAATACTAGTGGGATGTAAGGCAGATTCAAAAGTAGATGTGAAGTGGGAAGACTAGATTTTATTCTCTAAATTTTTCATGTGTAACTCACGGAATTTTTCTTAATAATTTATAGTAATTTTGTAAGTCAGATTAAGTCTTGAGGGCGCCACTGGTGCGCTGTGGCGCCACTTTAGCTGCCATAGGAAAAATGGACACCTGTAGCAATATTTACATTGTAACAGTACTAAGAAACTATATTATAGACATATGTCATATTGTATTCATCACGTAGTAAAACTGCAGTACAACATAATCTTCTTAAATGAAAAATTTGGAAGTAACCTGCAGAGATGAAAATGAGAAAAACTACTATACTTCCTATATTTACTGTATATACAAAAATGTAAGAACTTGTCAATGAAATTTAAACAATTCGTACACGATGAAATTAGGAAGTTTCTAAATTCTTATTAAACCCTTAAGTCTATTAATAAGTAGACCATAATAGAATACGGTTAACCATATGAAACATACAAGTTTGTTCCTGGGAAAGTTTCTAGATTTTCGGACGACCGACTTACGGTCTCACGAGGCGCTTCCTGTTTTACATAAAGGCGTCTCGTGTTTAAGCGCAGATCACCGTGAAACGTTACGATTGGGTGAGAACTGTTTTCCCGTTTGGTTCAGTATAAAAACCGTAAAACGATAAAGTCTGGAGACTGGTTCGATAAAGGGGTGGAATGCGGAACTATTCCAGAAATTGCGTATATGCGTATCAAACGCTTACCACGTAACTAGAATCCCTAATCTTAAAAATATTAACCCTTTGCAATTCAAATTCACTCGGTATATTGCCTATTTCGTAGTTCTTATGAATACTTTGAATCAATGTACATATTGACAATATTCGTGTATTGCCAATATTTCAGGATATTTGTTACTCATATCGAAGTATATCTTTCATTGACCGTGTGAGATTTCTACTGATGATATTAAGATTTTAATCAAGTTTTATGTAACTTGTAATCGTGTAACAGATTCGGTGCAAAAGGGGTAGTTTTTCAATTAAAAAATTTGTCAACTTTCAAGAAGTTTGAACAGTAATAAGGAAGTGATAGACAGGGGTTTTAAACTTAACAAATTTACTATAAAAAATGCAACATATTGCAAGTTTGCGTTGTTTGTAGAGAACATAGGTTTCTAGGTTATAACAAAGATGGCGGCCACCAGCAACGAGAGCAGAAAACTTGAGCAAGTAAATCAGCAAATGTAGAAACATAAAATTTTGTTAGCAGTGGGATTTCGAAAAGGTTTTGTGTATATAAGAAATGAATTGAATTAGTAATGCGTACTCTTCATTCTTCACGTTCTAAGTGGAGAAAGTCTCGATAAAGCTGCCCTATGATCCTGCGAAGAAAAGAAGCTTAAAGCCAAAGAACTCCCACTCGATCGAGGCTTTGATGTTACAAACCGTCACGGTCTAGGAAACGTGGGAATAATAGATGCCGGATTTACACGGTTCGCAGCGCACGAAGAGACTGTTCTTCGGGCCTGCACCGATGCCTCGTTCTCACCTTGTTAGATCGAGTGGAAGAAAGGGAAAAAAAGCCGCTGAACGTCGAAGAAGACCATTAAATTACAATACAAAATGCCAGCTAGTGAAACGTCTAGGATCGTGACTATCGATTGCTGGATGAAAAAGAAAAAACGGCTTAATATAGCCGAGCTACTCGAACGCTCTTGGGTTTCCTGCTAACGATCGCAAAAAGCACCGTTCTCTCTTAATTTACGATCGACACCGAGGAAAATATACACATCCACTGTTCTCTCGATTGATGCGAAATGCCACGATGATGATTGGGAGAAAATTAAATTAGAAAATTTTGCTGTCCGGTGCCTATTGGCATACTTACTCTCCTAATCGCTACAATGGACTCTTTGAGATCTCTTCAAAAATCTGCACATGTGGGGCTGCTGTTTTTATCGAAACCCACTCGGTTTCGTACCACAACTGTTCATGTCGCTGCAGAATAAAAATGAGTGTGAATGCAATAATAAAGAAATCAGTCATAAAACCTTGTAAATAAAATTCCGAACCGTGTAAGACCACATAAATAAATGATGAAACGAACGAGTCAGATAATTACTCCGGAGCGCAAAAAAAAGCACGCCTCGATAAAAAGAGGAAAAGATTGCATTTTATGAACGTTTCCTCGACCTTCGACACTCGAGCGGGCTCTCGCGTCGGCCATAAATCTCGATGCCGATGCGGAGATGGAAACTGGATACACGCACAACGGAAACGCATGAGTCAGTGATGCCTCCGGAGAAAACGACATCGTTGTACGAGTTTATCGTGGAAGCGAGGTCTCTCTACGTGTCGGGTGCGTTGACCCAGCTTACGGTAACCCAGGCCATCCGTGTTGCACCTGCCTCGCGTCGACTTACCGGGATAAAGGGTCGTGCGACCCGAATTGCTTCTTTCTTCCCTTCGCCATTATGGACGCAATCGGTTGCTACATTCTTTACCATTCTTTATGAATGTCAACGAGATGGTCTTTCAAAGCCGATAACACCTGTGTTTTCACGAGTTCATCCTGATTTTTATACCGGGTATAGTGTGTGCATATGTGAACATTTTCAATATTAATCTGATAGAGGACTTAGGTCAGGAAGTTTGCAAGACCATTTTAGGATGAGCAACTTAACTGTTCTATTTAATTGAAAGTTAGGGTAGTTTTGTCCTAGTAAGTGTACTCTTGTCTTGAAAGCAAAAATGATCACTTTTGAACTTCATGTTCTGTACATTGATTAAATTTGAAGAAGTCGATGGTAACACATTGGTAAAACATACTGATGAGTTAATTTAACAATTTGTAAAATACCAAGATCAAAGAGGATCATTCTGTTCTTGTTTAAAATTGTTAATCTCGTCAAAGTTACCCTAACCTAACTTTCACATAAGTTACTTGAATGTGACCAACAGTGATCAAAATTACTCCAATAACTGTGACCAACATCACAATAACCAACTTTAATAATAACCCTAATCTGACAACTATGATCAAACTCTGAACGTTCAGTGCATTATACGATAACGATATGCATCCGTTTTACTTGGTTATCAAGTATAATTCTGAAATAATGTGGTACTTGCGTTGGTTGTATCAGCAATCGTTTACATTGTAAGGGTGAAAACACCAGAAGCATAGTAACGTGCCATTTAATGGTCCCCAGATTGGTCGCATCCTAGCCCCCAGCTACGTTCAATTACACAAAGCGATCGTTACGGTACCGCCCACGTTTTAACTACCTCAACTACTCATGTTGATCGTATTAATCTGCAATTTGCATAGCTAGCTCCATTCAACCGTTCCCTGTTTCTTCCTCTTTGAGAACGTTGAACTTGCTTCTAATCGTGTGGATAGTTGACCGAAGTAAAAAATGTGTAATTTCCTTGATCTGCGGAAGGATTATCTCTTGTGTATTCGGTAAAATGACAAACTTGTGTGTGAACTACGGGTATTCGTACATCTACAAGTTTCTATGTTCCCAAATTGTATCTCCCAATTTGTATATTTTGAAATTTCTACATATCCAAGTTCCTATGTCTCCAAATTCCTACATTCCCCAATTCCTACATTCTCAAATTCTTACATCCCCTTATTCCTACATCCTTAAATTCCTATACCCCCAAATCCCTACATTCCCAAATCTCTACATTCTTAAATATCTACATCCCCAAATTTCCTACATCCCCAAACTCTCCACCCCAAATCCTTGCACCCCTCATAATACATACGTAACAAAATTTCGCTCGTGACGGCGATACAAGGAATCGATCTATAGAGAGACAATCTTTATGGCGGATCAGAAATAGAAGCACCAGCAGCAGGTTCTCGTTTCGCGTTTACCCGTACGCGAGGACCGAGCAACACGCGAGGTCTCCTCTTGACCTCACTTTCTAGAATCCTTTAAGTATATGGCGCCTTCGACTATACGGCTCGTTTATCCATTATCGATGAACCAACGGCGCTTCACTGACACACCACGTGTCTCTACTAACCGAGATATACCGTCGCTGACAGATAAACCATGTCCTCTGTACAGATTGTTCGTGACAGATGCTCTCAACTGTCAAATGTACCTGTCAACCTTACTCCTTCAAGTTGTACATTCGATGTCCCTAGTTATGAACCTCCAATTGTTTGCAATTTGAACGAAACAAGGTTGTCTGAATTTGAAGGTTTATTTGGACGAAAATATGGGCTATCAGTTTGTATATTTGTTCGAGGGTCAGAGGGTCAGCAAGCTGAGGTTAGGGAAGGTTTAGGCTACTTGTGGAGGCTGACTTGAAGCTTGAGAAAATTATGTGCAACACATATTTTTCTGAAGAGTATTATTGGTTATACTGAGTGACATAGGCTTATTAATTAGAATTGGTAACTTGCATTGTAATTATTATCACTTGTATCATTACCTTGCTAACTGTATTTGCTCACGAATTTGAAGTATACCCGATCTGTACGTTTCGAAGAAGTAAATCTGAAGAAATTCTAATCACAGTGAACGTCTTAATCCTCCTGTTCTAATCGTTTCAGATCTGGCGCAGATCCGAGCACTCGTGGAGTCGACGGGGATGCTGGGAGGCTCAACCTGTCCATCTTGCGAGATGCCGTTCGATAAGGGGAAGAAACGTCGAGTAATCGACTCGTGCGGCCACGAGCGTTGCTATTCCTGTCTGTTCCGCAGCGAAGCATGCCCGTTTTGCTTGCACGCCGACTTCAACGACGACGACGGCCTGGAGGGACCCTTCAGGGAGGGGTTCACCGACTCTTCAGGGCCCGTGTCCATCCTCGCGCCCACGGACGGCTGGATCGATGAGTCATCAACGGTGAACTCTCTCTGCGGCAGCCCCAGACCTCGTACGAAAGTCACCACGAGAGCCAATCTTCCGTCACGAGTCATGCACGTAAGCATCATCATCGTCGAGTAACACTTTCCAAACGGGATACAACTCCAAATGTCGCGTATTCTCCAAATCGTTGTTTGATAACACCTTCATATGTTCGATATGCGACTCGTGCCTAATTGTCGGTCAATGGTTGTTTATCATGTTTTTTACTGCACTGTAACTTTCACCGGACAATTTTTAAGGCTACGGATGTTTATGATATGTACTCATAAACGTATCACGTAATCTGTACCAGTTCATGAATTACGCGATCTTTTTTATTTTTACTGCCCTAAATAAATATACGCCTGTTGAGCAGTTGAATGACTCTTTCACTTTTGAGAAAATTTATTATCATTGGTAACACAATTTTATAAAAAATAAAAAAAATAAAATATTTTGTATTTTGTGCAGCAGCGAGAGTCTGACGGTAGTGTTTCTTCTTCGGGGTTGGCCAAGGGCCTGAGGAACAAACCACCGGCACTGCCCGAGTCTTCTCATAGCCGGCAGAAGCTTCAAATGATGACGCAAAGTATGTAAACAACCCACAAACTTTTATAACAAGAATCTTCCCTAGGGATATATACCCAAATTATAACATCAAAATTCACAGGTTGTCCCACCCCGCCAAATCAGCGGAAAAGGTTCTTTCTGAATCCGAAAGTGCTCAGGAGTTCGTTCGTACCCCAAAGGTCGTCCAGACGTGCCTGCTCCCCTGAACCAGCTACCAATGACAACCCATCAGCCCTGTCAGGTAAGATTCAATTCCAGACAACAACATTCACTGCTTAACGATAGAATATACAAGGATCAGGGACATAGCTTGAACTAATTAATGATGGACATAGCTTGGATGGCCTCGTCCTGGGAGGGCAGGTCAAGATGGCCGGGTGTAGTGCTGGGGAAAATCAAATCGTTGTGGAGCAACAGCCAGGGGACTGCGAACGATGGGTTGAACCAGCTCATCGACTCGAGGAGCAAAGTCACAGGCAGGACACTTATAGAATCGAGTGTGCATTGTCGTGTTCAGACTTCATTACGTTGTGCTTGATTACCGAGAACACTTCTCGGATACACCTTTTTGCTCCCTTCGGCACTAGGGTTTTCCTGTTTCCTGCACCTTTCGTAGAGCACTTTAGAAGCATGTTTTCATCGTCCACGTTTGGTGTGCAGCACGAGTTTTCTATTTCAGCAAGCAGTGACCGGATTCCAGTAGAGATTTTGTGTTGCATCCTTTGTCAAATGTCCACTTGTGGAGTACTTAACGAGATTTTGTGATGTTCAGATGACGAAGGCGGCTGCGTGAAGCCCCTGTCCTCGAAGACCAGGAAATCCTCGCAGTCGGACCTCTACATGAGGCTGGGACTCCTTCTGGGTTCTAATCACACGAGGGCAAACAGCAGCGTGGACACCACGGACCTGCCAGGTGTCTCGAATCGTGCGGGTCCAGGTGCGTGCCAGTCGAGGGTGCCCATTCAAGGTCACGACAGCTCGGCGGCATCCTTCAGCAGTCTGACCAGCTTCGAGACGCAAACCTTGGCCTCGACCAACACCAGTCCGGTGTCCACGTTGACGGGAACGTCCAGCGAAGCTGAAGCGGCTGCGGCGCTGAGATGCCCCATCAAGCCCAAGACGAAAGTCAAGGGCAAAAGCAAGTCTAGAGACTGTGACAGCGCTGGGAGCCTAGCTTCGATATCCACGTCGGTGTCCGCGTCCACGTCCATGTCGATGTCGATGTCCGTCTCCGTTTCGGGACTGTCCAATGGCAGCTCGAGCCCGTTAACTCCTAGAAGACATTCCGTGAACGCCTCGCAACCTGGCCAGAGCGACGAGCTCGGTCAATTTAAGAACAGACGGTCCTGCGCTAGGAGGTCGGCCAGGGCTGGCAACTTGAAGGGGACTGTTGACGCAAAGTGTAAGATTTGATCATCTTTAAATTTCCAAATGTCCACAAATCCTCAGAGTTTCAGTTGTTCAATCATTCCTAAATAATGCATATCTAACACAAATTACTTCAATTGCAGTACGTTTCGTGCAACACCACGCGACACAGTTAACCCTGAAGCCCCTGTTCTTCGAAGTACCTCTCCTCGAAACCGACCCTCTCTTCACCGGTCGCCAATGGCTGCTGCAAGAGCTGGAGTCGGTGGTGAACGGTTCCAGTCCCGGAGTACTAGTCTCTGGATCGCCTGGAACCGGAAAGACTGCGCTGGTTCTGCAACTGGTGGAACATAGCTGTTTCGGAAGAAGGCGGGAACAGCCCCTTTCGTTGGAGATCAGCGAGGAGGCTGAAGAGAAAGAGAAACCGATCTGCACCTCGGCGTTGCAGGCCAGCATCCGCTATACGAACGAGAAGGTGATTCTTCAAGGTCCGATTGTTGAGATGTCTTTAATTCGATGTTAATTAAATGACGATTTACAGGTTCGAGAATTGGCCTCACACGTGGTGGCGTATCACTTCTGCCAGGCGGACAATAATAGCACATGTCTGGTACCGGACCTGATTCATTCGTTAGCGGCTCAACTTTGTCAGGCGCCTCAGCTGATCTCTTACAGGGAGTACTTGCTCTCTGAACCTCACATTCAAGGCTCTCTGTCGCAGAGAGAGTGCACTGTTGACCCCGACCTCGCGCTTTCCAGAGGCATCATCGAACCTCTGTGCACCCTGAAGAAGATGAGCAGACTTCCCGATACTAACATGGTACGATAAAAATAGATTCATCGGTTTAGATTCATCCATTTAGTTAGGTTAACAGTAGGTTGCTAAATGAAATCATCTTCAGGTAATATTAATCGACGCCGTATGCGAAGCTGAGTACCACAGACCAGACAGAGGCGACACCATAGCGTCATTTCTGATGAGGCACGCTCCCAACTTCCCCAGCTGGCTGAAGATTGTCTGCACAGTGAGGACGCAGCTTTTGGAATGTGCCAAACAGCTACCGTACACGAGAGTCTCGTTAGACCGGGCCTCGAACGACAACAGCGGAAGTAACGTCACCAGAGACCTGTCCGACTACATAGGCTACAGGCTAGCTCAAAGTCCAGCCATCCAGACGAACGTGACAGCGTCGGTGAACGGGAAGAGCGAGTCTTCGTGTAGCGCGAATCAAACGAGATTCGCTTCGCATCTGCTCGCACTAGCCAGAGGCAGCTTTCTCTTCGCGAAGCTGACGCTCGATCTTATCGAGAGTGGACACTTGGTGGCTAAATCAGCCAGCTACAAGGTGAGCTACCCAGATCGTATCTGTACGCTTTCACGACGAATGAAAGAATCCAGAGTGTGTCGTTTACCCTGAGGAACGCTCGATTCACGTAACGTTGTGTTCCAGGTCCTGCCGGTTTCCCTGGCACAGATCTTTCAACTGCACTTCAACCTGAGGTTCCCTACCACGACCTCCTTCGACAGGGTTCAACCTTTGCTAGGTGTCTGCCTGGCAGCCCTCTATCCGCTCACTCTGCCGGAGATCTTCTACTCCGTCAACTCCTTGAACACGAACCACTTCGTTTCGTGGGAGGATTTTCTACAGAGATTCAAAGTAAGTGTTTAGAAACTTGTGTCATAATAATTTTCTATCGAATGCTCTAACTCGATTCGTTGTTCCGCTATCGCTGGAGGATGAACCACGTAAGTGTCATCATTTATACTCGAAAGTTTCAAGGCTAGAGCTAACCCTAGCAATGTGTAAAAGTGAAAGACGTTCCCAGCTTATCCAGCAGGGAAATATCGAGATTAGTACCTTTCGCAAGAGTCCGCCTATTTGATGTACAACAGCAGTGTGATATTGTATCAGATGCTCTCTGGATTCCTCGTGAAACGACTGGACAACACGTACATGTTCTTCCACCCGTCGTTCAGGGAGTGGTTGATGAGGAGGGATGAGGGAGAGTCGACCAAGTTCCTCTGCGATCTGAGATTAGGTCACGCGGCCATTGCGTACAGGCTGTCCCGCCTTCAGGCACCGTTAGACGGCGACAAGGCACTGGAACTAGGTCACCATATCCTGAAGGCGCACGTCTACAGAGGCGTAGCTCCGTGTTGGCCTTCTAGGGACCTGCAGGTAACTACCTGTTCCATTTGCATACTCCGTCCTTACGTGATTACTAAATGTCACACCATGAACAGGCGATCTGGTTGGCCTCGTCGACGGAATGCGTCTCGTCCGCGCTCTGCACGCTCCGGAACATCTACAGCCCGAATGTGAAGGTGTCGAGGTTGCTTTTGCTGGCAGGAGCATCTCCGAATCACATCACCGAGTACCTGGGCAACGCCCCGGCCCTTTGTATGTACGCCCACGAGGGTTCTGTGGAGATGGTGTCGTTGCTGTTAGAGTTCGGTGCCGATGTGGAGCTGACGAACAGCCAGGGCTGCACGGCACTCTCGTTGGCGGCCTCGCGTGGTCACTGTGACGTAGTCAGAAGGTATGATCATCGCAGTCAGATTAGCAGAATGAGGCTAACAAACTAGCAATATGTCTAAACGAATATCAAAACGATCAGGTTGGCCGCAGCTGGAGCATCCTTGGGTCACACAGACATGGCTGGGCAGTGTCCCCTGGTCCACGCAGCGAGACACGGTAGATTGTCAGTGGTTGGTTATCTACTGGCCTGCGATTGGGTGGTTCCACCCAGCGAAGCCGAAGCAGAAGGATCTCAAGAGATAGGTCGAGAGGAGGCTGCCCAACAGGCTGTCGTCGCAGCGGCAGCCCAGGGACACGAGTCCGTAGTAGAGTACCTGTTAGACATGGCTGAAGTGATCGTGGACCGTCCCGACACCCTGATAGGCGAAACTGCCCTAACCATCTCCGCCGCAAACGGATCGACAGCCACTGTCTCAGCTTTATTAGCTCGAGGAGCTAGTCCAACTGCAGTGAACGCCAAAGGCCTATCCGCCTTAATGCTAGCTGCCAGGGAAGGTCACTGGGGTACTGCCGAAAGACTTCTTCAAGGTACGTACATCAATCGAATTGATCGATGTTCATAAACATTCATAAATACTTTGTATTCAGGTACCCTGTCCACAAGTACCGACAGCCTTCTGGACGATGCAGTGTCCCTGCTGGACCAACGTGACCCTGCAGGTCGCACCTCGCTGATGTTAGCCGCCTCTGAAGGTCACACAAACCTTATTGAACTCTTCCTCGATAAGGGATCGGCATTGGAAAGCAGGGACAAAGAAGGACTCACTGCTTTGTGCTGGGCCTGTGTTCGGGGTAGGCTTGCTGCCGTGCAGAATCTCATCGATCATGGAGCCGATGTTAACACCAATGACAATACTGGCAGGACTCCGTTGGATTTAGCTGCGTTCCAGGTAGGAAGGGGACTATCTTATGAAGGGCTGTTCTGATTATGACTATGAGCATTCTGTGCGTTGCTGGAAAGATGGAGGAAGAAGTCGTAATGCACAAGGAGAGTTAGGTCACATATTAAACCTTCGAATATAAAATATCCAGATGTTAGACTTCCTCACCATATAACTACCTATGACTTCATCAATAACAGTCCCTATGGCATGTGTAACATACGGATGCATAAATAAACCTAGTCTTCCCAGTAACGCATACATTCAACGTGATCAAATCTCCAAACATGTCGGTCATATAACGAATGTTCCAGGGCAATCCAAAGCTCGTACAGCTGTTGTTGGAGAAAGGTGCAGCGGTGGAGCACGTGGACCTCCACGGAATGCGTCCTCTGGACCGAGCTATCGGATGTCGGAACATACTAGTAGTTCAATGTTTCCTGCGTCGTGGTGCAAAGCTAGGTCCAGCCACGTGGGCAATGGCCGCCGGCAAGCCCGACGTTCTTCTGATCCTACTGAACAAGCTTCTGGAGGACGGGAACGTGCTGTACCGAAAAAATAGACTGAAGGAGGCGTCGCATAGATACGCTTACGCTCTAAGAAAGTTCCCAGCGTCCCCCGAAGAGGACTGCCAGGGACAGGAGCAGGGTCACATGATGTTGCAGCTGCAGACGTTCGCGCAACTTCGGCTGAATTTCTTGCTCAATCTCAGTCGATGCAAGCGCAAGATGAACGTGAGTTTCTGAACATCACCAGACAGCATACGTGTGTACATGTAATTGAATGTTATTTATTTGAACAGGAATGTGCGGAAGCAATCGAGCTCGCTGACGAGGCTCTCAAAGTTCGATCTGTGTCTTACGAAGCGTTTTACGCGAGGGCAAAGGCGCGCGTCGACTCAGGATTGCTGGAGGACGCATTGTCCGACGTGCAGGAAGCGTTGCAGATGGCGCCGTCCCAAAACCGACAGGACCGACGCGTTCTCCTCGCTTTGAGGGAGGAAATAATCTCCCGATTGGACGGAGCGGGCACCAGCAAGGGATCTGAACCCACCTGTAGATCCCGGCTTCGAGCGTCGGTCGATACCCTCACGGAACTGTAACGTCCCCTTTATGGCGGGAAATTCAAATGACTTAAGACGATCCCCGTTTTACGTGGGAAAACGATAGAACAATCGAGGAACAGTTTTGTGTTGAACGATTTCTCGAGAAATCGAAGCTTATTTAACGATTCGTTGCGTACGTTGTATGTACCCGAAGAAATATTCCTTCTCCTTGCGTCTCCGCGCGTCAAGGGCTTAATACTGTTTTCTCTGTGCAATTGTATCACATGTTAGGATGGTTTTTTTTGTACGTTTCATTCGATTCCGAATCGAATACAGAGTATATATATATTATAAATATTTGTATTATATTACGCGTATGAAAATTGGTTTCTAGTGTCATTGTAATTTAATGAAAGTTATTTAATTGTTGCTCTTTATCTCCTCTCTGTATCTCTCAGTATTTCTCGTTAAAAGAAGAGAAGATCGATAGCACGGTGCGAAAGGCGCCGAGTATCGATGTATTTAATTATAATGCACTCGCTTGCCAAGCATATTTAGTACACCTATTTCCCTGTAATCGACAGTCGCAATTCGATCGGACCTATTCGCATGGGCTACTATTTGTCTCTGCCTTGGTGCACAGAGGTTCAAAAATAAACGAACTTTTTACCAAAAACTCTGCTTCTTTTCCTAACCCTTTCAGAAGGAATTACAAGGATTCGTTAAACTCGTCTTTATTGTTCGAAATATCGGGCCATCTTCGGAGAACATTTGTCCCTTTACTTTAGTGTACATTGATTAGAGAAAACTCGTAAAGTGCGTTTATTGATGCGCTGAAGACATTATTGCGAAAGATAAACTTCTAATCTAACATTTCTTTAAACCCATGACGCACCTATTGCGTCCGGCGACAACCGCAAATCATAAGGAAACAAAATAGAATTTTTTGTTCTAATAAAATGAAGAGAAGTGCTCTCGCAAGCCTGTCTTCGAAAACAGTGAATAATAGTTTAATATCCTCGAGAGTTAGTACCGAGTCACGGATTTTGGTCGTAAGCTCGCCGCAATCGCGGCCATTTTTAAGTACACTTTAATCTATTACGTATTTAATATCGCAAGAATAAATATCTCGAGATTCACACGATCTCCGGTATCGATTTCGTCAATTGTACATGTTAATTGCTTTCACGAATCTTTAAAGCGTATGGAAGAGACAGTCCGCGTGTAACTTCGATTTCGTCGAAATATTATATGAATTTATCATGCTAACCACGTGCGAACATATTCGCAACGATCCTAAATGCAGCGTATTTGCAAAAAGAGCTTCGCGTCCCCGATCGGAACGAAATCTGTCGGTGTGTAATCGTCTCGTGGAGATAGAGGATTCGTTCTCTGTTGATTGTCAGCTGGGTGTTCATTTTTAATGAGCTGCGAGGGAAGAACGAGCACGAAGACGAGGCAAGAACGCGATACGGTTCGTGTGAAGTGCGTGGACGGGACAACAGAGTGTCGAAGACATCACAGAAGCACGCGATTCGAGGCTAGTGAGCCTTGTTGTAGGTGTCTTTGTTTTGGTAACCCTGCACGTAACCGGATTGATCGGCCAGATCCTTTCGACCAGCGATTCCTTTGCCTCTTCCGGCCTCGTCGAAACGTTGCTTATGGGATCCTGTGTACTTGCTGACGTCCGTCAGTCTGTCCACCGTGGACGCGGCTTTGCCTGCCTGCAAATTAAATTCTTCTTTCAGTAATTTTCATCATTTTGCAAATGACACAACTCATTTTTATTCAAAAATAATAGGCAGAAAACTTCTGCATGTATTAGGTTGTCACATAATAACCATGATTTAAAAGTTTTGACATAAATATGAATTTGACAGAGTATTTTACTAGCAGACAATTTTGCAAAGATGGCGTTATGTGACTGCATGGTTACATGATTATGGGTCCTGAGTTCCTTGAGTTTTGAGTGAGTTTTCACAAGGGTACGATTTAATGAAATGTAGGATTCAAATGGTAAGCTCACAATGCAAGCTCACATCGTAACATCGCAATGTAGCTAGTTAAATTGTAATTACTAGGTTGCTGCATTTTAAGTAACTGATTTCGAAACATGGAAATCGTGGCATGATTCGATGACACTTATTGCAGTTCGATGATACTGCATTGCAAAATAGCGTTCATATATAAACCTGAAGATTACAATTTAATGAAAATGATCACCTGAATATTATACAAAATTATATTCGTATAAAATGACTAGTAAAATAAATTGCTCGATGGTACTTGAAACACATCAAGTTTGATCATTTTGACCATGAACATAGTCGAAGAAAAATTTAACATAGCCAAGATGGTTAATAATGAACTAATTTATTAAAACTTGAAAATATTTAGAAATTGAAAAATTGTTAAAGCATATGTTCAAAGAAAATCTACGTTGCATATGTAAAAGGAAATGACATATGTCCCGTGTAAAGAATATTGACGAAACGCTTATGTACATAGTCGTTTCCATGAAACTTTCAGAGTTAAATTGATATGTCATACGTGTTATTTTACGTTACCTACATGTCATCAAATCGTGTCAGACTTTCCATGTCACAGAACTGATTTAATATAGGACAGTCATCATTTATAAAAGTTAGAAGATTTTTGAAGTATAACCTAATTTTTTATAATTATTATTGTTGAAGATTATCTAGAATTAGAAGTATCTTGTTGAAGATTATCTGGAAGTATCTTTCGGTAGATAATTAAATTCTATTCTAGTATTAAATAAATACTACTTTAGTACTAGATAACTAAATTCGATTACTAAATAATTCTATTATAAGATGAAACTATTTCTAAATATTTGTCATGTCTATAATTTCTATTAAAAGATAAATATTTCATCTTCCTCAACATTGACAATTCCGATTGCATCGAAGGCCAATGTTGAAACAAGATAACCTGCATATTTACACAATACATATCTCCGATAACTATCATAACTACATCTAAACAATTTCCTACTCGCTAAACATTTCCACGAAATGCATAAAACTCTATCTTCGCAGTTTCTAAGTTCGTTAACGCAATTAACGTGGGCGCCCTGAATCAATTGAAGATTTGTCAGCGTAAATAATGTCCCGTCATCGTAAATCGTTGATATCGATGACAAGGTCGCGAAATTAAACGGGCTATGTCCTCTGCAGAAAATCGTGGGTGAAACTTATAGACATCGATCAACCTTTGGCCATGTCCTGTATTCGTTTTACCATTTACGAATAAACAATGGAGCTATAAACGGCGTAGAAAGTTGTCAAGTGTTCCTCAAACGAATGACAGCAAAATGCACCGATGGCGGGAAAATTGAAATCTTACAATATTCATTGCAAAATAAAATATTCGATTTAGTCTGAAAGTCGCGAACTCTTATGGAATTAATTTTAGTTCAAACTTTAAATTTTAATTTCAATACGAGGAAGTTACTTACAGCCCCAGCGCCGCTACTAACTCCCGGAGGACCACAGTTCGCCATTTTCTTCTTCATCTCCGTCAAATCGACCTTCTTGCTCTTGGCCAACTCTTCCAAGAACGCTTTGTACTGTTCGATGCCCAGCTTCATAGATCTATCAAACGATGTGTAATGTAAAATATTTTCAAGAATGTACCGTTTAACCCCTTAACCTACAAATTTTTCGGCAATTACGTCAAAGCCACCTACTGCAGTGTTAAGATAAATGAAGAACGTTGAAATATTTTAGATCTTCGGTTACACAAATTACAATTAAAACTCCATCTCTATGCAAAAGGTGCGTCACATGTGAAGTGTAACGTGCGTCATATTTGAACTGCAACATGCTTCACGTCATAAGTCAAGGGGTTAATTCTTCCAACAAATAAAATTGAAAATACTTGTGTTTCTTAAAGTAGATCCCTGTATCGGTAGTGGTGATCTTCTTCCCATCGATCACCTTGGCTTGCTTCATCCACTTATCGCTCTGGCTGAGGGTGATCAGCTTCCCGTCGCTTTTCGAGTCACCGAATTTCGAGAACGCTTTGAAATTTGCCAAAAAGCTGCCCGACTGGCTGGCGCCGGGGCTGTTGGGCGCCGAGCATCCGGCCTCATCCTCCATCTTCAAGTTCGACGTTTTTGTCGTCACCGCTTCTTCGCTGTTTTCGTTGCTGGCACCGTTTTTCTCCTCCTTAACCTCGTTTTTCTCGGACTCGACGTTCTCTAACTTCGTGCCGTTTTTCTCGGGTTCCGTGTCTGTCTTCTCCGCTTGCATCCTTGCACCTGAAATTTTGATGGACACATGTCTACCAGAAGAATTTTGAACCGAAACAACTTTGAAATACAAGAATTTTGAACCAGATGAATGCTTATGTCATTTTAGACACTTGTATTATGCAATTTTGTAGATGTAGGTATGAGGACAGTGGTGGTCAACCTATGACGAAGACTTTTTTTGTTGAATGAAGGACCAAACAAATTTTGAAGCAGAATTTTGATCCAAACAAATGTTTACGTAATTTTACATACTTGTGTGATTATGTAATTTTGCAGATATTAGAAAAGTGGTGGATCTATAACTTCTAAAATTCCCAAACTATTAAAACTATCTAATTACCGAAGTATAAATGAAACCTTGCAATATTCTACAGTTAAAAATCCACGTCGCACAAAAGGGTTCCGCCATTGTATTAGGGTCAGGTTTAAGTAAAAGAGAAAAGAAAATGAACTGCTCGCGTGTATGCCTGCGTGATGTTTCACACCTGGATGACGTATTGGGGTCAAGTAACGTGAGCTATCGATTTAACATAATTCCCGTAGGCGCTCCCATAAAATTGACACTTATGTTTTAATCAGAGATTAATGAGATACCGAAGAGTGCATTATCGTTACGTAAACGACTTGATTTAAGGTAAACGTAATCTGAACTGTTCTTTTTCTCCTCTAACCACAAGTATAATATTTCATGACGATCTTCAGGAAGTCTTGTCGTTAACGACGTTCCTTAATGGAGGTAATTATTATCGAGAATGTTTAAAAAAGTTGAGTTACAGAGAGTTGGAGAGTATCGGTTCGTTTGAAGGTCGATTGCTTTGTGCTTACTAGGGCGATTGTCAATGAAAGCTTCGTAGATACAATGGAGCTTTCATTTAACTTTCTGTTCAATATTGGACAGTACTCTATTTTCACTTATTTAGCTCGATTGTAGGATAACGAAAATTGTCACTTTGTAGAATACTGTTTTTTATAGAGTAATATGTGCTGTGCGACGTTACTGTTTGAGATTTGAGAAATTAGGTTTTCGGAAATTTGAGGATTTCAGAAGCTGAAAATTTGTGAATTTGTGAATTACGACGCGTAGTAATTCGACGAGTTGAAATTTCAAAGCGTAGTAACTCGACGCGTAGTAACTCGACACGTTGTAATCTCAACACGTAGTAATTTGACGCGTTATAATCTCAACGCGTAATAACTCGACGCGTTGCAACCTCAACGCGTAGTAATTCGACGCGTTGTAATTTCTACGCGTAGTAACTCGACGCGTTGTAATCTCAACGCGTAGTAACTCGACGCGTAGTAATTCGACGCGTAATAATTCGACGCGTTGCAATCTCAACGCATATTAATTCGACGCATCCCAACCTCAACGCGTATAAATTCGACGCATCCCAACCTCAACGCGTATAAATTCGACGCGTAGTAACTCGACTTACAATCTAAACTCGTATCTCAACGCATGCTGATCGCACCGCGATCTAACTCGACAGACATTAATCTTGATGCATTACAATCTCAACGTATTTTCATTTCGACGCCTTATATCACCCCGCATTAAATCACCAGCACTACCACCTATAATCCGAACTTTATTACTTCCTCAATTTTCCGATCTCCCTCGTCACAAGATTACTCTCCCACTTTAATATCTCGAGCGACTATTCGCAATTCATCAAACGAAATTACACGCGTAACATCCACTATCATTTCAGAAATTTTTCCATCAAGAAGTGGAACGAAATCGATCCAAAAAATGGGGACGCTGAACTGATGAACCTAATCTCCTGCAGTTTCTAGTTACTTCCGCAAATTACAATTTCTAATCATTGACCCCGATAATTTGTACCAATGTCAATTTCAAGGACGAAAATTGTAAATCATTCAATAGATTAATTTTTTAATTGCATTAGAAAATGAGATCTTACGCGAGTAAAATGTGTGACGTAAAAATGGCGGTGTATCGGCAACAGATAATCGATTAAATCATAATCGAATATAGATTGCAAACGATCGCTATCACAGGTGAGTTGTACAGAAGCAGTTATAGAATACTATGGAGAGAAACGTTGTTATTTCATGACTATAAATAGAGATTACGACGACAGGCGCGTGAACGCAATTAGCGAGGAACAGGAAGCGGGGAGTCGATTAAGTAATAGTCATCAGGTGTCGAAGAGTAACACGTGTCGAATGACATACGAATTTCTGCCACGTCTCTTCTTATATCTTTAATTCCCGACAGATCAACAGGCATTTCTATATTTATAGATCGCTCATTCGTCTGTTATTCGACTTCGCGTGTGTTCCAACGATTCTAGGAACTATTTCCACCATTCATTTGTGTCCATGAATTTTCGGTTGTGTACGGTTTTTTGTTTAATTTTGTAGCTTCTAATGTTTATAACATTAGTCATTTAAAATTGAGTAGCAAAATTGAGAAATTAATATTCTTAAGTCTTGTTAACATTCTTAATAATATATTAATTCTTGTTAAGAATATAATTCTCGTAGATTCTTGTATTTTTCCGAAAATGTAAGGCGTTAAATTTAGGAATTACATAATTATATCTTGCAAACGATAAGATAATGGTGCCGTAACTCCTACGTCCACTTCCACTGCAATTAACTGACAGAAGCTCCTGCATTTAGCACATTAACATAGTTTATCAAGAATACTAACAATTAATTTCTACGAACAAATGTTTCATTTACCACGTTTAGTAACATAATTTTACGATAATGTACAGAATCCTCCGATCTTAACTTTACTCCCGAGACAAATACGAGAGATTCTCAAAGACAAATATCAAAATATCACCGCAGTTGCATACTAATAGCACAATAGTAACTCTAACAACACAATATTAACCCTAATAGCAAAATTACAACAATAAACCACGTAAATATTTCACAGAAGGTTTCAACTCACCTCAGTTAAAACCAAGAGAGATATTCAAGAAAAATTTCGAAATGCAGCTAATTGTAATGGCTTCGAATCACTGCGACATCGTTCGACGTAGATTCTAGTTCCTATCTTTTGTATCGAGCAACAATACCGTGAACAATTCCACTGATCTTTCGCGAGAGGCAGAAACCAGCGGATGACGGAAGAGAACAGAGAACACTGGTTTGTGTACAAGTTGAAAAGCTGTTGAATCTGTGCCGCAGGGCGCATGTGTTATATCGATCTCCCCGTTCAGGGAGCATACAGACACCCTTTCAATACATCCCTGAGACTGCGTTTTTCACCCTTGCCCGAAACGAGACCCCACAGGGTTCAATTCCGGCAAAACGATTCGGTTCTGCACGAACGATAAAATGTATATAGGAGTCTGAAGGATAAAACTGATAAGAATTGCGTATTTCAGTATTTTACGATGCATTGTACTTTTAATTATTTCAGAACGAAAATAGAGATGAACGAGTTCAAGATTTTGACTTAGGTATTTGGGGAGGAATGTGTTATGACATGTTCGCAGAATAGGTATACTTAAACCCTAATTTATATCAAGTTTTGAACTTGACAAATCTGAGTGTCCATGAACCCTAGAATCCTCACATTTTAATTTTGAACAAACTCTGAGTTTATGTAAACCCTGATTTCCTATAAATTTTGAACTTGTACAAATCTGTGTACCTGAACCTTAGCATCCCCACATTTTATTTTTGATGAAACCTTAAGTATACTGAAATTTCCTACAAATTTTGAACTTGTACAAACCTAAGTGTCCCTGAACCTAGAATCCCCACATTTTAAACTTGACCAAGCCCTAAGTTTACCTAAACCCTAATTACCCCCAAATTCTGACCTTGTCCAAATCTTGAATGTGCCAAATTCTAATTTCTTCCAAATTCTGACCTAGTCCAAATCCTAAGTATACTTAAACCCTAATTTCCCCCAAATTCTGAACTTGCCCAAATCCTACAATTTCCATATTTTAAATTTGACCTTGAGAATACTTAAACTCTAATTTTCCCCAAATTCTGACTGTGTCCAAATCTTGAATGTGCCTAAACCCTAGAACCCCACATTTTAAATTTGACCGAGTCCCAAGTATACCAAACCCTAATTTCCCCGAAATTCTAAGGTCCTCCCTATTATCTCTCGAACCTCATAAGATTCTATCTCTCGTAGTACTTTCTCTAGAAACCACCGAAATAATTAGCATGTTTCACAATTTCAAATATCATCCAGTCAACGATAAATTGCAATCTCTCGAACGCCTGTTATCTCCAGTTCGTCCACGTCTCTGTCCGCGTTCTGTTTGAACTAAACACGCGACATTCGTTATCGTTGCAATGTTTCTGTCCGGCTTTATATTCGGTCATTACGTCAACGACATAAATAGATGTTGTCCGAAACAGACCTGTCAAACAGATGCTACTTGAATGAAAACCACGATATTAATAATTCTAGGACGTTCACCGAATGCGTGCTTTGATACTAATCGAACTATTTCGATGTCAGACGTGTCTGGTTGAAAAAGTATTTTTAATGATGTGAATCACCTTCTAATTTATAGTCACTCACAACTGCAGTCTCTCGAATTGTACATCGATCGATTAGGCTACTGCGATTTAAACTGCCGGCACGTTCATCACCGTGATTCCAGTCTGGATGAGACTCAGAACGAAACTGAACTTACTCTGCCACCCGACGCCAACATCCCCACTTTGTGAAACAGAAACACCTTCGGCTCGTTGTTATAGATATCACCTACTTTCTTCTGTACACGAAAATCATTATTTTATCGCGTTTAACAAATTAGCCCTTTCGAAAGGTGACTCATATGACTTGGTTTAACTTGAAATTAATATTTCGTAAATTTTGCACTCGAAGTTTTTGCAAATAGGAACTTGAAACTTTTTAGGTAACTTTTAGGAAGTTTATATAAACTGCGAATTCAGGATTTTACTAACTTAGTCTCAGTTGCAAACATTGCTTAATATTCTTGTGGTAGAATATTAAAGTAGCAGAAACAAGAAAGGAATAGAAGAGTAATAAAATTTTTAATGCTTGTCGTAATTTATGTTTTCTACGTCAGTGTACAAATTTTCTACAAAAATGATTTATTAAATATTGAAAAACAGCAATTTTAAAAATGTGAAGGAGAATTGTTTAACAAAATTTTCCGTGTACGTTATTTGCATGATGTTCAGTATGCAAATATATTCAGCACGATTTATGTCTTCAACTTTTCTTTATGAATTATTTATTCAGCGATCAGGAAATATCAATCAGGAGTTTGTTTAGCGGTGTTTCTGGTCCTGAAGATGTTTGTCTCTTTTACGTAAGGGGTTGAAGTCTCCTGGTTGTAAAACCGTCGATGTGCAAACAGAATCGACTTTCGGGGACACCTTGACCCCATTCTCGTGAATGTCGGATGAGTCTAAAGTTGACATTTCTACGTCCAAGTAGTATGACTCAACAACTCGTCACACGAGTTAAGTAGCTACCCTTGTCGAACCGATTTCATTGAGGGAAGCTTGTGAATGAATATTTGATGCAATAACAGTTAGTCGATTTCAAGCGTGAGAATGATAACATGCTATAGAATTACTCTATATTCGTATAGAATGCTATGAATTGCTTTAACAGAACCCTGAAAAGATGAAAAATTTTTGTGAAGATTTTTATCAACAATGTGTTAAAAGATTTGTGTATTTGCTTTTTATTTTGCAGGTCTTCACATTTTTCAAGTCTTACATTTAACAATATTTGTCATTTTAATTGAAAACATTCTGGAAACCTCATTTTTGCAATTGCAAAATTTATATTTTTGTGCGAGATGGCTGGAAACGTCAGTAGTGCCATATAGCGGTCAAAAGTGAAACTACCAAAATAAAAAATTTGGTTTTCCAGAAGAATTCAGAACTTTCACGGTTTGCTGATGGTCGCAAATTATTTTACAAAGCCAAAAAATATCTTTACAAGGCAAAATATTCGAAAATAAAAAAATTATAAGATAGCAATTATCGCAACTAAGCTCATATTACAATTTTTGGATTTATCGACTTTTTCGGGTTGTCAAGGCTTTTGGAACACTCTAAAGTTAATTAGTATTGTTTTCCGAAGTAATTTAATGCATAAATATCAAGGAAATCAATATTAATTGATTTTTTAAAAATTGTACTTGTGGCGCCATCTCTCCGGCGAACGGGGTGAACTACACACTTTTGAAACACTACTTTAATTAGTTCCTACTTTCCGCCACTAGATAGCGCCACTGTCGCCTTCGTAACTAACTTGTAGGTAAAGTCAATCCCTGTTCTTTAGATGAAGTCAATTTGCAATTTTATAACTTAATACCAAAATTCTTCTGTTGTTAAATATGACATCCCCTTCGTAAATAATCAGTCATTGCTAAAGCATTAAAAATATTCATTATCAAACATTAATTAATTTGTAATAAGAATTTGAAGTTTGTGCGTTTCAAAAGTTACACTACTGTAAAGTATAAAAAGAAGATAAAATCTTTAAAATTATTAATTACAATACACGCCGCAATTTCATAATGGTACATTTATAAAGTACCGCTTTACATTGGCCCTTATTAAGCATAAAATTAGGTGTTTTAACTTTTTACATTCTCTTTTCTTTGTATTATCTTTTTGGAACACTTTCAACATTCGCCACGAGATGGATATCAAGAATATCTTTCTCGTTAGACCTCGTTCAGGCGTAAGTTTCTATATATGTAATCTTTGAAAATGATATTAGAGGCGTCTAAGGCACAGTCTGCTAGTTTCCCTTACTGATGAGTCCGCACTAGCAGAGCTTTGGGACGGAATTCCTCCCTTTTACCCTCCCATCAATAAATTCCCTCCAACCACACGTTACCTTAATGCTGTTCCGAGATGGTGTGGTTGTTTTTGAGGATGAAAGAAACAAAATAATAATTCCATAGGTGTTTGTTGGGTTGGCCGCTTGTGATGTAAAATTTGTATTCAATGATGGTTGAGGATGATGATGTGCTAAGTCGTTTTGGTGTTCGGCGTCTAAGGCATGGATCTGCATTAAAAAAAAATTATTTACATAATTTAGAAAAGCCACCTATCGAATAAGTCCCAAAGCAAAAAGCAGATCTTGGACGAAACGCCACTTTTTTTATAATCCTTTATTTGACATGGCAAAGCTCAAGTTTATAATTATTTTAGGGTAATTCGGGTTTCTTGATCACTAACCAAGGTCATAGTAAATAAAGAGGTTTAAAAGATGTTAATTCCCTGATGTTGAGTCCCTGAATAGGTTCGGTTTTATATTCTTAAGTTATTCTAAAGATAACTAGTACTGCTTTGGTAAATAATTTGATGCATATTATCGTTAATTAAATCCAATAAAATTAATATTAATTGAATTTGTTTGTAATCGGCGCAAGTAGCGCCATCTGCTGGTAGAAGATGGGAACTAATGAAACTACAGTTTCAAAAGTGTGTAGTTCACCCAGTTCGCCGGAGAGATGGCGCCACTAGTACCATTTTCGAAAAACTGCAATAAATATGATTGTGGGGCTTATTAAACAATAATACGATCATTATAAAGACATTTTCTTTGCTTTGTTGTATCCGTAGAACAATTTGCAATCATTAATAAACCGTCAAAGTACTGCATTTTTCAGAAAACAAATTTTTTATTTTGGTAGTTTCGCTTTTGACCACTATATGGCACTATTGGTGTCCTCCCCAGCTACCTCGCGCAAAAATTTTAAATTTTATAATAGCTTTAAAAATGATTCTTTCAGAATATTTTGAACTGCTTCAATTAATTACTTTGTAATAAACTGTTCATTTTTTGTTACAAAATGAGCTTGCTCTTAAGTATAAGCACTTATTTAATGCTTTTGCTTATCAGTTCTTATGAATTAGACACACTGCGTGCCGATGTTTAAATAAATAAAATTTATCTCTAAATTTTAAAGAATGTTTTATATGAAATAATTTTTTAAATAACGAAGTTATGAAATATTAAGATTAAAATGAGACACCCCATATATACGTTATAGGTATCTTGTTTGTGATACAGCGCTCTTTGCTGCTGCTGTCAGAGTCGTAACATGATTTCTCGTTCTTTATTGTAATTGTTCAATTGTACATTTAACATAAGAATCTCTTAACGAAGCAATTTTATTTGAATCGTCATGGATTATAAAGACGAGCAACACAATGAGATCGAAGCGTTGGAGTCAATTTATTGTGGAGAACTGGAAAGTATGCAAGCATTACCGTTTAACCTATAAACTTGTTTTTATTGTATGAGTACATTGCTTTTTAATGAATTACAACGTTTATATTTTTTATATAATGAAATAATAAATATTAAGATAATAACGTTTTACAAGTTTGAGCTTGAGATTTTTGCAAACAGAAGTTTCTTAGTTTTAGCTACAGAACCATTTTATACATTTGCCATCCCCATTAAAACTGAAGAATACGAACCTGAGACTGCAAATGGTGTGTGTTGTCGTTTAGAGTTTACATACACTGCGAAGTATCCGGATGAACCTCTTATTATATCGATAGAGGATCAGGAGAACTTTGAAGAAAGTAGTGCAGAGAAATTAAAAGAACATTTAATAGAACAAATGAATGAAAATCTAGGAATGGTTATGGTATTTACTTTAGTTAGCGCCGCTCAAGAGTGGCTTAATGTACAGTGGGATAAAATTAAATTAACAAGAGAAGAGAGTGCAGCGAAAAAACTGAAAGAGCTGGAAGAAGCAGAAAGGGTAAAGTGTATAAAGTTTTTTAGCAATTCAAAGTGTAACAGAATTAACATCATTTATACAATTACAGAAAAAGTTTGAAGGAACACGAGTCACTGTAGAAACATTTCTAAGTTGGAAGGAGAAATTCGATGAAGAAATGGGATACACAAAGCGGAGAGAAATCGCCGATCGAGAAGGAAAGAAGTTAACAGGCAGGGAACTGTTCATGACCGATAAAACATTGGATCAATCAGATCTTAAATTCTTAGACGATGGTACCATTTTAGAATACCTAATTTATTTAATCTAAATTGAGACATAAACAGGAATGTAATATCATTGACTTTTTAATTCTTAGATTCCGTTAAGATAGATGAAAGTTTGTTTCAAAATCTGGATGATCTAGATCTGGAGGGCGACGACGACGACGATGATCCTGATTATGAACCAAACATTTCCGACGATAGTGCCTAAAATAAATAAACTGTATATTCTGCGTAACTACTTATAAGATGATCCCAAGAACTCATAATTATCGAATACTTACGCGCAATGATTAGTACTTGAAATTTATTTTAAGTGCTAAATATAGGCACAGGTTAACCTGTTCCGGAGCAAATACGCTAGTACAAAATGGATTTGTTAAAAATTCATTGGTGCTGTCTGCATTTTATACCACGATTAAAGCATGTTGATATTTGTTATACGTGCACGTGAGATGGAAGGGAAGAAATATTTAATAAGGAAAATAATTTTTATAATCATGTACATAGTTGGATCATTTTCATAAAGTAATTGTTTAACAAACCAAGAAGAGAACATTCTTTCCCGCGCTGAGATCAGAATAGAAGTATGGAAATGAAATAAATAGGCGCACTAACGATCATAGTTTAACGTTTATTCATAGCCTTAGTGTATAATGTCATCAGTAACAAATCCTAACGAGCGTATAGTTTCGACTGAATGTTTCTTTTATTTCTCGCTCGTACATCCGCGACGTAATCGCGGTTTACATGGATACACAGACAATGCAAATTCCTATTTAATTCATAAGATACGTGCTTCGTTATAGTTACGGTGAGGCAGTAATGGTATAATCAATATTGTTCGTCAAAGTTTCTATTTCACGTAACATATAGGAACCTTCAGACAGAATTCTCGTTTTCATACATTTACTTAACGTAAAGAGTGGCAATTACAATACGGTACAAAAAATACGGTTTTTTTTTTCTTACAATGTTGTCTTTCTGCTGTTCCTGATCATAAGTGCTTATCGATACATTATGAAATCGAAGAAATCGGTGCGACAACACGTACGGCCTTACATACTTATATTTAACTGGATACATGACATCTCTTCCTGACAAGAAGTTTAAATAATTTCGACGATCTTACATATCGCCTATCTTCGGGTAGTCCATTGATGCTCATGAAAATAACGTTTACGTTGATACATTAATACAAAACTTAATATAATCGAATCTGTCGTCGATCGTTACATGCGACATAATTACTAGAAGCAACTATTCACTAATTCACGTTACAAGCGGCTAAAATGGTACAGTGATGGGCAGGTACCCACGGGCAGTCGATGGGGCAGAGATACTCTTTCCAAATCAGGAGATTTTATGTTTAGAAATTTGGGAATTTGGAAATATAGTAATAGGAAAATTTAGAAACACAAAAATGTTAAATCATAAGATAAAAAAATTGAGAAACAGTTTATTCGTCAGTGCCTACGAATGGCTCGCGGGCACAGCTGCCCATCACCGATGATACACGTCACATGGATAGCGTTGATCGTCCAGCGTAAAGCAACGAATAAATAAAATAAATATATGATCGAGACACGGTCAACGGAATTCCAGCTACAAATTAGTGAATAGTCAAGGAACCTAATTACGGTGTTAAATTAATAATAAATAAGTACAGAGTATCGACACGCAAAAAAAAAAAACGGAGAAGATAAAGAAAAAAAAAAAAAATAAAGCTAGATCGTGAACTTCAAATTCCCTGACATCTCCGCAACGATTCTCTCTTTTTTTTTATGGATAATGAATCTGACCGCTGTTCATGCCGTTTTAGTCTCAAACCTGACAGAATTAACGTGAAACGACTACGTATACGTCAGAATAGCCGTCTCGTCTTTAGACTCTCCAACACGTCATAATCTGTTGGGAGAAGAACACGATTAGTATATAACATCACACCTTGCTAGCTTTTTTTATTTGTCGTTTTACCAAACGACTACTCGCGTTGTTTTGTTATGTTATGAGTTTTTACTGCTGATACATGTTTATGCACGCTCGATAAATGTTCGAGAGGGAGCTTTCGTCGTTTGGTTAAACTCGCTGCAATATTTAAAATCTAAATCAACCAAATTCGTGGCAGCAACGTTCTTGCGCATTTTGGACCAGTGATGGGCAAATTGAGAGCTTGATGGCAATTTTGAGTTACTGAGATTTTTCATTTTCTAA
This sequence comes from Megachile ligniseca, assembly GCA_945859555.1. Classification (NCBI taxonomy): domain Eukaryota; kingdom Metazoa; phylum Arthropoda; class Insecta; order Hymenoptera; family Megachilidae; genus Megachile; species Megachile ligniseca. Next base: position 6,588,599 of record OX243788.1, on the reverse strand, counting down.
TTTGGTAATTTAGAGATTTGGGTGTTTAGACATTTGGGAATTAAAGAATTTTTATTTTACGATATTTGAAAATTTATGAATTAACTATAAGACTTGAAATTTAGAAATTCCAAAATATCTGAAAATCCACAAATTTTGCATCGTCCGCCATTTGCATTGTGCCCCTGCACAGTTGCCCACCACTGGCACAGACCACCCCGGTAACCGTCACTCTGGCTAATTAACGATTAATTACACACGACACATAGCAAACAAACGTTTATGCACGTACACAATTTCGTAAGATTGAACAGGAATTATGTATATTACACAGCATGCGACGACTCGAGAGCAGAGGTCGACAAAATTTATTCGAGAAACGAGAGACTAATTCATGTAAAAATATCTCAAAAATTTTGTTTGAAACAGGTTTGAAATTCCATCAATTACGAGTGTACTTACCTTAATTACGACCAGATAAACATTTGCATCTATTACATTGTCATATTAATTATTTAAATTACCTTGTTATATTAATTATTTGATGCACACGTATATTCGATGAAATTTCAAAGACGTCCCAAGTAAAAAAAATGTATTCAACGATACAAATTTCATAATAATTGTTTCGTCGTTTCTAGGAATTTTGTCGTACTCTGTATACCATTACAAACCTATTTAGAATGAGATATTAACACCGAATGGGAACGTTTTAACACGTCCCCGCGAAAAATAGACACTTTTTACACATAGAGAAAAATAGGTCGTATTTGATTCAACGATGATCGTCGTGCGAGGATCATCGACTTAGGAACAAATACTTCATGATCCCACGGTATCTCAAGATACAAAGTACATTTTACAAACGCGAGACACGTTTCAAAAGTGGAATTCGAAAATAGTGTGTTCGACTTTTGAACATTTACATATTCTTACCCGTAACGCGATTTTATTGTGCAAACGGAAGGTAAATCAAGATGGCGCTTGAAACGATTACCAATTGCGTGGACAACGAATTTACACTTTGTCTATTTCTTAAAATTAGTGCAACTTCTAAGAAATTTCTTTTTAAAGAACTTCCTTCTGGAGATAAAGTTTGCAAAGTAGATATAGCCAAAGCGTGCACCTTTGGAAAATTTGGATTTTCGAGGAAGGGAGACCCAGGGAAATCTTACACATCAAGATTTCTAATATGCACATCAGTACCATCAAACTTTTTCAGGGGAAAAATTAGCTCTGGAAAATAAAAGGACTAAGTTCGTCCGTTTACATATTAGTCTTCGAAATTCGTTTACTTTATTTGTCGGAATCCTTGACGATCGCAAAATTTCGTACAAACGCCTGTGTTCGGTCATTACGAAAAAAATTAACGTATTAAAATGATAAATGTGGAGACTTCTATCAATGAAGTCTCGTTTCGCTTTGTACAACACAATTGGTAGGGTATATTATTGAAAACAACAATTCCATAAAACTTTCTTCAAATACTTTCAATGGTTAATACTTATTCCTGAACGATAAAACTAGCATTTCCTAATACTGCGTACGGGATGAAGGAGGACATTAAAATACTGCAATGTTAGCTTACTGCGACATTCGATGCTGTAACAATAGCACTATGTCATCGTTATCTCTTTCTGTCTGTTCTGTTTCGTGCTTTCAACACTTCGTGCAAGTTACATCGTAAAAGCACTGGCAAATTAGTCAAGAGTAACAATTCCTTACAGCTAAAGAAATTGCGTTTGCAACCGCACCGATGCTTTCGTATTTTGTGTCACGATCTGTTTTACGGTTTCAATGCAGGACACAGCGATACGTTTTTTTTTTTTACTTTTTTTTTACTTTACTTTATTGATAATGGTAATAATGATAGCCTCTGTATATCCAGCTGGACGAAATCCGCTACAGATGTTTTAAATCGTGGCGGATTTCTACAGTGTCTCTGAAAAAAATTAATCAAGCTTCAGCGGCCTGCACCGAAGTCACTCACGAGCAACCAGTTGCTGATTAAAGAATACATCGCTAAATAAATACATCTTTGCAACAAGCAGTTAAATGATTTCGATCCGTGAAGATTGGGAAGCGACAATGGTCAATGCGTGAACTAATAAAAATGGCTGACTATAAATTCTACGTATTTACAATAATAAAAATATTTCTTTACAGGCTTTGTATAAATTTTCTCTAAGAAACCCATCCGCCATGTTTGTTCCACCTTCCAATTTTGATAAACTCGCGGAAAAAAATCATTGATGCAAACACTACATTAGTATTCAGCTTAGGTTGCAGCTACAGAAAAGAAAATGACAGTTCTCAGATATAATGAGCACTACTTTATAGTACTCAAGCAGAAAGTTGTAGATATTACTGCGAATTGCAAGAATATTAAAAAGCTTCGTGCATGTTAGTGTTACTATAGTTCTATCACCACCCTAAGTTTCAACTAGTTTACTCTTGTTATCTTTGTGATTACTGTTCTATATTCTACTAGCTGTATACCACTAATAATACTTTTGACTAAAATACTTCCATGTAGGATCGTGTTTTGGTCGTTTTTGGAAATTGAATACTCACTTCTCCGGCAAAACACGCGGCTTGGCATAGTCTCCTGGCCAGTCGTAAACGTTTGGCAGTGGACTGTCATAGTTAGCGTCGTACATTTTACTCATGATAAATGCCCGCTTGTCTTTTGGTTCCGGATACTCGCTGGCCAATCCGGCTGAAAAAGATTGAAGTTTCACTTAAAATGATTTTAATCCACTTTCATGTAGTGCTTACTATACAAATTTAGAAATTCAAATCTACTTCTTAACCTTGACAAATGTTTTCAAGGTTACTTGAGTGACCTTGATTTAACTTGTTCACTGCAAAGTTGCTGAAAGTACAAACCTATGGTACACTGTTTATTACAGTGGAACAGGGTACATAGACATTTTGTTAAAAGAATTCTATATTACAATATAAATATACTATGTATGTTATAGTATTTTTACTATTTAAAAAAGACCTTCAGTATAGTGACTATGGTATCAAACTACTATTGTATATGATAAACATTAAGGTTATGTTTCCTGTTAATCTTACAACTTCCGCAACTTTCCAATAAACAAGTGGCAACTGAAATCCTCAACAAAGTTCTGCTTACTTTTCGCATAAGCGTAGTTCGCAATTCGAACAGCAATGTCGATGGAACATTCGCGAATGGTACCTAACGGTGGGTACAGACTGCCCATGTCAAGATCCTCGTCCTTGACGTGATCGGCAACAGCCTGTGCCGAAATGAGGAACAGATCCTCGGTAATATGATGGCAACCAGTTGCGATCACACCCAACGCGATTCCAGGGAATATGTACGCGTTGTTTCCTTGTCCAGGTTTGAAGATTTTCCCGTTATACTTCACCTCTCCGAACGGGGATCCCGAAGAGAAAATGCATCTTCCCTAGAAGTTACAGTGACTTATAAACATGATTTGAACATGCATGAGGTAATAATACTACGGTTTCTGCGTTTGTGACATATCAAAGTAAACATGAATGCCTGTCAAACTTGATCGTCATCACAAGCTTGACTAATTAGCTTGTGAATTTTTAGCAGACCTTGATAGAGCTTAATAGTACAAACATGAGTGAAAGTATGAACAGTAAATATTGAAGTAATATAGATAAGTGATTTGACAGTATATCAGTGATATGTAGTTGTGTTTGGTAGTCACGTGAATTAAAGAACACCGCGGACACCGTGAGTAAATTAATAATAGTAATCGTACATCCGTGTAATCGTAAGCTTGTTGCGCCGTGCATTCCGCCTTGCTGGTAGGATTGCTCAACGCAAAGACCAACGGCCTTTCATTGTTCTTCGCCATTTCTTTCAGTACCTCAGGAGTGAACGCGCCCGCAGCTGCCGACGCGCCTGTTTCGATATTTCTGCTTTAGAAAACAATCGATGTATGTCGACAAATAAAGTGGTTACGCACCAATCAGAACGGTCGGTTTCACTTCCTTCACCACCTCCAGCAACGATTTCATCACCTTGTGATCTTTCGCGTACCAGACCTTGTGGCCTTCCAGATTGCCTTCGGGTCGATTCTTCACCAGCAACCCGTCGATATCCATCATCCAAATGTTGTCGCGGGCTCCTTGTTCCGTGCAGCCGTCCGCCTCCATCGCTTTTACGCAAAGGTCGGCTATTCCTATCGCTGCCTGAAATGTAAAATAAACCAAGGTGAATTCTGTACATCTTGCGATTGTGGGACTCGGAGAATTATTGAAGGACTTTTTGACTGTGCAGTTTTTGAGTCTTTGGATCTTAAGAATAATAAGAAGGTTTACCTCGCCAGCACCCAGGAACACAAACTTATTGTCGGACATCTTTTTCTTCGTAACTCTTTTGGAAGCCAAAATTCCAGCGACCGCAACAGCGGCGGTGCCTTGTATGTCGTCGTTGAATGTGCAATACTTGTCTCGGTATTTGTCCAGGAAACGGAACGCATTGTGATTGCCAAAATCTTCGAACTACAACAATATGAATCCATCAATCCATGTGAAATAAATAAGATTTAAGATGCTATAAGACAACATAAAGTATATCACTCAAAATCTGTTAATTCTATTTGTATATTACTTAAAGACGAAGATGTCCTATGATTCTCAAAGTAAATAATTGATCTCATTAATAATTTACGTTAATCTAAACTATAAACTCTTTACTGTAAATTCTCAAATAAAATATGTTTTTGAACGTACTTGTATCAGAACATTCTGACCATATTTCTTAACGCAAGCAGCCATAAACTCATCGATCAGCTCGTCGTATTCAGCTCCTTGACTCCTGGGTTTGTTAAGACCGATGTAGTGAGGATCATTTCGAAGCTGTTCGTTATTGGTGCCCACGTCGATAGTGATTGGCAAGCATTGATACGGTTTAATGCCTGCTAAAGCTGTGTAGAGGGCCAATTTTCCTACAGGAATTCCCATTCCACAAGCACCCAGATCTCCAAGACCCAGAATCCTTTCGCCATCGGTTACGCAAATCGCTCGAACTGCTTGCTCGGGCCTAATATTTAGAATAAGACGTAATTTTATTTATTTTTACTGTGTTGAACAGTTTGTGTATGGAGATATTACTGGCGTAAGTGATAGGGTGCGTTCTCTAAATGGGTTCTCTTCAGGAATGTAGGATTATATTTGAAATTTTGTTAGTTTTAGAGCTGCAAGTTTTTGAGCTTTTAAATATTTTCATTTCAAATCTTTGAATTTAATCTTCAATTTCAAAAAACTCACTCTACACACATTACATTTCACACATATTTCATTGTAAAAAAAGAGGACTTGAAAAGTAAGCCTTACAAATCCCATGGTGATTTTCCACCCCATATATATTTCATGTCAAGTTTACAAGATAAAACTGCTTAGTTACTGTTTAGGGAATAAGCTACTTATGCATGCAGAAAGTTGAGCACAGTTTATCTTTGGTATTCCAAGTAGCAGATCCATCGCTGAATATCTTTACACGATAAGTGTGCAAAGAATACACGTGTCAGCAAATGTGTTCCACTTTGTACAAATGATTAGAATGCACGATTTAACCCTTTTGCTTTGCACCATCTTATCGAAGCAATAAATTACAGTTATTGTAAAATGAACAATTAATAATATAACTATAAAATGTATCATACCGATCATCAAACTTCAATTCTCAAATAAAATTTTTCTTCTTTTTATATGAACGAAGAAGCTATTATTGCATTTATTAAAGATGGGAAGTTCTAAATCATGTGAAATGTCCTTCTACATGCACTTAGCGTTTTCTTCTTTTACAAGAACGAAGCTATTAAACCTTGCATTTATAAAACATACGATGAAGAGTCTTCATGTGAAATGTTCTACATGCACTTAGTGTTAAAAAGTGTCCCTTTTTACATGACCCAAGAAGCTATTAAACCTTTTATTAAACATACTGAAAATGTCCTCAGCGTTAAAAAATACAATCACAATTTTTACGAACCAATTGTTCAAGATCTCATAGATGTGTCCCTTATCGTATATGGTGATGAACAATCCACGTGGTCTACGATAAATAACGCCAAACTTTTGACAGGCCAATCCAACGGTAGGTGTGTAAACAATTGGCATCATTTGTTCGATGTTTTCGCTCAACAGACGGAAAAATAATCTCTCGTTTCTCTCCTGTGATAAAGGAATATTAAAAAAAAAAAAAAAAAAAAACAGATGGGTCGTAATTTGCCGATGCCACTCGAACAGATTCGTTTCAATTTACCTGCAATTCCACCAGATAGAGGTATCGATTTAAATCCTCGGTGTATTTCATTACCGAAGCTTTGCACAGAGCCAGCTGTTCTTCCTGAGTTTTAAATCGAGGAGGCTGCAGACCGTGTATACCCAAGGATATTCTTTCTTTCAGAGTAAATGCTAAACCCTGCGTTAACAGAAACATTTATATTCCATATAAACAAAATTTCTTGACGAAAATTCATTTTGATTAATAGTTAAAATGTGTTGAGACGTTAAGGCGTAAAAAACGAGAAAGGATGGCTCTGAAACTTTCACCGCCATTTTGAGGTGGTCTTTGTTACACTTTTAAGTTTCGAGAAGATTAACTGAACAATTAAAATAAAAATAAGATCGAACAAGTTTTGATGGGAACAATTCAGGCTGTAAACAGATAATTTGAGTTATGTTGTAACAGTTGAGATTATGTTGTAACATTTGAGTTTATGCATGTAACGTGATTTTTTATCAGTAAATTTATGAATTTTTGATGCAGACACCTTCAGACAGATAACATTTTCGGACACAATTTAGATTGTAGACCTGTGGAAATTAAAAAAGTGTACACGCAACCGATGCATGCACGATAACTCAAGAGTGCAGGGTAATTAAACGGATAAGTTTGCTTAAGCTTATTAGATCTGAAGAGTTAATCGATCAGGCGTCTAAGAGTCAATAAATATAGTAAACGATAAAAGACGGTAATTTTTAGAACGGTAAAGTCTCGGCGAGATACGCTAAGTATCGGCAAATACAGTTAAATCTTTAATACGATCTGATAACAGACTTAGCAGTTCGATTGTTTAAACTCTCCTGCGGTTTTCCTATTTGCTCATTTTTATAAATAAATCTGCTAATTTCATTACTAACTTTATATCAGTAAGATGTGTGTCAATAAAATTTGATAATTTTAAATCCATAAAATTTGATCTATGAGATAATTGTATCATCAATTTTACACAAATAAAATTTGAAACACATCGATAATACAAAGCAAACAGTGACTTCATGCTAACGTTATCAGATGTAACAAATACAAAAATGTTAGAAGTTACAATATATTTGAAATGACCTTGAATATGTAACATATGCGCAATCGTTATCCGTGTATAACAATTATGCGTGGTGAAGATATTATATTTTATTTCAATGTGTTTATTGTATCCTCTTCACTGCGCAGGTTTATCGCTTTTCATTATACACTGCACATATGTTCAATATTCAAGGTCACAGTCAAGGTCATTCACAAACTTTTAAGCTTGCGGTAAGAAATTTTTAATTTTGACTAATTGTCTAATTTTTATCTCAAGCAACTTCTAGTTAATTTGCAAAGAATTATATAACAGTTATTTAACGATGATTTACTCAAATGGGAAAACACAACATTGTTCGTTAATTTAATGTTGAAACAGTGTGGAGGATAATTTTTGCAATATACAATCCTTGAGTGTATACACAGAAATTTAAAAATCACTGAAAGAAGTAAGGAATTGTGACGAGTTTTTTTTAAAGAAAGAATATTTTGGAAGATAACTGTGAATGTCCTGAGTAGAAACTGAAAGAATCTTGTGGAGAATAGAATTTTAAGATTGATCGATTAGAAATTGGTTTCGAAAGATTAAAAAGTGACATACCTTGTTAAGTCGAGGATCCCTCAGATGACCAATACCTTTTACCATATTGATAGGTATCACATCTCCGGATACCTCGTGGATGTCTCTGTATTGAACATCCTTTGCAGCAGGATGCGTGGGTGGAAGCATTCGTCCCCATGATCCTGCACAATTCCTGCTGCTGGGCGATCTAATGTACCATAACAGATAAATGACGTCATTTTATATGACATGTTCACTGTATATCATCAGACTGCACATGTTTATGCAAATACCACCGCTTAATGCGCGCTCGTTTAATGCGCGATAGGAACGCCCATTACACTCACGCATGCGCAGGTATACTGTTAATACGTGCACTATTCCAGGGAAAAATATCACATCCTATTTTTAAAATCAGATCAAATAACATCGAATCAAACGAGATCAAATTAAATTAAGTCAAATAAATTAAATAAATTAAATCAAAATCATTATCAGATTAAATCAATCATTATTAAATTAAATACAAATTATAATTACATCAAATGAAAATAACGAAACGAAAATCAACTAAAACCAATGTAATATTTTATCGATTACAATTAAACATTGATGCAGTTATAATTCTGTTGCCCGTGCAACGAAGATGTAAAGTAAACACATCTCCGATTGAATTCCATTGTATTGCAGCCACACGAATTAAAATGCAATTACAAGTCAGCTGTGCAAAGAATAAGAATTCGATTGCATTCGCTTCCTGTTTACGAGACTAATAGAAATACTATCATAATCCGTGTATTCTTTCTTTGAATTTTCACAAAGAAACTTCTTATCAACTGATTCACAGGAAGCATTCTTTTATAGTCTGAAACGTCGATAATCTTTTGATACTCGGTAAGACTTGGTAAAATGAAAAATTTATTGAGAGAGCAATAATTTCTCAATTTACTGCGAAGCTTATTCTTCATATAGCAATAAATATGTTATATCTGATAAGACAGAAAGCAACAATTTGAAATAATCTGAGACAAAGCATCCTTCTATGTTTTTACCATCACTTTTTCATTTATCTATTTTAATTAAATATAGTATTATAAATAAATATTCATTCACGTTATTACCCAGTTGAAAAAATTTTTATAACAGGAAGTTATAAACTTTGTTCCTATTTAAAAAATATAAAAATGATCAATATACATTCAGACTTAATAGTCCGTTTTAAAAAGTATATCTATATTATAATCGTTTAAAATATCGCAGAGAAAAAATTGCGTATAGAAAGAACGAAAAGAGACGCGTCGACGAAAAGCTCTAATTAGTTTAATTATATATTATGCCAGGGAACACGGCTCACGTTCTAGTTTTTAACGAAATTGCGTTTGAAGCCGGTTTATGGACCCCTGACAGAGATGTTTGCCAATTAGTACGTTCAACCCAATGACTCATTTGCTAAAGGGAGGTTTAGCGAAACTACACGCGTGAGAAGAGGTCAGAATCGCGTGGTGGAAATACACGATTAACGTCATCCGCGATATTGAATCATTCTAGTCGATAATTCATCCCTGGAACACTTTACGCAATCTTTCTCAGAGTCGGACACTTGTTGCCAGCGAACGTAAGCTTCTTCCATGGACAATCGAGTGCGATGCATGATTTTATATGGACACATATGCAAATATCATGTTTTTATATTTCCAAATCTCTAGATTTCCGAATCCCTATATTCTCAAATCTCTAGGTTTCCGAATCCCTAAATTTCCAAATCTCTAGAACCACAAATCCGTATATTTCGAAGTCTCCATATTCAAGAATTCTTATGTCCTGAAATCTCTATATTCCGAAGTCCCTACATGCCGAAATACCTATATCCCGAAGTCTCTATATCCCGAAATCCCTATATCCCCATATCCCTACATCTCGAAATCCCTATATCCCGAAATCTCTATATTCCGAAATCCCTATATACTCATATTGCCATATCTCCATATTCCCATATCCCCAAATCCCCATATCCCCAAATCCCTACATTTCAAAATTCCTATACACCGAAATCCCTATGTCCTGAGAACTTAAAATCTGAACCTATTGGCAAGATTTCAAATGATCAAAAATCCGTATGAAGTAACAAGTGGAAATCTTCTCGTGCTTCAAGAAGTTGTCATATCAGCCCTAGGAAAGGAAAATTTGCTCTCGACATGTAGATACATGCACGGACGAGATCGATCGAGCGTGGTCGAATTACGTTGCCAAAATATTTTCGATGGCCTGGCTTGGGAGTGGTAAATCAACAAGTCGCGATACCAACAGCCTCTTTGGCTTGATGCCTCGTGAACGCGATCGTCGGCCGTTCCTTTTGCGACCACCGACTTGGTGATCGATGAAATTGAGATTACTCTATTGAACCAATTGTCCACTGATTCAATTTTCTACAGATTTTCTGTCTGCCACGTGATTTAATTCCAGTGTGTCATATGATAGATCGGTTCTATTGGAAGAGCGATGATATTTGATGCAGGGAGGAGAAATGCACTCGTATTGAATTAGTATGGCAATCAGATAATTAGTGTTTTAGTATGATTACGTTTTAGGTTGACTACGTTTTTCGATAAATTCTTTGCTGTATTTTGTTGGTTGATTTTAAAGAAGAATTTGTGATCTTTTACAATTAAATTTGTTATTTTGCACAATTTTAGTAGTAGAAGTAATAGTAATATTATAAATTATAATAGTCTGTACCAATAAAATGTTAAAAATATGCCACATAAAATGATGTAAAAGTCTCATAATTAAAATTTCATAGTGAAATTAGTGCAAACCTTGAGGTTCTCAATGTCACTCAATAATCACTATCTAAAAGATACATATTTTGTATTTATAATTAAGTAAATTCATGAGTGGTATCTGATACAAATTATGTTTAACAAAGAACTATTTTTGTATCAGTTGCTCAGACAATAATTAAACGATACTTGACAACACGTAGGAAAGTTACGCGAGTTATGCACATCAAAGCGCCATGACACTGAAAATACCACAATGTGGAGAGCGTATATCGATTGAAGATGAGCTAAAGGTATTGCAGCTAGAGAGGTCGAGTAGCTCGTCGATAACGTGATACCTCGTTATTTGATAATGTGTTCTCCAACGTGATATTCAATAACCACGTTCACAATGTTCGACCACTTATAGTAATTTAATATTTTAACCGATTGGCTGTCGATTTAATCTTAAGAAATTTTCCATTGGGTTCGATTTGACTTTTTTCTGGGCCTTCAGTGATGTAGATACAATTTGCGAAGCTTTCGACAACAATAGTTGAAATTCGACTGAAATGTTTTATATTATATTTTTACAAAATGAATGTTAAACTCGTTGCATCAATTTCCTACATTTAATCGTGACATTGCACTGACGTATCTTTCGAATTGACTGAGCCGTGACAATTTTTGTAAATCAATATTGACCAACTAACCTAAATTCGTGTCAATCGAGAAATCAGTACGTATCGATAGTGTAATCAATTACGTGGCTCGAAAATTGCTGTATCTATTATGAAAGATGCTATAGACGATCTCTATTCTGTTCTAAAATATAAAATTGTAGGTCACAGTCTGAAACAGTCCGTGAGACAATAAAAATTTTTACAACTTCATTTCTTGGTATTTCGTTATTTTCGAGTTAAAACAAGCAAGGAATAATTTTTGATTGTGAAGAAATAATTTTTGAATGTGAAGAATAATTTCTGACTACAAAAAATAATACAAAGAAATTTCCAACAATCAAAAATAACAATTTACTACAAATAAAATAAGTTCCAGAAAATGACTAGCAATTTTCAATTTCAAGAATTGCATGCCACTTAAAAAATTCTTCCAAGTAACGGTTACCAACAAAAATTAGGACAACGAATTTATCATCAGACACATAAATCCATTAAGATTTGTCGATTAGGCGTGAGTCATAGATAATGGCTGGACATCCTGTAATAGATGCTTATCGGTTTGATCTGGTTACAACTAAACCACGGAATGAAACGAGTGATTACAATTGATCATGTTTCATAATCGTAGTCATAACACAATAGAAGATTATTTAAACTTTTACCAGAGATCAATTTCGTCTAGCGAGAAAAGAAATACATATTTCTAAGATGTATATTCTGGGTACAACAATATTGCACTTCTGAAAAGAGAACGGGGTAATCTATTATTATTTCGGTGGCATGTCGCCAAATTTAGAGAAATAACTCGGAAAAATTTATCGTCACAATTTCATTTTGAATGAAAATTCAATTCATTTTGAATTGAAAAATGTATTTTTGTTTGCAGCTATTGAGTTGTGAAATTAATATCAAAATAGTACATTTGTTTTATTTCGACTGAAATTAATTTCTACTTTCTAAATTAAATATTATAAGTTGGGGTTTTTTGTCAGTCTATTTTTTAGACATGGAATTTATTGTAATTATTTTTGTACGAGTTATATTGTCAATTCCAAATCTTTTATTATTTCGGTTAAAATTAATTTGACCACCACATAATTTTTGCAAGTCTAATAATAGTTAAATATTAATTTGCGAATAAATTTGGCAGTGCAACTTGGAACCAGTGAAAATGGAACTTTCTTTACGCAACGTATTTATGGGATCAGCTTCGCCCTCTATCGCAAGGTGGCCTTGGTCATTACGGTTTCCTCGTCATCAAGTGAGCTACGTGACAGCAATGACGTTACATACTACTTCAACGGAAGCACGTGGTATCCCAACTTCCACTAAAGGAAAAATATTGCTATTCCTAGAATTATACTTTCAACTTCTAACTGTTGCGATAAAGTAATAAATATTCATAGGTTCTGCATTCCAAAAAGTCATCACTTTCGAAGAATTACACTGAATCATCTAAATTGTACATTATTGGAAATTAAAAATAGAACATACTAGATTAGCTTATCGTTACAAATGTAACACGTGTATTTGTAAAGTATTTATTTGGGATGTATACTTTTGTGAGAGACTGTATGTACAATTGTATACACTGTGTCAAAAGTGTACTAACTATTATAATGTCAAACAAAATTTTTTGAATGTCAATCAAATAAAAATTACTAGTCAAGATTAAATTTGACAAAATAATATTACTCAAAATGATTGATATTTGCAATGTGTCTTTGTTTAATAGTGTATCTATAATAATATTTTAGCTGCAGATGAGTAAACCATGGTTCATTTTTACTAAACACAGAAAATTGAAATTACGTAAAAGTCCTGTCCTTCGTCCTGAACCACAAAAAAACATATTTAGAAATGTATGCATTATGTAAGTTAGTCCATTTAACGTATTACGTAAAGTACCGATATAACTTTTCTGGTTTGATGACACAAGCCATGACGTACAATTTCCAAAGATCCACTGACAAATTCTTGACATAAAAAGGAAAATGTCGTTTTCATGTTGCAGAACGTTTACAAGGTTGTCAAAACCACAACTAAGAAAAAACTCGATAACTGAAACAGGCTATTGAATACCACAAAAAGGAATTAACGTACCGACACGAGTGACGTAGTTAATAATGTTTAACTGCAAACAATTAGACAATTTATCGTGTTTCTATTGAAAACCTTGAGAAATATTTCTGCTGAAAATTTTCATTTTGACTCAAATATTGAAGTATTTATTTGGTGAGTTTAAATATTTAAATATTAAATTAAATTAAAAATGAAATTGACTTAGATCATACTAAAAATATTAAAAATTGAGCTGACTTATTCATCTAAAAGATGCATTAAATTATCTTTCAAATGAATGAAATTAACAACTACAAAACAATTCTAATTTATCCTTGAATGTGTATAGTGTCGTTTGTTCAATTTCAAAACATTATTTCAAAAAATATAACAATTCTATTTCCATCGCACAAAATGAAGTAACGGAGAACAAAGGGGTTAAACAGACCCCAAAGATCAATGTCTATTACTCTATATTTATAACTATCTCAGACGTTTACAAAGGTCTATTTAAAGTGTCCTCAATCTCCTGTAACCTTGAATTAGTCAAAGGTCACATACGTACAAACATTCCAAAACACAAAAAGCAAAAACCAATATTACAAACCATTATTAAAATTGTCTCCAAAGGTGTTAAAAGATACGATTTTCTGTACAGGGACAGATTTATGGGCTCCATATCCGTTCCGTTTAGCTTTTATCTACTCTACCAGTCGCATAATGTGTCGTAAACTAATCGCGTTTGACACAATATTCGACACGCCGTGTGTACGGGGCAAGCAATTGCCAAATGTATGTACAACAGGGAATGCGTTTGTGAAGTTATGTAAACAGTGTACGCTATTGCCATCGTAATAACGGTATTATCAACTGTTTTGTGGAACGCAGGTAAATAGAACGAAAACGGTATCTCTTACATTGTCTGATATTAGATAGTTTCGCTTTTTAACTTCTCTTAAAATATAATAGATTGGTGGATGATGCTATAACGTCATAGAGTAGATCGTTCAACCCAACCTCGATCAATGAACGGAATATTATTTTATTCCCGAGAATTCTCTGAAAAACATCCGCCATTGGAATCACAGAAATAGATACGTTCGCTGAATATCCAGGCTCAGCTGACGAAGCAGGAAATTCAGAATGTATTCACTTTTAGCATTGGGATGAACAAATGGGAATTTTGAAATTTTTGGCAGTTGAGTTTGCAGATTTGAGATTTGGAATTTTGGAAATTTTGGATGGTGCAAGTTTGGAGATTTGCAATTGTGGAATTTTTGAGTAGTGGAACTTGGGGAGTTTTAGAATTTTTAAATTTAGGAGTTTTGGGAGTTTGAAAATTTGGGGAATTTTAGAGCTTTAAAATTTAGGATTCTTGGAAGTTTGACAACTTGTGAAATTTAGAATTTTTCGAAATTTTAAGCTTGTGAAATTTTAGAACTGATATTCAAGATTTTTGAAAGTTTGAAAACGTGAAATTTTAGAAATTATAAATGTTGGTATTTTGTAATAAATCAACTAAATTTGTATATAATATATGAAGCTCAATTTCTTCAAGTCTGACTAAATCTTTCAACCGAGGGTGGAAAGTTCCACCAAGGACGAACCCCGATTCCCCCTCTAAATTTTTCGACAGACGTTGATTCATTCGGGGGTCTACGTTCCTCACGAGGTTACAACAGGACGAGAAATGGCTGAGGATAAAATAGAAAGGTCTTGACGTTATTTTCCTGGTATCGACACAAATTAAATCATGGTTACTATACTTTCCAACTTAAGAATTGGCAATTCTATGTTTCTAAATCCCTAGGGTCTCAAATCCTCAAATGGAATCATCAAACTTTTAATTTTCCCAACTTAAACATTTTAAAATTGCTAAATTTTCATATTCTTAATTCAAGAAACTTCTTAAATTTCTTCTCTGACTTAAAAATTGTCAAATTTGCAAAGCTGCAAATCCCTAAATTTTCATTTCTGTAATTGCAATTTGAAATTTCTGAACTTCCCAATTTCCAAATTTTCTAGTTTTCAAATTTCTAAATTTTCACACTGTCAAATGTTCAAATAACAAATTTTTCAATTCCCAAATTCTCACATTTCCAAATCCTCAAGATTCAAACTTCTCAATCCTAGTCACACTTTCTAAAACCCCAAATCAGTATTCGAAAATGGCCAAACATCCGAAATCTCAGCATTCGAAAATTGCCAAACACCCGAACCGTTCGCAAAGCCACTAAAAAATCAATGAATGGGCGGTCCCTCCCCCACGGTCATGACACGGTCCCTAGGGAATCTTTCGGCGGCGAGCGTGTCGAAGAAAGAAAGAAAGTTAGTGAAATTTTGGAACGTATCTGTACGCGATACGATTCCGTTTGGCACTGTCCCACAAGAGAGGCACGTTAACGTGGCCTCGTATCGATCGGCTGATTCCCAGCGCGTTCCTATTTTCAGCACTGCATTGCGGCAGAAGCTAGGTTACAACGGCCCTTCTCGCGTATTCCCATTGGCATTTTCCGCTCCTCTCGGCGCTCCTCTCGGCGCGCACGTGCGTGCCCTGATCGTGCACCGGTGCCTCAAGAGCTACCTTTAATCGAGTGTGTACACGGGCTATATCTCGGTTACGGGTGGTTTTGTTCAAAAATTATTTCAGGTACTCACAATATAGATCTCTGCAGGACGAACATCTCGCTCCTCGCGTGTTCACAGCTGATCACCTCCCACCCGACAGGACCAACGCGCGACTGCGCGTTTTCGGCTAATCGTACACCTACCAATGCCGACCCGTTTGCCCGCGCTCGCCGCCGCCGCTATGTCTGCCACACTCGCACACCTCTTTTCCCTTTCGGCTTCGAGCTCGTCCATGCAACCGGTCACGCATACGCACGACTGAATTTCTACGCAATACTATTCATGCCGGTGTGAAATGCACGTCGATCCCGTACCTTTCTTCCTTGCCAACCGAACACGCCAATACCCGGCTCCACAGAGACGCTCACCCTACGACCGATCGAGTGTGAGTGAATGAATGTGCTACGACGAGCCGGTGAAGCACCAGAACGCCGACAATTGCCGAACATTGCCGACCGACCACGTACATGGTCGTTTTTTGATAGCGTATGGTGGATATGTCGTCCGCCTGCGGACCATGAGTGGATCGTGAGCGGATCGTGGGCCCTATGTCAAATGGGACCGAGGCCGATCATTTGGGAATGGTACCATGATTGATGAGCTTGTTTGCAATGTTAGTCTTTGAAATGATAGGATTATGTTTCAAATTGGAAGTGGAACTTTGGGGCCTTAGGGCCTTGGGTCTTTGGGACTTGGGAACTTTGGGACTTTGGGAACGTTGAAACTTTGAAGGAGTTTGGGACTTTGGGTTCTTGACACTTTTGGATCTTGGAAACTTGGGACTGTAGGGTCTTGAGAGTTTGGGACCTTGGTATTTTGGGTCTTTGGGACTTAGGAACTCTGGAATCTTAGAATCTTGAAATTTTGGGACATTGAGTTTTTGACACCATTGGTTCATGGGAATTTGGGACTTCAGAACTTCCACAGTTTAGGACAGTTTCTAAACTTTGGGACCTTGGGACCTTAAGAATTTTGAAATTTAAACACTTCACGTCCTTAGAGTCTTAGAAGTACTTTGGAACTTTAAAACTTTACAAATTTCAAGTTTTGCAATCTTAGTGATCCGATGAATTGGTATGCATGGAGATATTGAATTTGAATTTCCCGCACTTTTTGTTATTTCGAGAATATCATACTGGAATTCTGACTCATATTTTTGCTTGTGTGATTTAAGAAACATTAAACAACACCAACAAAATTTAATATTTAATAATAATTTTATCAAATTAAAAATGGTTATCTTGATAAATTTTCGACTGAAGATAACAGTTTTTATCGAGAGGTGTAGCGATAAAGTATCTCCTTTTATCGTAGTGCGTCGCCACCTGTTTGAGAATGAAATACCTCTTTATTAAAGATAAATTGAATATATTATTTAGTATTTTAATCTACTTCATTGTCTAATAATGAAATATCTTCGTGTTTAATATTAGAGTAAAGATTTAGTCGCTGTATCAAATCAAAGAAATTCTGTAACATCTCGAGAAGATGATTTCCTGGGTAAAAACACGTGTTTCCTTAAGAAAAATAGTTTCATTAGAATATAATGATGTTTTTACCTAGGCGCGAACATTTACAAGGCACTTATATGGACGTTCTTCTCACTCTAATTGCCGGTAGACAGTTATCTCATCCAATTCTGTTCAGACGTTTACGCGATGTAAAAGAATTTCATGGCTACTTAAAGTTGAAGTGGAAGATCTTTCATTGCTTAACGATGCAAGCGTAGTTACGTTGGAATTTAAACCATCCTTCTCAGCATCCTAGCTTGTTTTCGGCTTAAAAAGACCAACAACCGGGAAACGGAGAATGCACAAGGTGAAATTGATGAACAGGTTTTCTCGGTAAATTTACAAAGTACTTCTACGTGGTGCGCGATTGCGGAACTTTTCGATATTCTACTTAGTCGGCATTTTCGATATAAGCGATTTCTTCAACCATTGCTGCAGAAACTTTCGATGTTATTTATGTTCGAAATTCACAGAGACTTTTGATAATTCGCGCGGTGGGTTCAGGATTTTACGGTTTGGGGGTTCTGGGATTCGAGGATTTATGGGGTTGGGGATATGGGAAGTTGGGGAATTGGAATTTGCAAGGTTTGGAATTTTGGAATTTAGGGAATGTGGGGGATTTTGAGATTTGGGAGCTTAGGAATTTGGGAATTTTGAGATTTGGGAGAGTTTAGGGATTTGGAAGTTTAGGAATTTGGGGATTTAGGGATTTGGAAATTTTGAGATTTGGGGGTTTAGGGGGATTTGGAAATGTAGAGATTTGGGGATTTAGGGATTTGGAAATTTTGAGATTTGGGGGTTTAGGGATTTGGAAATTTTGAGATTTGGGGGGTTTAGGGGATTTGGAAATGTAGAGATTTGGGAGTTTAGGGATTTGGAAATTTTGAGATTTGGGGGTTTAGGGATTTGGAGATTTAGTGATTTGGAAATTTAGAGATTTGGGAATTTTGAGGATTTGGGGATATATAGTGATTTGGAAATTTTGAGTTTTAGGAATTTAGGAATTTGGAAATTTTGGGATTTGGGAAATTTAGGAACTGGGGAATTTGGAAATTCCATACTTCAAGAATCCGGGGATTTGGAAAAATTTGGAAATTTTAGTACTTGGCTAGGAAGATGGAAGGGCTATGAAAAATGAAGGAGAAGAAGAAGAGACAACATTTCGTCCACTGCTTGTGTGGACTCAGTAGTAAAAAGGCATCCTAACAGGCCCGTGCTTCAGACGCACAGATGTATGAAGGGAATGGACAGGAACTATATGTAGGAATCGCAGGGCTCATTGAGTACTAGCGAGAAAGTCAGTCTCGAACTCATGCGCCGTCTAGTGGCGATTTTAGAAGTCAACAATTTGAGGATTCTTTTGGAATCTTATAATCTATCTATTTGCAGATTTTCAAAAGAATCCGATTTACGATATTAACTTTAAACTATTTTAGTTTCAAAATCGATAAACTTAAGAATTCCATAAATTTAAGAATTTGAATAGAAGACTTTAAATAGAAAGACATATAATTGAAGAATTTAAATAGAAACGCTTATAATTGCAGTATAAATAAATGAACCATTATAGAATTACGGGAGGATTAAACATAAATAAAACTCGTCATCCATTTTCGTACAGATTCATATGTTAAGGTTTATTAGGACAGTAACGATGATTGCATTACAGTTTTCAGTAACTTATGCGTGAGATGTTCCGGCAAGAGCCTCAAAACAGAATAAGAAAATACATCCGCCACTAGCGGATACCATAGTCGATGCTCCGATCAATGATCGCGCTTTGTC
Organism: Megachile ligniseca; assembly: GCA_945859555.1. NCBI lineage: Eukaryota > Metazoa > Arthropoda > Insecta > Hymenoptera > Megachilidae > Megachile > Megachile ligniseca. The sequence goes on along the minus strand of OX243788.1, from coordinate 6,569,310 downwards.
CGGAGCATGACTACGATGCTTTTGAACAGTTTTAACCGCAGGACAAAGTTTGGAGCGCCCCAGGCGCAACTTTGATAACTCGCAGGTCCCCAGTAACATGCGGCGTTTAAGGATAAAAGTTTCTCTTTATTTCTTCTTTTGTTTATTCGGACTCAGGAACTTGCTGCTAGGCCGCCCCTGAACTTCCTGCCTAATCACGGAACGCTCGTCGTCTTCGTTAATCGCAAGAGGTTGAAGTTTTTCGCTCTTTTCTTTCCCTTTTCTCCATAACTATTCAACTAGTTTAAGTCGTCCATGTACACATAGAGATTCTAGTTTAACACGTTGATTGCCATTGTCTTAATTGCATTTCATTTTATATTTCTTGCGGTGGTATTGCAATTGGTATTATACAATTTTCTCTGGTATTTATCTATTTTTTCATATATTTATTGCTGTTACTAGGATTTTTGGGAGGGTTATATCGCCACGAGTTATATCGCCGTTGGGTTGGATCTATATTGCAACGTGTTAGATAACGGTGTTGTGTTATGATACGCGTGGAATTGTCACGCGTGGAAGTATCAAGCGTGGGATTATGTAGAATTGAAGTACCACGTGTTGAGTTATTACGAGTAGAATTACCATGAGTTGAACTATGATGTGTGGAATTATCTCGCGTGGAAATACTACGCGTTGAATTACCACGTATGGAATTATGACGCGTGGAATTACGACGAGTTGAAATACGATGGGTGGAATTACATAGCGTTGAACTACCACGCGTGGAGTTACGTAGCGTTGAAATACCACACGTGGGATTACGTAGCGTTGAAATACCATGCGTGGAATTAAGTAGCGTTCATATACCACGTGTTGAACTACCACGAGTTGAAATATGACACGTTCAATTACCACGCGTGGAATTACCACGAATTGAAATACCACATTTGGAATTATATAGCGTTGAAATACCACGCGTTGAATTATCAAGCTAACCACACCCTCCACCCTATACCTAGTTGCATCAATAATTAAATAACATTCCCAAACCCCATGGCAATCAACAAGTTAAACAGCATACACTTTTACTAACCGCCGCAAAAACACAATTCTGCGCGTGTTAAAAAAAAAAGTTATAATCCCTGCCATAGAAAGTGTCTCGTCCTACATCGTTCTCTTAAGCGCGTAACGTTCTAATACAAGTTCGAGAATTTTCGATCAGGCTTTTTTTTTTAATTCGTACGTTTATCGTCCTAAATGAATACAGAGACGGAATAGAGTGCGCAACGAAACGGCTAAATCGATAGAGACATAATCGGAAAGCATCGAGGCTACGATTTATCATGTGTTCACTCAACCTGTTTCGCATAATACAGACGGGGGATAAAACAGCAGGACAAATGTATCGGTGACAGCAGCTCGAACAGATTAAATGTAACAAGTATTTACAACGTGATTAGTTACATTCGAAGCATTTTCATAGCTCTCGATTCAGGTGTGTTCACAACGTTCTATCGTAATATCCTCGTCCCGTCGCTACGAGACTTAATACAAACAACAACGAACGAAAGCGACAAATCATCGTGTTACATCGCATCGTGCAATGTACCCCTCTCTTCCTTTATTATATTTTTTTCCTCACGCTCAGTAATGCACAGTCATACTCGTATTTCTTTTTTTCGTATTTTTTTTTTTTTTCGTCTTTCTTCTTCGCTTTTATTATATAAATCAACTAGAAACTCGGGAGAAGTAGTCAACGCATTATAAACCTATTAAAAAATATTCACAGTAGTCTAACATACACAATGATAGTATTGCTACCTAATTCCTTATGTATCGTTTGGATACATAGACTTGATATTGAATTCGTAGAGAGTTCAATCGTTTCATTTATATCGATGATTTTCGCGTTTAACGACGATCTTATTTTCTGGATAGTTCTTTTCATTCGATCATTTGTCTTCGTTTATATGATGTAATATACGTGTACAGTTACGTGCAACTATTACTTCAGGTTAGGTTCATATTTCCCTAGTTTTTATCTTTATTTTTATTTAAAGTACTCGAGTGTATACTCTAGTGTGAGTTTCTTCAGGGTAAAGCAGGAAGCCTTCCACCATTTGCTTTTCTTCATATGTGAACATAGGAGTCTAACATAGGAGTTCCCTTAAATCCTACACATTCAAATTCCATCTAGATGCAGAAGTTCTATAGCTGTAGGCATACCCTAGATCTTAGCCATTCACATCTAGGTTTACTCAAGATCCAACTTTTCCCTAGATCCAGGTGTTATGTGAGTTTACATATGTAAGTCCACATAAGTCCACATAACTCATCGACATTTCACTTGGTCCAGATGTACCATACCTGTATACCCTAAATCTATGTGTACTACTAGGTCTACTACTAGTTCAACCTTCCTCTGATTTAGATTTACCCTAGACCCAGATGATAGGTCCACATTTCACCTGGATTGAGGTGTAGGTTTCCATCAACTCAAATTTTCCAAATGCTTCACACTTACAGATACCTAGGTCTCCACATCTAAGTTTGCCCAAAATCTAGATCTGAGATTCCACATCAACTTCCACCCAGAATAACCCATAGTATTCTCCAGATCCACATTATACCATTCTAGACCTATCTTTCCAATAATTCTCCCAAAGGCAAAAGCAAATAATGGAAGACAACCAACTCTTTCAAAAGCTAGTTGCACCCAAATGCACACGATATAAGAGCGTTTAATCGACGTATCCCTCGATCGATATAATGGTAAAAATTCCATTTCACTCTTGTTGCCGTTCATGCTCGCTGCCGTAAGCTCGAGAAAGTGGGCTTGGCTTATATAGTTTAACGGTTTATAGTTTGAAATAATTTTCCGTGAAAGTGGCGGACCTTTGTACGATAAAGTTCTATGGAACTATCGTTAACTTTGACGTTAATGACTTTCTGCCTGGCTGAGAGGCGGTATGCCAATACGTTCTCTCCGTCGGGTCCTCTTACAACGATCGTTAAACATTTATCTTTATCGATTACATCTACCGTGGGAGGTAAAGTTTGAACAGAGAAATTTTGTGTATCACGTTTCTACCCTGTCGATCTCTCGACTGCAACTTGTTAGTTTGTTTTCTTTTCATTAAGCCGCTACCGCCGCTGCTTGCACGTTTCGTTAACCGTTCAAGCTTGTTCGACGTTTGCGATACCGTTCGTTACAGGGCTTAACTATTGTTTAAGTGTCGTTCGATGTTGGTTTAAACGGCGTTTGCTCGAGGGGACAGATACGATAATTAATGCCGGGAGAATCCTCGGATAACTCATCGTTAATGAGGATGACTTATGAGAATATAATTGATACAGTTGGGTTACTATCTTTTTTAGCAATTTTGTAACAGTGTGTCGATATTGTTATTGTATTTACTGCGGTGGCCAACGTGTTAAATTTACAGCAACGGTCCCAGAAAATTATTTCAAACTGTTTTCTTAATGGTCAACGCAGCTGTAACCGTCTCCATCGGTCGTTAAAATTATTGCTCTCTCCTCGAATGCTTCGATAACGATTCAATAAACATTCTCAATGTCATTAGTTCTGTTAGTCGTGCTGATTTTTGGTTCTAAATCCTGTTAACACGTTAAATGCCGTGGAGACTGTTTTGTAATTTTTGGAGTTTTAGAATTTTAGAATGTTTCAATTTTACAACTTGGGAATTTTAGGACTGAGGGATGTTATAGGACTTGACGATTTACGAATTTTGGGACTTTTGAAACTTTGGAATTTCACAATTTTGGAATTCTGAAGTTTTACAACTTCAATAATATTGAAATTTTAGGATTCATCGAATTTTTAACTTATGTAAGTTTGATACTTTAGGAGTTTAAGCTTCTGACGCTTTGCAACGTTTGAATTTCGCGCCTCCAAATGAATTACAAGCGTACACAAAATGGCGGCGCAGTCGCTCCCTACAAGGTTAGAAATAACTTAAAAGCCATAAGTACTTAAAATTACAGCAATATAATAAATGTCACATTCTCCTCGTCAATGAACGTGTTAATTACAAAATAGCCTCGATACCGAATGCAGAAGATGAGCCACAGATCTCATTTCTTCAATCTTTCGTAATGGATCCTTACCGACACCTCAAATCTCTCGCGTATAATCAGACTTGTATTCATTCACTAATGAACTAAGAAGGAATGGAAACATCACAGTCGTATAGAGGATGTAATAATAAATATGCTCATAGTGTATCTTAGGAAGGCGAATTTGAATGTTTTCATTTTCTTTTCGTTCGCTATACATGACTTTCGTGTAAATTGGATAGGTCAGAGCGATTCAGACTCGCACGAGGAGGAAAACATTAACAATTCAGCACTTTTCGGATACGTCACGCTACAACAAATTATAGACTTATACCATTAGTTGTACAACTCTCGTAATATCCTCTCTCTCGATCAAGCATATCAACAGGGAACGATCTTGAACTATTGATTCCAGAAAGTAATGAAATTTTGCGAATATTCGTAAGGCAGGTTAAGAGTCCTTTGTCGTTCAAATTTTCTCGGAATTAAACAAATTTTTTACACCTTGAAGATCACAAAGCAACCTAGATAAACTTTCATCTTCATATTCTTTTATAAAATTTATTGTTAATTATTTTAATTAAGACAAATGCACAGCTTTAAAATTCAACAATTAACGAATGTACGAGTAATTCTGTTTCAGAAGTGAAGAAAATATAACAAGTAGCTAATATAATTTTATAAACGAAGAAACTGTAACATGTAATTAATTCAATTTTATAAGTGAACAAATTGTAACAAATAACTAACGCAATTTTTAAAACAAACAAATCACAACAATATATAATACAATTTAACAATATTTAATATATGTAATATAATTTTAGAAATGAAAAAGTTGTAACAAGTGGTACAATTTTAAAAATGAAAAATATTGTTATAAATCATAAATACAATTTTATAAATCCAATGTAACCTTATGTAAATAATCAATATAACCTATAAAATATTAAGCTGTACCAAGGAAGTAATAAAATGAATAAAACTCGAAATTATTATAAACAACGAATAAAATGTAAGAAAGTGTGAAATGCAGGTAACAGGATTTAAGAAAGAATAGTTCGCGTTCGATTAAATTTGAACAATGGACGCATCGTTCACATACACACTCTCGAAATCTCGTAACCATTCGAGCTCTCGCATTATCGGAACATTATCCCATCGCTTCATTCGAATCCATCTTATTGCCAATACTTTTCTCCGTTTACGAGGGTGTTAGTGAAATGATGGAGAACGATCGTCGTGCTGGTGATACGGATCCAATAAATGAATCGTGACGTGTTAAGTGTCATCAGGGAGATCGACTTTGGTATCCATTTGGCAATTTCATTGACGCAAACGATATAGCCACTTTCCTTGGTACGTCGAATAATGGAGGATTGTGGATGGCTCCTGTCCTCGAAGTTACAGTTCGTTGTAAATTGAGCCAAGACTCGTACAAGTAGTTACTGATCGTGATTAAAGTGAAACTCCGCCGAAGAATAGAGGACTGAACAGCAACGCCATCAGCAACGTTGTACCTTCAACAGAAAAGAAACAGTTCAAACTTGATGTGTAATACAGCTGTCACACGAGTTGGACCCACCTATCTTTTCAATAATAAACCAAAGTCCCAAAACTCCAAATCCCTAAATTTTAGAATCTCCAAAGTCCCAAATCTCAAAATTACCAAATTTAAAATTGTCCAAAGTCCTAAATCCCCAAATCCTTAAATTTCAAAATCTCCAAAGTCCCAAATCTCAAAATTACCAAATTTAAAATTGTCCAATGTCCCAAATCCCCAAATCCCTAAATTTCAGAATCTCCAAAGTTCCAAATCTCAAAATTGCTAAATTCCAATATACCCAAAGTCCCAAATCCCCAAATCTCTAAATCACCAAATTTCAAAATATCCAATATTTCAAAGTCCCAAATCCTTAAATCAGTAAATTTCAAAACGTCCAATTATCCCTAATGAACGAATTAAAGTTATGAAACGCTGTTCAAACATTTTAAACCCACATATCAATTTCAAAAGCCGTACAATTCGAGATGAAGAGAACAAAGGAAAGAGTCGGTGAATAGAACAGAATGATTAATTGTGCACAAAGTGTTTAATTAATAAACACCAAAACAGTTGAAATTAATTACCCCTTGTTTGACACGTTTACACAAGCCGTACAAGTTCTTGAAATTCGTTATCGAATCTGACGAAAATACGGCTTCTGATTATTTCACGCTCTGTAATTACACGATGTTTGCGAAACAGATAACGAACTTACGAACGTAATATTTTGCGAGATGAATTTTAAAAAAAAATTTCATTCATCCCTTTCGTCGGTTGTCCGCGAGCGAAAAGTTCGCGTTCAACGAACGTTTGAAGTGCGGCGAAAATTTGCAATAATAAAATATTTCTTGTAATTACGGAAACGTTCGGGCGCAACTTTTAACGATCTGAAATTTTAATTGAAAGACGCAACGAAACAAAAATCGCTTGTTTAAAATTTCCGAAATGTTTAATCTCTTGACAGTTTCGATTTTCTCCGTCGACTCTGTTCAGTTAATAGGGACATTACAGAAATATCGATGAAATTGATAATTAAATTTTAATGCGTTACGGTGACCGGCTACGTAACAACTATTTTGCAAACATGAGTTTCAGTTTTCAATTAAAACTTTAGGACTACTAAAATTAGGGGAAATTTCACCCCTTTTATTTTGCAAAATTTCAAAATTCTTTTCAAAACACTGTTATAATTGATACACTACATAATGCACTTTCAACTGAACAATTACCCAATTTGTTACACGTCTCCATAAAATCTTGAACGCGAATTCCAAAGATATCAAAAGCTTTCAAACGTAAAACCACCCCCTGCTCTCAAACTTCGTCAAAATTAGCATACATCTCTAAATGTTTACCATATTGTATAATTTACAACGTATCGCGTTTAGTTACCATATCGTATAATTTGCATTCATTTTAATCGTTGAACATAACGTTGTTCGAATACTTTCGTAGCTTCGTATATTCCGCAGGAACGAATAAAACGATGCACTTTTACGAGGAGGGTAGCGTTTCTCGCGTCGATCTGCATCGCAAACGAGCTACAGGGATTTTCGTTCCGTTGTAATAGAGACATCGGGAAAGATCCTAGCAGCATGCCGAACGTATACTTCGGAAAGTAATTGCACTCGATGGAAGTCCAATAAAAAAAAAAGGAAGGAGAAAAAAAAGGGAGAACACGGTACGAAACGAGCAACGACCTCTCTGCTTCATAATGAATCGGAACGTTATGCAATCTTGTACGATCGTGGTAAATATTAGAGAGCAATGATGTAATCAAGAGGATCGAATCCTCTGGGTGCATTGTGGAGTCTTCGGAGCATCGGTTCGAGGAGGAACGCTGAATATCGACGACTATAAATAAGCGACGTCCCTCGTCTATTTACAGCCCCTTACTACGATACTGCACGATTCAATTTTATCGTTCGACCTGCGCTTGATAATCATTATACCTGCTTTTCGGCATGGGAAAACATTCAACTTATTTAGTTTCAGGTTTCAAGTTTTCGATTTTTTGTTTTTTACACTTTTATGCATTAAAAATTGTTGAGCAATTGTTCAGCAGTCAAATTTTTTCAACTGTAATTTTAATTAAAACATGAAATATTTAATAATATAATAAATAAATCAACCACAATTACATGAAAAAAGAGTAAGTATTAAAAATTGATTCAATTTGATCAATTTCCACACCCTATAAATAGAAGCTCGATAAATGAAATTTCGAGTATAATCACGCGTTCTACTCGACAGATCAAAACGATACGAATCTCATTACTCCGCATGTCAACTCATCAGACGCACACGCTTCATACCCCAAACAACTTTTCAATTAATTTTATTCAACTTCGTCAAACACATCGGCGTCCACTTCTCTACCTTTCGCTTCGAGATCCGATCCCGGATTAATTACATTCTTGATTGACCAAATTGCACGAATCGACGTCTGTACATCGTATTGTTTCGTCTTTCTTACTGGACTCCCTTTCACTAAGCCCATGCAATTTTCCTTGTAATTTACTTTCCAATTTCTTTTCGCGAACCTCTTCTCTACTTTCTTATTTTCTCGTGGCTGTTATTCCCGCCGAGGAGAAAATACGAAGGGCGAAAGAGCGTGCTGCCGATCAGATTTATCGCTTTGAAAGAATTCGAGCAAAATGAAACGTGTTTGTAATTTTATCCTTTAACCCTTTCGTTCGAATTATTCGGCGAACGTGTGTATAGGGCGGTTCAAATGTTCTAAATAAAATTAACCCTTTGCACTCCTATATCGAATGTGGCTCACTTCTTTTGGAATTCGTCACGTACTCCCTGTTGCATATGTGTATATGTGTATATCTATGCATGTGTATATGTGTATATGAGTGCAAGGGGTTAAATATCAATATATTAAAATATTTGAACAAGTATACAGATTAGTATATCTGTATTGTATTTGCATATGTGTATATCTGTATATCTGCATATGTGAATATATCTGCATATGTTACACATGCTAATATCCGTATATTAGTATACCCATACAAGTATATCCGTAGATACACCGGTTAGAGTATGAATACCAGTGAGACCAGCAGGATTTCAAAATAAAAAATAGGTGGAATAATAAACTAGTTTGCGTAGATGAAAAGTTGTGGGGGAGTAAAGCCGTGCAAGGGTTAAATCGTAGCGGAAAATTGAAAGCGGGGTAGGTAACTGTGAAACGTTCAATAATAGTCGGAAAAGTGGGAAAAATACAATGCAATAGTGGGCGTCTGGTTACATTCGACAGCGAAAACGAACGAACAACGGTTTCCCTTCGCGATTCAATTCGACAGCAGCAAGCGAAGTGAGCCAACTTAATTGATTTTGCCCGGAACACGCTGCTGCGTTCTGTCCTTCTATTCTCTGTGACAAAGTTGACGTTTCGAACTAGACTAGTGTGAAACGTTGCTGTTACACCATCCTCGTCGGCAAATTAATTTGATAGATCAACCCTGAAGACGGGCATACGATAGACGGTTAAATGTCAAATAAGATTAAACTTTTATGGATCAACATGGAACTCTGGCAATTGAAGTTTTCGACGGGAGTCGATGTGGGTGTCGATGGACAAACTTCGAGGTGGTAATTGTTGAGGAATCGGGTAAGTGAGGTTTGTACGAATCGGGTGTAGAGTTTTTGGAAACACTTTTGGTGTATTGGGATTTCTGAATTTTTTAATTTTTTAATTTGTGAAATTCTGTTTCATAATTTACAAGTTTAAAGTTCTTTAATTTTAGGGTTTAAAAATTTGTAATTCTAAATTTTTTAATCTGGAAAATTTCTCAAATATTAAGCGTTAATTATTATTAACCATAAAAGCAGAACCACATGTTCTCCACTTCATGCAACATAACATACATGAATTTTCCTCACGATTTTACAAAAATCAAGGAAAAAAGAAAAAACCATGTTCGTACAGCGTAAAGTACCATGCATCGCCGTAAGGGATTCCAGCAAGCTTGTCCAGTTTCCCTTTATACCCAGAGACCTGATTCTTGTCTTTAAGATTGGTTTGTGTTGCGCACTTTATATCGCATCTGAATTTAGAGAGCGAACAACGAACAAGTATGTTCTCTGCTCTCGTTCTTTTTTTTTTTTCTTTCCTTTATCGAACGTATGTACACAGTGTACACGTAATATCAGGGAAACGAAAGAAGACAGCCCTTTTGTATCGTTTGTAAAGAAAACTTTTTAAAATAAGAATCTTACGGCGAGCATGGAAAACGTGCTTAGAATACAAAATGTCGCTTGATTCCGCGACCTTTGTTGCGCTGGTATTCGGTAGTCATTTCGTATGAAATTTCGTTCGAAATTTCTCATTGCTCAATTAACTGATCAATTGTAAAGGATAATTTTCTTTGATAGTTGACTCGTTTCTGACGATTTTATTAATAATAAACTTTCTGTCGGGAAAATTGTAGTATTGTTTGTGGTACCCAAGTTTCGGAATTATGAGGTCCCTAGATTCCCATATTTAAGTATTCACAAAATTCTTGGATTTTCGAAATTGGAGGTCTACAAACTCCCACGTCCTGAAATTACTAGATTAATAAATTCCTACGACCCCCAAATTCCTACACCCCCAAATTCCTACGTCACCAAATTCCTACGTCACCAAATTGTTACCTCCCCAAATTCCTACGTCCCCAAATTCCTATACCCCCAAATTCCTATACCCCCAAATTTCTACGTTCCCAAATCCCTACGCCCCCACATTCCTATATCCCCCAAATTCCTACGCCCCCAAAATCTTACGTCCCCAAATTCCTACGCCCCTCAAATTCCTACGTCCTCAAATTTCTACACCCCCAAGTTCGTATATCCCCAAAATTCCTACGTCCCCAAATTCCTACGTCCCCAAATTCTTACCTCCCCAAATTCCTACGCCCCGCAAATTCCTACACCCCCAAATTCCTACTCTCCTAAAATCCTGCGTCCCCAAATTCTTACCTCCCCAAATTTCTACGTCCCCAAATCTCTATATCGTCCAAATTTCTACGCCCCCAAATCCTTATCTCCCCAAATCCCTATGTCCTCGAATTTCCTAGTACTCGACCTTCAACACCGTACCCCAAGTCATTCGAATCCTCGAACCCAGTTCTATCGCAAACACATCGTTACTATTCCCCGGCGAAGAAAAGAACGACGTGCGAATTTAATATTCCGAGGTACTCCGTAAAGAAGGTCGTTGGTAAATCGTAAAAATTCACCGAATTTCCTCCGTGGAACGATAGGGAAAGAGAAAAGGGTGGCGAAACGAAGGGCAGGTTTAAAAAGTCAAGCCTCTCATCGAGTTCGAGCTGGTCGCCGGTTTATCGGCCAATCCCATGAATAATAGACAGTTTACATCCGAAACAGCGGAAGCTCACGTCGGTGTAAAAAAGATTATACACGATTTATAAGAGGATTTGCGATAGCCGAGTTAGAGTCTACCCCTGGCCTGCAGCTATTGATAGAGGAAATCGAATTTTTGTGTATCTTTCACCATTATTAAATCATACGGAAGACGGACGCTCGTTTGCTTTAATCGTACGTAAATTGAACTCGTACAAAATGGACGCCGAACGGAAAATGGCGGTCCACGCTCTCGTTAAGCGTTCATCAAGTTTCATGGATAATGTTGATTATAAATTCAGATAAATCTGTATGGTTAAATTTAATAAATCTAATGATGGCTTGTGCGGTTGTTTTTATTATTTTTTGTTTTTTAAACAATACTTACATATGGATATAAACACAACTCAAGTTCATAAATTTATAAATACGATGATGAACGCGTCAAACGTCCCAATGCGAATATGAATAAAGCATACAAGACCGAAAGAGTTAATTAATCGTGAATCAAGCTATGAAAATTACGCAAATATGTTTCTCCGTTCGAAAACTGAGTATATTTATTTTTCGACGTTTATTACGCGTTTAATTTCTGGTACAAAGTTTTTCATCGAACTAATTGAAACAGAGATAATCACAGCTATTGCGTGGTTAATGTTTAAAACCGTGTTGCAAATTGAGGACGCGTCAATAATTCTGTTTGCTAGGAAATTGTTGTAAATATCAATACGTGTTCAATTCATTGTTTCGACGGAATTTAATAATCCTGCACTTTGATAACGTGTTTGCGAATATTCTGAAATTATCACTTTATTTGCGTTAAATGAAGTAAATGGGAGGTTGCAAGTGATGTGTTTCAATTAATAATTGACCTTTGATAAATACGTTTATTAGTTCTTTTTAAGTTTCTTAATGTAGAAATTTGCAGATACTCAAATTATTAGGTTCTGATAATTTTTTAATTTTTTAGTTAGGAATTCAATTTCGAATTTTTCAAATTTTCAAGCTACTAATTTCTTGTCCTTAAATTCTCCAAACCCTCAAGTCCAAAGTTCTAAAATCTCCAAAACCTCAAATCCAAATTCCCAAAATTCCAAAAACCCCAAATCCAAATCCCCAAACCCAAATTTCCTCTTCCACACTAAAAAATACCAACACATCAATATCGCCAATAAATTCCCATCATCCTAAAATATTTCCAATATACATCCACCACCTCCATAAAACCAGACTCCATATTACCCGTGCCATATTAATTTTTATATTCCGTTACTCTCGTTATATCGCTGAGTACCAAACAATACAAAAGCAATTCCATTAATATTTTTCAAATGCAAGCGAATCAAATTTTAATTATTTTAATGGGCAATTTAATTAAACGCCAGAAAAATAACTCTTACCGCGATATCGATGGAATTGACCCCGAACGAGCGTACATTACACGAGGAAAAATTGCTCGATTAACGGTCAACAATTATTGCGAGGACCGGCAAAACATGGGGCAGAATATTCCGCAAAGCCCCGCGAGCATTGATTGAAAATTCACTGGGAAGTAGGTTAACGTTTCTTTTTTTTGTCCATCGCGAAAATCTCTCGTGGCCGTTGTATCGTAATCACGCGCGTTTTATTACACAAAGAAACGACGTGTACACGCTTCTCTAGTAGACGCATTAAAATTTCCTTTTGTACAATCAGGACAACGGGATAACGTTAGTATTTCAGAAATTCCATTTCTGTGTCGTCGCGCGGAAATTAATCCGAAGGGAGGCAAAAAGGCCGCCATTGCGTTTATTTACTTGCTAAATATTTTCTGATGTTATAATCACATGGTGGAGTAACAACCGCAAGAAAAGTCCTAATCTGCAATCTTTTGATTTGATTTGTGAACTGATTTTAGAGAAGTACTTCACAAGGGTGGTGTCTCTTCTTTTTATAAGGAGACTTTGGGGTTAGGAGTTCTGGAGGGTAGGATTTCTGGGTAAGTGGATGGTGGGAATAATACCAATAATAATACTAGTAATAATAATATTAATAATAATAACAATAATAGCAACAATAATAATTGTAATGATAACAACAGATGACGAAGAGAGTAGAACACGTTCTTCAGTTCTGGTCATTTAAAATGCGCACCACATTGTGACACATGCGCAGTACGCTTCTCCTACTTCTCGCGCCATATTAGATTTCCAGCTTCATTTAGGTTATATTTTCTTTTATAATATTTGATATAGGAGTGTTTAGGATTGGATATATAAGAGGGATATTACCTTTTAACGTTGACGCGTTGCTTGTTGGTGGTTTTGTTGTAAAATTTCCTTCCTCGTCCACGAACACGTAGCTTGCGTTAAATCCTGTTCCGTCATATCTGCCGTTGCTTTTAAAAGTCACGCGAAAGAACTTTCTATCGCTCTCGACATCGAACTCCTTTTGTTGACCACAGTGCCTGGAGTACTTCCGGTCCCTGGACATGTAGTTCGAAAATTCGACGAAATCGCTCGCCGACACTGCCTCGCATCTGGAATATTAATATTTTGGGGTTAATTTTGATTTTTATTATTGGGACCGGGAGGTTTTGGAGGACTCGTATTTGTAAAAGGCCTCAAATCTAAAAATTCTTAAATTCACAAATTTGTAAAGTCCTAAATTTCCAAATTCCTAGGCACCAAATCTGAAAATTCATAAATGTCTAAATCACCAAATTTCATAATTCTCAAGTTTCCAAATTTATAAACCCCCAAATCTCCAAATCCCCAAATCCTCAAATCCCTAAATCCCCAAATCAAAAATATTAAATTCTCCAATTATCAAATACGCAAACTTTCAAACCCTCGAATTAAAAATAATACATTGAAATATAATACAGAGTTTTTTTTCTTCACGAAATTAGCAAAACCTGCGATGTTTATAATTTAAATTGAAATATAAATTGGAAAGGGAGAAAGGTACCGGTTGAAAAATATGTATAAAGTGATTTCGATCTTTTGTGACGGAAAACGCAACTTCAAAAGGAACAGTGATTTATTCTCGTGGAAACCTGTCGGACTGTTATTTACAGGTTTAATTAATAAACATTGAAAATACTGAAAAATTCTGATTCCACGGTTTCAATTTGTAAAAGCTACTTTTGTTGCTCCAATTCTTCAATCTTTCACAATAACACATTTTTCAGAGTTTGATGGACGTAACTGAAATTGTTCGAAAATTTACAAACATAACACCGTTAATCAAAATAACGATCAATCGATCACTGTAAATTAAATATTGTGTTTGTGTCCCGCCTGTCAGGGAAAATATTGAAAAATAAATTTTCTTTATTTCATTTGACTAATTGCATTATAGACGAATATAATCGATTTCATAATTGTTTGATAACGTTTCGTTTGTTAATTTCAGTTAATGGTCCTCGTTTTTTAATCTCTTAAAAAATATGTAATTTAATCAATCTTGAAAGTATAATTTAATTAATCTTTTCGGAGATACATAAAGGATGATGCATCAATTAGGGAATAAAATTGATAAAAATATTTAATATTCATTTTATTTAATTTATAATAACCTTTCTTTGAAGCTTTCGATCGAAAAGCAGAACTTATATAAAAAGAAACTTTATTTCGCCCTCAAGAACACCAAAGCGGTAGTAATTTATATTTTTAAGCTTCTGAAGGTCGTTCAACTCACGTACGACCCAGTTGTTCATTTTCTATACACTACAATCCTTGCCAGGGAACATTTTCAAAAATCTTCCACAGAACACCATTCTTTATGAATCGTTTCGGTTTTCTTCTTTGGCTTAACGTACAACACCCCTTAAATGAAATCTTATTCAATAGAATTTTTATTACAATATAAACTATACATAAAACTTCAACCTGCAATTCTATTTTCACGCACATATTATACATGAATATTAAAGCAATACAGTTTTTCACTATCCTTTATTACGGAAGTTTGATCCGTTTATTGTGTACATTTGCACGAGTTATCATTTCCTCTCTACGAGGAAAAGAGGTTACGTAAAAATTCGAAGAACGAACATTTTGTTCATTTCAGTACACTATTTACTTTTAATATAACGTACGAATATATTGATTTATGAATTTCAAACTGTTCTTAGTTCCGATAAAATAGATAGAAAATCGGGGGTACAAAATTATTCGTGTGTGGTTGTATTTTGGATATGGAACATTTGAAGATTAAATTAGTACTAGATTTAGGGACATTTGAGGAACATTTATTTTTGGATGAAAAATTAGGGAAAGAGTAAATAAGGTATACGTAAATTAGGGAAAAATAATAATTCTTTAATTTTATAAAAGCTTTTCCAAATTTTCAAAGCAAAAAAAATTTACTAGTTTTTAAATTGTAAAGTGCCAAAGTCCCAAAACGTAAAATATTCCTAAGTCCCAAAATCCCAATATCCCAACTTCGCAAAGCACCAGTAATTTCAAACTCTAATATCCCAAAACCATCAAACCCCAAAATCACCCATATACCCATAAAAATTTCAGCGACCCTCTCAGCCACATCGTCACAAATAAGTCCATATATTTCCAAATAGCCAAATAATTACGTGATGTGACTGTTGCGGCTCAACAGACGCTCATAAATCTCATAAAAGCACACACATACAGGAACATAATTCAATAAAAGATGACAAGTCTCTCCATAACCCGGTAACATGCACTTCAATTACATAGGTACGAAACACAATGGTGAATGTATTATTCAGGACCGTTTCCAAGTGCGCCGTCGCCTGCGCGTCCAGGGAATTTATATTTTCGGCATGGTCGTACGTTACACAATCACCGGTAAATTGATACGCATGGGGAGATATGAAATGTCTTGAGAGCGGTGCTTCCTTGAAATATTCACCTTTCGCGGGGAATATCGAGAAGATTCGAATGATTTTTCTTGATGGCATGGCGGCGTCGTAAATTGCTTTCGTAGCCGGACTACCGGCAATTCCATAAGTAATTCAATCTTGGCTCTTTCCGCGCATAATTTCAATATACATGTGCGAACCGGTCCCGGCTTTACAATCGGAATAACCATCGGTTATTCTCTGTTCTCGGATTTTCCGCTCTATTCTGCTCGCTTCATAAATATTTTTGCAGACACGATGTGCTCGATGCAGCGCATTAGGGCACAAAAAGAACGAGCATGTACTTCAACGTATTAACGTTCATTTATTTCACTTCTTTGCTTTATTTGCATTGTTCTTTTTCGTCAAGAGATGTTATGCTTATTCAGAAATTTAGGACTTCGTAATTTAGGCATATGTTCGACTACTGAATTCAATCGAAATGAATTACAACATTAGTATAACGCCATTTTGTATAATGTTGCATATCAAAATAAAATTTCACTTCCAGTGTTTCAAAATATATCAATTATATCTCTTCAATTTTCATCTGTCAGTTTTTATTAATTCTTCATTTCGTCAAGTGAACAGATTAGTCGCCATATTGATTCCGCCATCTTGTCTATTCTATCAATTGTCAATTTCTATCTCATGTTCGTCTTGTTTCGTGAGGATAATTTCGGTGCGAACGTGACATTGTACCTTGGTAAATGAACTGTTTTTTGGTCTTAGATTTATGGGTGGTCCCAATTGCGTGGAACGGTCAATACACGATTTCAATATTGAGGAAACTTGCATTTCAATTCGGCTCAGGTACATTAATTTGTACTGGTGAAAATCGTGCGGTACGTGTCCGACGAATTTACAACTCGTCACCCTAAATGGCAGCCTGCGATACAATGTGGGTGACAAGGACGCAGTTGCAGTTCCACATTTTAATGGCAACGTGCAAGCTGGTCGAGGAAACGTCACGAACGACTGGTTCGGTAATTGTCGCCGCGGAAACAACAGAAATATTTGGTTGGGCGAAAAGGTCCATACACGTTGCTGCTCGAAGCTGTAAATATTTGGTATCACGTTTATCGATCACTATTATTAACAAATTCTGATGAATTTGCTCTATCGGCAATATAACGGGAGTCGAGGATATTACGTGCTGAACTGAAATGAAATGTAACCTTGGGTCAAAAGTGACCCACTTTCGTATTAAATAGATAAAATGGAGAGGAAGATGACCACGTGATAAGCTAATTGGATCGCACAAGATCATCCTCGATAGGCAAGCTATCGTTCATTACTGATAGCCTCTAATTAGTCGTGTTTCGCCAATTCCTGTCGAACTTTTGAACAATACTCCGAAGAGCGAAGTAGGTCTCGCGACTTCATTGATCCCCCCGCTCCAGAAAATGTGGCCTGAATTTAATAATTCGAGGTCGACCGATATCGAGAATCCCGCAAGAAGCACTCGCATCTGTTATTACAGCCGGGGACCAGTTCTGTACATCGAGACGGATTTTTGCCTCGAATTTTCCTTTTTTTTTCCCCTCCCTCGAAAAGATTGCTCGTAAATATCGCCGGTTCGAACGAGAGTTCAATTAGACGAAGTGCAGCACCAGGCACGATCCAACGGGATATCGAGCCGACTACCAGGGCAAAAGATACATTCGTACTCGTAAATCCGGGCTCGAGTAAACAGTTCGAAATGTATGTTCAGAAACGTGAGAACCGAACGATGATCTGTCACGGGAATTGCCACTTATGTCATCGGCGGAAAGAGCCGCTCGCGATATATTACCACCATGGAACTCTCGCGATAATAGCGTCATCGTTCACGTATCAATGCTTCTTACCGACGCGATATATTATTTATAACAGCGAATCAATTCTACTTGGATATATCGCCGTTATCGATCCTCTTTATTCCTTGGATCGTTCTTGCGAGTTTCTGATCACGGGACATGATATGCTGATATTTTACGTTCTCTTGTCTGCCAAGAGAGTCTACGTCCATCGCTCACACGTGACGCATGCGCAGTTAATCCGCTCTGTCACCTGATGCGTGACGTACAGCCAATCACGGGATGATCTACGAGAATAACGCTTTTGATTGGCTCGCGTTTAATGCACGATTGACTCGAACCGTATATTAAGCTGTACTTCAATGTTCATTGCTAAATCCGAAAATCTCTGAACATTTGTGATCAAACAGTTATACTCAGATTTCACACCCAATAGAAAGATCATTATTGCAACAAGTATTTCATTGCAAACAGCAGTAAATTATCAGCATATTTTACACAACCGTGCAAGCTCTTTTTCTAATATTGCAGGCTAAAGTACATCCAACCACATACACCGTATTTTCTCTTGTTCAAAGACTAATCAGCGTCGAACAATCAGCTGTGCTAATTGGCTACCTCGACGCAAATACTCTACACTCTGATGGACTTTTGCGCTATCCGTTACAGGATCCTCGTTTAGACATGAAGCTTTCGTCTCCGGTAAGCAGGTTGGAAAGTTTGTTTGACGCAGTTTGATTTAGTGGAACGTCGAACTGCATCGGGAAAGCCAATCGAACCGGTATCGATTTGCTTCCAGTAGACTTCTAGTCGGCTAAGGATGCTCACTTTGTCTCACCTCGTCTGGTTGAGTGACGAGAAGGAAGTCGAACAGGATCGATACATGGAATTCCAGTCACGATGGTGTAGTCAGTTTATCTATCGTGCTTGATCCTGTTCTCTTGCCCTTTCGCCGTCTATCTTCTGGATGATTTTTATTGTGCACCCTTGATTTTATATATTGCCCGTGCTACTTTTTGCAAGCGAGGTAAATCGAAAGGAAACAAAGGTGTGCTGCAATACCTTGCGTGTATGTCCAGGCTGTGGTAAATAAAGAGTATCTTTGTACAATATCTTGCAAAACGTAATCGTGGAGGTTATGGCGGATATTTTTACGACGCGATTGAAGGCTTTTTATTAATACTTTGTGGTGATTTTTTATAACTTCAATATTTTCCACTTTATAAAATAACCTATAAATTCTAAAATCGATAGCAACTTGTTAACCCCAATTTCTATTTATCTTAAGGTAATTTTAATTTAACCGCAGCATTGATACTTACGGCATCACTCCCTCCACATCGAAGAAATGAAAATGAAGATGCACTCGTTCGTTCGGCTGGCCATTGAAGAAATAATGACATTCGGTGTCTCGTGGATACAATCCTGGATAATTTGGCGACGCGAATGTACCGTTTCGTGTCTCGCTGCTGTTGTAAACGAAGGCACAGGGATATGTCGCCTCTTGACGGCCCGTCGTTATGCCAAAGTCTGAAACATCGAAACAAAATGGCCACGTAAACATCTTATCTGTTAATAATTATTAATCATTTTTGTTAAAGTACGTAATGTGTTTTATTAACTTATGATGATGTCATCTGCTTATGATAGTACCTATTAAACTTGATGGAATATAATACAGATCATTATGAGTGTATGACAAATCCTGAAAATAATTATTAATAATCACTAGTAATATAATAATATTTGTTTGTCAAGTAATGACAAATATGAAGAGCACGAAATACGAGAAAAATAAATTATAATGGTTTTGATATCAGACAAAATGGTGACAAAAGGTACACCATAGTATTGTTTCAGTTTCTAAATATGGCGGGTGTCCCGTTAATTAAATGGTGACCGTGTTTCATCTATTTAATCGCGAAAAGAAGAAAGTTCGTGCAACTTTGAATCGGTCTTGCAATCACCTTTGTTCGACTTTTCTTTCCGACCTCTTTCCTCTAATGAAAACTAGCTCAAACACCGCTTTGGATGTGAAATAGTAATTGTTGAAGGAGAAGAAAGAAGAAGAAAGAAGGATTTAAGCTGTAGCCCGAGGGAACTCTCTCGGGCTGTTTCATTTCGTATTAAAGTATTTTGATTCCGATTAGTAACAGATGGAGGAGCTGAAGAGATTTTCGACGTTGAAAGAATGGCTGGGATCCTCGGTAAATGAAGATTCTAGGTGCGAGTGATCGAGTGGCCGAAGAAGTGTGCGAGTATGGCAATGATAAGTGTTCTCGAGGTTGGTCAATAAGTTCGGAGAGCGCGGGAAAGTTCAATGGGAACATAATGGACGAGTTGAAATCAGGAGAGTACATATTATGGAAACTGTTTGATGGTCAAATACGAAACGTACTGTAAATAAGTTTTAATATATGAAAATTCCTAAATTTAATACTCTAAGCTTTTAATATACCAGAGTTCCGAAATACAATTTTCAAATATTTCCAAAATTGGGAAGTACGTAAATTTCAAAGTCCCAAGATTCTAGGGGGTCAAAGTTTAAAATTTTCCTAATTTTCAAGCTCCACATTCCAAATTTCCAATCTTCCAAATTTCTAAATTTTCTAGTTTCCAAACTTTCAAATTCCAAAATTCCCAAGTTCCCAATCTTCCAAATTCCAAAATCCCCAAAATTCCACCTTACCAAAGTCCTCCCCAAACCAAATTCCCCAGCAGTTCCCACATCTCCCTAATTTCCCCCCCAAAAAAGTGTCACCTGCGCAGTCACTAATTGCGAGTATCCCTATACTTCCGATCCACCCTATTTACACATTATTTGATCACCTCACGATGTTTGCATTCGCTGGCATACCTATTCACCTGGTGCGCTTAATAAATATTGACGTGCACTAATGAACAGCCACGCGTCGAAGTATAAAGCATCGCCGTCATAATTGCTATATCGTAACACGATGGTTATTAATAAACAACGTGGCTCGTAATGGCTTACGTATTATTAACTAGATGTTCGAAAATCGAATGCGAGAGCGACTGCCTCAATTTGCCAATGAATATACATACATCTGTCGAATGATCCTGTGTATCCGAATGCGGTACAACCCTCTCCGTGTCAATATTTCAGCGTATAAATCATGTCGGACAATTTAATGTTTCGCGGTAAACAGTGACAGTCGCTTTTCTTGTTAATTCACTCGGATGGAATTTTTTGACCAACGCCTGTCAAACTGACTGTATCAAATTTGAATTTTTTATTTATGTATGAGGGCCAGAACATTTACCATGGACACCTGTGTATTTCATTATTTGCTTTCGTAATGGATATTTTATGTCATTTTTATTTTCGGGTCTCTCATACTTTGTTCAGAAAGTTCTGCATGTACCAACGAGATGGCGCGTGAGGAATTTCAATGGATGTAAGTTCAAAATTTAGATGTTTAATATGTGTGCAAATATAAATAATTCAATTTATTTTTGTTCAGATAGTTTCAATTCCATTTGGTTGCCATCTCTTTTTTACTTCCCTTTACATCTCATTATACCGACGCGGATATTCATGAAAAATTACTTTGTAAAATACAATTCTCCGTAATTACTTCTTGTATCGTTTATGTTTCAACAATTTTTTTACCCCTCACCATAGTTTTATTTCCATCTCAACAGTTAAGGAATTGACTTGTTTACACGGAATCGCGTTCCATTTATTCTCTCGGCCAACTTACTCTTTTTCCTTATCTCTCCTGTCAGTATTTTTGTTCTTCCCTTTCTTTCTACACGCTTTTTATTTATTCTCCATCGAGTTCATCCGTTCCTAAATAACTTTCTTCCCCTTTGATCGCAGCTGTTTATAAATACTCTCTTCTTTTTCTTTTATACCTTCATTAACTATTTTTCTTCTTTCCTCTTCACTTTTTACTCTTACCTTGCTCTGGATTCTAACTTTATCCTGATCTTTTTTCACCGTTATCTCTGCCGGAAGCGTAATCAGTAGCCGCTCGATAATTACCTGCTATTGGGGCTCTGGTCTGTATGGGATGCTGTATCGTATCAAATGTCAAGGGTCAAGATACATGTAAGTTTAATTCATATGTTTTGTGGAATATGTGACTTACATAAATGCATTGCATCAAAGAATATGTCAGTTAAATGAATATCTCATATGAAGTAACATGTGAATTACATACATGTATCATATGAAACAATATGTGAGTTAAATGAATGTCATATGAAGCAACATGTGAATGACATACATGTCTCATATGAAACAACATGTGAGTTAAATATATCATATGAACTAATATGCAATTTAACGTGTTACACGAAACAACATGGTAGTCTGCTTTATTAAATCGAACAAAGAACTGTCGTATCTGAAAAGCCATAAAAAGTGTGAGACTGCAATAAGGCGAGGAATCTGGAATTCAGTGAAACGATTGTCGCGATCGTTGAATCCCGAAGACGAAAATTAAAGCTCCACGGTGGAAACGGGTTAATTATAGGATCTCGGCTCGTCAAGGCTCGTTTGAAATCGTTCGTCGACGACCAACTTGCCGTGGAACTTTCGAGTTCCCCGAGTTCCCGGAGCCGAGCTTTCGGCCGTTATGCGCTGCGAGCAAGTTTCTTCGCGGTTGTAAACATCGGGTAATAAGCTTTAGCAAACGCCATGCACTTTTGCGCTTAGTTAGCCACGTTTGTTGTACGACCGATGCACTCGAATCTACGTATACCGCCGTTCACGAACGGCACTCCGCGAAGAAGCTGACTTTTTGATAAAGTGTTCGGAACGTTTCGAGCGAAACGCTTCCCGTTCCATAAACGTCACTCGAAACCTTTATTCGGCCGGAAATTGAACTTCTTTGCTCGACGCTGAATTTTCGGCCCGTGAATGCGATGGCAGAAATAAAGAAAGGAACGTTCAAGATTGTCGGAAGGTCGAGAAGAGTTTACGACGTCATGCGGCAGACGTAACTCTCTTGGAATTTAGGCTAACGGTCAGACGATTAGGTTTTAATGTCCCGAGTTTTAAGAAACATTTTTACTATCGCAACAAGTCAAGTGGAGGTAATGACCTCGGTAGAATTTAGGGTAATTCGAGGTTAGGATCGTAAATGCACTCAGCCGATGGTTCCTAATTTCCCATGCTTTCGTGTATGAAATGTTCAATTAATTTTACCAAATGTAATATTTTTGAAACGTTTTACGTGGAACATGATGCAACTGAAACGTTTTAAAGCGTTGGTGAGAAAGTGTATGATAGTATCGATTTTCAAAATGCCTCAGACAGAACATTTTTTCTTAACATTAATTCTTCAGACTGAGCGTGGGTCGTTTCCCTGTAGCATGTACTTTCGGGGAGAAAGAAAAGAAAGTGACCTCGTGATAAAGCACTTCAGGCGATTCCGGTGAACTGGCTCGACTCGAAATAAATGTACCTTGAAACACTTATTTTGTATTTCGAATGTACTCGTGCATGGTGTGCGCCAATAAAACAATTTAATTTACTTGTTTCGAGACGGAATCAATTTTAACTCGTAATGGACACACTCGAGTCCATTACCTTACCTGCAATATTCTAAGAACGTAAATTTTTTTGTTTTATTCTTGTAAAAATATATATCATCTTATTTCTATTTTTGTATATTCAATTTTAATTTAAAAAAAAACCTATCACTACGTTTTTAAACAGTTTACTTGAAGCGAAAGAGTGCTGTCTCTTACGTGAACAAAATGGCCGCCATTCATGACCAATATTACGAATTGCTGTAATTAAATATTCTAACAAGAATTAACATTTTCTTCGCATACATTCTTAACTCCATGTTCCATTGTATTATGTTATTCTTTAATTATCTCTCATTAATTTGATATCTCGTTTTCATGTCACAAGAAGTAACTGCAGTAACAAGAAAAATATTAGTCTGTCATTTTCTATCTAGCAACGATCTTGCATCATGCAATCAACCTGTTTGTATATTATTTCAATTAAAACTATTAATATACTTGGCCCACTTTAGTTATGACCCTTTCGTCTCGAAACTCACGTAACTGTTTATCGCCACCTGAAACGCATAAGAAAGTTCGCAAAATGATGTTATAAGTCCCGGTATTCTCTGGAAAGCTGAAACACCGAAGTTTCTAAGCTATTCTTTCCAAACAGCAATCTGAAACTTTTCTCAACATTAATTTGCATCGGCAATTTACCTCTCGTTTACTATATAACTACTTCAGCAAAATACTGACGGTAGTATTAGCTGGCATCCTTTAAATTTTCGAAGAAAATATTTAACTTTCGGGAACTTTCTTCGACTTGTACAAATTACAGCATGTTTGCAATTTTTATACCAATTCGTCTCTTACTAGAAACCAAATTATTTAAATATTTCAAATTTAATTGGGTAACTTTAATGTGTACCTAATTTGTTGGTTACGTAATATTGGTTATGTTACATGAAATTGGGTGTATGACATAACTTGTTGATTATATTACATTAAGACCTCAAAGAGAAATTATTGAACGGTTAATTAAGGAGAAATTATCAAACAGTAAGTAAAAGAGAAATTATTAAACCATAAATAGAAGAGAAATTATTAAACGTTGAGTGAAAGAAAGCTTATCAGTAACGTTATCTGAAGGAACAAGTTCCATCGAGTTTTCGTTTCTGATTAAAGTTTCGTTTCATAACAGTTTACGATTTAACGTAGCCCGAAGGTTCTCCGCGTTTAACAAAGGTGAGTCCCGAGATTTTTGCGATTGTGGCAACTTCTACAGAGATTTCCTGAGTCTCGTGAAACGCAGGAACCATTTCGAGCATTCAACATCCGGCGTAATGTGGGCATACGAGTCGAATCCGTTGCTGGATGCGCATCAACTCATTATTTTACGTGTACTTCCGTTTCTCCAGACAGAACTGCGTGCTGTTATACCGAAAACAACGATCCTAACCTCTCTTTGGGTCTTCTTTTCGCACTCAAATATCCTTCTATTTTTATTTCTTTATAAGTTAAACGAGTTTTTTAAAGTTAGGAAACGAGGAGAGATGGATTGAAATAATTCAGATTTTGTTAGTAATACATTTAACATATTTGGTGTACCTCGTGACGCACTCACAGCGTCATACAAATTTTATTTTAATACATTTCAATTTAAAGTTTAGGATAAAATAGGCAAAATATTTCAACCTGTCTTCGTATTAATATTGTAACTGTGATTAGTTTTGACTGACGCACCTGACGCACCAATTACCTTAACCTACAATCATCTTTATTTTAATTTAGACACAAACTGTATTACTCCGTGTTATTATTGCATCACTCAGTAATTTTGTCAGTATCATAGTCACAAACTACGTTAAACTAGTGAAGCATAAAGCACAACCAGCAAACTCGAATCGGTTCTATTATGCTTTACGTACATTGGATCTATGAAACAGATATTGCCAGCAATATACGGACAGGATTTAAAGGGCTAATAAAGCCGATTCGAAGAGCAGAAAAGAAATTGAATTAATGAGGGTCATATCGACCTGTTTAATGTGTATCTCTTGATAAAACGCCAGGTAAACTAGTTCAAAGCCATACGTTTCATAATAATCTGCATGCACGTACAAATTTAATGTGACTGGATGTAATTAGCACACCGATAATAATTTCGTTGTTACCCGCGAACAAATCATACCACTTTATCGGATACTAACAAGGATAAACTGCCAATTATTTTGTAGCATTTCATTTTATC
The DNA here is from genome assembly GCA_945859555.1 of Megachile ligniseca. Classification (NCBI taxonomy): domain Eukaryota; kingdom Metazoa; phylum Arthropoda; class Insecta; order Hymenoptera; family Megachilidae; genus Megachile; species Megachile ligniseca. The sequence continues at coordinate 6,543,946 of OX243788.1, read as the reverse complement.
AACATACGCTACTCCATTTAATCCTTTTTATATATGGTCTTACTGGTACATTACAGACACCATTTGATAATTAATTTGTTACAATATTTAACAAGATTGAATTTGAATTGAAACAAAATTGCTGTATGTAAAAAATTACTAAATGTACAAAATATTTGCTAAATACATAATTAATTAAAATTTGCTGTTACACAATAATCTAATAATTAACATGTGGTCGCTGATTGGCCAAATCCTTCTCTGGACTTTCTACGGCTAATTAAGTTTGCAATCATGAATCGGAATCCTTCAGAACAATTTTAAAGTAGATGCACACTCGAAGGTATAGAATAAATTTATCGATCCTCCTCGTGGTTCAGTCAGTCTCAAATTAATTACGACTATGTTGCCATTGAAAGCGAGCCCTTCGGATCCGCATCCAGGTTTCTTTCACGTGCTCCTCGAGTTTCTTCATCTTTTGAATATTTCATTTATTAGCGGTTCTTTCATTGCCAACCTTCGCCGTACGAGCACGAGCTTTTTCGGTGACCGAGCATCATTTCAAATTTCGATCTTGCATCCGGCTAACTAACTCGCAAAATAACTAGCCTCATCGTTTCTTTTTTATGATGGACACTCGCGAATTGAACGAACAACCGAAGCAGTGCATATAAAGCGTATCGTTAGGTTGAAACGGGGTGCTGGTCGAAAATGGTCTTCGAAAGATACGAGTATGATTTGAGAATAAAACGATGCTGAAATGGTATTTTTCAGATTTGATACATGAGAATTACACATTTCTTATCGACTTTTAAATTCTCAAATTTTCAAGTCAGTAATTTTATTTCTAAAACAAAATACGTAATCTTATTCCTGAAATGTTAAAATAATTCTTAAGCTTCAGATATTTCAAGCTTCTTTATTAAAACATTTTCAAACACACAATTCTCAACTATTTATATACGATGGACACAAATTAAGGACAAGCAGTAGTAATTGACAAACAATAATAATTGTAAAAATTCTGCCTAACAAATAAAAACTTATGTGTGGTCAAATAACAGATTACTAGTAAAATATAATTTAATTCCATGTACGTGCATTGGTCCATAAATGTATCTACAGTACAAAAATATTATAATACTTTGTAAGTGCAAAATATTATTATATAGGTTTTCCCCCTCCCTCTCCTCTTTCTTCTTTGTCCCTGTCTTGTTAGTCTCTTAATTTCCCATCTCCCAAAGTCTTTTGTAGTTGTTCTTACCCCTCTCTTTCCCCCTCCTCGCTCCTACGGCCCATTCCCCCACTCCCTTTAACTCTCGGCCCGTTCCCCCACTCCTATCCCCCCCACCCCTCCTCGCTCGTTCTTCTCTTTTCCCCCCAGTCCTATTCCCCCCCCCCCCTTCCTCGCTCTGCTCGCTCTTTCCCCCACTCCCTAGCCCCTTTTTCGCTCTCTACTGCCCGTTCTCCCCCACTCCCCCTTTCCCTTTCCCTTGCTCTGCTCTCTCTCCTCTTTCCCCCCCCACTCCCTAACTCCTTTTTCTCTCTACCCCCGTTTCCCCCACTCCCTATCCCCCTTCTCTCTCTCTCTCTCTCTCTACGGCCCGTTCTCCCCTCTCCCTAAACCCTTGTTTGCTCTTTCCCCCACTCCCTATCCCCCTTCCTCGCTCTCCTCTTTCCCCCACTCCCGGACACTTGCTTCGAGCTCGGTTTCCGACTTCCCCCCCTCCCTACCGTGACTCAAAGTCATAACAACAATTCGAAACAGAAAAAGATTTTTCGTCCCTCGGCGGGATTCGATCGCGGGACCGCCGGATCGTCGATCCGAGCCTCTACTCACTGCGCCACCGGCGCGCCCCAGTCTTGGTACTTCATTATAAGGATATCATTCGTCCAATACTCATCGGTACTTACATATTGTACATTTTTATTGTTAAACAATATTTGTTGCTAAATTCTATTATGAATATTAATGTAATGTATTATAATAGTACTAAATTAACAATTAAGTTATTTAATTTTCTTAAATAAATAAATAAATATCTATGGGACCACCTTGATGGACAATTTCGAAAAATTTGCAATATTTTTGGATGAACGAAAATGACCCACAATTTTTTAAATGGAACTATATAGTTTTTTTTAAATAAATCGATTCTCTGAAATATTCTGAATAAAAAAGTATATGAATATGAAAGTTATTATATTTTATTAGGAAAGTTAGTATATTTTGCATTTCCTTTCAATATTTATGCATTTTATTTATTATACATTATCATTAGCCCAGTTATTTGTGTTATTTACTTATATTGAGTAGTTACTCAATGAGCGGTATTTTTGAATCGCGAGAAATTGATTGTCAAACGAATAAAGCTGTAGTAAAGATAATTGGAATCGTTATTGTATTCCGGAGTACAAGCATCAAACACGATACTCATGTAGTGTTTTATTACTTCACACGGATTATTAGCATGTTTTTGAGCGTCTGATCGTGTAACGATGTATAAATAAAGGCGGCCGAGGGAAATCCTTTGAAAGGGTCGGCCAGCATGCGGCGAATAAATATTGATCTACAGACGGCCAGAAAGCAATACTGTGTTATTCGTAACGGGGATTTAAAAGCGGATTGAAATGAATTTACGAAGCTCGTATACGACGATGTCCCGCTTTAATCCATCCACGGATATTGGAGTTATCAAGGGTATAAATTGTTACCGAGACGAAGCTTTACGGGAAAGTAAGATTATGGAATCTATGTGATCCTTGTGAGGATAAAGATTTTCGATATTGTCGTTCAATTTTTGGCTACGACGGGATTTAGACGATTACTGGCGAAAATTTGTTTATGCAAATTTTTTGGTGTTTCGAGTTCTAGGTGCTTTGACACAATTTTCTAGCTTTTGGATTTCTATGATTTTTCTAGTTTAAATTACTAAATTCGTGACTTTTTAATGTTTGAGAGGCTAAATTGGGGAGTTCCTGAATTGCCTAATTGCCAAATTTCCGAATTTCTACATTTTTAAGTTTCTAGATTTCTAAATTTCTCGATATCTCAATTTCTCAATTTCACAATACCTTAATTTCTCAATTTCAAAATTAAAGAGATAGAGAAATAGAAATGGGAAGACAATGAAAATGAGAAAAAGAAAGAGGAAGAGAAAGTGAAAGAGAAAGAAAGGAAAAAAGAGAAAGATAGCAGTATAAAGAGAATAGAGAGATCGAATTGAATAGGAAAACGAGAATGCATCAGCGTGTGTTCGTGGCTGTCGTACCTGGTTCGCCACAAATGAATATCCGATTGCTTCAATATAGAATTGATCGTGTACGCGTACCTGTTATCCGACGATACCTTTAATCGTACGTTATCTTCACCGAGCTATCGACAAACGCCATAAAATCGCTCGTCATTCTGTCACGAACGTCAATTCAAAATCTCCGAACTCGACCATCCTCGTCGGCGAACATGTGATATTGCAATCTAATGCGAACGTTTGATCGCGATCACCATAGGTTTCGAACATTTATCCGCTTGAATTTGCCGCCAGATGCCTGATAAAGCTCTGATAAAATCAATATTTTGAATGGAGGCTTTTTGAAGCATGCGGTATTGAAATAATCAAACGAATTCGAATGCAATAGATATTGTGGCTGTAACGTTTTCAATTGCGCAATACTATCATATATTCTATCGGATATTCTATCCGATTTTTTCTACATCTATTTTTTATATTCATTTGTAAAAAAATCGGGTTAATCGAAAAAAGATTTCAATTTGTTTCGCTGTGGTTTATTTTCAAATTTTTTAATTTATGGGTTTGGGAGATTGGGGATTTAATTTACAAATTTAACAATTTTTATGTTTGGACATTTTGGTAGTTTTGGAATTGTCGAAGTTGATTATTTGAACAATTTTAAATTGTATTTAGAATCTTTGAGGTTGGATATTCAGAACTATCCAGCTTAAATATTCACATATTTTAAATTTAGATATTCACAAATTTCAAGTATGAACATTTAGAAGTATGAATTATCAATATTCAAAAATTTCAAGCTTAAACATTCAGGAACATGAAGTCTAGACATCCAAAAATTTCAAGTATAAATATTGAAAACAGTCACAACTACCAAATCAAATGTAAAAAATGTGTTCCGCAAATAAACATAAGTGGGTAAATAGTAGTTCGAGAATTAATAAAATCTCCGGTGAAATCGTGGATGTCAACCTACAAACGATAACTTGAAGAGTCTGACCCAACTAGAATTTCAGTCTTCCGGTTCGAGTGGTGTTCGAGACGTTAAACGCGAAAGTTTCACAGGGTCGAACGAAATGGGCGGACTTTTGAAAAGTTGAACGTTTAATATCGCCGATTTCGCGCGATACAACACACTCGGTCCGCGCACACTTTCGCGATGGCGGATGCACGCGCACACCGGAAACTCGGCCATCCTCGAAAATCAGAGGGAACTCGATTGAGTAGTCGAGGGTTGCGAAACTCGTGAAATCCGAGTCTTTGGGAGTCGTAAAGCGTCGCGTGCGCTGTTTGCCCTCGTAAACGAGCACACAGCGTGAAAACAAACCTTTAATTAACGATGAATATCGGAATGCACAAACAAATAGAATGAATGCGATTTTATCGAACCGCAAATTTCAATGATTAATTCTGTAACAAACTTAATTTATTTAATAACTGTACAGGGTTCAGTTTACACGAAAACTTGAAATTTACACTCTCTAAAATGGGAAAGTGATATAAAGTAAAAATTACTTACGACAAAGGTCAGGTTATGATAAAAGGTTATCGATTAATGCAAATTGCGTTAATTGAATTTAACGAGTAATTTCCTGTTAAAAGAAAGCCGTAAGTGTAATTATAAATTTAATACAGATTTTAAATTATGTAGAAAGTTTTAATGGACGAACACCGTTGTTAATATTTTATTTTACGAGAAACAAAAGTTCCATTGTAAATGAAATTTCACAAAGGGGTACATTATTCCGGTTCAAGGAACAATGATATTCAACGGGGCTACCAAGCTGTGAAACTTTCATAATTGTTTGTGCTGATTTTCAATTTCAAACAAAATACAGCCGCGAACCTTATTTCGGATTTTATAAATTTCATTTTTCGCTGTGGCAGAAATTTCAACTTTTTCTCAGAAACGGATTTGCCAGAAGGGAAATAAAGGGAACCTGATATTTCCATAGAAATTAATAATATTAAAAAAAAAAAACAACGTGAAAGAGAATTAAACGAAATACGTATTGGATATTTCTGAACCGACGGATCTGTTCTATTTACCGATAAAATTCATCAAACGTATCGTTTATGATGGAGCAATAACGAAGTAAAATATAAAATGTAAAATATAATAACGAAGCAAAATGTAAAATCTAAAGTACAATAACGAAATTCATACAAGCTCTGTTCATACAAAATATTAAAATATTCATATCAAGTATTAAAATGTTCATGCAAGGAATAAACATTTGCGTAAGGAAAATTATTTACTGCTCTTTATTTCAGTGCAAAGGGAGAAAAACGTGTGTAACAAAATGGCGGTCTCATAACCTCAACTGTCTAATAACAATTTACTTTTAATCCACTTCTAATAATAATTTATTTTATTTTTTTTTATTAACTGAATCAACCCATATAATTCTGCAGATTTTATTTCTGAATCACAAGAAAGACCATTTCTTATTTTCATCGATAACCGTTTTGTCCCCCATAAGTCACAGTTACGATACTCGAGGCAAGTTCACCCTAAGCACAAATCATCGAGCCAAGGAGCATGAATATCAAAATGTCGAGGAAGCGCCACAACGTTCTATTTCTGCGCGTTTTTCGCTCGATTTCACCAGAATGGCAACACGTCCACGTGATCCTAAATTAGAATCTCGTAACGCTTCGCAGCCCGACGACCAGCTATTTTTCCGGTGTTCTTTTCATTTTACAACGACCCCGTTTACATTGGCAGCCGCATTTTTTTCGGTTGTTTCGCGGCCGATAAACAACGGTCTCGATTACCTTCGCGCAAGAACGCTGGTAGTTTGAAGTAACGAGATCGCCACGTTTGTCGACGCTTTGTGCATTTTTCCGGAAATTACATGGGGTTGTTTGCACGCCGCGGCTTCACCGACAGCTGCCACGCTGACCACTCTCGGCTAACAAACTTTCGCTCTTTGACGACGGCCTCCTACCGCGACCTGCATTTCCGGAATCGGAAAAAACATGCGTATCGTCAGCGGTTATGTGGATGGAAGAAAAGTGTCGGTGTCGGTAGTTGCGAAACCGCAGAACGATTTTTTGGAGGTGTTTTATCGGACGTCACTTGTGGTTTTGGGAATTTACGGCTTTCTGTTGTGTTCGATTTTTTATCGTTCGAGTTTTAGATGTGGACGTTGCAATTTGAGGAATGTGGAGATTTGAGGGTTTAGAGGGAAATTACGAACTCCATATATTTAAATACAATTTCATATACGATTCGAAAAATTTTGATACTGCAAGCATTTCATCTAAAGATGAATAAATACGAATAAACGTGAACATGAAATCAAGATAAGAATCTATATTTTCTTTTACAAAAGCATCAATATTTGACCGCTGTAACTTGCACATTACATCGTGTCTTCTCCAGAAAAATATTCAACAGTAAGATCTTCATTTTCCTTTATCAAGGAACATTCTCTCGATACATTCTTCCCTTACATAACCTACACGTATTATCATTGTTCTCTTCAAAGGGGCACATTTTATAGCGGTTTCTTCCTTTTTCCTCGCAAATGTGTTCTGTCAATTTCGCCACTTTTACTGATATTACCATCATTTTGAAAATATTAGGATTGTTAAGGACCCAGGGTACACGCATTATCTCTTTTATTCGGGCGCATAAAGTTGAGTGCAGCTGGAAAGTGTGGTCTCGGTACAAGGAGCACGAACGCATAAAAAAACTTCAGAATTTTGACGAACAGAATTATAGGTTTGTTTTCGTTAAACTTTGCAACATTTTGCGATACGTGTGTAAATTTTAGGAGAACTGAAAAACTTTTCTTCGATGGCTTTGTACTTTCGTTTCGGACCTAACCTATATTTCTGCCATTTTAAATCATCTTCAAGTTCAGTATAAACATTTGTTCGTGTTCAATTTTAACAGTTACGTGTTAGTCTCATTCTTTTCAATATAACCGCCTTAAACCATAGACAAAACATTTTCACAACAATGGTTCACCGTCGTACATGCAATTTTATTGCAACTAAAAACTATTTTTCGTCCAGCGCAAGAGTATAAAGGAACGTTAACTGAATTTCGAACAAAAATTTCATCAAAAAAAGATTATTTGACGGTGTTTGAAAAGCTATGATAAACGTATCAACTTTTTTCACCCTTTTAATTTAGCAGCATAAAGGTATTCCATGTAAAGGGATAAAATGCTTTTCAGGAGACGATTCGACCTCGCATAAACGGTTTTTACACGCCGTACAAAAGCTGGTTTTTCGATAAATTCGGGTGCATTCCACCTTTTTATATGCAGTTTTCGATTCACGTTTTGGAACTTAAATTTCGCGTTTTTTTGCCGGAGATTTACTTGGGTGTGAAATATTGAAGGAATTTGTACAAACGACAGAACATTCCTTCAACTTTTTATTGAAAACCAGTTATACAATTTTCTCGTTTCAAAAGATACGTGTAGAACCTTGTAAATTTTTTTGTGTTTTTCCTTGCAAGCAATTTTACAAGTATTTATTTGTGAGGAAGAAAAATTGTTCTGAAGTGCAATTCAAGTTTCTTAAATTATCTCATGATATTAAGTATGATCATATATTTGTAAGTTATTAAAGAATTTAATATAGGGTACTAAAGGTTTCTAAAACTAGTCATTCAACATCCAACAAGTAGCAGCCATTTTGTCCCTCTACCTCCATTTTCCTTACAGCAATGCCATCGAGTACCTCCTCAAATTCCTTTCTCTCAAACTTTAATATAGATGTAACCTACAGTATAATATTCAAGGAACATTCTCATTCTAAATAAAAAAAACTAAGCTTCACAAAAAGCCATAACCAATGAAACGAGGCCAAAACCGCCGGCGTTATTCACCGTTTCCCCGGTTTGTATTTTTTCAGGAACAGTTTACGCGGTACAATCGGAAGTCTGTTGATCGTTTCCGGGTGTTGGTATCGAGATTTGTACAGGGCTGCGTTATTTGCAGGTGAACGGTCCAATAAAATGGTACGTTTAGTATCCGGCCGCGTCGATAAAACCGGCCTGGGACGATCGGTGGCGTCAATTTTTTAAGATCACCGAGAAAATTCCTTTCAGCCACGAGAATATCGGGGTTCTATCCCCGAATTCATAGTCGCGGAAGAACGTCAACTTTTCGGTGGAGCGCTATCGAGGCAGACGACGAACAATGACGTCTCTTGCCTTTGAAATATTTATCGTAACCACCCCCCCTGAAAAGCATCACGTGCCATTTTTACGTTATTGCATCGCTCGTTCCTGTGAACGCGTCCCTTTTCTTGCTTCCTTTTGACATTCCCAAGACTTTTGGACGGGATATTTCACGGTAGCTTGTGAAATCTGCAGACAAAAGGTGTCCCTGTGTCACCCACCCGACGATTATTTGTGTTCCTCGCGTGGAAGCCGGTTATTGGAGATCGAAATATGTTACACAAGTGTACCTCTTTATTGTGAAATATGGATCTGCTCTTATGTAATGTCTGCGAGTCTTTTTATCAAAGGAGATGCTCAACACGGAATTTATGGTTGCGACACGGTGTTACGTTTTCAATCCTTGTATCTATTTTTACATAGTTTGTATTTTATATCTTTTATGTGTGGCTCCATTTGTTGTATGTGTGACAGCAAAAATATTTATAACAATAAAAACTATGATGTATTTCTATATTTTTATATTGTTAGATGTGGAGACCACATGTGGATACACATGTGGATCATGTGTAGATGTATAAATTTAAAATGAAATAAAGATGTATACCTAAATCCTTATCAAATTTAATAAAACTAGTATTCCTACTATAACGTTATTCTATTGAATTACATCGTACAATGTAAAGAATATATTAAAGAAGAATGATAAAAAGAATCAATTACCGTAAGAATTCCTTAATTACAACATGCAAACGCACCAATAACATCGCTAACGTTAAGACTACAATTCCCCAGGCAGGCTCCGGAGTGACAACATTTTTACACAAAACAACAGGGCGTTGATGGCCAAGTCAAACAGGGTGGCTGTGAAAACAGCAATTTGCATAATCGCCGAAATTAGCGAGGCTCGTGCACGGTGTCCTTGACGACCGAGGGTTTTTCATGCTTTCATGTCTTGGAATCACTCCGCTACAATCTAACGCTTCTTTCACATAAAGTTTTATTTTTACTTATATTTTCGTACCTCTAAAAATTCCAAAACCTTGAAGATTATATCTTCATATCACTTTATCACTTTATGAAGTTTATAAGATTCTGAATTGAAATTGTGTAGTGGAGAGAAGAAAAAGTATTCGATAGAAAGCTTACAATAATTTTGTCGAGCAAAAATAATCGCTGAATATCTAGTTTCTTAACGTTTCTTTCACTAGGGAGATAAGAAAGGATCTGTCGTTCGAGTTGTTGAATCGGAAGGGGAACCCGCATCTCTCGTCTACCGGAAGAGAGCTTTAATCAATTAAGTTGTTCAACCATCCGGTAAAATCCTTTCTTACCGAATTGCCGTAATCGAATTGATTGTCACTTGCGTGGGAGTTTTTTGTCATTCGGATTGCTTTCGGGAAATCACGTTATTCTTCTGTTTTATTCCATTTGCAATAAGGCATTGTGAGTTATCATATTTCTAATAAGTACAATTTGTAAATTTATAACTCATTAAATTCATACATTCTTCAAATTTGTAATTTTCAGATGCCTAAATTTTTAAATGATCGAATTCTCAAATTTACGAATACCACAATTACTGAATTAGTATTGCAAATTTTCAACTTTGTCAATTTTGGAATTTCTAAATTCCTAAATACCTAGAATCCTAACGTCTTATGTTCCTAACTTCATACATCCCTAAATCTCTAAGTCCATACATCCTCAAATCCCTAAAACCTTAAGTCCCTACATTCCTAACTCTATAAATTTCCAAACACCTCTAAATCTCTAACTCCCCGAATCGTTAAATCTCTAAACCCCCATCTCTAAATTCCCAGATCTCTAAATCCCTAAATTCTCAAACTCCCAAGTCCACTCTCAAATCTCCACAATCAAACCCCACACTATGTACAAAACTTCCCTCAATTCAGCTCTAACACTGCATCCACCTATTATAACACAGCCTGTAGCCATAATTGTTTAAAGAGCACCGTTTGGCAATTTCGCGCGAATTATTCCAAGTAAAGAACCTAGCGGAATCGTTATCGTTGATTACAATTGCAAAGTCGGCAGACAACGAAAGTGGCGAACCCGGAAAAAGGAAGGAAGGAAGGAAGGAAGGAGGTGCAAGGAACTCCGTTACACACACTGCCAAACCGACTACAGAATCTTTTGTAATGTAGATCACGGCACGATTTTACGACAGTTATACTCCTCGAAAGTGTGATAAACAGCCCGCAGCTACCCGCACGGATGCAACGGAACCTGAGACGGCCGAAGGACGCGCCATCTACGGCCGAAAACCAGGGGGGTTGGCCGGCCGAACGAACATAAATTGCCAGCTGGTATATACTTGAACGTTCTTCAACCGCCTGGTATTATAAAAGTTCTAGCGAAACTTTATCAATTTAACGGATTCGCCACGTGTATCACGGGGAAAAAACGTCCCGGTTCTTCGTTGACTCGCCGCCATTACTCTTTGACGCGGTGTACAGTCAACGGCAAATCTGAAGGAGCAAGTGTACCGACGAGGTGAAGACCCAGAAGAGCTCCAATTGATCAGAAAAGAAAAATGGACGATATGTATAAATAACTCTACCTGCATACAGCCATAAATCTATACATAAATCACCGACAGACAAATCTATATCGCATCCATAAATCTACAAGGATGTAACCTAAAAACGAAAGTGACCATTCGTTAATATCGTTCTTCTGACTTTGATATTTATAAACGATGACATAAATACGTGTCCCATGAGGTGTCGTGCATCCCCGTCAAATGCTCAAAACTTGCACATCGTATCCGCGGTAACGTTTTAATGTAACCTGACGTATTTCGCTTCCAAACTTCACCGCAGTTCCGATGTAATATTTCCGGTATACTTGGCGAAGTTGATGCATCTCCGTATGCACATGTTTATGTATATCCACGTACATGGAAGCATCTTCGCCAGATGGTCCTAATATTTGGTCGAAGCGGAATACCAGGTTCCTTTTCCTATTCCTAATGCATTTTTGCGTTTACGCCATCTTTGTTTCTCCTTTTACGGTATATTCTAGCTTTCGATGGAAGACACTTTGTTATCTTGATATTTTCTTGTTACTTATTATTATCTTATTACTTTATAAGTCTTTTGACATCAAATAATAGTTTGAATCTCCTGAATACCTCAATCATCCCTCATGTCTAGACTTATGTTTAGAGCAGGTTCTTCCAGTGTTCCCCAAAAGTTGTCCATAGATCGGAAACGTTGCAAGAAGCATCCGTGTTAATTTTAAGAGGCAAGTTTGCCATGTTAGCTCTGACTCGGTTGTGTAAGTGGTGTATTGTTCGTGCAAGTTCTGTGAAGTAGACGAAGCTCCTATTATCGCGCAATTGAAACGCGAACAAACGGATTTCGTGCCATTCACAGGGACAGAAAAGAGAATCCGCGGTGCCGAAGTTCTTCGTTCGGGCAGAGTCAACCGGGGCCGAAGCAACGAGAAACGAAGCACGGCTAACGATAAAAAGTTTCGCTTTAATTGCTATGGTAGGATATCCTCTCAGGAAACTTCAAAGCTGGATATCGTCTGTGAAAAAGCCGTACGCGCTCGACCCGTTCATAACCGAGCTATTTTGAGGTATTTCCAAGATAGCGCGCACGTTCGTCCTTCAAATCAAAAGCCATTAAGTTTCCCTGCTCTCCGAGTGTTCGAAGAGCGAACTTTTTTTCGGACGCAATTTCTACTTGACAAACTGATTCTACGAGGAGATATTTTCGAACTTCTGCTTTTGGTTTATTTTCAACTTCAGTTTGGAGTATACAGAATTTTGAAATTGAAGTGTTTATTTAGAACACAATAGTTGCAATAATGGTTTGGACCACAATATTTCTAGTCTGATATCTCTAGAAACTCGTATTCTTCAATTATACCTAGATATCTCCGGATCTTCACATCCTGAACACTTCAAATCCTAAGGGACCCAAATGCAAAAGTTCAAAAATCTCAATGTTCTAAAATTACTGGATCTATTTCTAGGTCCTTTCTCAGATCTTTATCTTCCTAGATGAATCACCATCTTAAAGTCCCTATATCTCCAAGAATCTAGCTCCCTATATTCCTAGGTGAACCTAATGAATTCCTATATTCACAAGTCCCAAATTCCCCAAATTCTGAACCCCTCCTCAAATTTTCAATTTCAACCTAAATTTCTAATACTCCCCAAATCTAACGGAAGCTCATATCTGTAAATCCCCAGAATTGCTCAAAATCAACTGGTGGAAGATCTTCCTCCGGTTCCACATTCGCTCTTTATCCAATGACAAAACACTATAGACTGTTGTCTCGACAGGATTGTTCGAAATTCAGGGGTTGGTAAGGGCATATAAACGTACATTCCCCCAGTGCGATTTTTCCCCATGAACGTCGCATAAGGTAACGGCGGCATTTATTATCGTTCGATAGGAGCCGGTTTCGCATAAAAGGACCAGCAGCGTCTTGCAGCGGCGTTCCGTTCACGGAAACCGCTTCCGAACGCAAATCGCGTCGTATAACCCCGTGACGGGGTCAGAGTCGCAGAAGTCGTGGCGCGATTCCCTGTTCTCGTCAACGGGAAACTCCATTTCACCTATCTGATCGACGATATATTCCGCATTCCTGTCGACGCGGACGTCGTCGTGTCGGGACAGGAATGACTCATTTTCAAAGGGGCGACACGCGGAGACGGAGGAGGGCAAAGTCGTCGGTATGCCGGCTTCACACCCGTTGAATCCCTGAGCAGGGACGACCACCAGGACGACAACGACGACGTCGGCGACGGACGAAAATCGACGCGAAACTTTTGCACTTCGCTCAGTTAGATGCGCTCGATAGCGAGGACGACTTCACGACCAGTTTTCATACCAACTTCTAGGGAAAAAGTCACCGATTTACGATCCTGCAGATGCTGCTGTCTCGGAGACCTTGTCGATACACGATAACTATCGATCCATTGTGCGACGAGAAAATGGGCAAGTACTTTACAGGTTTTATTGGTTTTTGGAAATGTCAAGTAGTACAAGTTATAGGAGACATGTTTGGTATCAAGTGCTTTGTAGTTTCTACAAATGAAATGTATTTGTTTATTTTCATTCTATTCCAATGTAAGAATTATTAATAAATAGTAGGTGAATTTTGTACAGATATTTGTTGAGTACATAATAGAAATGATGATTAAAGACACAGGGGACCACCAAATTTATATGGTGTTTTATTCAAGGAAATTAAAGTATGCTTTTTGTAACAAGAATTCTACCGAGCTCACTTACTCTTAATTTACGTCAAACTTTTCTTCTCACAGGGGGAAGGAACATTTTATCTTCTTAACAAGCAATGGAACTTTTATTTAGAATTTCTTATCTGGGACATGACGACATTTCTCAACGAATTAACGCCGGAAATTTGCAGACTATTCTCAAACTTCATTTTAGATGTTCAACTCACCCTTCTTTTCTTACGTTCTGAATGTTATCTTTAGTAACTTTGAATATCGAAATAAGTGTCTCGTCACTGTACTTTCTGCTGAGATAGGGGATGAAGATGAACACGTTTCTGGATTTTTAGATTTGGGGATTTCTAGGTTAGGGGATTTCTGGATTTGGGGATTAGTGGATTTGGGGGTTTCTGGATTTGAGGATTTCTATGTCTGGGAAGTTCTGGATTTGTGGATTTTTGGATTTCTGGATTTGGGGGTTTCTGGATTTATGGATTTCTGGATTTGTAGATTTGTGAATTTTTGGATTTGTGGAATGGTGGGTTTCTGGATTTAGGGGTTTTCACATCTCAGTAAGTTCCGATTTCACATAGGAGCCGTAACACCTCTGTAACAAAAATTCCATCGCAAGCTACATCGATAACCCGTTCCATCATCATTATCCGTCGCATTTCATCCGTCCCTACATTGTTCCCTGAATTCCTCTCGGTTCGCTCATTTCTAGCCAATCCGATCTCGCCGTTTCTTTCATCCCACTCTTCACACTCCCGTCTAGTAAATTCCGATATTGTCAGTAGCATAAATCGGTTCGATGCGGGCTGAGTAAAGATACACGATACGCATCATTGGGAATAAGTTATTGGCATAGGACGTGTTCGAGACGTAACATCGGAACATGACGTACGATCTTCTATACGCGTGCAGCGTCTGCCTGGTACAGAGTCCGGCCCTTTCTACGGTGCGCCTATGTCCCGTCAAAATTTCAATTTCCGTTGAGCATTCTATCGTGATAGCAATGTGTCTCTCTTCGTGCGGCCGTTTATCATCCGCAGCCGAGCTTCAGATTGCACGGTGCACGCCGGAATGCCCGGGCTGCAGAACAAATGGATCGCGAAGTGTGTTTGTCTTTCGCCCGCTGAAAGATTCACCGTCGCACGTTTCGCGAAACTTGAAATTCCTTCTTTCTGCCCGTGCGAACGCTGAGGGGTAGTCTAACAAGGGGACGTCAGGGTCCAATGTTCATTATAGGAATTTCTGGGAATTCTGGGAATTCTGGTTCTCATTGAGAATTTGGATATTTGGAAGGGTAGGAATTTGGGATATTGGAAATTTGAGAACTTGGGTATTCTGAAGGGTAGAAATTTGGGATATTGGAAATTTGAAGATTTGGGTATTTAGAAGGGTGGAAATTTGAGAATTTGGATATTTAGAAGGGTAGAAGTTTGAGATATTGGAAATTTGAAGATTTGGAAATTTAGAAGGGTAGAAATTTGCGATATTGGAAATTTGAGAATTCGGATATTTAGAAGGGTAGAAATGTGAGATATTGGAAATTTGAAGATTTGGGTATTTAGAAGGGTGGGAATTTGTCCATTAGAAATTTGAAAATTTGGATATTTAGAAGGGTGGAAATTTGCCTATTAGAAATGTAAAAACTTGGATATTCAGAAAAGTAGAAATTTCCCTATTAGAAATTTGAGAACTTCGATATTCAAAAAAGTAGAAATTTCCCTACTAGAAATTTGAAAACTTGAATATTTAGAAAAGTACAGAATTGCCTTCTAAAAATTGAAAAATTTGCATGTCACTTAAAAAGTACATAATTATGTATAAGTATTATAATTATTAGTCAACTTACAAAAATTATTCCTATATGAACATCACATGCATAAAATCAATATCTATTATTGAACAACTCCACATGATGAGTGAATTTCTTTTAAGTGACAGATATTAAATCTTCATAATAAATTTCGTCAAACAAAAACAATTTTTGCCTGCATGGAACCTTCACAGGAGTTCGCACAATTAGATATTAATTAAAAAGTGCAGTCGCATGAAAATAAAATCATTTGTTATTGAACAATTCTATTTTATTAGGGAATTTCATTTTAGTAAAAGATATTAAATTTTCGTAATAAATTTGGTTAAATAAAAACAGATGTTTTTGCCCGCTTCATGGAACCTTAAAAGCAGTTCGCACAATTAAAAATTAATTAAATAGCTTCCGTACGAATATGGTATTTTTAAAATTAATATTTTTGATTGTACGATTCTCGATTTCATTTTAGTAAAGGATATTAAATCTTCGTAATGAATGTGGTCAAACAACATTTTTGCTTGCTTCGTGGAACCTTTACAGTTCGTACATGTCAATTAAAAGTGCTGAATATTTTTTATATCTTTTGTAGGGAAGTTTTGTTTTATGAAGGAATTTTCTGGGAAAGAAATTAACGTTCGAGGTACACAATCGAATTTAAAAGTAGAAATTGTTGGGATTAAGATACCGGTTACGAGTTTAGTCCGTTGCGAACATTCTGCTCGGCTGCGGAAACATTTTGATACCAAAAGTTTCTTCCTGTTTGGAGGAAGGGATTCGAAGATTACTGTTTAGATCGAGGAACTAAGAGCTTCAGGAGGAATGAACGGAAATGGAGATACAAGAGATATGTTGGGAAAGTGGGGAGTTTGTCTAGGAATTTTTAATTTGGGAACTTTGGAAATTCAGAAATCCTGAAATCATAAAAATCTACAAATTTGACAAATTTGAAAATTTGGCAAAATAAAAGTCTCAAATTACCAAATTGAAAAATTGAGGAAAAGCTACAGACCCCTAAATTTAAAAATTCTAACCTCCATTTAAAATTTCGCGCCATAACAGCAAAAAATTCACTCCACGAAGAAAATAAAATTCAAAGCGAAATTTTCGAGCGAATGAGCTTTTAAGGATATTATTGCGGTACAGCGTAGAAAAGTGCGAAGTTGAAAAATAGTCTGTATAAGAAACAGGTGTGAAAGAAGGTGACACAAAAATGGAGAAAAATGAGAGGGAAGGTGACAGAAATGAATAACGAGAAAACACGGCAAGAAGTGGCCAGAGGATTACGTTACACAAGAAAGCATGAAAGTGTAAAACGAAACAAGACAGAAATTAAAGAACGATAAAAGAAGAGCAGTAAAAGATGGAGTGAAAACAGAAAGTATAGAAGGATAATGAAATCGAAGACGAAAGCAGGAGGGAAAAATGGACGAGCGGAGGCAGAAAAAGTTTGTAAAGTAAACAGACAAAAGAAATAGGAAGCGACGAAAAAAAAAATAGAAAGAACAAACAGGCGAAGAAAATATCGAATCGCCGAGTTCCGTTTCTAAAAAGTATTATAGCATGAAAATTCTTCTGTTCGATTATGCCGTTATGAAACGCTCGTAATTGCAGATAAAAACTTTCATTTCGGAGATTATAAAAAAGGCAGTTAGTAAAAATTAAGCTGGGGGGAAATACGAATTACGGCATTGGATTGCCGCGTTAATTACGCAACGATCATTAAAATATTCATATATTCTGGTACATCATTTGTGGCATCTTTTCGTTCCTCCACACAAACCGTAACTTGTATAATTACGTGCAATCGTACACACGCGGAAACTCATTATTGAACTCTGTTACACAAAATGAAAACATTAAATTTCGCAATTTTCTAGCTGAGTGTAAATCGTAATTGCGCAACTCGATTAAAATTTCTGATAGCGACAGTAATCGGAACGTGAAACGATTTCACGAAAATTATTCCTTGGAATATTTCGGTATTGGTTAGATAAATCTTTCTTTGGTTTACAACTTTCTGAAATAAAGTACAATTATTATTATTTAGATAATTATTTTGAGAAGCAGCTGTGTTAAATGTATCAACAGACGAAACATTTATTTTCAGCAAATTTTTGTTACGTAATATTTTGAATGAAATAGTTCTATGACTTTCGTTCGACAATTCGTCCGCCATGTTTGCTCGAACTGGCGGTAGCTGTCGTAAGCACAATTGACTCGATAATCATAAAATTAATACAGAAGACGTTGAATATAAGGAAAAGGAGAATTGTAAGAATTGTAAGATTAAGAAAGAAGATGTTGAATGCAATGTATAATGAAATGATTCTATTTTCGTTCAACAATTCGATGGTTCGCCATCTTGTCCAACTTCCCGTTCGCCGTCGTAAAGACTCGATAATCGTAAAATTAAACTAACGTTGGCTATAAGAAAAAGTGGACTGGTACTACTGTAAAATTAACAAAGAATCGAATATAATAATATAATATTGAATATAATATAAAATGAAATGATTCCATTTTCGTTCGACAATTCCATCTCGTCCAGCTTCAACCGTGAAGATAATTGACTCGATAATCGTAAGATTACCAAAGAAGACGTTGAATATAAGAGAAAGAGGATCGTTCTACTCACTTTCAGTGAAAGAGTACACCGCCTTGAAACCTCTGGAGTGGCGAGACGACGTGATGCCGTGAAATTCCAAGGAAAGCCGTGGTCCGTTACTCATGATAGGCCGTGACGGCTTCTCGCCGCAGAAAGAATCTATTTTCTCCTTTTTCCTGTCTATGTGCACGTACGCCACTAACGAGTCCACGCCTTCGCACCTGGAATTATGAAAAAAAAAAGAAAGAAAGAAAAAATGAACTTCAGAAGTGCCAACGACGTTCTTGTCGCATTTCGCTTCGCCGTACACGAGGGTGGCACGCGAGAAAATTCTTTTAAACGTAAAGTAACTCGAGCTGTTCCCGTCCGCGAAATATTTCACTTTTTGCTTCAGTTAATACGGAACAGAACCACGTGGATTCATTGGTTGTTTTAATAACAACAATTTTTATTCTTTGATATATTCTGCTCGGACGAGTTTACTCTCCGGGATATTATTTCACTTCCTCGGCAGTTCGGAGGAAAAGTGGTGAATTTTTTCGAGCTGTATTTAACAGAGGGAAAGCTACAAATATTTTTTATACCGTCTATTGAAAGAGAAATGTGCGAACTTTTGCGAGTCATGAATGTGAAAGTTATAAACAAATATTTATTTGATTTTATTGAAGGAAATTAATACAGTGTCAGAAAAAGAAACTTGTATTAACAACTGACTCATCTAATGGAGCAAATAATATTTGTTAATCATTTATTACATATTATGTCCATACTGATACTTTTACTCAAACGATTGAAATTACATCAAATAAATTGCATGAAAATATTTAAAGTTAATTTTTTTAGTTGAAGTTCGAGATTCGAATTAGATTCAACACAATTGTATCAGAGATACAAAGTCGTATCTCCGATACGCTGAATTCGAGTGTATCGAATCGGTAATGGGTTTTAGTACTTGCGGGAACAGCTTTCCCAAAATTAGGAACATGTACAACTAACCTAAACTGCACACTCGCAAGTTCGTATAGTGGTTTGCGAAAAACATCTAAAAGCCACTGTGGTATTGCTTTATTTCCTTTTGGCATTTTGGAAATTTACTATGGGATTCTGACATCTTTTAAGACTATGAAATTATACATCGTACTTAAACAGTTATAAGATGTTATAACGTAAAATAATAAAAAGAGAAAATACAGGTTCGCGAAAGCAGTACTTAACAGAGGAAAAGTTAACTACAGTAAGGCGAAGATTTAAAGTCATAACAGCTGAAGTTATTTTCCATTAGAAACTTTATTTCTCAGTTTCTCCGTATCATATAAAGTTCGGTCGTATACCAACTTCGAGGAACGAGCGTATCGGCTTTAATTGATAAAGTTCGATCTTCGTTTTCGCGTTTCGAATACGGCCGGTGCGTGCCGTGAACTTCCGATTTCTGAGAGAAATGCCGCCATCCCGTCAGAACAAGTGTAAACAGGAGCAATATTTTAAAGTACTCCGGCAGAGTTCTGTGTACAAATTGCTTTTCGATACGTTGCCGAAACAGAACGTTGCCGTTGTTCGATCGATCTTTTTCATATGCATTCGCAATGCCGAGTACCGTTCGGTGCCACTCGTATATTGCCGTAGATGGACGAGCTATCGCCGAACATGGAGGTCGCTTTAAGGCAGACTCGTACTACCAAAATTTATACTTAGATTTATATTACGACTGCTTTTATGTTTCGGTTGAGGGATATTTACTTTTATTATGTTATATGGCCGCTGCTCGCGTGGAGCTGAGAATGTATTTACGGTTGTGAACTGTTCACTTGAAAACTCGACGATTCTAAATTTAGAGATATGACAAGTTGAAAAATTAGGATTTCTAAACCATAACATATTTAATAATTTCATTGTTAGGTTTGGTGTTCTTAATAATTTTATTGTTAGGTTAGGTTAGTTAGTTAGTCCTCTCAATAATCAGGCAGTAGAAATAAAAATGTCCGTCAGCGCCATTTTATAAAATCTTGCTCTCCGTTTATAAAAAGAATGTACAAAGACCATCAGTCAATAATATCATAAAATATAACTACAATTATGCACACGTATAAATAACCAATTTCATCATGTATGAAGTGTTCCAAGTTTAACCATTTCTCTTGGCAAGTTCAAAGCGAATAAAGTAACCTAACAGCATTTCGCGCGTGACGTAACGAGCGAAACCGATCATCAATAGTTCGATCGGTGGATAATCGATACGAACAGGTAGCAGCAATTGGCGTATAATCAGCAATCAGCTGATCGATAGGACGAAAATTGCACTAACAAAGGGGATAATATTAACGTTAACTGGAACGGTCCGTAAATTCGTTAAAGTAAAACGGTCTGGTGATCGCAGCGAAACAGGAACGGTAAGGTTTCAGTCGTATCCCGAGGAACCGCTAATATTTTCTCTCGCCACCGGGATCGTTGAACCGGCTATAATAAGTACGAATGTTGCGCAATGCCGGGCTCCCCCTGGCAAAAAAGACGATACAAAAGATGTATAAGTTCCTTTAGGGACGGGGAATTTATCATGTCGTTAGAACGAGTGCATTCGAAGATATATCGCGCAGCACGAATTATTCACAGCTTTCTGCCCCTTTCAACGACGCGATTTGTATGCGCGTAATGAGCGTCAGGGGTGCATTAATTAACGGCATCAAATTCGAGATAACAAATTCGACTAATTTCACGGATCACTGATCTTTCATCTTTTCCATTCCCTCTGCCAATTAAGAAATAATACTGAAGGAAGATGTGTAGCTTTAAAAATCAATGTCTTGCTACACGATTTTTCATAAAATCCTCCATCGTAGTTTCTCAGTTGTCGACTTTATTGATCCTGCAATCCTTGCGTCGATATTTCGCCGAGAACGCTTATAATGGCGGCCATAATGGAGTAACAGGGCGATCCACTGCACATCTTACGAACTTTATATTCCAAAAAGTATGAGCATTTTCATTCGCTAATGCACAGCTCGTGCAGGAAACTCATCCCGAAAATCAAATAATCCCGTCGTCCCAGTTTCGACCTTTTCCCGAACTTCCGAAACTTTCCGGGAGTCGCCGCGTCGGGCAATTTTTAACGGGGCCCCCGGAAAAAAGGTCTCCATTAATTCTAAAAACGAAGTTCCCGGGCCCTCGGACGGTACATCCAGCATCAAGAGCGCAATATTTCTGGCGTCGGCGAAAAAACCGGCGACGAGAGAGATAGCGGCAAAACGGGATACAAGAAACGGGTGGATAATGAGAGGAAGAAGCGAAGAACAACGAGGAGAATAAAACATTCAAGTGCTATAAAACGTTAAGGAAGTTGGTCCTGATCGGCCACTAATTCATCGTCTCACCAAATAAATCACTCTTCTAATATCAATGTGTCACCTCTCGAAATAATTATTGAAATAAAAATTAACGTTGCAGAAATATATTTTTAAGGTTGCAGAGAGTGGACGCCATTTTTTACCGATCGGTAACGCAATTTACTTGATGTTTTTACTATCATTCTCGTTTGTATATTATCAAGTAGTTTATTTATGATGTAAGAATTTACCTCGTAAGAGAATGTTAAACGTGGGATATTAAAAATGAATTGGTTCGAACGTAAAAGGGTCGAATCAAACACGATCAAAGAAAGTTGAAAGGGTCTTCCCGTTATTGCCGGAAGTTAGCGTCGCAGACGGGGATTGAATATAAAATTGCAGAACGCGTGGCCAGCCTGGAATGGAAAATGCATCTTGATTTCTGTGTTTCTAACGGGAAGAGAAATCAACAGCGAATGGAAATAGACGATGGTCCCTTAGGTGTGGCGTCCTTTGTCGACGAGATGAAAAGTTTTCCCATTGAATATGTTACACGCCATGCGAGAAACGATTCGGCCAGACGGAAAGAAACAGACGTGTCAGGGGTCCAACCTTCCCGACAGAACAGTAACTTCTTTATTTTCTTTTTGGCTTTCTATCCGAAACGTGGTTACTGGACGGAGACTTTTACGGACACACCGATGCGTTATTTCGAAACGGGAATAAATTCAATCGAAAGTTTGTAAACTGGGGAGAATGATTATTGGAGGATCATATTTTAAAGTAAGGGAGATCATTCGGAGAGTTAGGTTCATTAGAGTTAGGTTCATTTAGAGAGTTCATAGTTAGGTTCATTTGATTGTATTGATAATTAGGGCGGATTAAATTCGACAGTGGAATTAGTTGAGGGATTTTTGGAGGATTTTCAGATACAATAGGGACGTTCTTGAAATCTGCATTTCCTATTTTCAGAAGACGAATTTGTACATTTTTGAGTATTTATATTTTCAAGTTTCATGAAGGTAATTTTCTATTTTTTTAAATATCCACATTTCTACTAGGTAAATTTCTATGGTACTGAATAAATTTTCCAGCTTTTCCAAATACAGTTGTCATTATTCTCATTTGCCGAAATGTAGCTAGAAGTGTTCACGTGCCAACTCGTTGGCAGTAAACATTCCCAGGTATACAATTATCCAACCCCAAAATGTGTAAATGTCCTGTTCACCAGGAAAAAGCACAAGAGAAACTTTTGATCGAAAAAAGGGAAGTACACCGTCAAGTGGTGTGTTCACGTGTGCAGTATGCATCCAGCACGCGTAGCGAGAATGCATTCAAATGCAGCAGGAGATTTCAGTGAATAGTCGCGGTGGGGAGGCCGCGACCGACATCTGATTTTCCTGGCCAGTTTCCTTCCAATCACCCGAGTGGATTGGTCGAAATTTTCCTCGAGCGTTGCACACGTATGTTAACATTCGTGTTACCGCTCGAGTATTCATTCCGGCCACATAGACACGCTGAACATAACGCCACACGAACGAACGAGCAATAATATTCTTTATGTCGATTCGTTCGTGCGACCGGCTACAACGAAAATTGTACGTTCGCTTGTTAACGGGCGACCGCAAAGTGTCAGATTATGGGAACAGATAACCAGAAAATAATGCAACACGAGACACTGAAATATATTTAACGCTAACGCTGGACTCCATTGCGAATTAACGCGTTGAAATGTTTTAACCCTTTCGTTGGTGCTAGCAATTATTTAGGTAAATGGTTTTGTCGGGTTGAAGGAGATTGCAAATGTGGAGGAAATCTTGGTATGCAATATTTGAGGATTTTTAATTTAATATATTTTAATTTAAAATAAACAATTTATTTTTCGCATGCATATGTAACACATAACAGTTATTATCGTACCCTTTCCACAATTTTGCAACAGTTTTTAAATAAAATGATCGACCCACAGTTACGTGACCTTTCAGCTTTATTTTTGCCTGCGTAACCCGGTAACAAAGTTCGCAGCTACAGGTGACGCGTCCTAAATAAAATCATTGCCTTTTATATGGTGCTTTCGTGGCAAATTAAATCACAGTAACGAAAAGTTCGAGCAATGGTAGGAAGTCCGATAGCCTTCAATTGTCGAGCCAGTCGAAATCGTCCCCTTTCGGATCGCGCCGCCTCTTATGGAGATTAAATCACTTAACAAACGCTGAAATTTTCGAATTCCGAACTCAAGAGTGGTACAGGATCCGAACGTCGAAAGGTTTCGATCGACAATTGCAGAGAGAGAAAAAAAAAAAAAATGGAGAAACACGGT
Organism: Megachile ligniseca; assembly: GCA_945859555.1. NCBI lineage: Eukaryota > Metazoa > Arthropoda > Insecta > Hymenoptera > Megachilidae > Megachile > Megachile ligniseca. The sequence continues at coordinate 6,520,288 of OX243788.1, read as the reverse complement.
TTTTCGTTCTCTGTTTTCGAATTACGTGCCATCGATATTCACTGATTGACGGTATTAGCGGAGAAATTATTGTTCGGTGTTCGACACCGCGATCAAAAGACATTTTGGCAACCGCGATCCCTGAGTTCTGCTTCAAATACAATTTGCACGGAGTGCATCGAGTGGTGTATACCCGAATTCCGCCATTAGTGTGCCGATTGATCGACCGGTAGCCGTTGTCCGACGACGAGAATCGGACGTTTCCGATCGGAATGCTGCTTGTCCTTTTGTGAAAAGCACGGGAACGAACAGTTGTGATCAATTTCACTTGTGCCCGGGTTCCCAAAACGATTATTTGCATTGCGTACGCAAGGATTTCGTAACGTCGGATCCAACAGAATTTTTCAACCTTTTACTCTTTTACTGCGGATGTGGTTTATAAATTCAATTCCGTGGTCAGATCTTTCCACTAGAATCTCTTTAACTCTTTGACTGTGGTTTCAAATATTTAACTGTGCTAATCCTTTAAGTGTGGTTCATAAAATATATGTTAAAATTATAGCTAGAGGTGTGGTGTATGAGCAAGTTAATTTTTGTTAGCTCTTTGAATTAGAATACTGTGACGCACTTGTGACGCACATTACGTATCAGAGACAATAAGCCTAAGTCGTATATGCACTGTGATTAAGCTTGGAGTTTAATACTAATTATAATTTACAAAGAATATCAATTCAGTAATAAGATTAGTTATTAAATTAAAACTTGTTAGATAAAAAAGTATAAAAAGTATACCTGAAGTTAAAGGGTACTCTTTGAGGTTAGGTTCTCGTGCGTCGATTTTAACCCACCGTTCAACTAGCTTTTATGTTAAACAATAGAGAGGTTTTTCTCCATTTTTTATATTAAAAATTCTGTGCTTAGCTTTCTGTTTTATTTTTATTTAAATTGTGCTTCAAAGAGCAGCGTGCCATAAAAGGTATAGCATGTTCAATTTTTTACTAGTTTGTCATATAATTAAAAGAGTTAATTACTAAAGTTTCTGTTTCGTTGTTAAAAATAGTTGCATTAATTTCGGGATACGCTTAATGAATAATAATTAATATTTTACGAAACATCGGAGAAGGTAAAATGTACGATGGAATTTGATCTAACAGATTGTTTTAAAAAATGTTTATTATTCAAGTAATAATAAAGGATTAAAACGTGTATGAATATTTTATGAACGTAGAATTGGTTTGTTGTTGAATGCATAATTCCGTTCACAATGCGTGTACGCAACGAAATCCGATCGTGAAATAATGAAATTGTGAAAAAATTGAACGGTCGAATGTATTTTCACAATTTTAGAGACAAGCAAATCGCACCGGGGAATATCTCTGTGAAGTTCGTTTCGTCCGGCAGCGATATAGTTCGATGCGAGTTTTAATCGCGCGGAAATTTCAACGGAACGTAATTAAAGAATGTAAATAGACAGTGTACACTGATTCGTTGTTGATACCGTTGTTTTAACGATAAATCTCGGCTTTCCATTACACATTTCATTTAATGTTGTCGCACGATGAAATGATATCGGATTCATTATTTCGTTTTCATGAATTTAAAAGACTGAGATCCGATTTATGGATAAAACTTTTTGTACGTCGTCGGAAGTTACTGTTCGTAAAAATCGAAGGACGAAGTTTGTCATCTGTAATTATTTTCAGAAGTCGAAGAAGGAAGCTTGTTTGCAACTTATGGATTTATGGACATCGATCAGAATGATGCTGGACTGAGGGACTTGGTGGAACCGTGATTTCAGATGTGGAATTTTATTTTTTCATTTTAATTTGCAGTTTTTAATTTACTGCGGTGAAATTTGGAGAATTGAAAGGTGGGAAATTTTTTAATTTTCAAGTCCCAAATTTCCCAAATTCTAAATTTCCCAAATTCTAATCACCCAAATTTCTCACAATCCATCTTTCTAAATTTCCAACTTTCCCACCACGTGTCTCCTCTAAAAAATCCGAAAATACAAAATAGTACAAAAATAAAAAATAACAAGAGACCCATTTCATTTCTTTTTCAATTTCATTACATACCCGAGCAATTTGTACAATACGATTCTTTAAAGTACGATAGCATAAATCGAAAAGGTATGCCCATTTAGCCACAGTATTCGGAGAATCTCGGTATAACGCTTTCCTGACAACACAGCAATTGCGATTGGTCATCTCCTCGTTCATTTTCCACGTGCCTGACCTTAAACGTTGTTTAATTGCCGCTGGCATGTTTCATCGTGCGGTTGCTCGAGTAATGTTTCTCTGAACACGTAATTGTTCTACGTTTCGGGAAAATCAAGATAATCATGCGTAACATCGTCCCCGTGCAACCAGTTCAGCTCGGTAAATAACTGGGTGAACAACCATCGTCAACTATTAACTATCAAACTTTTATTTTATCGTAACTTCAAAATATGTCGAACACTAACTTAGGATATATTAGCTAGGTTCTATAAGTTAGTTTACATTGAAACAAAAAAGTTTATCACTTAACTAATTCAATATTGGTTAAGATTAAATATTTCACAAAATCTAAGATGAATATTAAATACCAGAATCGAAGAAGCAAAGTAAAATGAAGATTCGATGAATTTATGGAGGTGATTCACGTTTGCTAAAGGCTTTCAATTGGACGGTAACTTCCTGAAAAGTCACGTACAACTCTGTTCGAAATTCGAACTATCCCTTAAAGGTGACGGTTAACGAAGTCTAGTTAGATTCACGACAATAGTTAGTTAAGTCGAGCATATTAGATTATTAAGTTCATATGCGGTAAGCAGACGAGAATTACATAATTCGTGTACCCATGTGCGTATGCGAACGGAAGTTTTGCATTCTACGCGGGGGGAAAGTTGGGTTGAAGTTTGCTTGATTTAAGATTGGCAAGATAATACAAATTATGTAACTGTCGTTGTAAATTGAGGAGAGCAATTGAGGTAGAATATTCTGGTACTATAAAGTACTCTAACAGAGTTATTAATGTTCTATTACATGTATGTTCTACACATGTTATGTTACATGTTATTATTCATGTGATTATATGTACATATTATAAGACACGTTATTATATGCACATGTTTTTATACATGTTATCATACGCACATGTTACTATACACGTTATTATATGCACATGTTATTATACATGTTATTATACATATTATTATATGCACATGTTATTATACATATTAAAATTACATGTTCCATCAATCTCATAACGAGTAATTGTAAAAAAATGATGCACCTATCATAAACAATTTTTGTACCCAAAATTTTTCACACGTGAATTCACACTTCATACGTGCACAACGTTCAGCAGTAAAGAGAACACGAAGAGCCAGTCCCGAAAGTGAGAATTGACAAACGTATCCCTTTTTCCGGCCGAACCGATACACAAAATATCGGGAAACAATTTTCGAGACGGTAAACGGAAGCTTACGACGTTTTTATCGATCGGAAAGTTTGTAACTTTATTTCAGTTGAACTCGCTGCAAGCAATACGAGACGAACGTTCGTTTAATTAATTAATTCTGTACATTTTATTTTAAGGTAAAGTTTCATTAACTTTCCTGGCAGGTATCGTTATTCGGCTCAGCTTTGTTTCCATCGCTTTATTTAAGCTTCTTTCTAAGGATTCGTTTGATGAAAATTGTTGAACTTCGGCGCGGAACTTGTATAACAAACGCAGACAGCTTTTTAATTTTCTGGAAGAACTTTCTATCAAAACTTTGTAAATTCGTGCTGGGGCATTTTATTTTTTGGTGTTAGTTGATGTTGTTATTTGATTTGGGATCTGGGGATTTTTTAATGTAAAGATTGAGAGGTGTCAGAATATAGGGATTTTTTAATTTGGAAATTGGGGTGTCTAGGGATTTGGAAATTTTCGAAACGCAAAGAGCGTCACAAATCACCAAATCAAAGATCCATAGAAAAAAAAGATCGTGTAATTAATTCGCCGGCCTCTCATTTTCACAGTCACTAAATAATTTAATTCGATCATTGTCTCGTTCATATTGACTGATTAAAGGAATCCTGACGATTGATTAATTAGAAGATATGAAGCGTTACCGAACGCCTCGATGCTCGATAAAGTAATTCAATTCGCTTTTAATCGTACATTCTACGATCACCGGCGGCAAATTATAATTGATTGAATGAACGAGAAAGAGATTGGTGATATAAAACACGCGAACTTTTAAAGCTGACGAGAAGATACTCGGATGCACATTGTATCATCAAAGCTCGATATCTCGTTGAATCCAAGATTCAAGTGTTAAAAAGATATATAAAAACTTTTCGAGTATGAACTTTTAAAACTGCTGAAATTCTTCTTTAATACTGTAACCTTGTTGCTGATCGGTAAGCTTTTATCAAGAAACAAGATAATTTTCAAATTTGAACCTGTCCAACCTAAATATTCCTAAAATCCAAAAACCTCAAAAAACAAGAAGAGTTATCACCACAAAGGTTTCTACCCAATTACGGAGATTCTCGAGGCGCAAAAATTGAAACGAAATAACTATTTAATTCCTCCGGTGAAATATTTCAGCTTGCCAGAATTCTTCAATATTTGCATTATTCAGTATTTCATTCAGGTCCGTACAATCAATTTTCATTCCGTTTCGTGGATTTCGCTGTGTCCTCTTACATTATAAGCAGGAGAAATGATTTCTCTCCGGAGACAGCGTTGGAAGTGAAACGTACGATGTTTGAAAAGTGAAGATTTTAGAAATACGAACGCCGCTGGAGCCAAGTGGTGGTTATGAGTGTTTGCACAACGGGGTGAGTCCCCTTAAGGGTGAACACTGTGTTCAAGTTGGCCAAGAGATTTTAGAGGGACTTTTTTCACAGATTTCACTCTGCATAATACATGTATCCTATTTATTTAACGATGCGTGCCGATTCGTCAAAATGTCTTCATTTTATTAACCATTCATTTAAATATTCAAGGTAATACACATAACACATACATACACATATGTATGCATACACGTACATATGTATATTCAAGGTAATATTCATTACACATACATACACATATGTATACATACACATACATATGTATATTCAAGGTAATATCAAGTTACAAGGTAATATCACTTTTCAGATATTAAATTACCCAAAGATGTCAAACGCAAAAATTGATGTTTACCAAAATTCCATAACCAAAAAATTTCAAATCGTCCATATTTCACATATGCAGAGTATCAGAATCCCATAGCACCATTTAAGAAAGTACCTTATCAAAGAAAAATGAATAGTAACTTACTCGTTCGCCCCGTTCGAGGTGTGGTACAAGTTCAAATCCTGAAACACCACTTGGACCCGTTCCTTGCCCCGTCCTTGAAAATCGTATGTACAGTGTGTCCTCGGTGGATAAGGATTCGGGTATCCCGGCGACGTGACCACTCCCGTTTTCGTCGAGTCACTGTTGAAGACCACGTCGCAAAGTGACGCTGCAAGAAAAGGATAATAAAGTTGAGGGCGGCCAATAAACAAGGGTGATTGACGTCGAAAGGACAAACAGAAAAAGACCGGGGTTAACAAGAATAATTAATTAAAGGGTGACGAGAAAACTAGTTAATTCAAGTACGAAGCTCGTCTTCGTTAGAAAGTTAACCTTTATTGGGACAGAGATAAATTGTTGAAATTTCTTGCATTTTTCCCTCGACATCCCACTGTTCCCGGGGTGGTAAATTTGCAAGAAAATTCACGCAATTTTTATTTGTTAGATACTTTAATAATTATTCAAATTGCCGGGGATCGGAATTACAAAGAAGCATTCTTTCGCTGGATGAGGCGTTAATAAAAAAATCTTATGATACTTGAGAGACAGCTATTCGAAGTAAAACGGATGAAGACAATTGTAGAATATCATTGCGCCCCCTTTTCTCTTTTAATTTTGCCTTTCTCTCGGTTCTCATTTTAATTCTCGCTTTCTTGGATCATTAGCCTGGCCGCGTTTTAATCTCACCCTAGACGAACCACCCTTTGTAGAGGGAACCTCGCGAAGAAGCTTTCCTCGCGGATGAATCATGCATGACGCACCTAACACCGAAGCTTAAGGTGTTTTATAAATTATTAATGTAGCGGAAGATAGTGTTTAAGAGAAATTTATCTGACATTTAGAAGGGATGTGTGGCTCTTGAATATTGTTCCTTTCTATTGTGATGATCGTTCATAACTCGAATTGAGTAAATCAAGAATTAAGTTATCTATTAGCAACTTATAATACTAATATTATAAAATGCTAAAAATAATGCAAAATGTGTTTATTTAATGTAACATAAAGTATCATAAAGCTGTTGTTTGGAAATACCAGAAGTGGATATGCAATATGCACTCAGGTATCTCGGTGTATATTCTTGCGATATGCATTTCGTACGGTCCGATATGTCATAAGTGCATTGCATCCATAATCCTAAGAGGATCCCTGATTGAGATTCTAACAGGGATAATTACGGGAACCAGGAGATCCAACCAATGACTGACTGTCTGTCCATGAATCTCGAGGTAAATCCAATTCAAATGAATCCGAAATTGACATGTCTGTATCGATCTCGGAATGACATAATCCTAATGGCTGCGTTTACGTGGCATGATAACTGGAGGTATCTTTCGTTGAGCAACAACGGTACATTTACACGTTGATTTCTATCCAAAATTCAATCAATGGTAAATTCATATTTGGTAACTTTAAAATCAAATGTGAATGAATCCAAAATTCAATGTCAAGTTTATACGAGTTTATGTATAATTAAAAATGTAATAGGAAATCGAACCAGTTAGAATGTGGAAAAGGTTTGAAGCAGAAAGTGTTGTACATAGCAAGGATTAAATACTGGTAGGAAGTTTCGTGCTTGATTATTCGCAGCACGGTGTTTCACGCGTCGCGTGGCAGCCAACTAATTACGCAAACAGTCCAATGAACCAGACGAACAATAAATTAATACTCTTTGTATCCGTTAATTAACGCCATATCAATTAATTAGAAGCGATATTCGAGAGGATCGACCCCGTCTGTCGGTCGACGCGAGCGCGTAAATAACCGCGGTTAAGGGGGGAGTGTCGTCGATTCAACCGGGGAAACAATTTCTTTCGCTTACGCTGGCTCGAAATTCGCGATGAAGATGATTCCGGAACGAGGCAGCTAGGAATTTCGCATTTGTACCGCGTTGTCGAGCTCACGACCCTGCAAACAGTCGTCTGTTTATCCGCACGAAATTTACGAGTCACGGTGAAAATATATTTTCTGGGCTACACACGTATGTACAATGTATATACACGGCTACAAGAATGTACGCGGGGATAAGTACATACAGGATGCAGTCTGCGTAGAATGAGACTGAACTGTGACGTTGTAGGCAACCGTGTTTTATGAGCTGTTGAAGTTCAGAGGGAAATTTTGTTAGATTAAATTCTACCACCGTTTTAGGCTCTGTATTTTATTTTCTGAAAATTGCTCGACCACGTTTTTGCGAATATCGGTTACGCTGATGGAACGTTTGTTTTATACGGGTTATACCTTCTGTCATTTTTCAGGATGTGTTAACACTTTAAACAATTTGATTACTTCTGAAATTTTTTAGTTTTCTGAATTTACGATCACATGGTGTGTAGGTACATGACACATCATACATGTGGTAATATTTCATTTGGGGGTAGTTCATTAGTTGGTGTATTATTTGTGATACATGTATCCATATGTGGTCTATGATATGTGATGTGTGATATGTGGTCATGTGTGGCTATATCGTGGTCTAATAATTATTTCATATATAAAAAAGGTTGAATACATAAAAGTTTCAATATAAAATATCTCATGTATCAAACATGTTTTGATTTACTCTGCCTAATTGCCTTCAAAAGCAGTAAAGTATGAAAAACAGCGTAATTTCAAGTAAAAGAAGTATATAAATCACGCAATACTTGGCACACATTTATTTTGAAGCAAACGATGTTGCATGACCGAGTACGACAGAAGGATTGATCAGCTTTAAGATGAAAAATTGCAGCAACGTAACGTAACGCTGTTATTCAAAGTGTCGGGAAGATGGCGTCGCAGCAAAGGATAAAATAGCGGCTGCAATCAGTGTAAAGGGAAACAGACGCGAGTACGAATGATATTTTCGATATGCTAATAATCTCCGTGGCACGATACCGGGCTGGTACCGTGATCCAAACACTCGTGCAACATTCATGAGAACCATCGCACGTATCACTTCACCTTTTCAGTTTCCGCGCAGTAAATCCTTGTCATATCGTATCGCCCCGGCTTTCAGGCATTAAAGAACCGGGCTCGCGACCGTTTCTTTAAAAGTCTGATTTTTCTTGCGCTGATTTACGAACGTGTACCTTATGTCACACGGGCGCATTAACGTGGAAACGGGAAACAGACGAATCGAGAGGACAAATTGAGAGACGGACGTGCATGATGGATTGGATTTCGCGGTAAAATCGCGCGGAACGAGAAAAACGTATTAGCATAATTCATAGTGAATATACTCGAACCCGGTGGAACGTGGATGCGCGATGCTAATTATGCTGATGGTATCTTTTTGGAGGTTCCGATTGAAACGGTGTATTTGATAAAATCGCTAAATAAAGGTATTCGAACGTGTGGATTTACAAGCGTTAAGGCTACGCTCTGATTTGAGCTGATAACATTCGTTTTAGTTAATGAGAAAGCTTTTATTGTGTGCGATGCATCTGCCTTGATTTCGTAACCCCCCGGGAAAGATTAAAATGTGAATGGAAAATTGGAATACTCTCTCGATTAAACTTGCAAGTACATATTAAAATATTTATCGTATACAAGAATCAAGCATATAACACATTTATGTGTTACACAAAAATATTGCTATATCTGCAAATTCGTTTGGAAGTTGGTATTACTGATGACCTGGTAAGTAACCTTGATAATAACCTCAGTGACCATGACAGCCTTGATGATGACTATAATAACCCTGACAACAATTACAATATAAATGTAATTAACACTGTAGTTTTACGTTCTAAAACCAATTTCCAAGATTCACGAAAAGACCGCAAAGAAAATGGACCTAGAAACAAATGAAATTCACCGACCGCCCAGTTCGCTGTCTCGAAGCCAAGTGTTTTCTTTCTCCCGAAATAAACAGGGACATTTTTGTGTCCCTGTTCGTAAATTCTTCGATAACTAGGTTAGTAGCTTGGGCGGACTTGTCGGGCGATTACGGTGCCGTTTCGCTTCGTTAGCGGCCAATTCCCGCGGAAATGGGGGATTATGTAAGCGAAAAACGGGCAATGCCGACCGCAGTGGTCAACAAACACGAGCGTTCCTGCTGTCGAGCAGTTCGTTAAAACGTACAATACAGGCCTGCCCTAGGGGAATTAATGAGCCGGCTTATATTTCGCCGCCGAAAAACGCAACGGGACGTCTCGAGCAACGACGAGTGGCCACCTAATTAAATAATCGTACACTTGGCGGCTAGTAAACCGTGATCCGTGATTTTATTTTTCCGCGTCCGTCAAAAAGACGCGATCGTGGTTTTAACCTGGCCCGGGACGCAAAAAGAACTGCGAGTTAAATCGCTGAATGTTCAGAGTTTACCGCCTATTCAATGTTTAAGTGTTCGCTAACCGCGGCTTATTGACTACCGAATGACGCCTTATAACGGGTGACCCTTTCAACCCTCTAACATATGTACAAAAATTGTTGACTACGTCAAAAATTACTGGAAGACCAATGAACGTATGACGTGTCATCTATGATCATATAATAGATGTTCTTTAAAGTGCAATGATAAATTCATTCAAATATGACTTGGATCCTCATCCACTGACAGGGTGCTTTCTATCTGACAGTTTTAGCTCTCATAGCTCCACTTTAAAGTTTAAAAGTCCAGACTGTGTCTACTTTCATATAAATGTACCTCCACAGTAAATCACTTCGATAAAATTATGTATACATGGCTGTAACACCTTCAGTCCCAGCTGTGTTAAAACACGTAGGTGATGTTAGAAGAAAACTATGAATGATGAGATGAGGACTTTGATTATAAAGTTCTGACAACATGTACATGTGTTTACTCATACTATTTACTTACACTATTTTAATGAAAGTATTTATTATTTAATAATGAATATCTGAACGATATGAAGAATGAGATGATTGTGGGAATAAATCTGTTCACAGTGAAAGTGTATAATTAAGGTGACGCGAGATTAGAGGAACACTCGGTATATAAGAGGAGGCAAGTAACGAGAAGGAAGAAAGATCCGCGCAGCGGGAGAACGGGTAAACGTTTTAATTTGCATTCATGAGACGTCCTCTCAAAATTCTTAGAGGCACCAAGTATTCCAAGTACGTCTCTCTGGTTATATCCGACGGACGAATTCACTTATGACGATCGATGCGTCTACTTCGAGGACTATGCCCGGTTAGCCTAACGTATTCGCTGCTAGCCGATCAGGATAGGAAATTTGAGCCGAGGACAAAGAGACGTTTAATATCGTACCGGGATAGATTATTGGACGTTTAGATGAAAATCGAGTTCTCTGTTTTCGAACTATCCGACGTCGCTGGGGAGTTAGTTTAATATACATGGTAGGTCAATAATCTTATCTCGAGTATTACAACTTGTTATTTATTGACCCTTGGGAAAAATGCTTTATGTGATACGCCTTTAGGTCAGGGACTTTAGGTTAGTTTGTATGGTCCAATTTTGTAATTTCTAGAATTTTAATTTATGATCACTACCTTCTGTTTTGTGAAGTTATTCACACATGTTCGAACTTATTCACACGTGTTTAATTTTCCGGTTTTCAAATTCCAAAATATCGAAGTTCCCGAAATTATATCACCGATTAATCTCATCAGAAGATCATACAAATCTACTTCGGCAATATCCACTAGCCAGATTATTCCCGCGGAATTGAATCCCAGCGAGCGTAATATCATTATAACGGTTTTTCACAGTTTCGCGAGCAGCGCAAACTTTCATTTATCGAGTCCGTCCAGCCGTCGGAAAAAAAGGACAACATCGATAAAACCGCGTTGATAAATATTCGCCGGGTGACAGAAACGAGCGTAGATTTCCTCGGTGAAAGCTCGCCGGCGAACGGTCGGAAAAAGCTCGTCCCCGGACCGCGTTACAGGACAGGACAGCGAAATTTTCGGCTCGTATTTCTGTAGCTTTCACGGTTGACGAAAGAGCGGCGTCGGGTTGAAATGTTCGCGCGTGAATAATGCAGAAATCCGCAAGAAAATATGAAGGCACGTTAGAGGGAAACGGAACAGGATATTCGCTCGGATATATCCACGGCGGATTTCTGCTGAGCGTTTCAACCCCTTCTGGACATCGGACCGCGATACGAAGATTCCGCGACAGTCGAAATCTATGGAGTCAAGACGCCGTTCAAATTAATTTTCTCGGAGTTACACCCCTACCGTTACCAACGAATTATTAATACCGGTGGAACCGGCGCCTGCTGACTCTCGGTTTGTCCTCGGTTAAATGCTCTGTTCGATCGGCAAATCTCTGGGTTGCGGTGACCCCGCAATCCACGGGTTTTCTACCCCATTTCGCACCTCTGCCAGATACACCACCGACGATGACGAATGTCCGTCTTCTGCAAGAATGCCTGATAAATCTCTGATAACTTGCATTATCACCTCACGTGACGCACGCATGACGCACATGTTAAAATGTGACACTAAACGTGGGTCTCCTGCAAGAATGGCTGATAACAAATCTCTAATAACTTGCTTTAACATGTGACCTCACGTGACGCACCCATGACACACATATTCCCATGCGACACTGACGCATGACACACATGTTGAAATGCGATAGGCTCGTATTTTCACCGTAATTGTCGGGTTTTAATAGTAGTAGGTTTGCAATTTTAGTAGTAGTCTTCATAATCAAGAGTCGTTGAAAACTTGCCTAACTTTTCAACTTTCTTCAATTGATCAACGTTGTACCAATAAGTGAGTTGTGACACACTCGCCTAGAAAATTGTAGGTTAAGAGGTTGAATAGGTGCTTCTTACACATAAAAAAGTCTATAAAAATAAATCTTGTGGAATTGAAATTCACGAGTCTCCAACCGAAGATTTTATCTCATAATCGATCTTGTCTCTTAAAATCCGATCGAAATTAATTTCACGTTCGGGTAATCGAATCCGGGAAAACATTTTCATACGAGGCTTGCGTTGAACGTCCCTTGTTTCCCGAAATTCAATCACGCCTCTCGTTGCCGTTTTAATTTAAACACCATCGAAAGTCAGTTTAGAGTCAGTTCGGCCGCGAAACTCTGTGCAACATCGTTGGAACCCCGAGCCCCCTTTTGACCCGTTCTACCCCCTTTCGCTGGTTGGTTCACTTGGCAGGTTAAAAAGGAAGTTTGAAAGGCACCGGGAATTCCGTTATGTCAAGTGGACCCGGCCGTGTAATTTCGAAAACTCTTGTTCCCCGGGTAATTGCACGTCCACGCAACACGCGACCAGAATGAAACGCGTCACGAGTGTCGGAATAGTTTTACGCTCGTTTCACTGGCCGTCGTCGATATATGGAGGCAATCTGTCGTCTGGTCGATGGTCATCGTGTGAAAAGCTTGCACTTGTACGCTGCCGAGCACCGTGGATTTACCTGGGGAAAATGGCGGACTCGGCGAACGCGACATCGACGGTCCCTTCGTTGCGTGAAATAATACGTGTTCTTCAATTTTCGGACGAAAGATTTGAAGATTTTTTGTCGATTCAAATCTGGAGAATATTTCATATTTTCTGTATTTGGAGATTTTTTATTATTTCGTGATTTATTGCTGTGTATAACGTCATTTATCAATAATTATTGCAACACAAGATTTACAGAGTTTTTAATAATTGTGAAGAATATTTCTGTAGTTGGAGATTTATTTACACCTAACCAATTACAATCAGAGTAAAGTACAATTAAGTATAAATGAATGATTTAAAACTTCGTACAAAGAGTTCAAAGTGCAATTATTATGTTGAAGAACAATATTAGATTATAGCTGAAATAACTTTTAACAGTAATTGATGATGACAGATTTTATGGCGGTCTGAAAAGGCGAATTAAAATCGTACGATATAGCTATTAATTAACGCGGAAAAGAGTGAAACTCTTCTGCAATAAAGTATATTGTATATGCGATTCGCGGTACAAAAGGTCAGAGCTTTTATACGGGGCAAATTTAATTATTTTATCTTACAAAAGCGTCCATTGCCGTTAACCGTATACAGGGAATTTAAATGAACTTTTCCATGTCATATTCTCTTGGCTTCATCGAATTTCCGCACTTTTTAACAGCGGTAACTTTGAAATCCGATCGGGCGCAAATGACCATTTTATGACACGTACGAATTTCAATATTGTTTTAATAATTCACGGAGCTAATTAAGCGATATAATTAACGTGACAGATATCAGATTTAATGTCTTGGACTAATTGCAGTTGGTGAAATTTATCGTGATTTTTATTATGGTTCAGAGTGGTTAATTTTGCTTAATTTGCTGTATTGTTAAAGTATAATTCAGTGGATGCAATTATTAAAAGTTTGCAGAAAAGTATTTGACATTTATAACAGTATATTTTACGACACTTTCTATCATTATTATGTACAGATGATTAAATTTATTTAATTCATGCTCCAAATACAGTAAAATTATAAACAATAGAAACCAAAACGAATACAAGTATAAGTATAGTTTGAGAGGTAAAAAAATCAGTGTCTGAAATCAGTATAATTCGATTATTAAGAACAGCGAAGCAATCAGTGAAAATTCATCGAGGGATACAATAATTTCAGCCTCGTCCAATATGTCCGCTTTATCTGATGGTTTAAGGCGGTACACAATTTCCGATATAACACACTGATGAAGCTTGTGCCAGGCTTGTTTCATTGTGCCTCACGAATCCCCATTTTACGGTCTCTTGACTTAAACCGATTAACCACTGAACTCTCCATGTAATGGTATCTCATTTCATAAACGTTGGTAAGTGCACTTCAGAATGCTTTCTCTCTCTCCTTCTCTTTCTCTCTCTCTCTCCCTCGAGTTTACTCGTGTGAACAAGCACCAGATATCACCATGAAGAGCGTAACCATACACAAGGGAAAATATAGAACATATGTCCGGTCGGGCGATAATCGTTTAAGGAAAGATTAGATTGTAACAGGAACATGTGAACGGGGTTGTACACAAGTGGATGAATTAATTGACCTTTGATAACCGTATGGTAACCATTTAACTATTATGGACGACCTATTATGCTGTTAAGAGTCGTGCTGTACTGGATTCTCGATATATGGCCACTTTTGAGTGGGGACAAGCATATTAGTTTTATTCCCAATTTCCAATTTCCCCAATTACCAATTTTCCCAATTACCAATTTTCCCAATACCAAATTTTCCCAATTCCTAATTTCCCCAATTTTCAATTTTTCCAATTCCAATTTTCAAAATACCTTATTTCCCCAATTCCAAATTTCCCCAATACCCAATTTTCCCAATTCCTAATTTCCCCAATTTCCAATTTTTCCAATTCCAATTTTCTCAATACCTTATTTCCCCAAATCTCAAATTCCCGAAATCCCTATAACCTCAATTTTATAATTCCCAACCACCTAACTTCCCAACCCCCTATAACCTTAAATATACATTTCCCAAATAAGCCAAACACCCATTTCCCAAAACTTTCGCAATTTCAAATCTTCCAAAACTCATCGCCATCGTCGCGATAATTATCACCCAGGAATATTACCGTTATTACCGTCGCTAATTAAAAGGAAAGAACGAGGAAAAGAAAGAAAGGTTAATATTGTCGCGAGGTGAACATTCGATTTTAATCTCGTTGCGAAAACTGCAACGTTCCATTTTCCTCTTTCCTTTTCTTCCCCGCAATTTTTTTCCCCCTTTCTCTACATATACTTCAAGTTTATTGCGGGAGTAAATTGATGGCACGTTTAATGACGCGTTCTCTTTTCAAAGTTAGTTTTAATCTCGTTAGGAGATCGTAGTATGGTACACGCTTTTTGTGTTCTCTTCCTTCTTTTTAGATATACCTGGCATCCTTTGAAGAAGTGGAGCATGACGTTAAACGCTATATTTTTATTTTAAATTTGAATATGGTCTCGTTAGAAAACTGCCTCTCGTGTCCTGATTGTGTTCTTAATAACGTGTTTCATCTTTCAATTTAATCCCGTATTCTTTCATTCAATATTCGAGTGTCCTTTTAAAATTCAGTTTGAAAAATTTTCCCGAAAACGTTTCGATAATCAAATTTTCATCGTAAAATCCATCCGTTCCAATTTAAAATAAATCGGAAGAACATTGCACAAAATGGATTTCCGATATTGCGATTATTTTCGCCGCCATATTTCCTCCGATATATACACACGTTTTTGCATAATGTTATGTTAATATCACCTGTCTCTATACTCCATAAAAATTGCGTGCAACGTTCGGGAATTAAATGAGACGTTCGTGCTTTAAGGTTTCGTAAACACGATAAATGAAATAAATATCGATCGAGATAATTAAACGAATTCGTGTCATTCATCTTAATTTTATGCGTATTTTATTCCGCGCGTAAATAAACTCCGTTATAATTCGATAATCAATTGTCATTTTTACATATTTAATTACGTGGTTAATTAGTTCGCGACGAAATTCGCGTTAAAAATGATATTTTTTAAAACTGGATTAATTGTTACGCAGCTTCCCAGAGGGAATGTTGTATCGTGGCAACTTTCGAACACCATTTTGTTTTCTCTATAGCCAGCAAACGGACTTAACAACCGCGAAGTATAAAATGCAGAAAGTTGCCCGCTGCGAACATCGTTGCATTAAAAACTCGAGTTTAAAAGAACACTTACATTCTTAACAACGCGTTCTGAATACGAGCCAATGTGCATTTATTTTTTAAAAGCTGCTTTAAACATCGAGCAAAAGCGACTCCCTTTTCGTTCTGTGTTCGCGCGCGTCAGAAAGAATCTCGTACAATTAAATTCTGAATTTATGAGCTTCTCGAGTGAATAACCCCTTTAAATGAACTTTGCGCGAAATCTCTATTTTCCTTTCTCTTAATTTGCCAATTTATCGCTGCTACGTTCACAAAGCAATTTCTACTCTTTGATATACTTTAGTGAGAACGGTGAAATATTTATCATTAATGCATAATACCGGAATACTCATTTTTAATATAAGCAGAAGTAATTTTTTAATACAACTGTTTTTTTTATTGTTCAACTGTAATTCATTGCTGAGTTGAATCAGTTAATTTACAGACTTTTAAATTAACAAACATATATTATCAAAAATTTCTGAATTATTAACATAAAAATATTTTTTTAAATTCATACACACATGTGTTAAATTGTGAAATTAAAAGAAGTTCTAAATGATATAGAAGTATTAAAATAAAAATACATCGACCAGCTTGCAAACCTAACCTCACATTCACCTATATTTTTATTTTGCAAGACTTCAAGTTAAAAAATGCAGATGTCCCATTTTTATATTAAAATCGAGAAGTTTACCTGTTACATACGATTATACCAAAGTTTAATGAACTAGCTTTTGTGTAAAAGTTTGTAGTGGATTACAGTAAAAAAATGACGTCATCGATAAAGACGCCTGTTCGGGAGATAAAAGTATCTTGAAACTTTTACGCTTTTGATCTTATCATATTCAACTACGGAGATACAAGATAACTTTTCACGCGAAGTTTTATAATCTTCGAAATAAAATTACGTACTCAAGTGCACTATGAGCCACTCTGTTTTTGTTACTTTTTCAAGTTATCGGTAGCTCTTCTGGGTTAACTTCAATTTCTTGATTATTTTATGTATGAAGTTAAAACTTTCGTATGAAATTGACTTCGTGTACGAAATTATAACTTCGTTATTTTTATAATAATATCGAAAAACGAAGTAAGTATAAAATTTTTGTTAAAAATAACAGTTAAATAATATAAAAAATAACAATTAATAATAAAACTTAATAAGATTAAAATTACCTTGTGTGTAAATTTTTGAAGTTTACAAATGCATTTAATTAAATTTTTAAATTTAATTTCAACTTAATTTTACAAGTTCACCAATTCATAAAACGAGCACAAATAAACAAAGTACAAAAATAAATTAATATACATAAAAATAATTTTCCACAAAAAAGTACCTAAAAAGCACATACACCGTACATACAAAGTACATGCATCAGTGATCAGATTTTCAATAATCAGATACAGCAGTGATCGAGCCTTCCCAGCATCATCAATCACCAGCGAGTTTTCCGTAGCGCATCATCTCGTTTCAGAACCGTGCTGTCACGCGGTCTATCGGGCGCGATAACCGTGCAACCCCGTTCGCAGATAATAGAAGAAACAAATTCATCGAGTTCCCGAACTCCTTCGGGAAACAGTTCCAAAAGACGGACGGTCAATGAATATCGAACGAAACAGCTCCTCGATACGAATCGTTTGTGTATCAGGAAATATTACGTTCTCGTGTTTACCGGCACGTCAAAGAGGGGGTGGCGTGAAATCTCTCTCAGTCGCAAGGATCGCAGGTGGTCCTTTATCAGCCGTCGTCGAAATCGTGCAAGGGTGGGGTACCTCGAGAAAGGGAGAAAGAAAGGAGATCGATAGAAGAAATAGTTGGGGTGACGCCACGCCGGAAACCGAGGCTGGTGTCTGGGTCGGAATTCTGGAAAACTGGCGAACCGTGATGGTTGCGGCGGTTTTGTCTCAGAAGTAACGCGGATCCGGATGCCGCGAAGAAAAGGGGGAGGAAACGAAGTGAACTCGCAGACGAGCCGCGAAGAGGGTAGATAAAGGCAGAAACGAGCAGCCCAAGGAAATCGAGAGGGTGCAAGCAGACGAACACGGGGGTCGTCGACGGAAACCGGGGGGAGAGGAGGATGGGAAGTTACTTAACGTCCTGGCAAAATGGAACGGTAACTAATTCTGACTAGGACGGCTGATTTATCGGCTTCTGGTTCTTCATCGTTGCCTTCCAACCACCTAACTTCCCTCACTTTCCATTCTCTTGGATTTCCTATTTCGACACCTTTTGATACAATTTTGTGACACCCTATTTTTACTACTGGGACATTTTATAAACCTAGTGATGTCAAACCGTTGGCACGTGAGGCTGACCAGGTGTTTAGAACTATGGCTACCATTGGTCAGATTAGAAAATGGACACCCAAACGTATTTTAGGGTTCATTAAAATAAATGCATTTCTTCAGAATAATATAGGGATTTGCTCAAAGTAAACGTATACTGATATTGAAATAAATATACCGATTTTAATAAAATAAGCATATATTGATTTTAATAAAATCATGTATCGATTTTATCAGAATAAACGTGTTCAATATTGTTCGCAATTTGTACCATTATATTTGAACACTGAAGATGCACACTAAAATTGAAAATGAGATTAAAAAATAAAAGTACAATGCAACAACTAAAATATGAAAAGTACATAAATTGCATAGGTTAGTATTAAATTATATTAATATTTACATTTATAAATAAATTGAAAAGAGTTAATGTAGCACGAGTTTCCTTTAACAGAAACTGAAATAACCATGAAATTTCCTCAAACAATCCCAAGAAAAAGTACCCGCTTCACATTTCCTGAAAGAAGCATAATGCAAGCATTTGAAGGTTACACAACGTAGCAGAATGTACAGTGTGGATTTATAACGTGTCAAAGGTTATGAAAGTGCGAAGAAAGGAAATCTTAGAGCAGCATAGTTCAGAAGTTCGCCCCCTCGGCAATGTTTTACAAAGAGAATGTTGAAAGGGAGAGAAAAAGAAAATGTAAAGTGGAAGAACTACGGGTGTTCCTTTACATATGTTACCATTTCTGTCATCGTTGCCCTCAGGCTTATCTCGTGGTAAACTATACCGTGAAACCTTCGGGCGTCTCGTGGACAGGGTAGCCCTAAAGCCCTGAACGCACGAGAGTTGCGGTCGCGGACTTTCGACTGAAACCCTTCTCGTGGCTGAAGTCCTCAACTAATTATACTGGAAAATATGGAGAGTAACTAGGGAATGGGAAACTTGGGGAATATTGAGAGTTGTAGATGGGATGAAAGAGGTTAGTGGGATTTGGGGATGTGGGAATTGGGGATATGGGATTTGGGGATGTGAGGATGTGGGGATGTGAGGATTTGGGGACGTGGGAATTGGGATATGTGGGAATTGGGATATGTGGGAATTGGGATATGTGGGAATTGGAATATGTGGGAATTGGGATATGTGGGAATTGGGATATGTGGGAATTGGTATATGTAGGAATTGGGATATGTGGGAATTGGGATATGTGGGAGTTGAGATATGTAGGAATTGGGATATGTGGAAATTGGGATATGTGGAAATTGGGATATGTGGGAATTGGAATATGTGGGAATTGGAATATGTAGAAATTGGGGATAGTAGGATTTGGGAATTTTGAAATTTGGGAAATTTGAAATTCTGAAATTTGCGATCATAGTAATTTATAAATTTAAATCTTGCAAAACTATATAAATTAAAAAGAAGATGTATTAAAAATCGAAAACCTTGCTCACAAAACCCAGAGATCAAGAAATGTCCTAAATTGTATTAAGAACGTTTCTCGAATCCAGCAATCCACAACTTCCCCTTTCATCAAAGCGTCGTTCCTTCGGTTTTTCCTTGCACTCAAATTTTCTCCCCGTTCCTATTTGTTTTGCTCCGGTCCCGCGTTCCTCAACTTCCTACGAGGAATAAATATTTTGATTGATATCGTTTTCATCGTTCGATCGCATTTCCATTAGCTGATGAGCTCGTCGAGCGGACGGTCCTCCCGATTGGATAGGAAACGAAGAGAAAAGGGGGGACAACCGGGGGGGTTGCAGAAACGAAGGAATGGAGAAAAAAGGATTCCGTGCTTTGTGCAACGCTCGGTAAATTCCGACGAGGTTATACTGCGGTATGACGCGTTAAACAAAATGAAATATTTAACCCCTTTAACCACCGCTTTACCGTAAGAGGTTGCTCTGATGTGGAACGCGATCGTGGGACTTTATGCGATATATTATAATTCACTGCTGTAGCAGAGATTAACGGGAATTGCTGGTCTTACACGGGGAATTGTGCGGAAAATGGCGAGGATAATGCAAATCAACCGACGAGTTGATCTTCTAAAGTCGAAAACTTTATTTCGCTGATTGTGCTGATGTATGCTAAACTGTTTTATAGTTCGCCATTTTATGTACTTTATTAACCTACTTTATATTTCCCCATTTTACATATTTTATTAAACTAATTTTATTTTATTACACTAGCTTACATTTCTCCATTTTATACATTTTGTTAAAATTATATTCCTTTGTATAATTTGTTTTGAGCAAGAAATGGTGATGTAAAGATGCAATATAATGATAGTGAAATATAGTGATAACCTTTGAACCTTGAAAATAGTACTTGGCCCCGACTGTACCACTCGGAAGAATATCTCAAAGTCTCACGATGAAAGCATAATCTTCCTCAATTCCATCGTGAAGGATAGAATGTAGAAAACCGTGGGTAAAACAAACCTAATTGCCCGTTTCTTCGCCGTGGCAAGCATCCGTCGCGTCTTTGAGCGAGCGTGTTCTCATGATAAACGAGCAGGTTCATCCGGTGGTCAGGGCAAACATTGCCCAGATTCCAGGGATGCCCAGGTTAGCCGCGAAATTTCGCCTTTCGATCGTAGCGCGAAGGAGAACACGTTAATCATCGGTATCCCCCCATGTTTCGCGACGGGGAGACAGGGCGAAACGAGCGGTAACGGGGGGCAAAAACGTTGCCCGTAACAAAACGGAGAGACCGTGAAACGTCACACTACCGGCTAAATTCCGGAAGAACGATCGGCTGTCACGATTACCGATCGCTCCGTGTTGCAGCTGAACGAGCAGCCGAAGAAAAGAAAATAAGAGCATCGTTTGAACACGCCGTGAGGAATGGATCTGTCGTTTCGGGGCAAACTCCAGCCCCGTTGTTCCCGTGTGCTTCGCATGAAAATGAAGCACTTGTCGATGCAAACAGGATTTTTGCCCTTCGCAGAAAACGGGATCTGTCTCCCGTTTTAGATATCGGCCCGACGCTTTAATTGGCCGACCAATTCATTTTCAACCCAAAGTCAATTTCGTTTATATTTCACCCTCGTTTCATTTTTATATATTTATACAATTCTATTTTCGTAAAATTGTAACGTTTCATTCTTTTATATTTTTTATTTCGTTTTTGTGTACTTTGTTTATTATTTCATTTTTGTGTATTTCATTTATTGTTCCCCTATTGCATAGTTCATTTATTAATTCAATTTTGTTCATTTCATTTTTGTGTACTTTATTTATTTTTTTATTTTTATGAAATTCATTTATTATTTTATTTTTATGAACCTCATTCATTATTTCATTTTTGTGAAACTCATTTATTAATTCAATTTTGTGTACTTCATTTATTATTTCTTTTTAGTGTACTTCATTTATTAAATCATTTTTGTGTACTTGAAAATAATACAAATTCCTCCTAGCCTCACTTTCCTTATCACAAAAAGTGGTTCAATGATTTTCGTCGCGTTTTTAGAGCTAAAAATCGTAACTAGAAAACTTGAAGGT
Organism: Megachile ligniseca; assembly: GCA_945859555.1. Classification (NCBI taxonomy): domain Eukaryota; kingdom Metazoa; phylum Arthropoda; class Insecta; order Hymenoptera; family Megachilidae; genus Megachile; species Megachile ligniseca. The sequence continues at coordinate 6,498,629 of OX243788.1, read as the reverse complement.
CCAAAAACAGCCAACGTGCAGAGCACCATTTTTAACCCCTCGGCACTATAATTACTTTTCCATTATCTTAATGCCACCATGGTGAGTGAATGCGGTATAAATACAGGGCGGGGGTCACGTAACTGCAGCACGCCTCTAAAAGGCTTGCTACATTTTTTACTTTCTCTTCTTTTTATTCTGTTGTGTCGCGAAAAGCCAGACGGACGACGTTGCATCTTCCCTCAAACTTTAATTATCTACGTACATCCAACAACAGACGGGTAATTTTTCTTTCTTGAAACGAGTTAACCCTCTGTACCGCCGTACAACTTTGATGTCACGTACCCACATATCTGCACTTTTTATATACCTGTCAGTTCTGTCTTTCTTGTGCAAAATCTTAGTACACCATTTTACATATTAATACAAAATTTTTTCTATTAAGATTATATCTAGTATATTTATAATTTCACTGAAGTATGAATATAAACTTAATTGTTCAACTTAACCACTTTCAGAATATTCACACATGTGGACGTTTGTTTTTAAATTCATCATGAAGATTATGTTCTTGTATATTATAAATACTTTCAAGATTTATTTATACAGTTACAGACTTTAAATGAATAGTAAATAGTTCGTCATAACTTCTTTATGGTTGCACATATGTGAACGTTTGGCTTGAAATAACCAAAGATCACATATGTGAACATATGTATACTACTTCTACATAAAATTCCTTCAAGACATGATCACACATTTCAAAATTCAAACTATTACAGTATAGTAGAATAATAACCTCAAAAAAGTCATCAAAGAATGAACAGATTAATTAATTTGAAAGAACCTACCAATGTTCCCTAAAAGCAACTGCGTTATGAGGAGTAAATTTACAGGGTATTACAATTTAATTGCGCCACTTGTATATGTCAGAAAATCGGCGAAAAAAGGAGAGTATCAGAGGCAGGGGTGAATTAAGTACGGAAGATGGCGGGGTTTATTATTTTCCCAGGGAACCATTAGACGGCGCAGAGTCCCGCGGGCAACGCCACTTTAGGTCGTCCCATAAATATCCCCTAATACGCGAGGCAATAACGCGTATCGATGCGGCCGTTGTATAAACATAAATATGACTGCATGCTCAATAGGGGGGCCTTAGCTTGCCGTTGCAAACGTAAGTTTCGCCTAACGCCGAGCGTTGTTAATTTATTGTTAATTTATCGCTGCGAACTCGCTATCAGACGCGGTGCACCGCGTAATCAAGAAATCGATTCGTTACACCGGGCCAATAATATCGTAAGCCGACCGGATGTAGCTGCGTCCATTATGGTAATTAAACTTCTCGAATCGGTTATTGGTACGTTTACACCGGTCGCGAGTTCGGCTTAAGATCTGTACGCCATCTCTGTACCTTCACGAATTTATTTAACGAGAACCGTAACCTCAACAAAATTCACGTTTTGTATTCATATTTGAACACGTTTGAGACAACCAGAACTTTTATAGGCGTTTTCGTTGAAAATTTACAGCAGGACATTTTGTTGACTACACCTATAATGGACGCCTTATTTATTTTTATTTTCTTCAATTGAAATCTAGATCAACTATCCGTGTAAGCTACAATCGACTGATTTTATACTCATTCTAAAACACTCAGATGTGTTTGATAAAAAACAAACGTTAGTATATTACAGTATAAGTTATGTATAGGTTTCTATACACGACAAGAATTTGGCGCGAAATTCAAAGGATACAACCAAGAAGTGGTAACACAATAAATAATCGTGGAGGTAGTGTAGCAAAAATAGTACGAAATTGGACATTTATGGCGGCCATTAACGGCAAAGGGTTAATAATTTGAAGCATCAGTCTTGTTTAGCAAAAACACAGGGGGTGAGAGTTTGTGCGACAGAGCAGAGGGTGGTCATTGCACGCTCGGGAGGACAATGAGCCGGTCGAGTGGCACGGTCCATTCATTTCGAGATCTTTATCGTCGCTAATCGGTCCCTTGATAGACGAGCCTCTCCCCTATCCTGACGGACTTCCGAGATGATGGATGTCCCAGCTTCGGAAACTCGTCAGAGGTCACCGCACCGTGTCCGTAAGAGGACAACGAGCGCGTAACACGGAGTTATCGATTCGATGCAGCTCGAAAAGGAGGCGAACGTTTGAATGTTTCGTGTACAGTCGACGGCAAATTTTATGGCCCTGGGGAAAAAATGTGCCAACGTGTTCAGGCCATTCGACGACTTTTATGGACTTTTGGCGAGCATGGGACGTATAAAGTTGCGAATTTTGGGATTTGGGATGTGGGATTTTGGGGATATAGGGATTTGGGGGAAGTGGGAATTTAGGGATGTGAGTATTTGGGGGTGTGGGAATTGGGATATGTGGGAATTGAGACATGTGGAAATTGAGACATGTGGAAATTGGAATATGTGGAAATTGGCATATGTGGAAATTGGCATATGTGGGAATTGGGATATGTAGAAATTGGCATATGTGGAAATTGGCATATGTGGAAATTGGGATATGTGGGAATTGGGATATGTGGGAATTGGGACATGTGGAAATTGGCACATGTGGGAATTGGGATATGTGGGAAGATATCAAAAAATACTTGCTGCAATGTGCAACCTTGGATCTTGCGGTTGATTTGAAACTACAAATGTGAAGTATTGCTAAAAGCTCGTGAAGTCTCGCTGCAATATGCATTAACCTTGTTACTACTTCAGATTGTTCATAATTCGATGAATATTTCATAAAACAACCCCTCAGATTTTATACTAAATAATTTTGATATCTTTTGTAATTAGTACGACGATAACAGAAGCATTTCCCATGTTTCTATCGACGGTCGGTAATATTTACACAGCCATTGAATTTTATCGAAAATGAAAATGAATTTTTCATCGCATTTAATCGAACAACGATATTGCTTTTGGTAGGTAAATAATATCGGAGGACGAGATGTTTTTAGGACAACAGATTGTTTCATTCGATGGAATTTTTATAACGGAAATACAGACATCGACGAGCGTTAATTGATTCCGTTAGAAATTAGTTTTTTAGTCCGCCACGAGACAATTGCTTTTAAATAAATAAACATCGAAATGGACAGTCACGAGCCATTTAAAATCGTTTCCATTATCATTGATTGAATTTCCATTGATTGTATTAAACTGGTCGATCGGACAAAATAATTATATTATTAGCTTGATTATTTGCGTAGTTTAACCTGTATCTTGCAGTATTCGATGTTTGATTAAAACAAAGCTTTAATTGATACATTTATTTGGGGATTTTTTATGGGATACTTTGGTACATGTACATTTTGTTAATTATAATACGAATAATTTATAATATGACGATTTGAATATTTAAACGAATCTTCAAGTTCCAGTCAAAACTTTGATCTGCAGATTTCCAAGTATCGTTTAAGCAGTTCTATCTTGTTGCAAACTTCTGTATTTCTTTAAAGAGCAATTTCAAATGATCTGAATCTCTTGAAACACAAGTTATCCAACAAATCAGCAACAATTCTTCAATCTTTTAACTGATAAATTCTAGGAAAATATATCATTTTCAACGTGATAAAGTTATCAATTTTATATCTCATACCACACATATATCTACCAATACAAATATGTAGTCTTGTACAAAAATGACCGGGAAAAAAACATATGTGAACGCGTATGATGCGTGACCTAACCTTAATTTATCATGGCGTTTCTCATCTTTGAAACAGTGTGTGACACAAAGATTTTCTCCAGAGAAGTCTTCCTTTGTTCTTTATTGAAAACAGCCGGATACGTTGCTATCCGTTGTTTCTATTATTTTGACTTTTCTTTTTTGCAACCTTCTCATCTCGTGAAATGAAAATGAAAGTACTCGCATCTTTTCTCTGTTGGAATCTATAAGGAATGCAGTGTTACACATTCGTTTTTCCTGTTGCCATTTCAGATTCTATCGAAGCGAATACATCGACCTTTTCGCGAAGTTGAATGTTGCAATATGTGCATGTCAACGTAACCGTAAAAGGGCAGGAAATCACTTGGAACTAGGGAATTTGGTCATTTAAAACTACCAGATTTGAAACTATGCGAAGTATAAATGTAATTGCAACCCAGAAAAAAAACTGCAAGAATTCCCTCGCTGAGCGAATATTTCGCAGCTCGAAATCCGTTTAAGAACAGCTCGCAGATTAATTAACGAAATGTTGATTCAAGAAGGCAGGTGAGAAAAAAAGAAAGTGAAACGGAATTTTCCGACTAATTTTAATTTCCAGCGACCGAAGGTGATCGATAAATTTTCCAGGTCCTTAGAAACTTTTCACGATCGTTCGAGCTTGCAATATTCGTATTATCCTGTCACCGCGATGGGAAAAAGCTCGAGAAATTCCTCGCTCGGTTTACGGAAAATTTCTTCGTGATTTCGTAACGCAAATTGAAAACTCTAACTTCTGTTTGCCCAGTTTATAGAGTCGAAGTTGCAAAACTTGACCCGGAATGAAAAGTTGAAGAATATATTCTTAGTGTCCTGTAACGTTCCTTCCTGTTCGAAATATTGAAATTCCTGTAGACTTTGTAAACGGACGTGTCTCCAACTAAAGAGAATCTATTAAGGTGTATCCCATGACAATATCAGCCGGCGTTTTAGTATTCATGGCACTTCACCTCCCATTCAGACTTTCTCAAACATCAGAAAGTTTGCTTTCCAAAATCAAGAATGTCCTCGGTAAGAGGCGCCCTGAAGAACCAAGTATCTAGGAATTCTGTAAAATGCTCGGGAAAACGAGAAAACGCGTAACGATATTTACACTTGGAACGGAAATGGATTTTGCCGGATATTTCAACAATTATGGCGCAATGTATTCATGGTTTTATTAAATATTTCTGATGGATTTTTTAAAGAGACCTTTGTGGACGAATATTCTTTTAGGAGTGAAGAAAATATTTGTGAATAGAACATTTGGTATTTTTGTATTTAGAGATTCTTGAAATTTTATATTATATTTTTGGGCTGGGAACTTGAAGGTTTGGAAATTATATGTATGAAGCTGATTTTTGAATATTAGTTAATCTAGAAATTAGTGAATTAAGAAATTTGATATTTGTGAATTAGTGAATTAAGAAATTGAACAATTCTAGTGAACAAATCTCCCAACTCCTAATTACCAAATCCTAGTCCCAAATACCCAAATCTCCAATTGCATCTAAAATTCTCCAGTTCCACTCAACCTCCCAAACAACCAAGTTCTAACCGTTAAATTCCCCAAATCCGCAACTGCACCGAGGAAAAATATGTTCCGCGAAAAATGCAATTCGCGAGAATCGAAAGTAAGCAGGAACGGTAAACAGAGAATTTAACAGGTCGAAATTAGCCGACATGGGGAAAGTATTATATCAGGGGACGAAACGTTAAGGTAGCGAGTGTCTGTTAGGTAGTTCCGGTTCGTGCGAGATTAATTCCCGGTCGTCGTCCTTTGTAAATTTCAGCCAAGAATTCGTCGTGTATACCGTGCTCGTGCGTGGCTTATATTATCTCGTTCCCGTACACCCTGGCTCGTTACACGATTCTCAAGGGGTTCGAGATAGCTGGCGGTTGCAAGGAAGCATAGGCAAAAAGGTGGGGCGTACACGGCGGGCGGTAGATTCCTGAAAGGAAGGAAAATTGTGTATGTCGCAAATAAAAGAACGGCTCGTCGGCTGATTCTGCTGTGAGCTAATTTGCGAGTTTCGAGCTGAAAATTCGCTGGATGTCTTTGCTTCGCGTACCTGCGTCCTGTTTCCTTGCGAACGTGGCTCATTATGAGCCCCAGCGGGGACATCCCGGCCAACGGAAAGCGGATTAAGCGCGGAAACGAGCCTCCGGAAATTATTCCTCTATTAAGAAGAAAAAATTACGCCAGAAACATCGTACCACTGATACGGTAATTTGTAATTTCGAGCCAACAATTTTGATTCGCGACGGTAATTTTAACTATGCGACTTTGCGACCAAAGGATTACTTTGTTGTCTGGTAAATTACGTGGAAATCAAGATTATTTTACGGACAGGATTAAAGGTACTTATGTAGGGACGCTCTTCATTTTCTTCACGATGTGTACCTTGTTTATGGTTTAAGTTTGCTTATTCGGATTTTGTGAGGTTATGTTGTAATATGTAAGTTCAGGTTATAGCCCCGGCGTTATGATGGGATTTAGGTTAAGTTATAACTCTTGGATTTGGGTTATGACTCTAGGCTGGGTTATAATTCTTGGAGTTAGGTTATGCTATAACTCTTAGATACAGGCTCTTGGATTTAGGTCATGACCTGTAAATTTAGGCTAGGTTGTAACTCTTGGATGTAGGTCATAACTTGTAGATTTAGGTTGTGTTGTGATATGTAAGTTTGGGTTATGTTATGTGTTACTCTTTTGGGTTACTTTTAGAACTAGGTTAGGTTATGTTATGACAACTCTTAGATTTAATTAATGATTTATAGATTCGTGGACATATCTTTCACAAATAGCCATTTATCACATACTTGACAACCCAGATTAAAAGCACACTATGACATAAATTAAATTTGTTAGTCTCATATCACTGATTTAATATACAAAACAGTGAACAGTTCCTTTGGTCCGATTGTAGATTTTAGATAATTCATTTAATTAAATTTGTAGCGTCACCATCATGACAGTCATGCAAATATGGCGCCGACCACTTACGACACATATAAATATTAATATTTCAACATTTCAATAATTTCCATATGCTTCCATCAATCACTGTTTTATCCGAGTTAATTAAACTTCGGCAGAAGCAGATGTCAGGCGAAAATTAGTTTGAAATAATAGTCGATTTGAAGTTACCATTAAAGTTCGAATCTCGCGCTCTATGTGTTCTCGAAGTTCATTATGAACGTAACCAAACTTAATATCCTATTACAAACTCGGAAAAGAATATGACATGTATGTTCAACGTGTACATGTTCGATCTAACATTTTAAACATCAAGTATATTTAATTAAATATTTAAGTACAGTGTGAATAAAATATATTTTTTACATGTCACTGAGAAATGTTTCACAAACAGAACAAATTTTCTTCTATAACAAAAGAAAGTCACAGACAAAAGATATAAAATAAGATACGAAATTGTTACTTAGATAAAAATGAAAAACAATAATATTCTTAACAAATTAAAATTCTACATCTATCATAATTTTGCTGATTTAATTTTACTGTTCCAAATTGATTATCCCAAGCATTAAAATAATAAAAAAAAACAATATCGCAATAGAGAAAGATTTAATGGTAACAATTATCTGGTCCATCGATACGTGAAGAGGCCATTAAATTCCCAGTAAACCCTTTCAATTTCACAAGAGGTCATCTTGTTCTCCGTGTAAAAATACTGAAACAGCAAATACGATAACCCAAGTTAATCCCAGTTTCGCCGATAGCCGGCGAGAATAGAAATGTTGTGCTTGCAATATCGGCTGCAATTAAACTCGAGGATCCTACGGGAGTTGTTTTCCTTGCGTGGAACACGTGTACCGTCCGCGATACGCTAGGATAACGGATAAGCCTTCCTTCTTCGCGCAGGATACTCTTCTTCCGGAACGAATCCTCCGAAGGTCACGGGATCTTTGCTCGACTAATTTCACGGACGATGTCTCGAATTCGTCTACCGGCGAAAATCTCGTGGATAACGCACACGTACATGCCACGATCGTAGGTACAGTGCCGGATTAAACTTCTGGGTGGCGACTACGTATAAGGACGTACTACATACTGCACCTCGATTTGAGAAATTTTATAGGTACGATCATAGCTTTTACTTCCCTAAGTCCCTAAAATTCATAAGTCCTCTAAATTTCACGAATTCCCCAAAATTCACAATTTTCAAATCCCCAAGTCCCACATCCTCAAATTTCCAAATCCCCAGATCCCCTTATTCCCAACTTGCCTAATTCCCCAAATTCCCCAAATTCCTAAATTTCTAAATCCCAAATTCTCTAAATCCCCAAATCCCTAAACTCCCAAATCCACAAATTCCCCTAAACTCCTAAAATACCCGAAACTCCCGAGTTCTCCAGCTGCCAATCCAAATGATCAACCGATCCCAAATTCCAATTAGCAAACGCGCAAATCTGGGAATACGGAGTTTCAACAAAGCAACTGCATGATATTTGACGTGCTTAGGGCCCGTGTATGTCTTAATCCGGCGGTGACGGTCGGTGTCCCAATGGGTGCCGCTTGAATCCGAGCCGGGAGGGTAACAAAACACATTAACGCTAATCTGTCCGTACGTCGGGCACAGTCAATGGCACGGCACGAATCCCATTTGTCCAGGGCGACGTCTCGTGTCGTGACGTACGGCTCTGTGTGCAGATTCTCCACATTTCCGTGTGTATTCATCGGTTTACACATGCACGCCAATGATAACAACGTTCCGCGCCGGAGGTGGGCAATCAACGACCTTTCTAGCAAAAAACTGTCCGTCGTATACGCGGCTGGAATAATAGAAAATTGATGAGGCTTGATGAATAATTTATCCGATAGTTATCTTCGTGTGACATCAACGAAAGCGTCCGCTGAACTTCTATCGATTAGATACATCTGATTAGGTATGACCTGCTAAGGTTGAGATATTCGCGGACTCTCGATCAGTTATTTATAAAAATCGTAAATGTGCCGGAGATCATATATATCATGCAAACTTAAATGGTATGAAAATGTAGGTCCATATTTAGATGTAATCGAGAGACTCAGCTGCAGAAGTATTTGATTGACATTGTACATAACATGTAAGGAACGAGATAGTGGGAAGGTAGGTGTTATTTTGGGCTTAATGGAAGTTTCTGAATTAATTAATTTAATTAGGAAGCTAGTAATAGAGTCCTGAGATAAATTTGCAAATCCTGCTGAGAATAGACAGATATTTGCGAATAACTTGTTATCTATCAGCTCTATGAGGAAAATGGTTATTATAAACTTTGTAGCTTAGGCAATTCTTTGTAAAAGAGATTCTAAGGAATTTTTTCGTGGGAGTAACCATTTCCATGTAAAGTGGTCTATAAGGTTTCAACCTTCATACCTGGGTTCAGTGCGGACTTATCGCTTGCAAATTTGCATGATATTATTAGGGAAATTGCGGTTTGGGGATTTTGGGATTTAAGGAGTTGGGGATTTAGAGATTTAGGAATTTAGGGATTTTGGATTTTGACTGTTAAAGGATTTGAGAAATTTGGAATATTGAGAATTAAGGGTTTGGGGAATTCACGATTAGAAATTAGAAATCTAGAGAATTTGCATTTTAGAGAATTAGGGATTTGGGACATTAGGAACTCAGTGAATAATTCAAGAATGCAGAGATTGGCATGTCCAAGTTTTAGGGACATAGGAACTTGCAAATACAAAAACATGCAAACGTGTACTCACAGATCTAAAATCTTGAAAACTCAAAATCTCAAAAAGCCCATAACTCCATAATTAACGTCATATATCAGTGAATGCACCAAGAGTTAAATTTTCCAAAAAACCTCGCTGCAAAACATTCCGTTTATCCTCCATCCGTATGATTAGATTCCTGAGATATTCCCGAGCCAGTCTGAACAGTGGAAACCGAGAAAAAAGGAGGGTAAAGAGAAGCAGACAGAGATGAAACGTATTCCGTCGGTGCAACGGCACAATACGTCGGTGAAGTCGGGTCGTCTTCGACGACGGACGGTGTCCTAAGGGATAAACCGAGAGTGGCTGTTACCGCTAACCACGTTCGATAAGCGGTCAGGTCAGATCCCACGAATCCTTGCGTTCTCCTCCTTCTCCATCTTCCGGTGTACCGCGGTAACTGCAGGGGCATGTTCACCTCTGCTCGAACTTTCCGAAACCGAAGAGCTTTCGCGATCCTCGCTTTTCGTAAGAACTCGATTGCTTCGGTGCTTTCGACGCTTAGTTCTGTAATGTCTTGCTCGTTCCCGTGGGAACGCGTGTGCCGCAATACTTTGCCAGGGTCACGAGTGGGTTAATTCTGACTTTACACGGGTCACTACTGCATTCTTATTTAGATAACAGGTTAAATACTAGGAGGGATACTGGACAAATACTTGAGAAGGGACTTTATTCTCTGTGGAAGTATATTTTGGGTCTTTAGCATTGAACAAATCTCTGTTTCATAAAAATTCGAGTACTAGAGACATATCGAATTTTGTTTCATGTATAAAAATTTAGAAAGACATAGAGATTTGGAGTTATCAGTTACGTCCTCAGAAAAATAGTTAAAGCAATAGAGTAGATATGTACCAAATTCCAAAAGAATTTTCCAGCGATGTCCGAAAGTAGCCAAAAAGAAAAAAAATGAATTCGTCAAAAGTAAGATTAAAACGTTCTCTTATTCCTGGCCATTTCCCGTCCGCTAAAAATTGCAGAGCGTACACCTAGCCCGGTCGAAGGCAACGTACAACAGCCGGTTCTAACGATAAAAGAAAGAACTGTCGAGTTGAATGTTATTTTTAAAAAGTAACAGAGCAATAGAGGGCGGCTGCAGGCAGGCGTACAATACGGCAGCGACCGCACCGAGCCGTGACACGAATTTCCCAAAGTTTCCCGTACCGGAAGAGAATTTAGAAGAGTTATGTCGCGCGAAAAAGTGCACCGATACCGGTGTATCGAACCGACGCGACGCGATGACTTTAGCTGTTACCGCGCGAAATGGATCCGTTCTGAAGTCCCTACCAGGGGATATTACCAAGTTACCAGGCCGGTATCAATGACCGACTTTCAGACATCCTATTACAGCCATCGAGACAGAAGTTCGCTCGATACCGTATAATATTACGATACACTCGTGAAATCAATCGTCGATATACAGTCAAAATAAATACATGGTGCTGCTATGTGGAGGGTTCGAGACTTGTATGATCAAATTTCTGGGGATGAAGTTACTCCAATGTCGATGAAAGGGGAGATGTAGTGGATCTTTAGATTGCTACATGATTCCTTAACCTCATATATGATATATATGATATGTGTATGTGTTGATATCATATCCACATGTGTATGTGTAGATATCATATCTCATGTGTATGTATAGATGTGTATTTGTAGTATCATATCTACATGTGTATGTGTTATTATGTATGTGGAAATATCATATGTGGAGATGTCGTATCTACATGTATACGTAGATGTGTATGTGTAGATATCATGTCTCATGTGTATGTATAGATGTGTATTTGTAGATATCATATGTGTAGAGTGTATCTAGATATCTGTAGAGGTCCCCAGATTTCTGTATCCTTTCACATATCTCCATATACATAGTATCATGTCCCCATCTCCAATATTTCTGCATCTCCACATGTCCCTAAATCCCCATATGAACATATCCCCAGTCTCTTTGATACGTCACGGAAAATGTGCATCTTAGCATGAAGTATTAAGTTGTTGCATATGCAACGACGCAACTTCGAAACGGAGTTGCAAACAATGTTAATGAACATTTGTTGCTCGGCATATCTCTCTTGTTTCTCGAAAATTTGCATCGAAATAGAAATTATAAAAACTCGTATAATCAACTGTCAGGTTAACCTGAAAGTTAGGTGCATTAAAGTAACCTGACATAAAGGTTAACTCTTGAAATAAGCTGAAACTTAAGTAGACTTTTAATATCATCTCAATAAGGATTATTGATTAAGATTATAAAGATCATGTTGAAGAGGACTATCAGTAAAATGTTCTGAGATATTAAAATCACACTACAAGGTAATACGTCAGTAACATATGTGAACTGGGTGAACATTCACATGTGGTACATGAACCCAATATTGTTTCATCCCGAATCAAATTTTCAAATTCCGATATGAAACCTGTAATGTGACTCTGTAATTCAAGAACTATCGAGGTGAAGCATGTCTATATAAATAGTGATTGATATGTAACCACACATCGCTCGCATGTCATTTTTGGTTCCCGCAGCTCGTAATTATTCGATCCGAATTCATTGGCCGATCGAACCTCGCCGAATCGAGACTCATACATCTTTCGAGGCAGCAGAATTGAAATCAGCCGTGAGAGCATCGAATTTACGTTGGCGATAAAGACGACGTAGGTCGGTGCAGCCACGGATACGCTTCAGCACCCACACAGTCAGTCAGACCTGGTGCACAACGCATTCCTTGAGAACGAATTGCGCGATCGTGCGAATCGAACGAACGGGATTACGCTCTCCCCAGGGGAACTGCGACATACTGCCTTCAAGGCACGCGCATAGTGATTTGCCTAGCTATGTCAAGCTTCCTCGAGTGTTTAAATGACATATAATGTAATTTCGGGTGTCGTGCAAGCACCTGAACGACCATAATTTTCTGACTAATGTTCATTACGTATTTTATCGTTCTTGAAGACAGCAATTATGGAGGACACCTAAAATATTTGGAGGTTATGGGCCATTTCTGTGGAAATTGTACTTTCAGATTTTGAGATTAGATATTGAGATTTTAGAACTGACGTATTAACAAATTATTTAATAAATTACTAATGTACTTCCATGTATCTATACGTTCAAATAAATCTATTCCATCATTCTAACGAAAATACCTATACTTTTAACCTAACCACAATTCACACATCTCCATAATAAAAACCCAACACACATTAATACACCATTTTCTCCCCAGATTCAGCACGATATTGAAAATATCCACCTAAAATATATTCATCTAAAATTTAGATTCTAAACGATCGATAATTGGTATCCAGAAATGATTAATTAACGTAACCAATTAATAAATCGTCGAGCATAAACTAGTTTATATGCAACCATGGTCGAAACGGTTGTTACGGCAATACATTGTACATGTGTGAAGGTTAATGAAGTAGATGGACATGTGCATCGACAAAGGAACAACTTTGTTAATTGGATCCAGGTGGTACAGGTGTGTCATCGCGTATTCAGCGATATGTGTACAGTAATTCGAAAACGAAACACGATGTTTTTTCTTGGTCGAATGTTAATGTGGAGGAGTATTAAAGAGAACGATTAATTTCCCTCGACGTGACTGGAATTCACGACTGTTCTCCATGTTCTGAATGAAAGCGTACGAGTTTTGCACCGTGAATGCAAGCAAATGCTTCATTTGCGTTGCTTGCGATTCATTTGTGTACGTTTAACGGGGCTACTGCTCGCGAAAAATAATGCTCTTGTTGAGAAACTTAGTTCTCGCGGAATTACAAATTCGTGCAAATTTATAATTTAAAGATTTTAACTAAATTTTTAGTGAGTAGTGTGAATAAACATTGATTAAACATAAAAATGCAGAAATTTAGAAATGTAAAAATGTAAAAATGTAAAAATATAGAAATTTAACAATGTAGAAATCCTGAAGCGTAATAATTAAAAAACGTAGTAATTAAAAATCTCAGAATAAAAAACTAAAAACCGTACCAATTTAAACCTACAAAAGCTCACCAATCTCCAAATTCCTTTTCCACCTGAAAAAATCAACAACTCCGCAAATCTCCAAATGTAAAAACACAAGAATTTCAACTGACTGTCAAAACTTGTAAAATTACCAGAAACGAGAGACAAAAGGTCGGAAAATGTCTATTAAAAGTGAGCAATTTTCATCGAAAATGGGATACTTCGTTGTCAATAAATTTAATCGTTTTCACTATTGTCTGAATCTGGCATGAAGTTACGAGGAAATAAATAATTTCAAGCAGCAACGATTGCTCTCCCATTTAAAGCTTTATTCGGGGCAACGCGATGGAAAATTATGAATTCTACATTTTCGCTAATGCTCGAACTACTACACTTTTTTCTTCTTTTTACGAACAATTATTAGTATCCGTTATTCGTACTTCGATTGAACTTGTTATACACTGTGATCAAAAATGAAGTATTAAACATTTTGATTTTATTTAAACATTTTTAAACTTGTGAAATTATAGTAAACGAATAAACGTTTTCACCTTTTATTTATAACCTGTTCAATTTAATATATGTATGCAAAAGTACATGTTCAGTTACTTGCGCCATTGTTAAAATTTTGAAACAGTTCCAATTTCACCTCTCTTCGATGTAAATTAAATTACGAAATTATTTCGCCCAGTTGTGGAAATAATCATAATTTAATCCTATTTCCATATTAGAATTATATTTCGCACAATATCGAATTCAAATCGGTATTGACTGACGCTGGTAGTTTGATAACCAATATTGAAATTATCCTATCTACACTATCAGTTTCCCCCGAATGATATTAATGCTATCTGACTGTCCGAAATGTCGATATTAATGTAATCGAATATATAACAAGAAATTTATAATACACTGGCAATATTAACAAATTACTCTTAATCACAGAGGGAATAAAAAACACCTGTACTCTCAAACATAATTTTGTAATTAAACTCTTATTCTTCTAATTATTACCTACTAATCAAATTTACCGAAAACCATATTATAAAATGTCAAAAGTTCTTTCAATTTCCCAGATTATTCGGTGAGTATACAAGATTTTTATTTGTCAAGCTCTCGAACACCGTCAATGACACCCCGTATATCGAGATCAATAATGCAAATTAAAGCAGCCGCAGTATCTCTGTCGCGGCATTGTTGCATTTTGCAGTGCACAATATTTAAATTGTAACATAACCTCCACGCCAGAGTAATTTCCAGCGGACCGTTGATGCGATGGCACTTTTCGATATGGAACAAGCGCAACACAATTACGAAGCACTGATAATTTTCATCTGCATCGTCACTTAAGTCTCTCAGCCTTTTTCCCCATACGCCATTTTCTGACTTACCCTGACTGACGGTGCACGGTATTATATTATAAAATTGAATACATAATTCAACAATATTGATACGATCAATATTCTATCAAATTTTCGCGTGCTTGTACTACGCGACGCCATTTTCTCCTGCATCAAATGGCGGCTCGTGACGCTCATTCGCTTAACATATTTTGTTATAATTCATTGTCATTCTTTGGAATTTTTTTCTTTATAATTTGTTGTCACCCCATGTAATTTTTTTAATCCTTTGTAGTTCATTGTAATTCGCGCTCTTCAATTCTTTTCAATTCAGAAGTACATCATAAATCCCTGCTGAACAATAAACGTCAAAATATCTAAGCACCCCCGAATCTAAAGTTGCAAAACCTTTTCGTTAATTATTCACCCATCGAATTTGAACAGCGACGCAGTAATCTCCGTGATCCACATTCTGAACACAGGGCCCGCAATATGAGTGGTTAAAATATTCCGCGAAGCATAAGTTGCAGCTCGTATTACGTGGAATTACGCGGCAAACTTCGGCAGCATGTTACGACCAAGTATCGATACTCGTCTGAAACTTCGGCATTAATTCCAGCCCGAATGTTGCCTAGAGAGAGCTGTCATAATTCTCCGTGACAAAGGGCGTCTCAGGAGCCCCGACAGGCAAAAGGGCGACGATCTCGTTTCGCAACTTTCCGCAAAAACAGAGGCGAAACGACTGTTAATCTTTCGTTAGTTACACGCAACAATCAGGGCGGCAAGGTGGAAAAGTTTCGTGACAATGGCGGCTGATAACGGTGAATGCGAGACGCCCGGCAAATGAGACACCAAGAACGTGATAACGGCTCTAACAAAGGGGGTTGCTACATCGAACCTTAGGCACAAATCGACGTTTTACACAATTTCGAACTTAATTAATTTTCAAGTTTAAATTGTAGGAAATCCTCCCTATATTAGGAAATTTTACAATTTTGTAACATTTTCAAATTCTTAATTTTACAAATTTAGAGGCTGTCAAAGTTTAGCTTAAAATTTAAAGTAATATTATAATACATATGCTAATGCGCAACATTCAGAAAATTAATATTATGAATATCATTGATGCTCTCAATGTTGTACATTAATGATATAAATGATATTAATGTTCTTAATGTTATACATGTATTATAAGAACATTGTCATTAATGCTAATGTCATTGATGTTCTTTGAAACATGTACTCGAGAATATGTCAGAACTTAACTGCCACGACAGTCGGATTGAACAAAATCCCATCGTTCATCTTCCCGCAACCTGTTTCCATCGTTTCCGGTATTTCGATACGTTCTTTCAATCGTAAACGTGGATGGCGAAGCGTAAAACAGCGTCGCAAGGATGGACCCCCGTAGGTCGCGCCCCATACGTGTGCTGAATATTTTACGAGTGGCAGGTTCTTTCGTCGAAATCAGAATAAGTAGATAGGTACACTCGAGTGCAACACAGGCTTCCCTTTGACAAGAACATATGTCAATTTTCAAATTTTTCTGCATTTCCAAATTTTGTATTTTTCGTATTCGAATTATTAAGTTCCAATTTGTTAAATAAGCTCTTCAATTCTAGAATTCAGATTTTTAAAATCCGTAGATCCAGAAATTCCAAAAATCCATGGATCACAAAATCCGCCGACTCCCAAATTCCCCAAGTCCTCAAATCCCAAAAATCCCTGCAAATAAATGATAAACCTGTCCACCCTAGTCTCGATATTTCTCGCAGCAAATCCGTGTTTGCCATAGACTGTACACGACGGTAGCTCGGGGAAAGATTTCCAGTCGGAAGGGATTTTGGCAGGGTCGAATTGAAAAGCGTGCCGGTGGGTCAATCTCTGGGTGAATTGGTCGGAGCCGTTCCCCCGTGACAGGGTAACGCGTGTATAAAGGAATTTACGAAAGAATCGATGGCGGAAAGTTACAAGAGATCGGTGTGGCTCGTTCGGGCTGGAACTTTTTCCCGGATCGTTCTTCCGTGCTCGTTAAACGAGCAAAGGCAACGGGATGGAAGCCGGCGAGAAAGAAAGGGGGAAAACGGACGATGATGCGGGGCCGTGAATAACCGATGCCTCGAAAGAGCCACGTGTGCCAAAGCACCGTCTTAAAAGACGCGTTTACGAGCCATACAGGATAACCGACGGAGCGTGCGAGAATCCGGATCAATTGGCCTTCCACGTTCGTCCATTCAGACGCCTCCGACGACGTCGCGACGCGTATTCGCGAGACGCATGTTCAATTGGGAACTAGGAAATTTTGTCTACTTTTACATCACCGTTTCAGGACTCGTTTTGACTGAGTTTAAGGATTTGAACTTTCAGGATTTGAAAATTGGGGAATCTTGGGATTTTTGAGGGTAGGGATTTGGGGGTGTAGAGATTTGGGAATGTGGAGATTTGGGGATATAGAAATTTGGGGGTGTAGGAAATTTGGAGATGTGGGGATTTGGGAGTGTAGAGATTTCGGGATTTAGGGATATGGGGATGCAGCAATTTGGGGATTTAACAATTTGGGGATATAGAAACTTGGGGACGTAGGAAACTGGGGGATGTAGGAAATTTTGGGGATGTAGAAATTTAGAAATGTACAGATTTGGCAATATATTGATTTGGTAGTATAAAGATTTGGAGATGTACTCATGACGCACTCGTGACACACTCATGACACACTCATGACACTCGTGATATGTATGTATTCGGATATGTTAGGGTTTGGGAATGTAGAAATATGGTAATGTACAGATTTGAAAAAATCCTAAACCGAAAATCGCAAAAATCCTAATCCAAATCCCAAAAAAAGTCTACACCTTCGCCAAAAACAATATACCAAAACCCCATAAAAATATACAACGAAAAGTACACATAGATAAACGTATTAAGTTATAAACAGTATCCGTAGTACTGCCGCCATTTTGTGAATGTAACCGGAGAGTAGCACCGTCGTCGCAAAATGGTGGCAATAAGTGGCGGAAGTACGGGTAAAGAATGAAAAGTGAAACGCGCGTACTAAAAAGGATAAAGGAGCGAGGTTAAGGGAGCGAATGTTGAAATTACAATCCGTTAGAGAGACGGCTGGCAAACGGATGTATAGAAATTCCTGTCGCACCGCTCGAGATTCTGCTTCGTTCTGTCGTCGTCTCATCTTGAAGTCGATCTATTATGTTCGCGTTCTCATTGTGGCGAGACAGCCTCGCACATGAAAGCAACAGGGAACGAGAAAACGCGGTAAATTCGATCGCGACAACGGTTCCTCCCCGCGTCTAACGAAATGGTTTCTCTCCCGGGAGATGGATAAGTAGTTTGTGCCGTTGCTCGTTGAATTCTGCTAACAATAATAGTGAGTAACGTTAACAATGGCCCTTTTCCAGCCAATAGCTCGCGAAGACGCATTACGTACAATAAACGAGACAGGGAATGAATTCGACTTCCGGCGGCACGAGAAGTTAAGCTTTCATTGATTAACAGAGGTAAAGGGAGAAGCGTGAACGAATGGCGAACCGGTAACGAGTTAAGCCACCAAATTGAAGACAAATTCGTGAAATGTTCTCGCGATGAATTGCCAACCGGTTTTATTCTCGACCGTTACAAGTCCACGATTCAAACTTCATTCGGATCTTTGAAGTTCTGAACTTATCAAGTGTCCACATCTTCATGGCAAGATTTCCAGTGGAATTTCGTAGTTTAAAATTTCAACTAAATTTCTAACATTTCTACAAGTCACCCAGAAAATTAGAAAATATTTTCAATTTTTTTTTTACGTATACAGTGAAGAATCTGAAAAATTGTGTATCAATAATTCTAACAAGCTATAAAAATATGAACATGGTTTCAATGTATCTGTAGCGAGTCGCCATCTACAGCCCCGTGCGTAGGAAATAACCGAGCGGTATTAACATCCCACAAACGTTCAATCAAAGGCGAAAGAATAACAGAAATCATATCCCAGGTGTGCAAGGAAGGCAGAACAGACTGTAATTGGATGTCGTTCTCGTGGAGGTAAAGAAAACTATCCCGCAGGAGTCGGAGATTCCCTGAGGGAAAGGCTCTCAGGTCGCCGTTTATAGACGGTGATTTGTTGATCGATGTGGTTGGCAGGCGTGGTGCAATGCGGTTATCCTGTCTTTTCTCAACCCGTTCTTCCGACCTTCCTCTTTTCCTGCCGTTCCTTTAACTCCTTTATCCTCGTACCTGGAACCGGAGGGAAAAAGAGGAACCGGACCCATACGTATCATTAACCGTCACGGGGCTTTAACGTAATTGAACTGATTGTACCGTGATGTCCAAAGTTCGATGATGCTATGGTTTGCCGATCAAGCCTGAGCGAGTTCGAACAAAGCGTGGGTAATTCTACCTGTATCGATTGGAAGCCTCCTCGAGCGCGAAATGTATAATCTTCGTTGTCGATGAGGTCCTTCGGTTCGGTGAAAACGCCTCGGTATCGATCGGGATCCAATAAATGGATAATGTGCTGGACAACGTGTGTTAACAATGGTCGAGGCTTCATTTGACGAGTACAAAATAACGAGGGGCTTACGGTATTTGGAAAATTGTAAATTGGGGTGGTTGATAATTTGAGAATGTGCAAGTTTGGGAACATAGAGATTTTTCAAATTTGAGAACTCTCAGATTTGGAAATTTGTTGAGTGTTAGTCTCAACTCGTTGACTTACAATGCCGTGACGCACTCGTGACGCACTCGTGACACACGTGACGTACTCGTGACGCATTCATGACGCACATTACGATTCAAAAAAAACCTAAATCGTATTTGCACCATACTTGAGTTTGGAGTTTAATGCTAATAACATTTGAAATGCCTGCCAAGAAAATTAGAGGTTAAGGAATAGTCTTAGAATGTTGAAGTTTGTTAACAAATATAATTAGTTAATAAAGATATATTAATAGTCCGTAGAATTTCTTTTCCACGTTTCCCACAAAATGCCTCCGAGTTCCATCATTCAGCGAATTTATTTATATTTACCATTCTCTGCCGACTAGCGTTGATTTGTTATTACGAATCGAAATGGTGCATGCATATCATATGAACAAGTACACGATGCAAATTCTTCGTTTTTTTTGGGAAAAAACTCCATTTGCTGTTTTTTATATATTCAGCAGTTTTAAACGAGTTGCAAAGGATAAATGTAAAGCTTTGTAAACAAGGGGAATAAAAATCTTCTGGGAATATAAGTTTAATTAGCGATGATAACGTATTAATAAAATATACACAAGTACGCGATTGTGGCGTTGGAATTTATATCGAAATCATAAATAAATTAAAGGTAATTTAAGCTTGAAAAGTCGCAGGACGATTTTACAGTGTCATCGAATACATTCGTATTTAAATTTTGAAATTTGCAATCTTCTGTCGAAATTATAAAAGTGTCAAATATTCACATTTTTCATTTTTAAATCTGTACGGTCTTAAACTTTTTAATCCACAAAATTTTCAAATATTTTAGTCCCTCAAATTCTTAAATCTTTAAAATTTTTTGATATAGAAAATTGTTGATTTTTTAATCTATAAGGTTCCTTCATTTCTAAGAAAATGAATATATTTTCAAATTTCTAGAAGATTCACTTCCAAGCTAAAACGTTGACACTCCTATTTATAGCAATTCAAAGCAGAAGAAAATAATTCTATAATCTTCGCCAAGTTTTAATCCCGTAATTCGATTAAATTAATTACTGCACGATATCGCAGCATGTTCACGCGACAGGAAACTACTCAAAAACTTGCTCCATTCAAACCGGATTTCAAACAAGTTTCGCCGAACGAAACCTCGATTTCATTTCCATTTTCATTCGATTCACTGTTAACCGATCCCCTCGAACACCGTAATTTTCAAGTGCAACGAGAAACCGTGCTCGGTACACACTATTTTACACTCGTTCCCGCCAAAAAGGAAATAAAAATACACACAAACGTAAAAACGGTTTCAGCTTCCACCTGAATTTCCGCTGTTCGAAATAGGGTATGTGTCCCAATTACAAAGTCTTCAGTTTCCACAATCACGCTTTAGTTAAAAAATATTGCTACATGAATTTCACATTCCTACTATCTCCATGTTATTTCTCATCAACCTCTTTATTTACAAAATAATATGTTTAATGTATTGGTCAGAATGTGACTTTCAATTTTTTGTTTCTGTAAAAATGTTCCTTCATGATGTACTCTTCAATCGATCAGTATAACAATATTAAAAAATGTACAAATAGATTTAATATGTTTAATGTGTAGTTATAATGTATAACGTAATTCAATATATTTAGTGCATAGATATAATGTATAATATAATTCAATATATTAAATGTATAAGATAAAATAATTTATTTATTAGTAGTTAAATAATTTTAGCATATACAATGTTCAAAGAGATGAGTATATATTTTGAAATAATTTTAAATGTGGTGCACATGTCATGCCGCCATTACGTTGATTTTCATGAACCAAAGCAAACGTATTCGACCAAATTCATACTTTTAAAAGTGTCCACAGTAAAACAGCCAATAGCAAAATAAAAAAACTCCTCATCAGTGAAATAATTGAAACACCAACAATATTCGAAGAAACTGACAAAAATATGAAATAATTTGAAATGTGATTCACGTGCGCCGTTGATTTTCACGAAGCATCCTCGTACAAATGCATGCAGTAAAATACCCCGCTAAAAAAGCGGTAATTCACAAGGGACCCTAACGAATGCTAAATTTCACGAGACGATAAAAACAGAAAGTAGATTAAACAAGAATAGCGCTTTGCTGTCCGGCCGGGATATTATTTGAGCGCGGAATAATACCGTGACGGAAGTTCGTTAAAATCAGGGTTACAGTTCAATTACCGGTGTCGAAAAAAATGGAAAGAGACAGAGAAGAAGAAAGAGTAACGACGGCATAAAGCAGGCCACGACAAAAATCGATAGGGCCACCACCGGGCATTGTGTTGCATTCTCGGCCAGAGAATTTTTCTTTTTCCCTCACTTTTTTTTTTACCCCCGCCCCCTCCTATCGTTCATCCCTCTGTGAAGCGTACAAATCAAGCGGAAGGATGTTATCAAAACTTCCGTCTGCGTGACAAATTGAATTACTACGGAAGCTTGAGCGAAAACAACGGGGGTGGGCGAAAAAATCGCGGCACCGTTGCAGGGATGGGGAATAAAAAAAAAAAACGATGGGGTTCGTTGTGAATCCGACCACGTGATATGAAAATCTGTCATTTCGCGGATGCAGAGAACGCGGTGCATTATAGCAGGGGATTTTTCGACGATCGACGACCCCGTGTGAGATAGGGGACGAACGTGGAATACATTAGATGAGATTTTGGTACAACGGAAACTTGCGCTGTTTTTGACGAGAACTTTGGAATATTTGTTCTGAAAATATCTTTGCTTTATTCGGACGTGTATAGTGTTCAATATGCTGCTATGGGACATTGCTATGAGAAGTTTCAGGTGCTTTTTGTACGTGGAGACTTGTAAGATGAGGGGAGTATTTTTGGAAATTTGATCACTTTTTAATTGGAAACTTGGAAATTTGTAGATATTCACGTTTACAAGTTCTTAGAGGAAAAAGTTTTAGTGACGTTTAGAAATCTCGTGATCTTCGAATCTTCAAATGTGAGTTAGGTTATGTTTTAAATTTCGATATGTAGAAATACCGAAATCTTCAACTATGAAAATGAGATCAGCTTTCGAAGAAAATCTAAAACTTCCAAATACCAATTCAGAAATCTACGAATCTCCAAATTTTCAAGTTTGCA
The DNA here is from genome assembly GCA_945859555.1 of Megachile ligniseca. Classification (NCBI taxonomy): domain Eukaryota; kingdom Metazoa; phylum Arthropoda; class Insecta; order Hymenoptera; family Megachilidae; genus Megachile; species Megachile ligniseca. Next base: position 6,476,098 of record OX243788.1, on the reverse strand, counting down.
AGTAAAAAAACCTTCAAGTTCTTACTCCCAAAAATTTGTAACTATACAACAAATATCAGAATATGTAAATAGTAGGAGTAGGTAAATATAAATTAACCTTGTTAAGGAAAATAACTAGATGTAAATGAATGTTCGTCGATTTTCAAGATAATCGTGAACGCAGAAAATTTCTTTCAACCGAAACGTTCATTGTTTTAAGTAATGCAAATTGGTTTCATAATGATTTTCCCATGTATCCATAAATTGCAAGGATACTTAAATTTCCTCGTTTAAATCGGATTTAATCTGTATGTATTCATGGACTTTCCGAGCGGTGTCGTAATGAATAATGGTGGCAATTTCATTAACATTGCTCCAGAGTTTCTGCAATATTTAGTACTAACATTAATTGAATTCGCTGTTCAATATTGCTGTAGTACAATTTATGTTTCGTGCTAAAATATAATAAGGATTTAACAGTCTCTAATTTTTAACGGATTATAATTCGTATTTAATTGTGTTGGAAATATTTTTTAAATCTTCGAATCATTTCTATTAAAATTTTACAATTTTCAAATTATTTTTATTTACATTTTAAAATCATAGAAACATTTCTGTTAATGTTTTTAAATGATCAAATCATTTCTATTTAAAATCGTCATATCATGAAGAATGTTATGACATCGAAGAGTTGAATACAGTGACAAAATAGAATTCCTTTATTTTTGCATGTTCAATTCATGCAATAAATAACGGTATGTTTCAGCCATATATTGTCCAAGAATACCATAAATCAACCTAGCGTGCATTTTAGATTTATAGTGATGTACACACGAGTTCAGATACATTTTTCATAAGCTGTCTTACATTTAAATCAATTCATACACATATGAATGGTACGAGAACATTTCAAAATCAAATCGTTCATATCGAATTCAGGTTTCGAAACTTCCGATAAATCTGATCATTGTTAATGTAATCGAATTATTATAACATTTATGTCGACATAAATGCACGAAAGAAAAATATTATATACATATTTAAATTTGATCTCTTTGCATGTGTGGTTAATTTTAATTTAATATATTTTTGGATAATTAAATTGAACATTACAATAATTAAATTGAAAGTTTGACTAATTATAACTTATAATTAACTTAATAAAGTTTTAATAAAATATTTAATATCGAAATCCTGAATATCACAAAGTTTTACGACTATTCATCAGCTACAATTCTACATGCCAGAAAATGGAATAAACCTTGTGAATTAAAGCACTTGATATTTTAAATTAAATTGGACTACTGCGGGAAGGTAATAAGCTAAATTTTATACTAGAACTGTCTAATTATGATGTATTGTTTTATGAAACTTTTAATTCATTTATTATTTTGTACATTTACAATTTCAGTCATTTTTAAGTTAATACATATATGATTTTATAAGACTGCAATTTTATTGATTTGTACTTTTATAACATTTGTAATTTTATTAATTTACAAATCTTATACAATTTTATTTATGATTTCATTAAATCAATTTTATCAATATATATCATACAACTATTTCGTGCATCTATAATTTGATCACATTTATAAAATTGTATTTAATAAAAGTTTGAAGTAACCAGAAAAGCAGTAAAATTTTCAGAAGAAATTAATTTACATGGAAGGGTATCACAACTGTTTACATCACGTTAATTGTTTGCTGTTCTATTCGGAGATTATTAACCGGCGTCAGCTTTATAATCATTTAGTTAACGAATGAACAGTTGTAGGTGTTTGAAACCACGAAGCCTGGGCAGGAGATCGAGTTTCCAAATACTCATCAATCTAAGCACTAACCGTATCGAACACAGTTTAATTTCAGTGATTAAACGACAATCGATGCTTTCTATGGGGAACAACAATAGGATTACGTATACGCCATCAACAATCCGTCATGTACCATCACTATCGCATCACTAGAATTAATTAATGTTTATCATATATCGATTTGCTGATACAAATACGTTCAGAATATCACATCTCAAACTTTTGATATTTTCAATTATTAACAACTTCGTTAATAATTGTATCTTAAAATATTAAGCTTTAAAGTATTTTGTAAAATATTCTCCATGAGTAAAATTCTACTCACATAACCAAAATAAATAATTAATAAATTATGGAATATATTTTGTGTTGAAGAGAATTTTCCATCGATAGAAATAAATTCTAGTTTTTAACGGCGACCTCATAAGGGTAGTACGCCATAAACATCGAAATTTCTGTAGCACTGAATCACGACTGTTTCATTTTCCCTGTTCATCGATTTCGTCCCCTATAGTTTCGCCGGTGCACATAATTTTATCGGAACCTCTTAGCGAGCGGATTAGTTCGTTTCTTGGGTTATTAAATTCGACGATGGTGAATTTACCGGCACCACGATCTCTCGCGTAAGATATCCGCTCGTAAAGAGATCGGTGCAATAAATTACCGTGTAATGTTTCCGCGCCGTGCCGTTTTAAGAAAGTTCTGCCAAGTCGGCGCAATAGAAAAACACCATAAATTCATATCGATTTCAAGGGACATCGTCATCGGTCGCGCAGACGACGACACAATGGGCAAAAAGGTAGAAAAATGTTCGCGAAGATGTTGTCGTCGACCTCGGCTGCGACGATAATCAAAAATAAATATTTTCATAATAACGATACCGGGAAATTGATATCGGAACTTCCGTACTTTTTATTAATAATCGACAAATGTTTTATGGAGACTGAATTTTATAATTTTCAAGTTCGCACTTTTTTTTTTACTTTTGATAATTTGCAAGTTTAAGGATTTTTTAATCTTCGAGTTTGAACCTTTGGAAATTTCTTATTATTTGAGGTATCGATCGGGATCCAATAAATGCTGGACAATGTGACATACTCGTGACGCACACGTGACACACTGGTGACGTACTCGTGACGCACATTACGGTTCAAATACTCTAATAATAATTAGCAAAAAAAAGATTTGCACATTTTCCAGTTTAAAAATTCATCTTCACAAGTTCAGACAATGTGAGAAATCAAATACTTGAAAATTCAGAAAGTCGAATTCAACGACTCGTGAAATGAAGATTAAAAAATTTGAAAGATCAGCAATACGAAGATATAAAAATCGTAAAAAACAGAATAATCGATGAACGAAGAAAACGGTAAGACGTTCTCGAGAAGAAGCCTACGTTGCATCGGAGTATACACTGTACACAGAAGACACCGGTCTACTCGCCGGAGGTGCATGTTTAAACAGAAGAACGCCATCAAACATTCGACTTGAAGATGCACGAGAGCATTTCTCGTAACCAAACATACGTAGCCAGACGCGTGGAGTATCTGAAAAGAGGGATGGAGGCCTACGAAACAGAGTGTCGAGCGGCCAGAATCAAACAAAGAAGAACGAACAACGAAGAGAAGAGAAACGGACAGAGTGGCCGGGACAAATCCTGCCAAACACATGAGAGATACTCAAGCTGGCCACTCGCCAAAAGCACCCAGAGCTATTCGCTCGTGCATGTTCGTGTGAACTCGTCAAGTCGTAAACTTTTCTTCTTTTTATTCTGACCCAACACCACAACCAGATCTACATTATCTTCCGCGTTCCAGCTTCGCTTTATCTTGGCGAGATCATTTTTTCCTTTCGTTAAGGGTGCTCTGGCCTCGAGTGTTACTTGTACGGCTAAATCGGACACCTCGGGCGACTTTATAAACTGTTACAACCTTGGAATTTTTTAAATTTTTGTACTTTAGAAACTTGGGAGGTTTTGATACTTTTGTAAGCCTTTGTGGGGCGATATCACTGTTCTAAGAAATTTTACAGATTCTCAATTTTTCAATTGTTCGATACTATTTATTGAGTTACATAATTACGAATGAGTTGAATAATCTGATCATTAATAGTGTTACTCCGGAAATGTCGGATTAACTTTTATAGGCCATCATACTCGGTGCCTAATAATATCTAACGGGTGATTACACTGTAATCTGTGCAAGCTGTCGCCAACGGGTAGTTTCACCTAACTGATGGAATATTTTGCATCAATTAGCCGTTTGATCAATGATTCTGATCGTCGACGATCCTTTGACAAGAGACGGATCATCATTTGCTAGTTCGTCGTGAAGTTTAATGGTGATAGTTTAATGGGACGTGTAATGTGCACTGGAAAGGAAATTTAGAACAAGTCTATCGTGCGGTCTCTTTGAAACTCTATTTCGGAAAGAGACCTTTAACTGCAAGTTTCAAAAGTATTTTGGCAAATGTGTACTTTATTATTTAACAAAAAATGAAATAGTAAAAAATTGATTTTAAACTTTGTACAACTTAATATTAGTTTCAGTTTTAAAATTTATTAATATCGTTAAAATAATGAATTGAACTTTCAAAATAATATAATAATTTTGAATGACAGACTTATATATAATGTAGAACATTATTAAAAACTTGCAAAAGAGCATAATCGAACACCGTTGACAATGTAAACAGAGAAAGGAATGACAAAAGAGATTCAAATATTATCACGGATAAAAGTGTGATCATTGGACGGATCGGTAATTAATGAATGGATTAAGGTAGAGGGAAATATTTACACGGAGCGTTTCCCTCGATTTTCTGCCTCTCGAACGAAAGAAACTAATTTCTTTGTTCGATTCGTTTCCCTTCTGCTCCTCCATTATATCAGTTTTCTTGTTCATCTCGTTTTATTCATCGACGGCTGATTGCAGAGTTCCCAGCTTACAGAAATCAAGCGAACGCCGATCCCATTACTTTTGCCCGGGACAAACGATTCGTGCCCGTGCAAAAAATTATCGGGTAGGATACCAGACGCTGGGTAAATAGAGCAAGATAAGGAGTACAATAAAAGCAATCGTTTGCCTCATCTGCTTCACCCTATCTTCCGAGGATGTTCGATCCGAGCTGAAAATCTTTGCCCGGACGACGATTCTTTCCTAAATATTCTCATTTTCTTCGACGACGGAAAATCCCGGTCAAAAGTTGCTGTTCGTGCTGTTAAGATTGAATCGACGAGATAGAAACGTTTTTGCGACTAAATTTCGACGTTAATACTTTATTATTAGGTTAGGAACGGGTTCCCGCGCTTTTATGGCGGCCATTTTGAAAACAATTAGGACCTTCCGAGGTGGGTCAAATATTAAATGAGATATCATTTATTAAATATAGAAATTTGACTGTCTATAAATTACAAAATTCAAAAACTTCATTTGTAACTGCAAAAATTAATTTCTAAATTTACCAACTGCAAATTTAGAACCAAATTTTAGAATAAATTAAAAAAGTGCACCACAAAAATGTGCATAGATTTAGAAATAAACGAGCATACCAATTCGTAACTAAATCTTTGTACAAATTCACAAATAAAAATTAGTAATGAACTTCCACCAGCTGACATTTTTTACCCCCGAATGTAGGACAATATCAGCAAAGATCTGTCAGTAAAAAAGTAATAATCAATCATGGCAATTAATCATCGTCGAAGTTCGTTACGGCAATTTAAACAGATTTGCCAGCAACGTAGCCGGGAAAGCGTTGCCCTTTGTCTTGTCACAGTTCTCGGAGACAGTCTTTCCAACTCCAAACTTCCAGTTAACACTTAACCAACAGAAGTATCACTGTTTCCCAAAGGCAATTAAGCGCGCTAATTACTCCTCAACCATTATTCGCATACATCCATCACCGGTTGCTATAGCTGGTCTCTCGAAATTACAGTAGTACAGCTCAATGGAAGGTGAGCCGTAGTTGCCATCCTGACAGTCTGACGCTAAAAATATTTACTGATCACACAATTTAGTATGTCGGCATATCTTCTCTTATCATATCACTTATGCAACGTGTCACGAAATTATAAATTGTTATTTATTTCATGGTTTTTGTTGTGGTTAAGGATTTTTAATTTTGAGAGATTTTTGGAAGTTGGAAATTTTATAATTTGGAAAATTTCTAAATTTTTCTCTTCAGCAATTACTTGGACTCTGAGTAGTCGATATAAAAATTTTTACCTTGAACTCCCAGGTAACTTGCAAGTAACAAAAATGACCAAATTCAGTAGCACAAAATTAACTCTCCTATCTCACCTGCCAAGAATTCCCAAAAAATCTCCACCAACTCGATTAACCAAAAACACGACAGTAAACAGGAAATATTCGAATACACCCTGTGGCAGAAAAAGGGAAACATAACAAAACCCATAATCGTTAATGTCACGTGCACTTAACGATCGCGTTCTAAGGTCACAGGTGAAGAAACAGCTGGTTAATTGGTGCGCAGGGGGTGATCCCGGGCAAAAGAAAAGTCGACGATGGGCGGCGGGGTTCCGAGAGAAATAAGGGATGAGAAACGGAAGGGTTGCGTTGCCGGACGGATGCCTTCGTCATTAGCGCTCGGACAATGTTTTTCCCCGGTCGGTCTGACTCGTATAATGCAACCGGATAGATCGCGGTTGAAAGAGACGGATAGGAAGCGTGCGGACGAGGCATCGGGATGAGAAGAAGCGCAGCAACAACCAACGGGGGTGGACACCCCCCCGTGAAACGATCGATCAGGCCAACGAGAAGGGGTGTCTAATTACGCTCGTTTGCTACCTTTCACCCTGCAACGACCAGGGCTACGGTTTCTTGCGTTAACCCCTGCAGCTTTTTCGCAAAAACGAGACCTTATTTAGTGTAACGAGAAGCAAAATACATGAGCCAACTTGCGACCACCCCTTCACGTTTACTACCCTGAGGAGGAGGGTTTTTTGGAATTTTTCGGTGGCACTTTTGGACGACGTTTTGAACGATGTTGATGGGAAGTTTGCTAAGGAAAGTTTCGTGAAGTGATGTTATGTAGATATACATACATATGTGTTAAGTGACATTTAGAGATATGTTCTATTTGGACATATGTGGAGAGAACTTTATTTAGGTAACGAGGAGCAAAATACACCACCTCGCAACTCACCCCCAAATACTTACGACCCTGAGCTGCACTCTTCGCTGTAAATAGAAACTAGGATTTTGAATTGAGATTCTAAAATTATCAACCCCCCAAAGTCCACAGTCCCAAACTTCACTAACCCTAAAATTATCAACCCCCAAAAGTCCACATCCCCAAACTGAAAAATCAAACTCCAAACCCCTAAACCCTTGTACCCATCTCCGAAGTTCCCCAAACATCCCCCACCCCCTTTCGATAAATCAGCATAATTCGTGACAACTGTAACGTGAAGATACCCTTAATAAACATTTTGACGGACGCCTGATTAATTATCAACGTCAAGATATTCTCCAGTGGTCCGAAATTTCTGTGGTTTATTAATGAAATCAATTAAAGTGACACGATCGCGTCGTAAAACAGTGCCACAACGTTGTCGTAGCGTCGAAAGGAAAAGACGTCTGAAACGAGCATCGTGGAATTACCTTTAGAGCAGTTAGCAAACCCGCTGACTAAAATTATCGTTAATTTAAATGCGTCGACGCTTAGGTTCCCGCGGTCGCGCGACAAACACGCTACATAGAAACGCCGAGCATAAAGTTTAAGGGGGAGAGGCCATAAGAGCTTACGTCGGAACACACGGTCGAGGCTTTTGAAATTTTCATGTCGCTACGTGTCGGTATTCCGGCATTAACGCGAAATCGAGTTAATTCCCTCGCAGCGAATCTCGCGACGAATATCGACGATTCGATTCGAGTATTTCGGACCGGGCGCTATTTATCGCGGGACGTTTTGATGACACAACCACCGGTGGAAAATTCATTCGCGACGTTAATGCGTTAATATTACGCTGCTAATTATGCAGCGTGATCGAACGGCGACGGCAAAGCGGAAAATTAAACAATCCGAAAGAGAAATCGTGATTGATATTATTTCGCGACGGTACCTACTGTTCAATCTTCTCTTTCTTTACTCCATCGACAGATTGTTTTCGTTAATTCGATCAGTTTATTAATTAATTTCGTGTGATATGCATCGCTGGTGATCGCAATTAAAATCATTTATTTTATTCTACAACGCTTCTCAAAATATTTGCATGCCTTAACTCCAAATAGAACATATCTCTAAATGTCACTTAGCATATATATCTGCATATGTAATATATCTACATAACATCACTTCAAATCGTTCAAATTAATAAAATGTATAGGAGCATATAAATGTTTGTACGAAGGGTAAATCAAAGAACACAGACGAATAATATCAGATTAATCGAGCAAGAAATAAAGTACACGAACTATTTGACGATATCAACGAGATAAATCAGTTCTTATTACATAACCTCTGTTTTGAATGGCAAAGTTATCAGTAGCGAACACGAAAGTACGTCCCTCTGGAGTACAGGAAAGAAAGCATCCTCAACACACGACCAGATTCGTTATGACGACGTTCGAAAGCAGTCTTTTACCGAGATTCGTTAAGCCGATTTCCCAGGACACCCTGCGGAAGCCGTTTGCATTATCGATAGGTTTTACGACTGGGACGAGTGATCGAACGATTCGACGTCAAAGTCTATCTAGAGGTTGCAAAAACCTGAGTAATCTCGGGAACAACGATGGAACTTCTATTCTCTACCGTGTTATTGTTGGACCGTGCTGAATCTCGAAAAAATATCTTCTCAATTTTTGCGTCGGTACGTGTGGTTACGATCGTTCTTAATGACGTCATACGTGGATAACGATTGATTGATCCGTTTGATCCGTCGTGTAACGATTAATTAATCGTGGATTGATCGTGTGATGATTGATTATTCGTGTGATTGGTGGGAACTAGGGTTTTTATTTTGGGTGGGTTGGATGTTAGGGGGGATGTTAGGTTAGGTAGTTTTGTTGGAAGTTGGGGATTTGGGAATTTGGGAATTTAGGGATTTGAGAATTTGGGATGTGGGAATTGGAATATGTGGGAATTGGGATATGTGGAAATTGGGATATGTGGGAATTGGGATATGTGGGATTTGGGATATGTGGGATATGGGATATGTGGGAATTGGGATATGTGGGAATTGGGATATGTGGGATTTGGGGACGTGGGAATTGGGATATGTGGGAATTTGGGGACGTGGGAATTGGGATATGTGGGAATTTGGGGACGTGGGAATTGGGATATGTGGGAATTGGGATATGTGGAAATTGGGATATGTGGGATTTGGGGACGTGGGAATTGGGATATGTGGGAATTTGGGAATTTGGGAATATGGAGAATTGGGGATTTGGGATTTGGAGATTTGGGGAATTGGAAATTTGGGGTTTTGGGAATTTGGGGAATTGGGACTAGGTAGTTGGGAAATTTAGGTAATTGGAAAATTTAAAGGTACCCCTACAACACCCTAAAAATTCTATAATTTCTGCACAGTGTCCCCATAACAAAAGTCGTCAATCCATCGTGAAATAACCCAATTCATCGAGAAGGTGTTAATCCGTCGCCATAATCGCGGTTGGCGTCCTCTCTGCAGTCTACAATGAAATTCCATCCGGTCGCTTTGCTCAGTTCTTTTCGCGGACGTACGAAAATTAGGAACATCTGTGACAAAGAAAACGGATATTCTTTGGGAATGGAAAGTAGCCAAGTCCGTCGTAGCAACGACAGCCGGAAGATGCGAGATATTTGGTGGCAGTCGCGGGGAGGAAACGAGGTGCACAGCTCGTGCACTTTTGCTCGTGCATTCATAAAGCTGGGTCATTGCCGAGCTGTCGAGTCGGCCTTTCTTGTTTCTGCCGAGCTGCGTCGAGATAAGTAGCAGCGAGCTTTGTTTGTTCAAGCTTCCTTCTTCTTCTTCTTCTTTTACCGCCACTTCTCTCCACCCGTTTTCTTTTTTCTTCTTTATGCGACGAGCTAGTTGCCCGTGCGAGAGGGGTCTCGAGCACCAAGACACGGTCGTTACGCTGCATTAATTATTAATACCAACTTCTGCCATTTAATATCCACTTTGGCTTTTCTTTAGGCCGACGCTATCTTTGTATTTATCTTGAACGCCTCGCAAATAGCCGATTCGTTTTCCGCGCCCTTTGCGACGCCGCGGATAATGCCCGTTAGTTTAATGATCGCCGTGAATCAACATGGCCGAATTAACGCTTGCTATCACTCTTCTCTGGACGCCATTTTCTAGTATTTGTTTGCGTCTTCAAGCTTTTGGAACTTCAGCTTCGTAGACCGGGTTACTACACCTTTTTAGAACGCTAGATCTATAGAACTCAAAATGGCGGATCCTAAACTTATTTTTAATTACGAAAATTATGGAAGCTTGAAAATTAACATTATTCATTGCATTTCAAGTATAACTCATCGATATTAAATGTTAACAATTTTAAATTGTTTATAATATACCTATCTCATTAGAAAATATAAAATAGCATCGTTTAAAAGAATACGAATAAATAAACTAGAAGACAAATTCCCGGAGAGTAACAATAAGATACCGAACATCTTTCACTCGAATACAATGTGACGAGAACCATTATAATGGCGATTCCTCCTTGAAATCCTCGAACAAAAAATGAATCAACAGTTTCGAGTAGCTCTATTGAGTGACAATAAAGATTGAGTGTACACGTCTTGAATTCACAGTTTGAACAAGTTTTATGAAAAAGTGCTGATACTGGTACGATACAACTTTTCTCCTCGATCGATTAAATCCATCGTCAATACTCGGTTCTAAATTCCATTGGGTAAAGAGTTCTACAGGTTCTTCAGCAAAACTTCTTTCGACGTCAACAATGAAGGTATAAGCTAACATTTCTTTGGGGACAGAGGTTAAAAATTGAAATGATATCGAAGAAATTAAATTATAAAGCAAAAATGTTATTTAAGATCATTTACAAGTTTACAAGGTTATAAGAATTTATCAATTAATTTACAATAAAAATTTCCAATTATTCAAACTTCCAAAATTGAAGATCTCGAAATTCCCTAGACTCCCTATTTTTTACTCTCCAACTTTCTAAATTTCCAAATTCCCAACTTCGAAATCCAGAACCCCCTAATTTCCCTAATTCTAGTTCCCACTTCTTAACTCCCTTAATTTCCAAATTCCTAAATCCCCAAATTTCTAAGTATCCAAATCACCAAATCCCAAATTTCCCAATTCCCCAAATTTCAACCCTGTTTCAACAACCCCTGTCTCCAAAACAGTACCATCCCTTCATCCAACTCTTTTTCCATTTCCACCAAAATTTCCCTGATTTTCTTCGACCCCACGAAAGTATAAATTATTTTATTCACGCGCCGTTCGACAAACGACGGAACCATTAGCAGCCAGCAGCCGACGAACGTGTTTATGTAACTTTAGGATTCGCGCATCCAAATAACGATCGGCGATGCTAGTTAGGGTCGTAATTCTGTAACGGTGACATGCACGAAAAATCACGATAACGAGCCACGTTTTCGGCGGTGCGGACCATCGACAGCTATAAGTGAAAAATGATCGTAGCAAGGGACGAACGATCGTTGGAAATCGATTGCTTCGATAACGAGGAGCGTGTCGTCGTTGCTCGGCAATCCGTGTTGGCATTATGCGCTCTTTCCGGCCACGATTTTTACGCCGGCTATACGCGACGTACAAATACGTCAGATTACGGCAACGACGCGTGCGATCGTTTTTTCGTACCGTTAACAGGTCCACTGGGAATATTTCGCTTCGCAGTCTCTGCACAAAATCACTGACTCGTTCATATTGTTATAAAGACTATTGGTGTGCACACTTCTAAAATTGGAGTTCGAATAAACAAATTATAAACAGAATATTATCAATTCAACAGCAACAACAAAGTACTATATTCAAAATAAAAAGAACGTGTAATACAATTCGTTGTGGATTGATAAAAACAAGATGGAGGTACAAATCAGAGTAGAAGAAAAGGCATTGAAATAAACTTGACAAATCATAGTGCAAGGTGTTAATGCTGTAAATTGAACAACTTGAGTTACAGTGTAAATGTTGGAGCTTTATGTTGTATATCTTTTAGGTTAGGTTATGTTAATTGTAAACCATTAATATTGCAAAGTAACTGATGTAGTCATGTAACAGACTTGTAATGTATCTTTAAATTTCACAAACAAAATAATATTCCCCGAATCCAGTTAAATTCAAACTTGCTAACACTATTACACAAATAATATTGCAAAGAATTCCGTGCGCGGAACAAGATGGCGGGAAATGCAGCTGCGATAAATCGAAGCGATTGTCCAGCGATACAATTAAAAACGTTTTCGTAACGACAGCAAATTGGAGTTCGAAAAGTCCCACGTTCCATACGCGAGAGCCATCAATCGTGCAATAATCGAAAAAAAGTTTCGAATGATCGATCGTCCACGTATCGCGTTTGATCGCACTCCGTAAATTAATTCCTTTCCGGAGTAATCCTAGAATCTCATTAGCCAAGAACACACGAATTCGCGACTAATGCGAAAGATCCGAAAGCGTGCTATGAAAGCGGTAATTCAAACTTATCCGACGATCAGATAACGGTCTGGAAACACCTATTTCAACGAGTCGCGATGTAAGAACCGGCGCTATCCGGGATAGGACGGATACAAATTTACCCAGCATCCCACGAATCACAGACAACGATCTAAACACGCTTTTGTACGAAACGATGTTTGCGGACTCGTCAACGATAGCCTAACCTGAATACCTGGGTCACGTAAGAACACACGATTCGTCTGTTATCTGTAGCTGCTAGTGTAATAATCGCTATGAAAGCCCAACCTGATAACACGGTCTCGGTTGAAATACCGATTAATCAATGATTCGTGTTCATCCACGAGCTCGAGTTTTATGGCGGCCATTAGCGGTTATTACTAGTTTTATTGCTAATTACCGATGAAGCGCTGGGATTTTGCTGATACAATTCGACACGTGTGTGAACGATTTTGGGTATTGAGGCATCAATGGGTTTGGGTAATGGAGGGAAACAATTTGTACTTCCTGATATAGGTTAGGTTACTTTAGGTGTTTACCTTCGTTGAGGGAGTTGCAGTTGAGAATTTAGGGATTTAGGGATTTTTTAATTGCAAGACATGGAAATTTGAGGACTTCTGAAGATTTGGAAAAGTGGAAGTTCCAACATTTGGAAATTTAGGAAATGACAAATAGAAAAGATGTAAGAATCCTAAACCAAACTCCATAACCTAACCACCATATCACCATCCCATGTCACATCCCTGATCATGACTGACAACAAATTTGATTAACGCAAGAAACTCGTTGAATCCCACGCGCTGAGCATATTGCAATATACCCCCGTGATTGTCGATTACCGAATCGATAACACGCTCGAGCACATACACTTTGTTCCCTCAGATAATCGGGGCGAGAACTCGGTCTACTATGCATCGTGTCAGCCTAATAGAAGGCCAGATAGCATCGTTATATGGGCCTGTATAGCAACAAAGTCGAAGCTCGACATCGAGTTTCCAAGCATGAGTGCTGTTCTGTCTGCAGCAACGGTGATGCTTTGCTTTCGCGAATGCTTGTTGATGCTTCTATCGTCTCAGTTTCAATTTCCAAACCACCTGTAACTTGTGTTCGACTGCGTCTACAAATCATCACAAGGTACTTCCTTTAATTTTCATCTCAAAGGATATTGTACGTTAATTTATTCATCTTGTTAAATTATGTGGCGTTCTGGACTCTTTTGGGAACGTTTTAATCATGTGTTTCACTATGTGTTCCATAAATCATCAAACAACAACCTTCCTCTAATTTTCATCCCAAAAAATTCAATTTAATAAAATAATAAATGTGTTGTACAAAAAAAATCTTTCAGCTAAAGTGTTACAGAAGTAATTTTAGAACTAACCTAACCAGTAAGTAACAAAAGACCCTCGAAAATGCACAAGAATATAAATTCACGTTATAGTACATGATTTGAATCGATTTAGCGGTCGAATAGTCTGCCAGTGAACGAGGACAACGAAAATCTGTAGATTTAAGCTCGAATTTGATTTTGAGGTTATTGAGAATTGTTTCCCATCGAATAGCACGCATTCTACGCCACCGGTGGATTCCACGTTTGCTACAGTGGAAATATCGACGGGCAAAAATTCACGCGACTCGTCGCTATGTCAAATTGGTCGACGACCATGTTTGCTTTGATGCCGGGATTCCTGTCGGTTGATTAAAAATAATTCAGAACTTCGCACTAGTTTGATTAGGCGAGTGGAATCTGGGATAATGTAGTTGGATGCGAAATTATTATGTGTGATATCGTGTTTACATTGCCTTTCATTTTATTATCCCCTTGATATCGAGGTTATAGTTCAAATGTGACAAACGTGAATCGTAAACATTTTAAAGTTCTTTATTTTGACACAGTAATAATTAATACAATTTAATACATTAATATAATTTAATACAAAAATGCGACAGTATTCGTCCTTGTTGCTGTAGTTTTGAATAAAAATTGCAATTTCCAACATTAAATACTTAAAAATTTGTAAATGAGATTTTCAAATATCCCAAACCTCTAAATACCTCAATTTTCAAGTATCTTTTTTAATTTTGATTTAAAATTCTTAATTAGGAATTTTCAATTTTAGTACACGCAATCAGGTTCTAATAAACCGTAAAATCAAATTACGAGAACCTTTTGTTCGAGGTTTGCGGGCGATCTGGAATTTATTTATTCGATACGCGTCCATCGACGATTCCCATCCCGATTGATCGTTGTTATGAAATACCGATAGATTTTCAATACTTTTTGTCCGTGGAACAACGAACGAATCAGGATCGAGCGAACCTCAGTTGACAGCTCGAAATTCTGGTCGATTTTTCAAATCGAATTCGTGTCCCTGGTTTTTGATTGCAGTTATTATGCGGCGATTTGCGATTTCGACCGTTAAATAGCATCCCATCAACAACGATTCTGCACGGTTTTAATGAACCTTTGATACGTTTGCGATGTTTATTCGCAAAAATCGTTTACATTCGCGACTTGTCGTGTTACAAAATGTTACGTAATATTTCGTCAGCAATTGCGGAGAAGTGGTAAATTTTGGATGATTTAAACATTTATTTGTTTATCGATACTGATATTCAATGCTATTTTGTACAATTTCGTATTAATTTGCGTTCGATGTTTTCAATGATAGACTGTGTTATGTTCGAATTTGTACTTCTATGGTATTTGGAAATATGGGAATTTAGGAACAAAATTTTTAAAATTGTTAAAGATCGTCGACTTCATGAACGAAAATGTAAGAACGAGGAGGTGAATTCGACGAAATAAATCGATCGTAAGGGAGATACTTGAAAGATTGATTTCGGTGGTGAAATGCAACTGCATCAAGCAAGCACAGCACTAAGTACCGCGAAAGTTGCGGACGTATTATACGAGGACGAAAGATGCACCACTTAGATAACCGGTAGGTAATGCTTAAATTCGAGTAGTTCCACGTGGGCGTATCGTTCGGAAGCATTTGTGCAATTTATCACGAGCTTTTGAGACCTACCCGCTTAAAAGCGTAATAAACTATGCTTCTAACTTGATCCTTTGACGCGTTTATCGTTCATCGACCCACATGTTGGCTAGTAAAGCTTTCACCTTGGAAATTCGCGATTCACGTCTCGATCGAAACCGTTTTAAATGACTTCATCTTCTGGATTTGACTCAATTACAAATAGGATTTTTAATCTGTTTAGTCAAAATTAAATTACATCGATAAAGAAATTTCTTGTTTGTTTATAAATTATTTAACTAAATTTTGAAGTGCGTTCGACCAGTAAGTTATTTACTTTTCAGTGGTAATTATACAATATATAAATGTCCCATCTGGACAAAAACTTCAAAATGGCGTAAGAATTCGAGCAATATCGAGTTCGCGTAGAGAATGTATTAATACACGTCAGCAAATAAATCTTGGAAAGTTTACCGAGCCATAAATCGTCGAGTCGGTTCTCGCGGAACCCCGCGAACTTTGGCGGTTCCAGTTTCCAGTATTTTCTCGGAGAAACATGATCGATCCTGCCACGTGGACCGTGCAGTTCTCGTAGCCCGCGAGAAAAGCGGGCACGTGAAAACGTCGCATAACTGTCGGCCTCTGGTTGTCGGCTAAAGTATTTTCGTGTCTGTCCTTTGATTGACGAAAACACTGACAAGAGCATTACCCCCGGTGCTATAATAAATATTCAAAGCGGACAATGTCGACAGGGTGCTTTTTGAAAACGCTCTACTATTGCAGCAAGCCGATTGCAATCTCCACGGACCATTTGTGCGAACGTAGCTCCGGCTATTGTTGTTCCTATGCAATTTCCCAGTTCCGTGCATTTTTAACGATCGCCAATATGGACGATCTCGATTACAGGCCGCGGCACAGTTTTTTTTTTTCCATCGGAAATACGCCGGTGACACGCGTACTTATGATCCCCTGTTAATTCCTCGTCGATTTTAATTAGAATCATTTCGATGTGTTTAACGCGTGCACGACTCGCGCTAATTAAATTAATTATACTGGACGGCAACTATAGTCAACGGGAATTTTCACGCTCTGTGCAACGGTACAATAGATTTTCGAACTGAATCAATTATTATCGTAAATATTCTATGGATGCAAATGGACTAATAATAATATGTTTCTATTTTTGAGACTTGAGAGGTCTGCTACTCTGCGACTAATTGGGCTAAGTGAAAATCTGACGTACTAATTGCTACGTGTTTATGTTACGGTCCCATTGGACAACAGTTGGGAGGACCATTGGCTCTACGGTCCTAATCGTTACTCCATTTACCTAACAGTGTTCAACATGATTCATTTGCATCGGTAGCTAATGTATTAAAAATTCAAGTAAAATTGATCACGAAATACAAGTGCGTCACGAGTGCGTCACGAGTGAAACGTCAAAATAGTGCACTGTGTTAAAACGTGATATTTTTAAATAGTTCACTATATCCCTAATTTTTAATAAAGTAGAGGTGTATTCATCTAATAGAATTTCTATAATTTTTCAACGACACAGTAAAGATAGAGAACCGCTGACCGATTTTAACGAGTATCAATTCGCTTAGTAACCAAATTAAGAGAAATTTGACGTTTTTATTTGATCGAATCGCAACCGAGAGGAATACGAAACTAGGATCGTGAATTTTCCAAAGGTTGAATCAGTTATCCACAGCCTAACCGACATTACTTTCCATAAAATACGTGAGTCGTGTGCTTAGCCGTCCCTAAATTATTCAAGCCCGAACGCAATCGAATAAACCAGCCTCCTTTATTTTTCCCGACGATCCCGTATTAAAAATTTAATAACGTTGCCAGGACTATCGTTTCTCCAGGTGTTTCGCTCGAACAGCCCGTCCCTTCGGAATAATTAAACTTCCTATTACTTACCGTCGCATTTATGCGGCTTCGTTCAACGAAATTTCTGCGAAAACAGAGAACGAGCCAAGAGAACGGAACGGCGAAAAAAAAGAAAGAATCGTTCGGGTTAACCGAACGCGTTAGAAACCTTTCCACCTAACGAGGCCATTTTCGAGCAACAAGGTTTCTTAACAACTTAGATCGTTTTCGCATGAAACGGAGAAACGCTGCTTTTTACTGAATTAATACTTACGTATTGTTCATATTCTCCTAATTGCACAAGAGGTGTTATTAATATAGGTTATGTAGTGAGATGTGTAATGGTGTAATGTAACTTCAGGAAAAACATTGTAAATTGTGTAGTAGTTTGCGTCTATTTTACAGCACAAGACAATGACACATATCAAACACAAAAATACACACATGGTCTCGTGTGTGAACCACATGACGGAACATAACCTCTTCCGACGTTCCATCACACACATATGAATATGCAAAAATACCAAAATTTGAATATACGAAAAATATAAAAATACAAAAGCGTGCACATACGAATATACAAAAATAGAAGAATTTGAACATACGAACAAAAAATCGAAAAACGCAAAATTCGTAGTAAAGAGAAGGTTACATTGCACCGGAGTGTACCTAACTGCAGCCCTCGGTCCGCTTTAACGCGGCGTCGAAAGGTTGGTCCGCTGTACTCCGACGGCCATTAAATTGAGACGGCAGAGAGGTGCTCGCAGTTTCTGCCTCTCCAGGTGTGCTCTAAATAATGCATACGAACTGCTGCATAATAGACGATCGTAGGTGCCCGTTACCGTGTCGCGGTCGCAAACGAGCTGGCCTGCAGCGAAATTTTTCAAGCGCGTGCACACACGTTGCGTGGAGACGTGTGCGAGCGTGATGTGCACGCCCGTCTGCGTTTGTCAGATTCCGTGAATTTGAAAAATTCCAAACGGGGAAAATATCGCGAGCGACGGAGAAAAACTGACGTTGCTTGCCAACTATTTATACGATTATAGTGCCATATACCGAACGTGGACGTCATTTTACGATTACTTGTATGTGGCAGTGGAATATATGACGTATGCAGGTATTTAAATGTGGTTGATCTGGGAATATAGACAATTAGAAATGTAGTGTGATAACTTGTTACAGTAACAATTTGAAACAAATGTACTATGCAATATACCAAATGGACAGAAGACGTCATTATTCGATTACTCAAACATTTTTCGAACATAGTCTATTTTACACACACACGTCCACAGCACCTGACAGTATAACAACACATACCACAAGTGGCCATATAACGAGTATCGATATGACACAAAGCGAATCAATAAACTGAAACTTCTGCTCCCTAACAGAATGTAGACATTGAAATCGGCGTCCATGAACGATCAATCGATATAATCGTAAAATTCTTTACCGTTTAAGATTACGTGTGACACTTTGGCGTATACGAACGGAGCGTTCAGAGTCATTGGAAAGCAGCCAGATTCCCGGTGGATTAACATTTTGGGAATGAAAAAAGAATGGAAAAGAGGAGAAAGATTCAACGTAGCCAGGGTTTAGTCCCGAATAAGGCATTAGCGTGGTGGACGTGCACCTCCCACGCCTTCCATCTTCATAATCCTCGAGCCGTTTTTCTCTCTTTTCGCCGTCCACGTGTCCATCCTGTGGCCTCTTCGTCTGGCTGGCTCTTTCGCGGCCATCGCGATCGTTCTCTCCCTCGGGCCGGGAATAATGAATTCGGCCGCGTGCTATTAGGTTACGTTACGGTGACGCTTACAAACGCTACGATGAATATCATGTCTAATTTACGAAAGGGTATACCGGACCCCGTTCACAAGGGTACAGTCGGGAACAAATCTGATTTGCCCTAGGGGAAATATGGCGACGGAAAAGGGATATGTCGAAAAATAGATATGGGTTTTGGAAATTTCAAAGTCGATTTTCGGCAATTTGAAAATTTTCTTCAAAAGTTCCTATATCCGAAAATTCCTACATTCCAAAGTTCATGTACCTTAAAATCACTATATTGCAAGATCCCTATATTTCAAAAACCCTATCTCCCAAAGTCCCTATATCTCAAATTTCCTACATCCCAAAATCCCTATACCCTAAAATCCCTATATCTTAAAATGCCTATATCTCAGTATCTTTAAATATTTTCCTGCAATATATCAAGAGGTCATTTTCCGCATGATCATGAGAGAAATTATAAAAATTCTTCCATGTTTCGCCATTTAACGAGGCGCGATATATTCGCGTCCCTGGTTGCGTGAAAAGAAGGCGCTCGCGAAATAATTAGTTTATTGTGTTCCGCGAATTGATTGAAACGGTGGCGATCGAAAGGTAGGGAAGGTGAAATATAAAATTCACGTTCGTATAAATTTTACGCGTGACCGGCGGTTCGACAACATTCGAGTGTTAATTAAAATGTTGCGGCACGTTTATAAGCACCTCGATAAAGTGAAATTTTCAGCGGTGTGGAATACCGATGCACCGAAAAGCTCGATCACGGAGATGAGCTTATTGATGCGAACCGTTTGCAAATAAAGTGAGCTAAACGTGTTCGACGCGTTCCATAAATCACCGCTTTGTAGCGAACGTGATGGAAATAAAAACACCTTGTTCGAATTAAAAGTTGTTCGTCAGCTGCCGACTCATCGTTAAAAAGGAAAAAAAAATAGCCGCCTCCCGGTTCGCGCGATGCCTGCCAGGTCATTCTTCATTTTATTCGAGTAATTAGCTTGTCGATTCTTTTGTTTACCATTCGTACAACAGTCGATATGGAATAAATAATTGTACCAATTCCAGAAGTAATTAGTACTTAGTTATACTTATTCTTGAATTAATTAACATTTAGTATTGTACTCTAGAATTAATTAGTATAAATATTATTAATTATACATGTAATGTATGTGATATGCGATGACTTGACGGGAATAAATCTATTATTTATCAAAAATTTCTAGGAATAAACGCATGTACTTCTCCCTGAAGGTGTTGCTAGTGACTGTACACATAGGGAATTCGACAGTTTACGAACAACACCAGTAACTAATATTCGGCCCAGCTGTGAAATACAACAATTCGTCATAATTAGTCGGACAGGTGAAAAAAATGGCGGACATGGTGCATCCACGCTGGACATCATACCCTTCGAATATTTTTAATCTCGCAAAGTCTGACTCGCACTCCACGTGAACTATGCACATGTGACAAATATTTTTCTACTTCTATAAATCTCCTCTATTTGCAGATTAACTAAATTTTTAAACATATCATTTAACTGGGAAGTTACGGAATTATGTGACGCACAAGGTGACGCACAATCACTGTTGAAGTGCTCATATCACCATGATTGAATTTCGAGTTTAATTTTAATTACAAGCTGTTCATCAATGATGATCATTTCCTAGGACATTCTTTGTCCGTCCTAATATTAAGACGCACTGTCTGACGCACTTACTAAAAAATAACTTAAGAGGTCAATACGTCTTTCAAGTTACTAAAAAACATACAAAATCCTCAAAATAAAGATTCCCTTTGCTTTGACACAGAATGCAACATAAAAAGTCCCTAAAAGAAAAAAAGTATCCATATCTCAAAATGTAGTAAACCGATTAACCCTAACCGGAGGCGAGTATAACGATCGTGGAGAACCACGCGAGACTTTCGCGCACGAACACGTTTATCGTTTGTTGCGAAATAATGGGACGAAAGGTAATTCCTTTCTCTTGTGGCTTCCTTCTAACGCCGTTCGAATCAGGTCCGCGATAGCGTTTTGCGGATAGTGCCACTCTGGAAACATTGTGCACGCTGTCACGACAGCGTTCAACAAGTTTCCCATTCAGGTGGAATTAAAAGTGAGGTATAATAAGATTCGTGGACAGAATCGATTCCCCGGAGTAGTTTCGAGTTCGTTTTCAAGCGGTCTCTTCTGGAAATTGTTCGGGATAAGTAGGAACGATTTCCTCGGTCGTTCGTGTATAACGAAGTTTCCTTTCGATCTGGCCACGACGATTTGCTTCGAACAAAAAAAAAAATCAAACGGTGAAATTGCTAATTAATATTATCGAATTGGATACCAAAGGGAACTTCGTGGAAATAATGGGATTGGATAAGAATTACTGTATATTATTTTGTTCGTAAACCTCAGCTGGTGTTTTTGATGTACATAGATACATCATATAGATACATCATATAGATGCATCATAGTATCTCTCATAAAATATACATAAGAGATCTTCTGCGCACCGTATATTGATTGATACTGCGCAACAGAGTGAGTGCGCATGCGTGAGCGTCACGTGGTAGCAGTGGACCATCGCACATTAAACGCGTGTACATTTAGCGCAAATGTACTATAATTATTTAAGTGACAGCTATTCACACTACATACATCGTCAAATATGTAAAAGGTCCAACAAAAAGTTATATCGCTTTTATTAAAATTACACAAAGTATGAAAATAAATCGTGACATTAAAAAATTGCCAAGTTGTCGTACAAATAATTAAACGGTTTTAATTACAGTTTCCATTCACCCAAACATAAATGATCCAATCAGAAGTACAGAATAACTTGCCTAAACATTCACCGATAACGATCGATATCAATTCCGAGAAGAAAGGCTCGCAGTAGAACGTTTCGAGCCACCGGTTCCCCCTTTTCCAACTTACTTTTCCAATTACGTCCGAACGTATTTTCATTTCCAACGTGTCGAAACATTTTCCGTCAGGTTACACGGTCCTCGGAGCTTGTTCTCCCTCGATACACACCCACAGAAATAGAGGCAAACTTCTCGAACTTGGTAGGTCCTTTTTCAGCGGTAAGCTGATGATCTTCTTGGACGGTCTGGCGGTTTCTGAAGGACGCATTCAAAGACACTCGAAACAGGGAAATACAATGGAATGGCGGCACGTAACGAAGTATAATTCTCCGATGGCGTATCGCGGAAGTTGGATGTTCCAAAGAGCGTCGGTTGCAGTTTCCAAAGAGTAATATAATTAACCGTCGGGCGACCGACCGAGTAAATACATCGTCGAACGTCGCGGGAGTTTTCGAGAGGGCAGCCCTTCCCTGTTGCCCGCGGACATGATCTTTATGCGCTCCCATTGGTAA
This sequence comes from Megachile ligniseca, assembly GCA_945859555.1. NCBI lineage: Eukaryota > Metazoa > Arthropoda > Insecta > Hymenoptera > Megachilidae > Megachile > Megachile ligniseca. The sequence continues at coordinate 6,453,675 of OX243788.1, read as the reverse complement.
CGAGGTTACGAGAGGAAACGAGCGGCGGTATTCATTGTTTACGTTCGTCGTGCAAAATTTCCGTTGATGCTGGAAACAAACGGGACACCGGGTCGCGAGCGACCCCGGCTGCATAAAGGAACAATTTGCGTCGCGTTTATACGAGAGCACTTCGACCCAGCCGAGCGGAAACGGGAAGAGGCAAATCACTGTTTCCCTTAATATTCCACGACATTCGTGCTTCAATTAGACCCACGCGAATTAACTGTTGCAGAAAAGACACTTTCTCTCCACTTTGTGCCGCGTCGGAAAAATTATACCTTCTAAGAGTGAACGATTGTGGCAACAGGAAACTGCTTTATCGACAAATACACCTCGAATTTTCTGTGCAAATATTATGGCTGCGCGATATTCCTGTGTCATTCATATTTTCAGATTGCTTTCAATGTTTATTTGTATCTCTATTTTAAATGGACGTTTGTATTTCTTTCCTAAATGTGCAGCTCTGAAACATTTGTGTTCCTCTGAAACGTGCATTTGTATTTCTTTGTGGAAATGCAGTTTTTGAAACGCGAACTTTATTTTTAGAAATGCATATGTCTTTGTGGAAGTGCAGTTGTACTTCTTCCTGGATGTACATTTGCGGCTCTTTCTGAAAGTGCGTTTTTCTTTTTTGTAATGTGCATTTGCATTTCTTCTCATGTGCGTTTTCATTTCTCTGAAATGTATTTTCGTTTCTAAAAATTTGTTTGTACGTCTTTTTAAAATTTACCATATATGGACATTAAATTTGTTTCTAAATCCATCAACCGAAAAACACATACGTGAATATTGTCATCATTTTTGTATATTATAAATTCATTTAATATTCATTCACACAATTCTTACAAATAAAAAATGACTAAAATATAATAACACATCATTTTTTCTTCTAACCTCAAAGAATACCCAAAGAGGTTAGAGTTTGTGTCAAGAATATTACCTCGTATATATTCGTATTAAATAGATTACAAATGCGTCGACGAGTGAGATAGTCATCTTTAATTACAGGAATATAAATGATCTAAATTTGTAAGCCATATTCATAATCTGACTTTAATACCTACTTCTCGCAGACAACGCGGTGTTTGTCAGTTATGGTATGCCAAGGTAACTGAGACAAAGTGAAGGATGTTCCCTAAGCTCCGAGGCTTAACTCGGACGACACTGTTCTCAAGTATATAACTCATCCTTTGAATGACGTGAATGGAAATCTTATATGTCCTCAGAAAATGGCTTCTTAGCTGGAGATACCCGCAAAATACTTTACAAACACCAACTTCGTGAAATTTGCATATTTCTTTCGAATTTTCAGTAACTGAGTCTTAGTGGTCTACGATTTCTATAAATTTTATATTTTTAATAGGTGTTTGTGATAATGGGGAATTTGGTTGGGAATGGGGAGAATAGAGATGTAGGAAGTTTGGAAATTTTGGAATTTTGAAATGTGGGGTTTTGGATATTTGAATTTGGGGATTTAGGAATTTGGAAAATGTGAGATTTTGGGGATTTGAGAAATCGGGGATTCAGGAATTTGGGGATTTAGGAATTCTAAAATTTACAATTCGGGGATTTAGGAATTTGGGGATTTAGGAATTTTAAAATTTACAATTTTGGAAATTTGGGAATTCGGGGTTTAGGAATTTGGAAACTTGCAATTTTGGAAATTTGGGAATCCCTACACTTAAAAATTGTTAATTTAGAAATTCGGAAATTCAGCTAACAAACCCCGAATTACCACATTTCCCAATTTCCACCCTCCCCAAATCCACTCTTCCCAAATCCAAATTACCGAAATGCAAAATATCGTCCACCAATTTCTCCAATCGGTTAACAACGCAAACTAGAGTGAAAATAGTGACTATCCAAGGTTCCCAGGCACACCTAGAAGCTATCGAGGGTGCAGTTTATCAGCAGCCAGCATCACGCGTGGTGGGTTTCTCAATGAAGAAAAGTCAGGTCGTGGCTTTCCATAAAATACGACAATACCCTGAGAAGCATTAACGTGATCTGTGTAAGCCACGTGAAGCTGGATACAAACCTCTCCTTTTCCTTCCTGCGTGTTCCATCGGGACATAAATAATGCAGAACACTGTTGGTGCCGGCAGTTCACGTAGAACCAATACGTTCCTGCTGTGGAACTGTAAACTGGATAGGTTAGAATCTGCTCGAAGGAACACGACATTCAAGGTGCCCTGTGCATTCCTTTCTCGTCTCCCTGATCGAATATAAACCTTGGCCCTCGGTCACTTTCTGTGCGCTTTACTGTGTTACCAAAATGGCGCTGGTTATTCAACTTTCATGTGCATCTTGTAATTCTTCATTTATTTCTTTTTTATGAACACACAAGGGAATTTAAATCGTTCACCATTTTTTCTGAAAAACTCGTTTGCTAAATTTTCATTGTTTGCTTCAAAATTTAATTTTAAACGAGTGTTAAATGTGATCGGAGAATTGTTTAATTACATTTATTGTCTGATGGATACATATTTTTTAATGGAAATTGAGCTATTAAATTTCAATCGATGAATACATATTTTTAAATTGAAATTGAACTATTTTCCAATTGAACCTTCAGGACACTGATTTTTCAGGACATTGTCCAATACAAAATAATTAATCTTGCAGGAATATAATGTGAATGAGCACACAAGTAAAATAAAGATTAAGAATGATGAATTTCGTAAACAAAGTGTGCAACTTTCTGTCAAGCGATTATATTAAGTAATTAGACAGCAGCGTAAATAATGAATTTATTTGGAGAACAAAATGATGCATCGAGGCAGCAAGAACAATTTATCAATTTATAATAATGATCCTTTATCATCGTACGGAAATCCTCGGCAACTCGAAAGTATCATTCATAATTTTATGCTAGATTATTCAGAGGATATAATTCGTGATACTTTCTTCTGTAAGAAATTATTTGATCTTCTCCAAAAAATAATTTGTTCTGAACGGTGTAATATTAAAAACGTAATAACCAGAGTAACGTGATTTATGATTTTTGCCGTGGAAAAAATGCTCGTCACGCGGGAAACAATTTTCCGAATATTTTACACAGGTTGTAGAAGGAAAAACTCCTTAAACGCGTGATGTGTGCGGCTCTTATCGGAAAAATGTGTGGATTATGAGCCGACTCGAGAGTCACGTAATGTTCCGGTATCTAAATCTGTAAGATCATGAGACTGGCTAAATTTATAGCGCGGTACAAAGGGAATTTCAATTTTATTACCGTTCCAGTTGCCACTCTCAAATTTTAAGCTAACATTCGGTTCACGTGCGCAACTTCCGTTCGCGTCAAACTTTTCACGCGAGGCAACAGAATTCATTTAAATTTTGTGCGGAAATGTAAAATTATACAAATTGTATATAATTAAAATGATTAAGATGTAGGTATTGTTCAATGTAGATATTGTACGAATTTCATTAATTGATAATTAAAATTTTTAGGAATGAAGTATTAAAAATATTTTCAAGCAATAAAATTGAGTGAAATAAATGTAACTGTGTAACTACAAATAAATAAAATTGCATGCTATCAATAAATAAAATTCTATAAACTTTATAAAATTTTATAAAATGCTGAATAAAATATTTTCAGTAAATGAAATTGCATATCAATAAATAAACCTGTACGAATATTCTCAACAAATAAAATCGTATAAACACTATGAACAAGTAAAGCTTCACAAACATCGTCACTGAATAAAACTGTATATTACGAATCAACAAAATTGTACAAATAATGTCAGCAAATAAAATTGTATAAATATCGTCACCGAAACTGAATATCAGTCAATAAAATTGTATAAACATAAAATTTGATAAATATCGAATAAAATTGTACATATGTTTTCAATGAATAAAATTGTATAAATGAACCCGTACATATGTGTTCGGGTATTTTAAGATGATTTCAGGAAGAATTAGGTTAAGGTTGGCGCGGCAGCAGCAAATTGCAGGTAATCTAATCACAGCGTGTCTCCACCTAGTCTTAATGAAATAGGGTCTCGTTGATTTGGTAATCGGAGTGTTGTTGGGTGGTTGAAACTGAGAAACCATTGTTGGTTTTCTCGGAATTAGGATTCAAGCTTGAAAACGTAATTTATCTAGATGAGACTGGTTGACACGACTTGCAGTGCGTTATGTTTGTTTATGCAGAAATTAATTTCTCAAATAGTATTAATTGCAGGGTTGTTAGGTAGAATGTTACAATGTTAGGTAGATAATACAGCATTTAGATTTCACAAGTTTTTAGATATTGTTGATGTACTAAATACATTTATTAAAATTATTTAATGGTTTGTTAAAATTTCATAGTACATTGATTAAAATTATTTTAGTAGTCCACTGAACAGTATTTTTTTAGTAAAATAATTTATCAAAATACATCTATTAATAGTTTATGAAAAGTACATTTACCAAAATTATTAGCAGTCCATTTTTTATTAAAATTATGAAAAGAACTAGCCATCGTGGCAAACAATTGTCCGACTTCTAAAAATAATTGAAACGCTTAAAAGCTGAAACACTTGGCGTGTCCAGAGAGCGAAGACAGGGTGAATTCAATGAATTAATTTTGATCGTTATCATTCTGATTTCTCCGCGTTTTAAATTAATGAAACAGAGACACCTTGTTTGAGTTGTTTGTGCCGCGATTCCCAACGGCACTGAATGAGAATGACGGGAAAATGGAGAGAGCAAGACTGCCGAGCGAATGCTCGAGAGTATTAAAATAACGAATGTGTTGGAAACGGGTGAAAGAACGAAAAAAAGATAGGCAACGAATGGCTGCATAATGGAAGGAATATATTTTAAAATATACGACACAAAAGCTTTATTAACGCCGTGAAATATATGACGACGATAATGTACGCGTTTAAAGTCGCGAGCGTTAATTGAAATAAATATCTAGATTCGACGTTTCGTTGAGAATATGCCCGGGGGTCAAAACGTATATCATTTACGTCATAAACTGATCGAATTAGTACCACCTGGTGTTTATACGTGTCATAGTGTCTGTCAGGACTTGTCAGTTGTAATCACGTGTCTGATTAATTTACATTTACCGAGCGACGGGATTAGACACCAGAAATCGATTCTATAATTGGGGGCGAAATTGCGTTGGAGTTTTACATATCTAGTTACAGTTTACTTATTTAATTTTGCAAATACTTAGATGTTTAAATATTTGTTCTTTAATAGGAATGGGTTTAAGTCTACATTCTTGACTTTTTAGATTTCATCATTTTTGCACCATCAAATATCCCTAGATTTACAAATACCTGTATTCCCAAGAATTTAGGTACCACTCCAAATCTTCAATTCTTTAAAATTTCAAAATCCTGAAATACCTATGTTTCCAATATCCCACACACTGAAACTTCTAGGTTCCCAAATCCCAAGGTCCAGATTCCAAAATTTCCGAATACCTATGTCCCCAAAATTGTATGCATCGAATACCTAAATTTCCAGATCCCAAAATTATCAAATACCTATATCCCCAAAATCCTAGGCACCGAATCTCTAAATCTCCAATTACCTATGTCCCAAAATTCTACGCACCAAATCCCTAAATCCCCAAATCCCAAACTTGTCAAATCCGAAAATCTCCAAATACCTAAGTCCCCACACTCTACGCACCGAATCCCTAAACCCCAAATCCCAAACTTGTCAAATCTCAAAATCTCCAAATACCTATGTCCAAATCCCGCATCAAAATCCTTTGTACCCCCATTCCTAGATCTCCCAACTCGATTATCTCCAAATTCTCAGCCCCCAAAATAGCAGCCCCCATATCTCCAAGTGATGAAATTTGCAAAAATCCCTAAAGAACACCGAATGAAATGAGGTCAGATTTCCTGACCTTGCACCCGCTGACCACGTGAACTTCCGAGTTCAAGATCATGCGATCAGTTAAAGTGGAGCATCGACGAAGTTCAAGGTGGAACGTTTAACCAGTTAACGTGTGCGTGTTTGCACATTCATCTTGTGCACACAGCAGTTACGGGCTGACATTAATCTGTAGAACATCTCACGCAAATGGACATTCAACGCATTGCCACAACGAAAATGACCGCGTACGATATGGCACATTCTGTAGCAACGATTAGCGAGTTAATTATGCTCGTTCGTTGGAGGCTGTTTTTGTGTCACGTTCAATGGACACCGGTCGAACTGTCTTGAATTTATGATAATTATTGATTAGCCGGATTTATGATAAGGTGTTTACCTGGTATTAACTGTCAGAGCAGAGATAACCGTGCGTAATACGCTACGGGATAATCCTGGGATCATTCAATAAATATCGGGGACAATGTTGGTTCAATGAATATTGCAATTTACGTGTAATTTTCGAAATAATCCTCTGGCATTATTATGTAGCCATTCGTTGCTAGTTACTACTTTCAAAATTTGTGTGCAACATTTAGAGAAATTATATTCTTTTTAATTTCGAAGTTATTTTTTCTAGTGACTGCTGCAGCCATTTTTGTAGTCAGCACAAAATGGCTTCTACTTAGTACCAAAATTCAACATTCTTTTACTTCAAATTTCAAACATTTTGTTCAGCTTATTTCAGCGTATTTTAACTAGTTATTTTAACACTATAAATATTTATTAAAATTATAAAGTAAAGATATAGTAGACATACAGTTTTAAAAATATTTAACAGCCCCGGTATTCAGAAATAAGAGCTTTAAAGTTTCTAAAAGTACGCGAAACGTTCCTGTTGAAAGACTTATCTTATTCGTGGTCATCCAACGGTGATTTATTCGCTTGCCGGGGATTCATTCCCGCGAACCGTATAGAAGAAAGAAGAAACCTGTTGCCGGACGATGAACGGTCGAAAATTTTACGGATAGATTGAAGCCACGTAATCTGGTTGGCTTCCGGTTACGCCGCACGAATCGCTGTAATTCGACCGAATTGAAATCGGACGGCTCGTGTTTTATAGCCAACGACGGTTATTAATTAGAAAATGCCGGGCATTGGCTTTAAAATCGATCGGTTATTGACTGTCACCGACTTTCCTCCACGATTTATACGCAATGTATTAGAAATTTAGATACTGCAATTTTCTAACTGAACAGGTACAAATTTTCTCATTTTCAAATTTTTATATAATACAAATCTTATGATTTATTGTCAGAGTTAAAAAGAACATTACGTCAGTTAGCCCATAAGTCCACATATGATTCATATGTGTAAAATAGTCAAATACAAAGAAAACCACTAATGGGACATTTAATGTTCCATTTAATGTTTAACCTAACCTAACTATATTAAATGTCAGAATACCTAACCTAACTATATTACTACATATGTTAGAATACATAACCTAAGTATTATTATGTCACAATACTTAACCTTGCTATTATTAGGTTATGTGAAAATACGTAAGCTAATTATTATTCCGTAATGTCAGAATACCTAACCTAACAATTATGACGTAATGTCAAACTACTCAACCCAACAATCACCACAGTCAGAATACTCAACACAGTTATTACATAAATCCAGTTAGAATATTTAACTCTTCTGAGCCGTGCTCCATGCACGTTAAGTCTGTAAGAGAGCCGTTTCACCGTAGTGGATGTTTCATATTTCACAAACTACTTCACTTTGTAGATCCCCCAAGGTTCTCTCTGGAGATGATGAACTCGCATTGTCACTCCAGCGCCGCCATCGCGTTATCAATAATAAAATAACGGGACCACGCCACTAATAACGTACGAAACAATCACGGAACGCGTATAAAGTTTGATTATCTTCGCGTCGACGAAGTTTCACGCCTCGTTTCGCGACCGTAATTGTCTGTGAGTTACGGTTAGATAACCTCATTGAATATTTCACGAGGTTTGAGTGCCACTTTTCGAAATATTTTGCGTGCATGATCGTTCGAAAATGTTACATTACGCGTCCTTACACCGTCCTTTATATAAAACGTTCGAGCTGTCATTTTTCACGGTACGGAATTTCTTACGCGCGGAAAAGCTGATAGACAGTTTACGACCCTCTTTTTTTGGGGTTGTTTGCATTTTTACGATGAAAAAACTCAAACGAAACTTGCTCGAGAGTTCTTTTTTAGTTCCGGAGAAAAATATTTGTTAAACGTTTCTGGGGGGAGAATTTATTTAGGGCGTTTGCTTTGTTAGGAAGAAAGTAATTTTTCTTTCTTTCGGTGGAAACTTGTGGCAACTTTATCTCGCAGATTTTAAATTTTGGAACAGATAATTTATTAAGGGTTTATTAAAAATAAACTTAATCTTTTCACTCTAATTTTTATCAAATTTTTTTTTAGAGCTCTGTAGAAAAATATGTGTATCAAATATTTACTTCCATCAGTTAAATAATTCTATTTTTTAATTTGTTCAATGAACGTAGTAATGAATTAACCAGTTAACAAAATACTAGCAATTTGATTTTTGCAAAACCCCGTCGGGGTATAATTAAAATCAATCAGTGACGAGTATACACGTCGAACGCAGGATAAATGCCGCCATTATAAATTTGACGGGGCACGAAGCAAGAGATCAAATTTTTATTCGATAAAAGTGAACAATTCGTTAACGTCAACCGAAAAGTTCGGTATTGACGCGTACACACGTCAACCGATTAAAGATTTTAATCGTCCTCTACATTGGTTTCAATTATCAATTTCATCAAACGATTTCCATGAAAGGTCTCCGTCATTTTCATAGGGACTCCATTCAGCGTCGGATTAGAAAATGAAATCGGTTTAAGTGCTGACGGTCGAAAAAATCGGAAGAGCGTCGAATGGAAGAGGAATCGATGGTATAAACGTTCTACATTGTTGCAAGGAGAGTAACGGCTGTGAAAAAGGCATCAAGCAGAAACGTGATTACTAGAATATCTCGGAATTGGTTCCGGCGCTGGTAATTGATTTCTCGGACGAAGACGAGGAGGGAAAGATGGTGATCCCATTACAATGGGACGAAGGTTCGTTGTCGCCGTGGTCTTCGGCCTCGAGTGGAAGGAAATTGAAAGGAAGAGAAACCGAGTATAAAGTATGCATTACGTCGCTGGCAATGCGGTAAATCGAATTGCACTTATCGACTTAAACCGGTGATCGAATGCCCAAGGGGACAAGTAACTCCAACAGATCGATCCGTGCCACGTGTCACTTTTAAGACGATGATACATTTCTACCTCTACTTCACATGTTCTGCATCCCAGATTAACTTCTTAGGACTTTCGTGGACGACATCTTCCTTCACGTTCCACTATAGTGGCTTTCGTATGTCGTAGTTTACATAGCGCCACTATAGTGGCTCACTGTAAGTATAGTTCTTACAATAAAATCAAATGGAACTAGTAACTTTATAGTAAAATCCCTGATATGTTTATTGATTGACATATGGATAAACGTCACCATAGAGGTGTAAGCTTCTCTAGGTGTGGTCTTCTTCGAAAGTGGCCTTCTTTCGAATCAGTGTGGAAATAGTTATGGAACAAATGCCATTTTCGAGCAGGATCACTTCGCGTGGTCCTGTAGGAACGCAGCATCCACTAAGCAAATGGTCAATCATACATAGCTAATAGAGGATCGGTGTCTGTATCTCGTGCATTATGGAGATGGCTGTTCCGCTTGCTTCTTGGTGGCACAGTTCCATTTCAAGCAAGTGAACACTGTCTCGTTTGTTATTCTATTAAACCATGCCTGTTAAGTGATGTCTCTGGCATGTCATACGTATACCATGCCAAAGTATTCAATAATTTACCAGACATCGAGGATTCGAATTGCTGTTTAATAAATTTCGCTTTGCATAAGTTTCTGCGTATAACGAACAGGAATGGAGTTGCTAATAATTTACGCGGTGCAGGTGGCACCACTGTTGCTGGAACAGTTGTTGCATATCGAATGGCGGATGACACCACAAAATGGCGGTGAACGCCGCTTTAATCACGCTTCTGGTATACCGACTTGTAGATTTGCTGAATATACTGTAAACTTTTAAATATATTAGAGTTATGTCGCAGTTTCCTAACCGGTTTAAATTGAGTGATTACAACATTGTGAGTCAACAATTAATACTGATTAACGCTTCCAGATGTAAACCATGTAACAACAGTATAACTAGCCTTGTCAAAGATCCAAAGACGGACTAATACTACATAGTACTACATCCAGATTAGCTTTGAATGCCTTCAACAGTATTATCTGTTGCAAATCGGATCGTAACTGAACTTCAAATTTGGATCCACAATGTGCATACACGGTAGCTTTTGTGTAGAAAGTAGATGAGTAGATGAAAAGGTTCTAAGGGTGAAAACCCTTTACAATAAGGTTAGTTCACGTGAAGACTGCAACATGTTGCATAGTTTTGTTTATGAACTGATTTGAGAATGTGAAAAATTGGAAATTTACCAAATTTTACTACTAATCTTAATATTGGAAGTTTTGAAAATATTCCAAAAATGTTTTAACAACACCATAAATAGAAATTCGATCACAGTCTTATCACAGGAGTGTTACACAACAAACACGATCACGCAATAACACAAAGTCAGTAGAAAATCGGCGATCAATCAAGTATTTCAAAAAATTGTGTTGACAGTAACCGTGACACGTATTGAAGGAGAAGCTTTCGAACCACGTTACAACCACGTCTTTCCGATAAATGGGTATCGATGACAGGGAAGAAGATCGATGAAGAAAATGGCTGCATAATTTTTCGCACGTGTATGACGATAATTCATGGTCCTTTTATTCGAGTTTGGAAATCGACAACCGTGGTTTCTTGGCGTATGCAAGTTTCAGAATTTGGGGAATTGAAAATTTGGGGTATTGGAAATTGGGGGATTTGGAAATTTGGGGAAATGAAAATTTGGGGATTTGGAGATTTAGAGATTTGGAAATTTGGGGAATTGAAAATTTGGGGAATTGGAAATTTGGGGTTTTGGAAATTTGGGGATTTGTAAATTTGGGGAATTAAAAATTTGGGGGATTGTAAATTTGGGGAATTGGAAATTTGGGGAATTGGAAATTTGGGAATTTGGAAATCTGAACATTTGGAAATTTGGGGATTTGGAAACTTGGGGAATTAAAAATTTGGGGATTTGGCAATTACAGAAACTTCAAAATAAAGAATGAAAAGGTCAGCAAATATTCAGAGGAAGAAATCAATTACCCACGGGTGAACATACGTTATTTATACGTTCCTGTATGGCGCCCTGTAGGGCTCAGTTGCCCACAGTTGGTGTATCGTTTGGATTCGCGCCCGCGGATTCGTTTTCATCATCCCTTACCACCGGCACGACCAAAAATTCGCGGTCAACCCCAGCATGTCTCTGATACGGCTGTGTCGAATAGCAGTTGATCGAAATACGAGTGCAACGGTTCGTTTTGACCAACGTTTAAATTTTCTACGAACGATCGCGGTAGAAACAGAGCAGCCACTAATGAATAACGATCAGAAAAACGTTTTTCGGAAGGTTTATGAAATACTGCTACGGGCGCTTGCGATCGATCTAAAAACGTGGTGGAAACAATATTTAAACTTTATCCGTTTGAATGTAAATATTACGAAAGTAGTCATTTGAATGTGTTCTTAATTCCTTTGATTGGATGCTCATTATAAAGAGAGTAGATTTTACTGTTATATTCGAGGAAATATTCGTATGTGGAGGGATGTTGAGTTAGGTGGAGGTTATGTACCATGAACTGAACTTGATAATTTTCTACCTTGATAACTTACTATTTCTCCAATTTTTCTAATTATTCAATTTCGAAATTAAGGAAGTCTCAACAAGTACATCTTTAAATCCCTTTTCGACATTTCTCAACATTTCCAAATTTTCAAACCTTCAATATGCACGTCCAAATTTTTAAAATTTAAACTTGAGAACAATAAGACCACTGATACAATTTGCACAAAAGCATCGAAACAACTCGATAAACGTGCAATAAACCATCGCCAAACACACGAATCCGTAATACAGCCGATATCGCATAATAACGCAAATATTTTTTCCATCTGGCAAAAAACACAAATATCCCATTGAAAAGAAAAATAGTTGTTTGTCGGCCGAAAGCAATTTTGTATAGCTCGATTGTGATCGAGCTGACGTTTTACAGAAATTTCAATCGCTTCCGAGAAATGTTTCCATTGAAATATCGCGAAAAAACACTTGGATATCGGCCGCACAATCTGCTTATTTGTTCGTTACTGAAACGTTTACAACAACTGTAAATGTTAATTGAACGTCCGAAAAAATATCTGAAAAGCGGTTGTGCCAATCCGTTTGGAAATGTTGACAGTTACTTTCGATTGAAATGAATCTGTTTCGATGATCGTTCGCTGTGTGCGGCTACGAATAATGTAATGATTAATTATCGATGAAGGAATTTTAATTATCGTTACCTGCAGTGAAATGCCACTTTTGTAATTTCACGTTCATATTTCTTTATTTTTGGGATATAATTTGTTCGAATTGATTTGTAATGGCGGTCTCAGAAGTATTCTATGTTTTCTTAAATTTTATTGAATTTTACATTTTATTATATTTTTATATATTTTATTAGTCTTTACAATTTCTTACATTTTTTTATATTTTGTGTTAGATTTTATTGTTTCATAGAATTTTACTAAATCTTATGAAATTTTTTTATAGATAATCTTCCGTTAGCACTATCAAAATCTTCTTTCATCGTGCTGATGTTTGCCCGTCGGGCAGTGTTTTGTCCGAATCGTTCGGCCACAATAAACGAGCGTAATCGTTAATACAACTGTTCCACGTGCGCGTTTACCGTCCGCGAAATACAAATACCGTGCGTTTTACGGCGATAAAAGGGAGTTTCTGGCAGGTCGCGGATAGCAGAAAGCGGTGTGTTAATGGAAAACCTCGATTCGCATCGAGGTCAGCCCGGCAATATCGCTACACGGCCGTGTACCGAGCGAAACTGAAGGGAAAAGCCATCGTCGCCACACCCCATAGCTTTCAATTTAATAAAACTCGAATTTTATTCCGGGGGAATAAATGGTGGACTTCTTTTTACGGTTATAACAAGCCGCTGGCTGTTTCTCGAGTTACCGAATCCCTTTGTCGGGAACCTTCGAATGTTTATACACCGGGAAACGATCAAGACCGGCTACTTTCGCGCAAATTCACCGCAAGCAAAATGGGATTTTATCGGGAGTTTATTTTCATCGGTTGAAAGGAGCTTGGTTATTCGTGTTAATGTTTTGTTTCTTCCGGAGGAAATGATACGATTTTTCGTTTCGGGTGTTTCACTTTAATTTTTTAATTTTTTTTTAAATAGCAATATTCAGAGTGATTTTATGTTCATATATATTTTTTATAGTAGATGAAACAGAACTGATACAAATTTAATTTGTTACCTAACTTCAGTACAGGGTGTTTCATTTGACTTGAATATTTACAAAATGTTTGCAGAAAGCAACTGTTCCTATTATTACCACTGTTTCATTATATTTAAACATCACATTTAACCTAAACCATTTATTTAAAATTGTATTAAATTAAATTGAACGTCTTCCGCAATAAAGAGTTAATATCGTGAATAAAAATATTTCAAAAAGTCAATAGTGAACCTAACCTAAATTCCAACAGCGTCAATAACGAATAACGATGGAAATAATAAAGAGGACGTTTACAATGCCGGAGATCAGAATTTTTCGCGAATTCCAACACTTAACAATGTTGCAATTTCACTTCCTACGGAATTTGTTCAACATAACCTGTCGTGTTTCCCTTGACTCGATTCAAACTGTTTCCTTGCTTTCGTTTGCTTCTGCCGGCTTGAAACTTTCACAGAAATGCTCTTCGCCTTTTGTGTGCAACTTGAAAGAAGCTTGAAGTGTATAAAAAACGCATTCTACCCGATGTAAACGCTTTTGTTGGAAATTACGCATCGCTGTGAGCTCGTTTCTTCACAGTGGAAAGAATTACCATGAATCTACGCCACAGTTGCGATACTCACCTATTTTTCCTTAATTTTCTTCTGGTTAACTAAACTCGTTTGCTGTTTCAATCTTATCACTCGAGATTTACTTTCTCGTCAGTATTGTATTTAAATAAATACTTTAATATACCTAATATATTTTAATACATTTTAATAAATTTTTTAATGTATGCATATATTTTTGTATATGTATTGTATGTTCAAATAAATATTTTAATAAATATAAAGTATATAAAATGTTCATGTACAAATAGAAGTATCTTATGATCAAAGAAATTTTTTAATAAATAACTGCAAGTACCAAAATAATATTTTAACATTCAGAGAGAAGTATCCTAGAACAAATATTTAAAAAAACAAATGCAGTTGTGTATTTAAATAATAAACAAACAGGTATTATTAAACAAACCATTAAATAAAAATCTGCAAAAATTTAATAATATTTAAACATCGAAATAAACGTAAATATCCGTTCAAACAATATCCAAATATTTGCATAGAAAGGAAAAAATAATATCGTCGATTTACAAGGGAAAATAATTCCTGTTTAAACAGCTATCAAAATACACGCATAAAATGTCAAGAAGAGCGACCGGCGCCATTAAAATGTATTTTTTCAGGACTACATCAAACATCAATTGGACATTTTTTATTTAATTACTTAGAAAGCTTTTGGCGCTCGTACGCAAAACGAAAAACATTTTTTCTGCCCGTCGCGAAACCAAACACTAGCGATAAAAAATATTAAAATCTCCTGGAAAAAACGTTGTACCCGTATGATCTGTATGCAGGCAAAACATTTTTGTGTAATAAACGAGCAAACATTTTCTCGTATCACCGGGCTCGGATTCGCGCATCAATGACTATTGGTAACGGTATCTAATTCGTTTTGCACAGATTAAACACTGCAAAGCCTATATGCGATATAACCGGTTCAAAACTGTCGATGTAATCTGATTCGAATGGAATTTCGAGGTTCGCATTTGTATTTTCAATGACGTGGGGGCGTCAAGTATTGTTACGCTGTGTGTGGTAATATGGGTAATTGTGAATTGGGAGATTGGAATTTGGGAGATTTGAAATTTTGATAATTTGCATTTTGAAATTGTTCATTGGGAGATTATGAAGCTGAATTGTAAACTGGAAGATTGCAAAGTGGGAGATTAACAATTGGTAACTTGCAAATTAAGAAATAAAAAATTTGAAGATTGCAAGGTGGAGAATTGTGAATTGAGGAAATTGTAATTGGGAAAATTCCAATTGGAAACATTGTAAATTGGGGAAATGGTGATGGGGAATTTTGGAAATTAGGAAAATTGTAATAGGGAAAATAGGAAATTGGGATAATTGTAAGTGGGAAAATTGGAAATTGGGGATATTGAGAATTTGGGAAATTGGGAATTGGGGAAATTAGGTATTGGGAAAATTGGAATTGGGAAAAGTGGAAATTGGAGAAATTGGAAATAGGGGGAATTGGGAATTTGAAAAATTATAAATTGAAAAAATTGTAAATTAGAAAATTGAAAATTGGAAAATTGTAAATTGGAAAAATAGTAATAGTAAAATTAAAAATTGAGAACTTGTATCCTGCAAAATTGTAAATTCCAATCTTATAAACTCTAACACTGTAACATTGCAACATAACAACATTGTAACACTGTAAATAGTAACATCGTAATAAACATTTATGCAAGACTTCACAGAAGCGATATTACCAACAGAAGACACCGTGTAATTTTATAGATTCTAACATTTCCGTTTTAACGTAATTAACGCTCTGTGTAAATTGGACCAGACTGCTCACTAGTTTATTGATTTAAGCTGACTAAAGACTCTTTGAAGTCTGATTGCTTCAGGAGTTGCTGATCCTGATCGTAGACTACCTAAAAGCTGATTGACGGAAACCGAATTGCTTTTGGAGATGCTGTTATTGCACGAGAACTAACTGAAAATTGACTGTCTAATCTAAACTCTGGCTTCCATAAGCGCTATAATCAGCCATTTTATTTTTATTCGAACAACAGGTGTTATTTTTCCTGTCAAATCATCATTTGCACATATTTAATGTTCGTCATTGATTTTCAATATTTTTGCTACGAAATTATTTAGTAAAACTTCAGTTATAAATATTTAAATAATATTTAATTTTTAAATTAATTGAACACCGAATAGCTTGCAATGTATTTTACAATCAATGTATCATTTAATGAGGAATATGTATAATATTCAAATTACAATTAGACAATTGATTATAACATGTAATTACATTTTGGCAAAATTTCACTTGTATAATTATCATCTACATAAACTAAATGCTGGAGATAGAACACCTGTAGAAACTAATTAACTGTTTGATTAGAATTCATAACCTTTTACAAATAAACTATTTGTGCCAAATATTAAAAATATGTGAATGGTAAAAAAATAAGAAGTATATTATTCAAATAAATCTGAAACAATTTAAAAAATAAAAGCAAAGAATGTGGTCCCAGAACCGTAAAGATAATTAAAATTCCCGTTGATATAGCAAAGAACAATTTGTCACCCATTTTTGTACGTGCATCTTCGTGTAACGTAGAAATATTTCTGCGAGTTGCAGAAGTAAAACAGATTTATGAATTTACTGCCAAGGTTCTTGGCACTCGGCCGACAAGGAAAAATGAATTACGATCGTTGAGGTAGGCCTAGAACCATGTATTCTCATGGCAAACGTTAAACTACAGCAGGTCTGACTATTTGTGCACCTATTTCACTGAATACTACAAACTTCCAAAGAATTACTCAAGTAAATTTATTTCATTTATGAAGAATTACAGTGACTTATTTCTTTACTCTTATTATTGATACTCTTCGTTCTTTTTTATTTATTAATCGATGATTTTTGTGATCCAATAGCAGAGTAGTTTCGAAAATTCACACTTTGGCGCTGTGAGTCATTGTTGCTCTATAGGGACGCTATGAAGTATTCTAGTTTAAGTTTTAATTCTTATGGGTTGTTACACGTTTCAAAATTGTTATCTTCTAGGATTATTCATTTGTACTATGATGTAAGTTTGAAGGAGTGAAGGACTCAATATCTTTTGGTTAATTTTTGATATACAAGGTTCTACAGTCACCAAGTCCTAACCTCCAAAAGTTCCAAACTCACAAGATCCCAAACTTGAAAAGTTCTAAAGTTACAAGGTCCCAAACTTGAAAAGTTCCAAAAACCCAAAACTCCAACCTTTGAAAACCCCAAACTTAAAATCCAAGTCCTCAAAAACTTGAATGACCCAAATTTTCAATAACCCTATAAAACATAATTTCACCTAAGTAAATATAATTGCACCTCACTAAAATACAGTATTCTGACAGCATTCCAAAGAAAAAATTCTAACCTTCCCGCACCACGAACAAAAAAAATCTGTTAACCACAGTATTAATAGCGGTCCATAAACCCCTCCGCAATGAATCCGAATAAAATCCCCCCTAAAACCGCTGTTCGCTAAATATTTATATCCGGCCAATTTTAATCCGAAGATTAATTAATGAAAAATAATATCCGATTCCCAGTGCTCTCCTAAACCAAAGCAAACCACAGCGCAGCCGGGTTCGACCTTCCGTTAAGTTTACGCTATACGCGCAGTTCCCAGCCGATTAATATTTCATTCATCGAGCAACGAAACAACGGCGTCGTCAGAAATCCGGCATTATTTTCGCGTTAAGAATTCAGTGTCGAGTCGAGCAGCCGTCGAAGCGAGATTCTGCGATCTACGTCTGACTAGGTTAGGTTAACGCTGGGTTTATGAACGCTGTCAAAATGGCGGACCTTAAATTTCTTATTTTAACACTGTCGGTGAATACGTTTGTGGTCGGACAGGCGACACAGATTAATTGGGACAAGGGTCTTTCAATTTCATCCTCTGCCATTTATGTCTCGACATTATTTAAAGTCTTTGACTAATTTGACTTTGCAGCAGTGACTGGTTAATGTAAAAAATATTAACATAACGTTCAGTACTAGTCGTTCAATCTTCTCTTTCAAATGAGCGGCATACTTCACAAATCTTTTTAAATGTTCTTTAAGATCTAAAAGTCGTACAATATGACGCACACGCGACGCACATTCATACGTGACAAATCAGACTGTACTAAATGTTTCGTTGTTGATACTCGTGAAAATAGTCCAGGGGGTTAAACAACGTTCCCAATGCATTTCGCGCCTACATGAATCCACGTATGTGCGTCAAACGCGTGTGAATCGATCGCAAAAGGTTGGATGAAGAAAGTCATCTTAGAATGAGAACTCCATTGATCTCGCAAGGGACAGAGTTGATCCCCAGACTCGAGAGAAACCAACGGACAAGACAAAGGCTTCTCACCGGACAAAGTGGATGTTCTGTCGCGATAGGTCGCAACAGTGGAAAAGGTGGGGCACAGGTAAAGCCGACCAATATTTCCCGAGAGATCCGAGTGCTTGCACTAGGTAGTCGACCTCGCAGATTGTAGCGCCGCAACATCTATCGCGGAACAACTGTACTGATTTACACACGTTTAATAATCACTTATCTTCCAAGGTAAACTGTCAGAATATTAACTTTAATTGTTAAAAACACCGTGTATAAAGAAGAGAATACAAACTCTTGTAGAGAAGTACAGAACGGTGTCAGTCGCCAACCATATGTGTCTTTGTTGATCACTTAACCTATAATTTTCTAGTGCAGTTGCATCTGAAGATTTTAATAAAACAAACTTACAAAACATATCCTTATAAAATAAACCCACAAAGAACGTCATAAAGAAAGAAACTAACAAATGACAGTACCAAACAAAACAGTATCACAATGAAAATAAAAAGAATGCCTCCAATCATGAACAGAATGATTAAAACAAGAGGATCGTACAAACAGAGTAATACAAACGAACCTAGAAGAAAAGGGATTGAAATTAACAAATAAGAGGAACGAGTAAGACGATCAACCATCCTCGAAATATTCGCATTAAAAGCAGGCCATTAAGCAGGATTTACGGCTTCCTTTTGCATAATTAAATCTTTTCAAACGAGACACTTATCAGGGCATTTTTATCACGGCGGGATAAGACGTAAGCGTAATCGCGGAATATTTTACTTCCCCGCCATTGCGCATTCTCTTCCGTTGACGGGGGGTGGAAAAATTGCGAAGCTTTTAGCGCAGAGAATCCTCGGTCCTGGCGGAAAGGAAGTTCGGTCAAGGATAAACAGAGTCGGAAATCTTCCGACGGAAATCGTACACACGCCGAGGAAAAATCTCATGCAAAGAAGATGCATCTATCGTATGATGATTTCGCTTCGGTAGAAGAACCGACCTCCGCGTCGAAAATTTCGAGCGGCTTTCATCCCCCTGCAGCACGATAAAACGTAAACCTTTCGGCTATCGATATACAGGGGAAATATATAGAATTTCTTTGAAACCTTCGGTGAAACGAATATTGTCGGCGGATATTTCAATATTTCGGGACGCTCTCGAAATGCATTCTTTCGATACGTTATGGGGTAGGACATTTACTGACATTTTTTGGTAATTATTTTTACCTGGTGAGGGGTTGATCCAGGGTAGATAGGTGTTTAGCTGTATTTTTGTATTTTGAGAATTAGAGAATTTTGGGATTTTGGAATTTGGGTTTCTAGAATTAGGAAATATGGGAATTAGGGATGCATAGATTTTGGGGTTGTAGAATTTAAAACAACCCTCACGGTGAAAAAAAGTAGCTATTAGCCAACCGCATAAACTCCTACAATCGTAAAATTTTGCGAACCATGGTTTGACCCCGCTGATAAAATAAAAAGAGATAAAAATCGAGGTGAAATCGCAATACGGTCGACATCGAATAATCGTACTTCCGCCTAGTTTTTTACGTCCCCCTCAAAGAGTACCGTTAGCGAGAGTACACTTAAGGGTGTGCGTCGGTGTGTCAGCGGTCGATGGGTGAGCGTCGTTTTCAAGGGGGTGGTCGCATGAAAACGATCCTTTGAAGTGACGTGACGTTGCAGAAAGTAAAAACGTGATCCTGTATTTTTCGTCGGGGAAATTATGTTACAAGGGCCCCCTCGATTGACAGAAGCGCGTTAAGCAGGCATTCAAAAGGTGTAAGGTGAACATTTAGGTTGAATTTCGTTGCAAACGTTTCCGCTTAGTCGGCAAACAGAAGTTGGTTGATTGCGAGCGACGCTGAAAAGCCTCGAGTTTCAGCTCATCGCGAAATACACCCTGCTTAACCCCTTCCGCTTTAATGAGTTTTCTACGGAAGATGTACCGGCTTTAATGCTGTAATCGGACCATATAACGAACCCACCGTTTCTTTCCGCCAATAGAACCACGGTTTATTAGTTCCATCATCTTGTACTCAACAGTTACCGTGTGTAAATTGTCCGCAGAATTTATACGGTGTCGCTGCGTCCACGATTAAACGCGTGATTCACATGTGATAAGTGGACTATTCAAAGGACTAGTTTATATACAGAAATATCAAGTTTCCTAATAGTGTCGGAAATTTTGGAATTTGGGGATATAGGAATTTGGGGATATGGAATTTGGGGACGTAGGAATTTAGGGATGTGAGAATTTGCGGGTGTAGGAATTGGGATATGTGGAAATTGGGATATGTGGGAACTGGGATATGTGGGAATTGGGATATGTGGGAAATGGGATATGTGGGAATTGGGACATGTGGGAATTAGGATATGTAGAAATTGGGATATGTGGGAATTGGAATATGTGGGAATTGGGATACGTGGAAATTGGGATATGTGTGAATTGGGATATGTAGGAATTAGCATATGTGAGAATTGGGATATGTGGGAATTGGGATATGTCGGAATTAGGATATGTGGGAACTGGGATATGTGGGAATTGGGATATGTCGGAATTTGGAGATATAGAAGTTTGGAAATATAGGAATTTGGGGAAATACAATAAATTTTCAACAACCCCATAATACTTGACACACATGAAACCTCCCACATGACACCTCATACGTCAAACCTATTATCCTATACAAACCTATAATCATTTAACAATAAAAAAGTGAGGCAACAGTATACCACAAAAAAATTCAGATATTTCGCAAAGAATTGTGTGCCATGACAGAAAATTTCTCCCGTGTTTTATGATTTTATGGATGCGGTCTAATGAGGTAGAAGTAACGAGTAGCACGATCAGCCTCGGTTTACGGTCTCTCAGACACTCGGAGAAAAAATCTCGGTCTCCGTCGAAATTCACGGTTGGAGGAGTTAGGGTAACATAGGTATTTTTCTCCAGGAAGCATCGTAAACGGTTACGACATCGCTCTGTATTTTTCACTCGAATTTATCCGATGGTCAGATGCAGAACCGTAACGGTACGAGCCATTGATTTCGTGCATACGCGCGTGGCCGAATGTGGAGCGGATTTTCGAATGAAATTTATATATCCGGTGATGGGAGTGACGGGACAAATCGATACGTTTCTTCGGAGATAATTGTAGATATTGGCTCGGTTCTAAGCGATCTTGTCCTTTGGAGAGATTGAATTTGCAGAGATGAAAGAACGGCAAAAGAGGCAACAACCGGTTGGAAATTAATTAAATGCCGTGAACTTGTTTACCCCGAGGAAACCTTTTATCCTCGTTGTTACCCTTCTGTAAATTTACCGGGTCTGTTAAACGTTTGATTCAAACGACGCGGTTATTGAGTGTCGACCATTTTGACGCTGTAACTTAATAATTAAGAGCTACGTAATTTGCTGAGGTTAAATCACGATATTTTAGATACATTAATAGGTATAGTATTCTTGCATTTGTTTCGTACAAGAGGAGTTTAGAGTAGTTAAGTCTCTTGGGTCAGAACTTTCGCTTACATCGTGTAGTTCCCGAAGTTTGTCGAACATTGAACGAGCGAAGAAATTTCCGAAGTGAATTTAAAAAAATAGTAACACATCAGTGGAACAGTGCAAGTATAAAATTTTATTTTATGAAATTTTTACCAAAATATTTCTGACATTTTCCTGATTAAAATGAGATCATAGTTCAAAACATACTTGCAATTCTAAGCATCTTCCTTATACTGAGGACTTTACTCCAATAAATTATTGCAAGCAAACGAATTATGTTCTGTCTCCTTTTAATCAGAATTGTCACGAATATGGTGGAGAAAGTTGTACAAAAAATGTATAAAAAATAAGAAAGTTAACAATGCATTAAAATTGCAAACAATTGAACAGACTTACTTTTCGTGCCTTACTTATGTCTTACTTTTTCACTCGCTCTCTACAGTACAAACTTTCATCCTTAATTAAACCAATAAAAATAGTTCAAACTATATCATGTGTGGTATCATTTTAATCAGAAAAACATATAGAATCCATTAGTAAAATTTTGATAACCCAAAAATCAATAATAAGAAAGTTTTATATTTGAATTAGTGTTACCTCACGGATGCTCTGGAAGTCGGATCATGTTACATTTCTCGGCGAGCGAGCTTCGTGGTGTCTCGAGAGGCTTCCCCCCGGGGGGATAATTTTTTGCGTACAGGTCAGTTTCTCTCTGAGATCGCGAACTTTTCACCGCGGTCACTAGGTGGCCACCCGCGACTTGTTACTCTCGCAATAACAATTGGCCCCCGCGACTATTTATATGAGACCGCGAGACACGAAATTCGGCCACGATCCGCTATGCGTATGTGGTCAAAACCCATACGTAGCGTGCGGAGACTGGCCCTCATTTTTATGTTAGGGGAAAGCAAGTTGGTTTCATACCCGCGCCCCTAAGTCCCAATATAAAAATTCCTACTGATAGGAAGAACACTCTACCACTGCACACCGATGATACACTACCCTGCCCCGATGGAAGCTTCCAATTAGGTTACCCTGATAGTCCCACACAATGGAGTACTCCAGACCCTAGGTGCCCTACACTACTGCCCCTGATCCCTGGCTGACCCCACCCAAAAATGACACACTACTGGTTCTAAGAGAACCAGCAGTGCCCCAAACCCATAGATGACTCCACACTCTCCTGGAGAACCAGGAGAGTACCTACAGGTCATTGAATACCCCCCAACCTAAATAACTCCACACTAATAATTCTCCGAGAGCAAGGAGAATGTCCCACAATCCATAAAGGACCCCACACCACTAATTGTCTAAACCCCTGAATGGGGCACACATCTCTAAATGCACCACACCACTAAATTGTCCCACACCCTTATATGTTACCACACTCTCCTGGAGACCTAGGAGAGTACCCCAGTCTTTGAATAACCCCCATCTCTATATGCTTTACACTAATTCTCTGGGACCCAGGAGAGTGCCTGAGACCCTTAAATGCCCCACTCCCTAAATGAACCACTCCCTAAATGCACCACACCACTAATTGTCCCAGACCTTAAAATGCCCCACATCCCTAAATGCTTCGCACTAATAATCGTCCCAGACCCCTAAGTGCCCCCACTACTAATTCTCCAAGATCCAGCAAGTACCCCGAACCTCTGAATGCCCCACAACCTTGAATGCCTCATACTACTAATTATCCCAGACCCCCGAATGCCCCACACCCCTAAATATCTCACATCATTAATTGCCCCAGATCTTTGAATGCCCCACTAATTGTGCAGGACCCAATGGTATACGTGAAACTCCTGGAATGTCCCACATGCCTCACTGCCCCACACCACTAATTCTTCCAGACTTCTCGTACATCCCTAAATTCCCCACACTATTAATTGTCCCAGTGGAGTGACCCAGAGGAGCTCCATAATACATCCCTACCGACCCTTCCTAATATTTTTCTTCACCCTGTCCTAACCACTTGTGACCATCATATCGTATTTACCCTTTGTAACCATATCTGACAATAAGCCTTGTACAGTAGAGTAAAAATAAAGAGAAGCTTTTGAAATCATTAGAACTACGGTATAGATTTTATATACAAATGTTTGCAATTCAGCTTCAGTATCAGATTTCAGTTACATCTAAATTGTGGATCAAAAACGTATTGACGTTCCCGTTTATCCGAAGTGCAGAAAATTCAAAGAGCTTATCAGAGATCGAATTTTTGCGGATTAAATTTGAAATTCTTTATGGAATATTTGGATCAATGTTCTGCGGACGGGATGTTTGTATTCAACGTTTACACCATCTGATAGAGGCACGGCATCGACTTGGCGTGGATTTCTAAACATTGGCGAACATCATGGCGTTATATATCGAATCTTCGTTGCGAGAATGGCAGTGGTACTTCAGAACGTGCCAAACGAGCAGATTTCTGTGCTCGATATTCATTTCCTTCCTGTATTTTTCTCTTCCTGTGCGGCTAACTTTCGACGCGGGTACGTGTCGACCTCGCAATTTGTTTTCTATCCTTGCTAATGGCGTACAATGACGATTTTATGATTTTTATATTTTTATACATCTGATTTTATGACAAAATATGTTTCACATATTTTTTGATATGTGAGATCTGTTAAAAATAAAATTTTAAATAAAATTTTGAAGGAACTAAAAATGAAAATTTAAATTAACCTAACTCAAAAAGTTCAGAAACAAAAATGAGTCCAACACATAAAGTAATTACCTAGAATGGAAGTATGTGATTTCACAAAATTGTCCGTGTCTAAAAGTGTAGAATAATTAATATTTCCATAGTCTGTAAACGTTAAATATTAAATTAGTAGCGAAACCAACGTGTCGTCGACGTTGAAAATAACAAATGACAAGATTAGTGGATGGAACCAACGGTGGGATGAATTGCGGTGTTCACCTCGCGATATTTCGCAGCAAATTCAGTCGATTTTTGGACGAACGGTGGTAAATACACGAGGTTACACCGCGAAATTAACGCGGCTGATTCAAGTTCGGCGCCGCGGCGAAATGAGATGAAAACGTTGCGCGCTGATTGATCGTCGGAGGGAAATTATTATGGTTTCTTGCAGCTTGCGCTGAATCCTGGCTGCACATGTTAACCGACCTGACTTCCGCCAAATCAGACAGGAATTTCAGTTTAACTGCTTGCATCTGTATGCAGAAATGATTGCTCCTATTGATCTAAACCGAAACTGCTTCATTTTTTAACTGTTTTTAAATCAATCTTTTTCCTCTTCTCTTCTAAAGCAAGCTTCATAATATCGTGGTTAAATAATAATATGAATAGTGTACAGAGTCGTTTGTAATCTCAAATAGAGAGTAACTCAACGAATCGTAAAACCGATTATTTTTGTGTATAAATGATTGAAACTTGAATATTTGCTAATGCACAGTGAACAATGAACGATGCACAATGGACAATGAACAATGGGCAATGGGTAATGAGCTAATGAACAATGGACAATGAATAAGGAGCTAATGAACAATGTTGTAAATTATAACCGTAGTAAATTCAATGTTTTCTTAATGAAGAATCAATTAAATCACGTTGAGAACGGTGACGAAATGTTTGTACATTTTTGACAAAACTCACTTCAAGTTTATGTACTTATACCTTATCCTATTGAATCCATTTTGTTAGAAACGTGAGTGTTAGAATAATCCGCCATTTTGTATCAGATACACGAATAGAGTCTTCATGTAGGTAATTCATGTGCTATCGGCAAACAGCAAACGGCTTTTTATGCAATATTGAATAACTGTTTATTAAGTCAATTTAAGGATTTTATCGCATTCGGCCGATGCTACTTTTATACTTTAAAAGAGAAATCACCCTTTATACCTGAGTCGTTTCTTTGATTTACGAGTTTACAACTCGTAAGCTACAAAAGATATCGAGAAAACATTTACATAAATTTCATGTCGTTCCTGAAGGTATCCGCTGAAATCACCGCCGTGAAAGTTACGTTCAATAAACTTCTTTTAACGCTGCATTCTTTTTCATTGTTAATAAATTTTTGTTGAAATATGGATAGTTGTAAATTTACCAGCTTTGTTATTCAGAGAATGCTTCAGTCTGTTTGGGAGGTTCCTCACTTTACTGTAACTTTGTAGTATTGTGATGCAGTCTTTTTTCTATTCAAGGTCTCTAAGAATTTTCAACATCATCCATTATTTTTTTTACACGAAATCTATGCATGAAATCCATGTATAATATCCACATATCCAAAGTGTATATGTAAAATCTATATGAAAACCATATGATGTATGAAATCTACAATGTAACATATGAAGATTACATGTATGAATATGCATATGAACTCTATATGTAAAATCTGCATATAAAAATTATATATAATATACACGTATGCATACATGAAATCCATATGTAATATCTGTACATCAATATCCTACCTCTACATGCATATACAATATCCACATATCGAAAGTGTATATGTAAAAACCATATGTACATAAAAGCATATGATTCCACTGCATATAATTATACTATGCATTAATATCCATGACATCTATACCTAATAAAAATCCACAAAATCCATATGTAATATTTGCACACATGCAATTTCCATGCAATCCACGTACAAGATCAATCCACAAAGTCGAACACGATCGAAGTGCGTAAATTATACGGTCACCACCCGCTGAAAGCAGCGAACTTACAATTACCGTCACGAGCGTGCAGTTGGTAGTCGGTTTGTAACAGCGGTTGGTTGTAGTGCGTGTGAATACGGCGGTACACAAGGCACGCATAATTAGCGCGAGAAAGCACGTGACCGAGGCAGTGCAATATGGCGGAAGGAGCAGGATCGAAGGTTGCGACAATGGCAGCCGAAGGACGCCGGCGAAATCAGCGGGCCGCGTTTGCAGGAAAATTGGATTGCCCGCGTGTCGCTCTGTTCTTTGTTGATATTCAATTCTGGACGTCGCGGGGCAAGTCTAGGGAGGTCAGAAGTGTACGTTCGCGCAAAAGCCGACGGCCAAAGGAAATTAATCAAGCGGCTCTGTATGCCGGCCGCGTCCTGCACCTGAACTGAAATTGAAATGCCCAAGAGGTGGCCCGCGTGAATATCACCGCGTTTATCTGAGATACCCTGTCCGAGAACTGGCAAGACCTCGATTTAGACACATATCCTAACCGGATCGGGACACCTCCATTCGTTTACCGAGTCCGATAGCCGTTCGAGTTAATGAGCATGCTTGTTTTATGAACTGCATCGGTTGTATATGTCTCGTGTATGCTTGATGAGATGACTTCTGGGATCGTAGGGTGACAAGTATACGGTGTTACTGGATTTTACAGATGGGGACAATTGTTCGTTTGGAAGGTACAGTTGTGGACAAATGGGACTTCGCTAGGAAGACGGTGGATGTCTAAACAGAGGACTTTTATTTGACGATTTTTTGGGATTTTTGGAGAATTCAGAATTTGGGGGTGGGTTATAATTTGGGAAACCTTCGAATTTGGGGATATAGGAATTTGGGGTTATAGGAATTTGGGGTTATAGGAATTTGGGGATATAGGAATTTGGGGTTATAGGAATTTGGGGATATAAGGATTTGGGCAAGTGAGAATTTGGGGACATAGGAATTTAGGGATATAGAAATTTGGGAATATAGGTATTTGGGGGTATAGGAATTTGGGAATATAGAAATTTGGGGATATAGAAATTTTAAGGTCTAGGGATTTGGGAATCTAGAAATTCCAGGATCCAGGGATTTGAGGGTCAAGAGATTTAGGGAGTTTGCAATATAGAAATTTGCAAATATAGGAATTAGAGACATAGAGATTTGTAAATCTAGGAATTGATTGGTCTAGGAATTGGAAAAGTAGAGTATATAAATTTCTATTATTACAAACTACATTTGGTGATATTTCTAAAGAAAGATTAACAATTGTATTTGAAAATAATAATTTTGCTGTAACTGCCGGTAGATCTAAATTGCTTTTATACTAGCAATAGTAAAATCAGTGATATGAATATTTAGTTGGATTTCGAAGAGAAACCGACGAAGACGAGAACAACAATAAGTTAATTTCTGAGATATTTGATTCCGACTGGCGACGAGAACTTGAAACTGCCTAAATTATCAAATTATTTGCATGCTGTTTCAGAAGATGGAACAATATAAAATTAATTAGAGCTCGCTTGGAACTCCTGTAAACTCTAATTACATTAATAAATGATTATCGATTGTTGACGGAGGACTGTGGCATCGAAATAAAACGTTTCTGTAGCTGGGAGTGTATAGTTTTGTTCGAAATTATTTTCGAAATTGGAAATTTGGAAAGTTAGAAAATTTGATGTGCAAAAATACAAGAATGAAAATGGAGATTTTTGCAAAGCTATTTATTTTATTTTGCAGTCCTGTTTTTGTTGATTATAAATCATAGTATACATTAATATTAATAGACATTAACGTCAGAAATTTCCGTGTGTTTCATTGTGACTTATTGTTAGAACTTTCACACGAAATAACAAGGTAATATGAAATTATATAAAATCACGAACAGCAGCGTGTAAAGCATAATTTTCAGCCGTCATCCGAAACAAAAAACGCGTGTAATATTATAGTAACGAGCAGAAAAAAGATAACAATGTTTAAGCGCCAGACATGCAATAAAAGAAAAAGTAATCACTAAAATTAAAAATTCCATGATTCTAAATTTTCCAAATAAAAACTTGGCAAATTCTGAAATATTCACATCTCAAATCCCATATATTCCAACATCCCTAAATCCCCCAAATCCCCAAATCCTCAAGTCCCAGAATTAGCCTGCCACCAATAACAAAACAGGAAGACCTAACTCACTCTAATTAAGAACCTCACTCCAATTAAGAACCTAATCCCTAGTAACGATTATAACACATCAGTAACCAAATCCTAGACCCATTCACCCTCTTTTCATCGAGAACCCATGTGAGACCATATGTGGATGTACAGTTATGTTCCCTACCGATCTAACGCGAGGAAAAATGGAAACATTCATTTTGAAAATACAAGCCGATTATTCGAAATTTGCTGCATGCTCTTCTGAATGGGTAATCAAAATTCTATTCAGCCTACGCGCTGATTAATGACTTTATCGAATCTCTATCGAGCGATACACGGTGCCATTGTTCCCCTGGCTGGTCGGCAATAAACGAGAAGAATGATCGAAAAGGATCGTCGACGATTTGAATCAACCAGCCGAACAATATGAATCGGGTCACGTACAATTGAGTACAAGTTTTGAGTTCAAAGGTCGCCGGAAGTTATTGTCGTTTCTGAAAGCGACTCGAAGTGGATCCGCGACGTTCAATTAAATAAAAAAAAAAGAAGAGTAAAGGATTCGTCCTCCGGTGAAAACCGGTCAAGCCTCTTCTCTCGTTTTTCCTTTTTAATTAAATTATCTGGCCGTGTTCTGACAGGAAGAATGCACTTGCGCGCGGAACAAAGGAAATCGCGGGACAAAAAATGATTTTTGTTGCGAACGAGGGGATGGCCGCGGCTACCACGGCACTGCCGAAATTAAAAAGTTTTTTCATTTCACTGGCGGTATCGATGTCACAGAAAACTTTGTCCTTTTGAAAATTTTACACTGCCGCCTCGTATACGGCTACTGTACGTAGGCTTCCGTTAATTAAGAACAACACATGGGTATAGTATTCCATTTATTTTCAATTTCGCAGATCAAATTTTTGATGACGGAAATTTCGAAATTATTGGATTTGTGATGCTGCGTCGCTGAACTTTTACACTCGAGGTTTGTTGTTGTTTCTATTTTCTTTAGATACTGCTATCTTTCAATTTTTTAAATCTTCAGTTGTTCAATTTTCCAATTCTTCAATTCTTCAATTCTTCAATTCTTCAATTCTTCAATTCTTCAATTCTTCAATTCTTCAATTCTTCAATTCTTCAATTCTTCAATTCTTCAATTCTTCAATTCTTCAATTCTTCAATTCTTCAATTCTTCAATTCTTCAATTCTTCAATTCTTCAATTCTTCAATTCTTCAATTCTTCAATTCTTCAATTCTTCAATTCTTCAATTCTTCAATTCTTCAATTCTTCAATTCTTCAATTCTTCAATTCTTCAATTCTTCAATTCTTCAATTCTTCAATTCTTCAATTCTTCAATTCTTCAATTCTTTAATTCTTCAATTCTTCAATTCTTGTATTCATCGATTTGTCAATTAATCAATTAATCAATTAGTCTATTCGTTCAATTTTTCAATTCTTTCATCAATTTCTCAATTCCTCAACTCGTCAATTCGTCAATTCTTCAATTTTCCCAATCAGACACAGCAAAGTTCATAAACCTTGTTAATTGAAAATGTTGAAATATGGAAATATGAAAATATGAACCTGGAAATATGATCATATGAAAACATGAATATTCGAAAACACGGAAATACAACAATATGTCACTATAGAAACATTCAAGTTTACATTCATCGAAAGAACTGCACTCGATATACAGGCTCGCAACGAAGGTAAAGTAAAATCTGATATATTAACCAACGAAGTAACGACGGAATAATGCATTACCATTACGATCAAAGTGTTCGATTTCTCTGTTCGCTCGGCTATTTCTCTCGTGGCCAACATTTCGACTGTACAGAAAGAATCGAATGTATCGCGAAGGAAAAGGACGTAATAGAGTCTCACTTGGCCCGATTGCCTCGGAAACGAACGAATCCCGATGGTAAAAGAGCATCGTGGAAAAGATAACGTAGATAGCAGCGTAATCTCATGGAGCCTTCTCTCGTCTCTCATTTTACGGTTAAAACACGAGAGTCCTGATTTCGTCTTTGAAGGTGAAATTAGGGGTGTCTTTGTACTTCCGTGCACGTACGGAACCAGCGCAAAAAACAACGCTAGACTCAGAGCTGCGATTGACATTACACTGGAAAAATAACTGCTCGTTTCTTCCTTCGATATCTGCTTAAAGCAAATTCTACTAATCTATACTTCTCATTTTCTATTAATCCTTAAATTTACTAACAGTAACATTACTTACGAAGGGGGTTTTAAGCGCCATTTATACAAAAATCATGTTTAGAAAAGTAGACAAGTTTGAAACAAAAGATAATAGTTATTTTAATTTGATATATGACACACAAGGATTTGGTAGGATTACTAGTCATTGTTAGTAATAAATTTTGAAATAATGTTCGAATTTACCATAATAATTTATACAACGTGAATTGTACGTATTCCCAACCTCAATTCACAGAAAGTAAGGTTACAGAGACTGAATAGACCAAAATTAGTCTTATCGAAAACGGCATTCATCGCGGAGTTTTTCACCAACTAAAGTACGTTATTACTCGAGTTATCAAGTATGTTAAACGGAAAAAGTTTCTAGTACTCTCAGGCAAAGAAGTTGAGAAACGCGCAATTAATTCTACTATGCTCAGAATACCTTAATCTGTTTGTACATCAAAGTTGACTGGGGAGGATAAGTGAAACAGAATTAGTTAAGAGAAGCCGGGTAACTTCACACGGAATGAAAAATGTGAAAAATGCCGCAAACGGCAAATATTAATATTAATCCATTACCTTCGGGGAGTATAGGGAAATCTGTCGAGCGAACTTGGGACAGGGGTTAAAAGATGTCGCAGAGTAATCTGAGTTAGGGTATAATTGTTCTTACGGATTCTTATATGTAGGTCAATTCACATCACATCGATTTTTTGACTTCAACATCTGCGATTTTGTTGTAATTGAAATATGTTATAGTCCACGGGAAATTAAGGGGGTTTAAGTCATCATTTTTCCGGTTTTGAATTTTTTTAGAAATAACAAGCATTAGAAGTTTGCAATTTTAGCATTTTGGGGAAAAGGGGTTTACGAATTTTTTTTTGTCGCAAGATACTTGTCCGATTTAGCTCCATTTTTTTTTGTTTCGTTAAAAATTGGACATTTGTACCTTCGCTGATTTTTATCCTCGTCTGTTTAGAAATTTGGGATAGAATTTAGTTGAAATTTGAAATATACACCCTCACTGTAATTACTCCTACAAGACTTTACAAACTTTCAACAGCATACACACCAAAACAACGTACAATTACAATAATTAAATTTCATCAAAAGCAGAAAGCATCTAATAAACAGTTAAAGAAACAAAGGCACCGCACGCAAAGGGGTTGAAATTGCTCGTGAACGTTCTCAAAGGAAAAATTCATCAGCGAGCAGGGGTGCTTGTATCGAGATTATCGAGATTACATTGCGATTAACAAACCAGTGTGTAGTTAAAACGAGTCTGAACGAATCTGGAATTTAATTTAGATTCGCTTAGGATGGATTCAAAGATTTTTTCTCAAAGCTCCCTCTTTTTCGTGGAGCGTTCTTTATTCGGAAAGGCGGATAAACGAGCGGGTAATCGCGTCTGAAAGGACAGCCATTCGCTAATGTCGGCCGCAGACCATGTTGCTATTCCTCGAGGTTTCTTCGTTGACAAACATCAGAAGATACCGCGACAAGTCTTAGCTGCCAGCCAACAATGCGTCCCCGGCGTCTTCCCGCTAGGAAATAATTTGCGAAATTATCGTGCGGCGCTTTTTCTGACGACGAAAACTCAGCTCGACCGAGTTTCAACCCCCAGCGGAATGGCTGACACCCCCGTGAACGGAGAGCTGGCGACGATTCTGCTCGTACAGTCGACGACAAATCTCGTTTCTACGCGATAAATATCGAGGAGGAACTGGGATAACCGTACATTTTTACGGATTTTTGAGCATTGACAATTTGGGGATGTGGAAAATTGGAAACTTGGGAATTTAAGGATGTAGGGATTTTGAGATGGAGGGATCTTGTAATCATGGGATCTAGGGATTTTTTAATTTAGTGGTCTAGATTTTGGGTGAAGGAATTTTGGAGGGTTGCTAATTTGCAGATATCAGAATTTAGAAATTTTGAGAATATAGGAATTTAGAGATCTAGTGTTCTATCAAAATTTAAGAAATCCAAAATTTCAAAATTCTAAAAATCTAAAATGGAGATCTGAAAATCTGACAATGTGAAGAACCAGAAAATCTGACAATGTGAAGAACCAGAAAATCTGAAAATCCAAAAAACTGTCAATCTGCAAAAATTGAAATACTTGAAAAATTGCGTGATGAGACAATATTAGTCGTAAACGTGAAAATACAAAAACATGCGAAGCGAGAAATTGTTTAGCCCTCGGATATCTGAATCGAAGTAAGGGTATTTTGCGCCCGAGTGTACTATTAACGCGAGGAGATGCCGCGTGTTAGGTCGTTAATAATTCTGCCGGCCACCCCTTCATACCATGCAAGCCTCCAGTATTTATCCGCCACGGGGTCGTAACCGGCCTGGGATTGTTGCCTCGCTGTGGTCGGAAAATAGTGCTTCCCAGCGAACACTATGCGAAGAATTTGCGTTTTCGGCTTGCCTCCGCGACAAATAATCGCGATGCTCGCTAATGCACGTCCCGGATGATAAGCTGTTCAAACGGAGGATACAGATTGAATATCTACAGTCGAGGGTGCTGCCACTCTTTCGGTTAGGTACACCTGGGTTACGCTCTTTTGATTAATGGAAAGGGATGTGTTAGCTTTATTTTCGTTATAGGAAATTGTGTGCTCGGAGCCACTGCTCAGGCAGATAACGGTGAATGGGTGCCATCTTTCATCTGGTGCTTTGTACCGAGTATTGGAAATTTTCGAGATTGCTTGCTCTCTAATTTTACGTTTTCTAATTCTTTAATTTTCAAGTTATACTCGAATTCTCAAGTATTATCATTTTTGGACATTCAAGATTTCAGACCCTTAATTTGTTAAATTTTCAAATTGCAAATTTGTGTATTTGCAAATCGTCAAAAAGATTCATCAAATTCCACATTTGCCAATTGTCAAATTTAAAAATTCTCAAGTTCCAAACCACCCCACTTGCAAATTATAAAATTAAAAAATTCAGCAAAATAAATCCTCAAATCTAAAATTTGTAAACGTACAGATGTTCCAAAAGTAACACAGAAGAGAGAAAAGTTGTACAGCGAACATAGAAATGATTTTTCCATTCACAGTTCGAAAACTACACGGTAACGATCTCTGTGGGGCGGACGGTCCTTGTATCGCCGCATAAAAGGATTACGTTTAATCCTGACGCGCCGAACGATTACAGGTGTACGCGGGTTTACTCGATAAGCCGGATTACGGTCAGCATAAGGACCGCGTCAACTACCCCCTTCTCTATACTGGCACACACTGTTACCTATATTACGCAAGAGACTTACATTCATCAGCTTACGAAAATACAATTAATCTTTTCGTACTTCATGTCTTATATAAGCGCTCTTATGTATGTGGTTAATAGTTCAACACACGTTTAGTTCATCTCAAAGCTAAATGTACTGTAATCAAGTCTGGAAAACTTGAAATCCTCAAGTCTGGAAAAGTTAACATTCTCAAGTTTGAAAAAGTTCGATTTCATGAATCTTCAAATCTTACAATAAGTGAAGCCTAGACTCCCAACTTCACAAGTATTCAAATAGCCAATTAATCGAATCCTTAGAGTCCCAAGCTAACAAATCCCCAAATCTCTAAATCTCAATATTTCAAACAACTAAGATCCAAAAATCTCTAAACTCCTGAATACCTAAGTCCTCCTCTGATCCCCAAATCCCAATATTTCCAATACCTAAAATCCACAAATCCCAAAATCCCTAAATCCCAATATTTCCAATAACTCAAATCCCCAAATCCCAAAATCCCTAAATTCTAATACTTTCAATACCTAAAATCCCCAAATCCCAATATTTCCAATACCTAAAATCCCCAAAACTCTAAATTCCTGAATCTCTAATTTCCTAAATCCCCAAATCCTCAAAATCCCAAAAATCCCTAAAACTGACCGAACGAGTGTCTCCTATGCAAATTTACCATATTCCTAGAATATCACATGATATTTGCTAGAGACTGTACCAGTACGAGAACGTACTCAGCCTCTTTTGACCCCGAAGCTAACGTTAGCATGACTTTCGAACGGACGTGTAAGCCGTGGTCGAGGACGCGGTATTTGATTCCACCTAGAACATTTATCACGGAAGATTTATGTACGTGGCAACGCGTGCTGATGGTTATAAATTAATTACGCTAGTTTTACGACCGCCAGGAACTGATCCGACCATCCCACACAGCATTTACAGGCCACCTCAAAAACGCACCACTGAACTTTCGGTGACAGACAATGGACTGGAAACGAGGGGATAAATTCCAGTAAATAACCGTTCGTTTTTCGACGATGGTGATTTAGGGAGGGTTCGAGGTGCAAGAGAGAGATTTTCTGGTCGATGACTCGTGGTTCTATTTTCTCTTGTTATTGTGGTGTATGCTGCGATAATTTGTATTCGAGTGTTTTACTTACGAATTGTTTTTATAATGTCGAACTTTGAAAATATTAAATTACAAATGTAGTAATTTTAAAATTAAAAATTTATAGAATGTGAAATTTGAAAACATAAAATTTAAAAAACTTGAAATCTGAAATCTAAAAAACATGAAAATTAGAAAAGCAAAAATTTGCAAGCTCGAAAACATCGAATCCAAAAAGCATGAAAGATAAAAATTTGTAAATTTCTTCAAATTCTGCAACGCTTTCGTGCACGTGCTATCACTCATGCTTTAAGCAATATGCATTATAAGGGAGAAAATATCTGCACGGGTCATATCTAAGAGATACGGCTTCTTCTGAATATCATCCGAATCGCGTAGGTATCATTTTTCTTGTCCAACAATACGGAGTTTTCATTTGGTATCATACATGTGCATGTACTTTCCACCATACGTGTATGTACTTTCCGAGGGAACAGTTCATAGGTCAACGAATGTTAAAATATTGCTTTTACTTTTACATTCATCTTCTGCTTCATACCGTGTCTCGTATTTCAATTTTGGTTCCTACTGCGTTTGAAAATTCATATTATTATACTTTGTTACGTCTTCCCGTTTCGTATTAAATTGTCCGGAAGTGATTCTCATGTCACAAACATTTGTCATATACAGGGTGTACCAAATAGTTAGAATTCAAGACTATATAATAACAATATTCATATAACACATATAATAATGATAATCATATATTAATGCAATATAAATTTACAGAAACAAATCATTAAATTGTAAAATACAACATGAATTTAAATTTACAATGAGATTTGCAAATTTGCAATGAGATTTATAAAATGAAGTTGAACTTATTATAAATTAACAAAATCTATTAATATCGTGATTTTAATAAAACCGATGACAACCCACGAGTTGGCGTGAGTAAAAATAAAAGAAGGTAAAATATTTAAGACATGAATACAGTAATTGATCTGTTGTAAATGTTTTCACACCAAAGTAGAACTTTTAACGCCATTCTACAGTTTGATAAATATGAAATATGGAACAACGTGCGATATGAGAAAAGCGGACCTCAAGTGAACTATAAAAGTTCATTGCTTTTTCCTAGATTGATCGATGATAATTCTAGAAGCTTTTAAGGAGCCATTGGAATCATTTTTGCTGGTTTCAGACATAATAAATGATTCCATAATGGACCGTGATCAATCATAAATAATTTATATCAATCAAATATGCTGTTTCTCCTTTTAAGTTGAAATACTCTCGAAAGAACAAGTCAATCTATTTCAACTTATGGAATTTATTCATTTTTATTAATAGATAAGTAAAAATTTCTAGTTGGTTCAAATTTCTAAATTCCTGAATTTTTTAATTTTCGTATTTCTGATTTTTCGAATCACCAAATTTTCCAGTTGTCAGTTTTTCTAATTTTCAATTTTCAAAATTACAATTTCCCCAATTCCTAATTTCCCCCATTTCTAATTTCCCCTATTCCAAATTTCCCCAATTCCAAATTTCCCCAATTCCTAATTTCCCTAATTTCTAATTTCCCCAATTTCTAATTTCCCCAATTCCTAATTTCCCCAATTCCTAATTTCCCCAATTCCAAATTTCCCCAATTCCTAATTTCCCCAATTCCTCATTTCCCCAATTCCCAATTTTCCCAATTCCCAATTTCCCCAATTCCCAAATTTCCAAAAATCCCTAAATTCCCATATTCCAAAACCCCTAAATTTCTGAATTCCTCAACTTCCCAATTTCCAACCCTCCTTCCCACCTCCCCAAACTCCACCTATCCCATCTCCGCATTTCCCACATCCCTCCAACCTCCCGACCTCTCAACAAAAACATAAAATTCCCCGTAAAAGAAAATCCTAAGTGCTCGTCGAACGTCCCGAAGAATAATGGCTGACCCGGTCGATCGTGGGGTGAAATTTACAACAAAAGGTGTAGGTAGGTAACGCGGAAAAATCCGGGAGGTCTGCCATTATTCCGGGTCGACTGTAGGAATTCCACGGTATCCATCGAAGGACCAAGCATTCCGAAATTATAGTGGCGGACACGCGAACGGTAGTCGGCTGGAAGGCAGACGGGGTCTTAAAGGAAACAGAATTGCCGGACTCGCGTAAACGTCGCTCGTAAAGTGCCCCCCGGAGTTTCTGGCCACGGGACGTCAGGAACGTTCGTTGTCACCGGGACTTCTCGTACGGGGGGGAATGTAATTATAAAGAATCAGGAAAAATGGGACCTCCCTTCGAGAATAATGGTTCACATAATGCCACATGCTATCCTCGAGACGCTTGAATTATCGCCGGTTCCGTTTCGTGTCGCTGCGTTCGGCCAACGACTTTGCGAAAACGACCTCGATCACGTTGATCTGCATTTCGTGCGAGAACTATTGCGTGATTCGTAAACGCTCTGCTTAACAACTTTTTCGGGATCAAGTACTTGGGGTAAGTCCACGATAATTTTGTATCGTTGCATAACAAGATGCGAATTTCGTTGAACAGTATTTTACACTGTATTTTGGACAGGTTACCTTGTACTGCAATGTGACGCACTCGTGACGCACACGTGACTCACTTGTTACGCACTCATGACTCACGTGTGACGCACTCATGACGCACCTGACTCGTGACGCAATCATGAAGCACTTGACTCGTGATGCACACGTGACTCACTTGTGACGCACTTGTGACGCACATTACAGGAATATGGTAAACCATGTGATTCAATTTAGGATTCAGTTCTAACTATGACATGTATAAAGGATCGCTGAAGACAGTGCTTAACATTGAACAATTTTGAAATAAAAAATAAAGAAATTTATTCGAACATATCTAAATTTGTGCATCGTACAATATCTCTAAAATAATTGAACATCGAACACGAAATCGGTGCAGCCGAGTTCACCCATGAGCAAAATGGAGCTAAGTGTCAGCGCAGTCGGAAAAATGCAAATTGAAATCGTCGAGTCTCGTTTAATCGTTGAACCATCGAAGGATTTATGTTACGCAGCCGTTGGCCAAGATTTTCAGAAGGGGCTCTACGTCTGACAACACCGGAGTGTATTATTTCTGGCTGTCAGTTCTGGTTTACGTCCGTAAGAATTATGGCGCCGCAAGATTTCTCCAGGGATGCGCGGAACGATGCCGAAATGAGCAACGGTACCGTCCGAAATATTTATTCACCGATTTCGTTGTCTGCCGAGTACCCTTCCGGTCGAGTAAACTCGGTGGGTATCGTTGATAGACCCATAATCGTTGGTCAGATTGAATGTTCGCGGTTCACGGTTTCTATGAATTCAAATTTATCTGAAATTGCGGCGCTTTGGTACGATGTCAACCGAGTTGGATGAAGAGGTGTTTAGAATTAGTCAGAATTCTGGTGGAATTTTCAAATTTCTAATAGGTAAATTTCTACTTTTCTAAATATCCAAATTCTCAATTTTTCATATGCTCAAATTTCTACATTTCTAAACCCCCCCACTGTCAAACCCCAAATTCCAAATTCCCATACTCGTGGATTGACATCTGTACACAATCCTTCCACCACATGCCGACATCTTGTGCTACGACGTCTCTGCGGTAACGCAGAGAAAATGGCGGCGCAAGGAGCTACGCGCTCAGAGAGACCTTAATATTCTTAAAGTGTATAATAATAAATTTTGTTCGGTTGCTATAATATATTTTGTATTGAAATTTTAAAGTTTTAGTAAAGAAGTTCTATGAAAAGTCCTGTATGAATCATGGTGAAAGTACAGTGAGTACTCGGAGACGAAGGAATGGATGTACCTTAAAGCAGGTTAAATATTTTGCGTGTATAACAGCAGGATTTGAGAGGTCGTAGAATTCTGGTAAGTTTGAACGAACTGGGAAAATCTGAATGCAACAGGAGGAGGTCAGACGTGTTACAAAGTCGCGGATTTTCATAACTCGTACCCTTTTAGACTGTGCTCTGCATACGCAACACGGAATTGCAAACACGATGCACTTGCAGTTAATGCGGTTTCGGTGGGAAAAATTCTGAGCGGCATACATTATACATAGACTACGTTTGCTCTTAGCAACATGTTGCTGCCTATAGTTTTAGGATCTAGGAATTTAGGGATCGTCAATTAAAATAACCTTAAAATAAAAGCTTGACCACACACGTAATTTATTTATCAGATTTATTAAAAATAAATTAACCAACGAGCAGTCTACATTCATATCCATCCTTCGTCTTTTTAAAATTGAAATTTATATTATTTTATATACAATTGAAGATTATTGAATATCTGAGTAGAGTAACTATGTTACTGTTAACATTGAATTTTCAGTATTCCACAGCGACAGAAATGCGCAACATGTCAGGGCAAATTTCGGTTTTCGAAGTGACAGTGGTACACAGTGTTCAGGTTATAACTATCTCTGCATTTCGCCGATCTATTTGACAAACTGAGCCAATGTAGGTGGTTTCATTTGACTGTTTACAGGCAGCTCTTGATATCTCAAATACAGGCTCGTTGATTATGTATTCTGCAAACTCCATTTCACGATGTTCCATGATTCACGTCAATTTATTTTCACTTCGTACGTTTGAGATAATACCGCAATACGGGATTTTCGAATAATAACTTCGGAACGTTTCTCTGTTCTGTGTCAAATATTCTTTACTGTCAGCAATATATGTTGATTTTCATAAAAGGAAACAATTTAGTTTCGAGTAAAATTCAGGGACAAAATTGATATTCAGAATAATTGTTTTTGATCGAAGTTCATTTATTCAATTATATAAGTATGCAATTATTCCTTGTAATAAAAGTGAATAAAAATGTGAAATATTGCATGAATAAATTTATCAAAATGATAAGAATAATAACAAAAACAGTGTCGATAAGTTTCGATCAGTTTTCGGAATGCAGGTTGAGATGAAAAAAAGTATTCACGTTTTTCAATCGAGAGTAGCGATAATTTGATGGTAATTTATGGATATGAATAATTAATAAGCGGTAGTTTAATGAATTCCAGTGTGGTATACTTTTATAGGGACATTAATTGAAATTCCTTTTAATATCGTGCACCCCGTGTGATTTATACTAGATCGTAATGCTGAATTTATTTCAGGTTACATAGACACAGGTAGTTACGTACATTATAAATAAATAGTCCGGATAACTACACAGTGGAAACGAGAATTAATTATGTAAATTGTTTAATGAAGAACTTTAAATCAAATTGATACGTCAAATGGAAGCGGTGCTGTTTAATTTTGAAGTCAATTAATGATCGTGTTTTAATGATGAGTCGCTTGATCCAATGAGAATTTTAATGTGAGAACTGCGAAAGATTCGTGTTACGTTAATCACAATTATAATTGAAACATGCGATTATTGTATTGCAATTATAATTGTAATTATAAATCCTTTATGGTACAATTAATTGCAATTATAATTGTGTTAAATTTTTGTACAAAATATGTTGTAACTGTGTTGTGTTAAAATGTGATTAATATTATGTAATGAAGTGTGTAATAATTATTAAAAAGAAAAAGAATGAAAATGCAGCATTTGGAAAAATGGTTATCAGATGAATTCCACTCACGTGGGTCTTTTATGCTATCGGAGTTAGCTATCATCGATCCCCTTTCTATTTTATTGCTCGTAAAACTCGACCAAATTTGCTGAATCCTTTTTTATGACCGCCAAAACTATCAGCAGTTATCTTTCACGCGTCTTTTTTTGTTTGTTTTTTATACCGATCAAGTTTACGACTGATTTTCTGAAGATGAAGATTTACGAGATGAAATTATTGAAATTGTATCACAACCGTTTGAAAATTAATCAAAATTCAACTACATAGTTTGCAAATGGATTTTATACTTCATTTAATCGTGTGTTGATAAAATAAACTTCCATTTAACCGTGCATTAACAAAATAATTAACAAACCGTGAATTAACAAAATTATTGGTTGGAGCGTGCATTGGTAAAATAATTAGTGACTCAACCGTGCATTCACTGATAAATATTAATTTAACCATGCATTAACAACGCAGATATTTAACCATGTATTAACAAAATAATCATTAATTTAACCATGCATTAATTTCAATTTAATCGTGTGTTAGTTAGGTCTTTAAACTTTCGGTTCGGATTGAAATTGAGTATTATGAAATTCCTTTTTAATTTAGATATTATCCCAATTCAGAATTTTCCCAATACCTAACTTCCCCAATTCCTAATTTCCCCAATTTCCAATTTTCCCAATACCTTAT
The DNA here is from genome assembly GCA_945859555.1 of Megachile ligniseca. Classification (NCBI taxonomy): domain Eukaryota; kingdom Metazoa; phylum Arthropoda; class Insecta; order Hymenoptera; family Megachilidae; genus Megachile; species Megachile ligniseca. The sequence continues at coordinate 6,412,222 of OX243788.1, read as the reverse complement.
TTCCCCAATTCCCATTGCCCCAATTCCCATTGCCCCAATTCCCATTTCCCCAATTCCAATTTTCCCAATTCACAATTTCCCCAATTTCCAATTTTCCCAATACCTTATTTCCCCAATTCCCATTGCCCCAATTCCCATTTCCCCAATTCCCATTTCCCCAATTCCAATTTGCCCAATTCACAATTTGCCCAATTCACAATTTCCCCAATTCCCAATTACCCCATTTCCAAATTTCCCCAATTCCCAATTTTCCCAATTCCAATTTTCCCAGTTCACAATTTCCCCAATTCCCAATTTTCCCAATACCTTATTTCCCCAATTCCCAATTTCCCCAATTACCAATTTCTCCAAATATCAACCCAAAACGAAGTAACCACTAAACCTCCACATTCAACCACTCTTCACATTACCAAAACACATTCCTCAACTTTACACAGCATTCCACCAAGTCCTATAATTTTTCCAAAATGTCAAATAAACGAATGCACCCAAAAGTGGATACCATAATACCATAATGTAATTTAATACCATAATGTAACTTAACCTAACAATAATACCATAAATGACCATACTGCGCGTGTCATTCATAATACAAAATGATCAAAAATGGTCAGAACAAAACTTCCATAGAAGTCCAATGTGATTTACGAAAGGTTCGATAAAACGAGAGGAACGTGCAAACAAATGGCACAGCATTTGTCATGGAATAATTCGATTGGTCCCTCGGCCGGCAGGAACGGTAAGGTCCTTGTAGGCTGCAACCTCGTTGTACGCCCGGATGGAACTTAATGCGGTACGTCACACTATGCAAATACGGGATGCTCCCGGGGATAACGCAGGCAAGAAATTGCGTTTGACGCGCCTATATCAGCCGGTACTTAAGGGGTACATGCCGTCCTATATGGCTGCGCTTGACGCGCCTATATCAGTCGCCGTTCAAACCTGAATATACATACACGTGTACCTATACGTGAACGTACGCGTGTGTAGTGCCGCGCATTCACCACTGTACGAATGACGGAAACACGAACGTATTTCTAACGCGATGATGCTACGAAACCGCCGTACATGTCTGATGTGAGTGCCATATAGAAAACTGGAGTGTCTGCGACTGAATTAGATTGGTGGCCATTTTCTTACCTCTATGGTTCATTGCACGTGGAGTGCAGGATTTTGAGACGTTCAGATGTGGATGGGAAAGGAATGTGTATGGATTCGATTTTTGTCATTTGTACATTTAGTAAGTTACTTAGAAATTTAGTAATTTTGTAGTTTGAAAATGTGAGTGTTTTAAGGCGTATATATAGGGATACTGGGAATTGAGAGAAGAAGGGGAAATGATATGGAAAAGTTGGGGGAGAGATTTTTGTAATATTAGTATTCTTACGAATATTGCAATTTGTGGGTACGTTTATAAATTTGCAAATATGAAAATCGTAAATTTGTAAAATTATAAACCAATAAACTTGTAACTCTGTTTTATAAATTTGTGACCTAATAAAATGACAAATCTAAAATTCCTATCTATGAAAACCTACATCAACCTTGAAAATGTAGCACTATACAAATTTGTAAATTTACAACATAAAAATGAAAAGATTTGAAAGTATTAAAGAATAAAAATTGTCAGATATCTCCCTTTATGTTCCAAAGTAAATATAAATGAATGGTTTACGAACGAATTGAATGATTCGCATTAACGTTGATCCGGTTCGAAATTGACATTATAATAGGGATGTGAAGTACAATAACCCTTTGACTGCGAACGGTGCTTGTAAGCGTCTGAGGTGGAGCTTTTGCCATTTACGAACAGCGCCTACAGGCGTTCAATGATAATCGTTTATCAGGCGCGATCAGCAGTTTCGAGTGTTGTAAAGTTATTATAATATACTGCAACGAAATGACCCACACTTTTTATTCCTCTCCCTATTTTGCATACATCACACGTCTGTAATATTCTTATTTTTCATGATCTAAATATTTGCGTTACTATAAAAAGAAATAAAAATTCTCTCTACAAAATTAGGTATTGATAAACTTTCATTTTATTTAAATTTTGTGAAATATTTATTGAAATATTAATGACACAAAAATAAATATTAAACGCAATGGGAACAAAAATGTGAAAATTTGGAACATTCATTTAATAACAGATCAGAATTATACATGAACAAGTGGGTCATTTTAACACTCGGACATTAAATATGTAACTCCATCGAATTACCTAGGAAAGGATGAACTTATCGCTTGAATAATTGCAAAGAGATAAGACTTACAGCCCGCAGTCTCACACAGTATCAACTTGTGCAAGCTCCTTGAATAGTGGAATTCTTGAACTCAAAGTTCGAAGCTCCCATGGATCCAAAGTTTTCGAAGTTCAAAACGTGAGAAGTTTAATTTTGCGTGAATTAAAAGTAACACACTTCTCCGCTTATTTTCACGAACTCTGCTCTTGGGAGCGCGTTACAACTTCACGTACGATTAATTCAGAAACCCCGTGACAAATTATCGTCATAAAAATTTTACTGCTGAAGTGTTGAAAATATTATCATTTTTATTAGCGTATAAAATATTTTATAATATAATGGATTTTATTACTGAAACATGTTACGGAATAAACGGAGGAATTTTGAAGGTTTGCGTTTATTATTTTTAAATATTTGAACTTGATTTATTTTCACATTTTTTAATTTTTACTTTTCTAAATTTCGAAATATTTAAATGACTGAATTTTCAAATTGTGGAGATGGGAAATTAAGAAATTTGAAATTAAGAAAATTAGAAATCTCGGAATCTAGAAAGTTACAGATCTCTAAATTTATCGAATTAAATCCAAAGATCTAGAAATTTTAGAATCTCAAAATTTACAGACCTAGGTATAAATCCAGAGATCCATAAATCCATCGATTCCAGGATACCTTTCACATAAATAAAACGTTACACCGCGAGATCGACTAAATTGAAACTAATATTTCACGATACGAAATGTCTGTCACACGAGCATCATACAAGCGTGATGGTTAACGTTACATTTCCATTATCAGATGCCTGTCAGATTATTTATTATTAATATGGATCGGCTTAATATTTCATCGCGCGGACGGCTGGCGCATAAACGAGCCTGCGGAGCAACCGGCTGACACAATTATTAATCATTGGAAAATAAGTAGACGACACGATGTCGTGCAGTATCGACGATTCAGCAAGAATCGCGACGGCACACGCGGTTGCTAATAATGCAAGTATCTTGCAAGAAGACGAGCCGCCCCCTTGAACGAGGAGGGTGGTTTCGAGGGTGGCAGAGACGTCACGACGCAGAAGAACAACGACGGTGCAGCTGCGAGAGTTGCTTCGTTATCTTCTTATTAATGGCGATGAAGCTGCATGGCCGAATTATACAGGCGCTCGTAAAAACCGTTCAAATTCCCTGGCCACCAGAAACTTGCCGTTCGGCAAATGAAAAACCGCTTCGTATATTATTTACCGATATTTCGATGAAAAATGTTTCACACTTTTCCGAAATTTTTTATCTTATTCTCTTTTGATGAGGATTTTATTTTGAATCGATTAAGGTTATTTTAGTAGTTCTTGTTCATTATTTTACTTGTTTTAATCAGTAATCCTTTATGGATGTTCTCTTGTTTTGAGAAAAATTTGTAAGTGGAAATTTTTGGGTTGTTTGTCGAATACCAGTGTCTTGACTGTATTCGGAGGATTACATTTTGTAACTTGAGAGATTAATTTCATGCACCGTTATTTATGGTTCAGTTGGGTCACAACTGACCTCACTGCTGTTACAGAAATAAATTCTGTCGTTTAGTCTTGTTTCCTATAAATATTTGGCTAAACAGGGTCTTGTCAGAGTAAAAATATCCGAACTATTTGAATCAATTATAGTGGGAAGAACTTACTGACACGGAAACATAAATAGATCAGAAAAGGTTAATTGATGTATGATGCTCGGTGTCATAAATAAAAAATGCTACTTTTAACTTTTCTCTAAGAGACTGGTACGATTTTTTCAGTCTGAAGGATTTATTGCTTACCGTAATTAATAATAATTGACATGTTGTCACTCAACAGAGAGGATTCAGTTTTTAAATAGATAGGGAGGTTAAGTGACAATTACTGAAATTTTGTGCATTTTTGCAATTTTGCAATATAATAATTTCCCTCCATCCCCACATTACTAAATCCCTCAATCGCAAATTTTAATCGAGGTAACCGCACAATCGCATTACCAATATTCTTAACGCGAAACAGTTGTACATTAAAGCAAATAATGGAGCGATATTCTCCTTTATAGATTTCAATCGATATATTCCGCTGCTGGTAATTTGATAATATTTAGAGAATGTATAGCTAACGAATGCATAATGCCGTGATGCTTTGACAAATTTCGCTGGGAACCCTCAAAGTGTACCGATCTCAAATAAACAATCGATTGAAATTATCGTACATTTCATTCGAACAATTAAGCGATTTTAAAAGCCGGAGTTTTTCGAGCGTGCTTCGACCGATAAACGTTATCGTTAAGTTGAAACATTTCGGATAAAAAGAGTCACACGTCGACGTCACGCGATGTAGTCCATAATGGCCGATTATGTTTCGACGGAAGTCGCGTTTAAACAAATTCGACGAACCTTTGTGCGGTAAAAATTCAATGGACGTTTCAGACCGCAAAGGGTTAATGCGATTCCTGTCGGCGATAGAATTTAAATAAAATCGAGCGGTGATCTTGTTTGAGCGGTTTGAAATTCAAAGCCCATAGCGGAGCGCGTGACGTTATGGCGACTCCTATAATTATAAAGTATGGCCCGGTGAATATAAAACGATGGATAGATCAAATCGTTCCTGGGATTATTTTTATATCAGGAAAGATTGCTGTGACCTGCTTCCCGTTCCCTCGGGGATAATAAGCTTCCTCTCCTATAATGGTTATAGAGTTTTTCTGCCAAGTGCGATCACTGATTAATGCCGCACTTTGCCTATGTCGTTATATTCTGTCCAACGTGTTTATTTCGTTTCTATTAACAATCACTTTCATACATTTTATTATTCATTTTTAATAAATAACGTTCTTTGTATAGATCTTAGTATATAAGTTATGTTCCAACCATAACTTTAAAATCGTCCTCATTAATATAACAAATAATTGTACACACCAACTTACATCCATTTCACACATGAAGCACCCTCAACAAATTTCAAAAATAATTATAACCGTATTATTTTAAAATACAATGAAGAGAGAAAAAAATAAGGAGGCAGTGACGAACGGTAGAAAGACTCGCATGAGCGTTCATAAGTGAACGTAACATGCACTCGACATTAGGTCTTTGTGTTATCGTTACCTTGCATGCCGGTAACACTCTAACGCCGTAAACTGATGGCTTTAATTACCAGGGCATTCCCTGCTAAGAGTCCAATTTAGTCGTCTGGCAAAGTTTGCGGGGGCGGGATTGTGGAACGCGTTCGAGCTCGAGCGCAAAGTATGCTAAGCAAGTGGCGAAAATTTGAATGTGATCTCATTATCAGTTCGACACGTGCTTTCACCGGTTGTTTCACACCTTTATTTCCGAGATTCTGTCCTTAACCTCCTAACCATTCTACGTTTAGCATGTATATTAGGAATTATTGAATTCAACAGTAGACTTTAAGATTTCATGAATCACTTTTGAATTAAAATCAAAATAACAGTACAAATAAATCGATACTAGTGTTATAAATAGTAAAGGCTATCACATTCAACCAACTAGAATACTAAATAAAATTACGGAGATAATTATCGAAAATAATTCAAATTGAATGCAAATGAATTGAAATTAATTTGTTTGAAGTTCCGAAATTTCCTCTATTTGATATCTGGTTCATCAATACATTTAGCAATAAATTATGAACCCGTGTTGATTCATTTATACGGACATTTATCTATTTATTATGTATTCCACAAAATTGATCGTTGAAATTTTAATCCGCAAGAGAAGGAAAAAACGTGAATAGGATAGATAGTGAGAATATAATAAAATTTCATTAAAATTGTATGTACGTGAGATGTATACAATGTATCTGACTCGCCAGAAGTACGGCATCTGAGACACAACCCCAATGCAAGGGGTTAAACGTAATTACATAGGACAACATTGTAGTCGACTGGTTTTCACCGCCGTTAATTAATTACTCACACGACAACGTAACTTCCCTGTGTGTGGCGTCTTGATTAGTACAGTTACGTGCATAGATAGCTTCTCTTTGTAACGGGAATTATACGGAGGACGGATGTGACCCATTCACACGATACGCTTGATTTATATCTATATTGTTCCTTCGGATTTCACGTTTACGGAGGAAAATTTGTTGTATCGAAACATGGTAAATTATATTACTTTGCGAAATTATTTTGTGATTTTGACATTTTTGAGGTTTTAAGCTCTAGAAGCTTTCGAGTTACTATTGTGTCAAATTTACAAATTTTTAAATTGTCAAATTGGAAACTTGTCAATTTTTCAAGATGTCAAGTAGTCAAATTGTCAAATTGTCAATTTTTTAAGATGTCAAGTAGTCAAATTGTCAAGTTCCTAATTGGTGAAGTAGTCAAGTTGTCAAGTTTTCAAAGCACCAAGTACACAACTTATCAAGTTTCCCAAATTATCAAACTCAAAAATTTCCAACTCTCCAAATCTCCAAATCCACATCGAATAAAAAAGTGTACTCCCTCGGCAATATAACGAGAGTCACATTCAGCTTGCAAAATAATTTCCACAACAGACATCATATTCCCCACACAAGAAATAAAAAATCGATGATAAATAAAAATAACTAAAAAAAGAATGAAATGCAATAGCAAATGACAGTAACACACCACATATGAATACCTCAAATATTAACGTCACTGATGATTTCCTACACGCCTTTAAACGATCTCACCTATCCCCGTGTCGTTGCTTCGGCTTTTTCACGCCGTTGTAAAAACGCTATCGCGAATGTTTTCGGGCAATTAATCACGCGCAAAATAGATGCTGATTACGAGGGCGACGTGCCGTCGCTTAATTAGCTTCGACCCCGGCGAACCGGACGACTCCGTTCGGTAGGTGAAAAAAGGAACGGAGTAGCTAGAAGATAGATCGAAAAAAAAGATAAAAAAAGGATATCGTAGATCCTTTCAGCGGCTGCTGCTCTTGTCGCGTGGCATCTAATGATCGTTGCGACATCACTGCTGTAATTACCACCGTCACTATCTACAGGACCGTTCAAAACTATCGGTCGCATTTCAAAACTTCATTTATAAATCATTTTTTTGATATACTAGCAAGGAGTTATATTTTTAAATTCATCAGCAATGAGATATTTTTAAATAGAGTGATCATTCAATACTACAGGACGTTTCAAAACTATTGGTCGACGAGTTATATTTTGCAATTTATTAGCAGTGAGATATTTTTAAATAAATAGAGTAGTAACAGAGTTTGAGTCTAAAACGAATGACGAATGCAAGGACCAATATTTTTCCCTATTTACCCCATGTTCGATCGAACGTAGGTAGTCACGGCGAAAGTTGATATTTTTCACGTTATGATAAAAAAGTGCACCAGTCAAGCATCGTCGACGCGCGAAACAAAGTGACACAGATTTATCGTAAACACCCCCTCCTATTATTTACCCCGTGTTCAACGCGGAAAATATACCATCGTGTTGTTTTTTCCTTGTTCTCTTTTTCTCTCTTTGTTGCGTTTTATTTTTTTTTTTTACGCCTACCCCGTATGCATATGGGACAAAAATAGAGCTGCAGGCTTTTCCCTTGGGATATTCAATTATCGCGACACCGACCTCTGTTCGAGATTTTCCCGCTGGAAAAAGAGGCTCGAGAGAAGACCACGGGGCCTCTTATCATGCTTCATAAATCGTATTAGCCGCGCTATAATGCTGCCTTTGGAAACACGAGAGAGCAAGGTGTAGCGCCGCGGTTAGTGTAATTACAAATTGCATCGACAAAGCGATAACACGTGTTAATGGGTATCGCTCGAAGCCACGAATATTATGGAAAAATATACGCCACGTAATGGCTGGGAAATTCATTATGGGATAATGTTTCGATTGCTGGAAGTGCATTTTGAAAAGCGTACATCTTCAATTTTGTACTTGAAATTATACAATTTCTACGTCAATTTTTTGTTAAAATTTCTTTTATAATTTGAAGTGAAATTTTAGAAATTCATATCCTGTGTTATCTTTCTATTATATTTCATATATTATAAATTTGTAAATTCGCAAAGTACGAATCCTAAAATCGATACAAGGAAGGAAAATTATACCCGTGAATTATTTATACGAAATATTTTACGGGAACAAAGACTAATTTATGTAACTTTGAAAATTTGAAACGTTTATTAATAATTAATGATCATTTGAGTAATGACTGAAATTCCTGTTGAATGTACAGTAATCTATTTTTCATCTCATTCGATATATCATTAACGCAATGTTCAACATAATTTGGTACATAATAGCATTTATGGTATCACATCCAGTAATACAAGCTGTTTCGATTCAGCGCAATCGATGATAACGTAAAGTGTTTGGCTACCAATAGTTCAACTATTCGTATTAATTAGATCAGTAATTACCTTCCTTAAAATTTCCGATTCTTAAATGTGAAATTAAAATATTATAGTTGTATGTGTAGCTACACATATGCTTTGAATGACATTGTAACAAAAAACACAGTAACGTCCACACATGAATTTTGAATAAATTTTAATTCTAAAATGTATCCAATGTGATCATACATTGCCATAATGATAACAAATTCTTATATTTTCACAAAAATTTGTCACGATTTAATTAAAATCATAAACACGAATCACGATTAAGAGGTAGACGTGCAGCATAATTAATTCGCGTTACCCAAGATTGTACAAAAAAAAAGAGCGGGTCTCGAACGCGCAGGTAAATCATTCAGGAACATGAATTTTTTCAGAGGAGATCACTGTTCCTTCCTTTTTAATTATTCATATATAAAGTAGGATGGAGTGTGTATCACACCGGGAAACTTTCAACACGGCGCAGCGAGAATTTTTGCATGCACTTTCCTCATAATTTATAACTGCGAGCACCAGAGTCCAGGAATTTTACACGCTAAAAATTCTTGGAAAACACCCCTTCGAATAGTTGTACTACAAGACGTACACCGAAAAGAAAAACACAAAACATTACTGCTCTCTGCTCTAGCCCTCTAAATCATACGACCTTTCAGATTATGAGATTAAATAGAATACGAAATATAAATGATTCTGGGATGTTATCAAATTTTGTTTCTTTTATTCATTCACTGATAAGAGAAAATGTAGGACTTACTCACATACATGTAAATGTAATTGGACACATTATAAGTAAATGTAGTCAGACACATTATAAGTAAATGTAATTACCTACATTGTACATGTATGTTACTAAACTTGCAAGTATTTAATTTTTAAATTTATGTTGACATTATATTAGTACTAAAAATGCAATCAGGTCAATTTTCAATAAACGGTCAAAGTATCTAAAAATGTCAATAATAAGGTTTAATAATAAAAAGATTGTAATGCTTCGTGGTTATAAAAAAATGTCAGTAACTATGAAATAGAAGGAGAAAAATTAATATTTGAGACAATTAAACAGTCGATATCGAGGAGAGCGCATTTTGAAACGTGTCCGGTCGACCACCATCTTGTTCGCAGCCAAACAACGATCAGGGACAGCAGGTGACTTAAACCGCTCGAATTCCCATCTCCGTTTCCGGTTGCGAGCTCGTCGAGCAAAGTGTTTCATCGTCCGAGATGTCAAGAGGATTAGAAGTTTCATCAGTCTCGGGGCGTTAGCGGTGCAACGCGAACTTTTCTTCTTGTTACACGAAAGGGAAACGGGTGGCGGCCATGTTAAAAGTCCTCGCCAATGGACGACGGCTTATTCTTCGCACCGGTGATTTAGTTATCCCAGAAAAATCGAAGGCTCGAGGCGTCCCGGGACTTCCGGTAGCGAAAATAAACATCGAAACCTCGGTGTTCGTTTTCGAAACTTTTGAACAATCGCGTTTCGCGAGAAACATCGGCCGAGAAGAAAACACCTTGAATTCTTCTTGTTCGAAACGCGGACTCGTCAGCGGAAAAATTCAGTGGGTCATTGAGCAGCTATTTGAGTTATTGGAAAACTTTTGAGGTTATGTGAATAGTTTACTTTATCTGAGTAAAATGTACATGAAGTAAAATTTTATTAAAATTATTTTATGATAATTTAAACGTTTCACACAGTAAAATAAATCACGTTTAGATGTAACACAATAAATGGAGAAATAATACCGTGTTAAAGCTAGAAGTATTTAGTCCAAACGTGATAGGAATAAATTAAAAAAAAGGGAAGGAAGATATAGAACCGAGGGAGAACTTTTCTATTCCCCTCACGAAAACTATCAACTGATTAAATTCAAAGATACAATTGTACGGCGTAAGTACAAACAACATCGAACGATCGTTGTTCGCATCGAATCACGTGGAAGTTGCGTCTCCTCTTTTTTCGCCGAGCGAAATCTCATTCGACGTCCACTTTTCTGTTCGTCGTAAAACTTTTCCCTTTGCCTCCGCCTTCTTCGCCAATTAATTAGATGCGTTTAGCCTGACTAGTCCGGTTTATCATTTCCGTAGAGGCGTCCCCTTTTATTCGCGGTAGCGAAACAAAGTTTCTGATGGAATCGTCGGAAAGAATTAGACGGTGCTCCATGTGACAAACGCGAAGCAATCACAGCGTCAAAAAGTTCTTCGACGAACCGAGAGATGAAACGATAGCCGTAAATCCTTTTTATTTTACGAGCCCCGATATTTCTCGGTACCTTTTCTAACGACTAACTTCGTGACTGCTTCGCGAACGTCAGAACAGTTTCGGGAGGCTTCTTTTAAACCGACCGGGAGAAAGTTTTATTTCCGTTAAAAATTTCACAATCCAATTTCGCAGATTCTCGACAAGAAAACCCCCGCGGTCTTCGAATTTGATAGCCTCATATTTACGACTACGTAAAAACGAAGACAGTGTATCATTTCGGATAAAACTTTGGCGACTCGTTCGAGAATTCTAAACGGGGATTTTCGGATGGAACTGTCGTACAAGATTCTACGAAAATAATTTAAGTTTTGTGGTCTCCAAGAATGTTTCATATTAATTTCATTTTCGAGCAAGTCGATTTCTAAAATGTGAAACAGAAGATTTGTCATTTGTAAAAGATTAAATAATTTAGAAGTAAAAAATAATTGTCTCTGTATGAAGTAATCTGTGCTGCAAAACTATGAAAAAGTGTGACGTATATTGAAGAAGTTCCCTGTTCGATAAAATCGTATTTTTATCTTCAAAACATCGAGGATATTCCATTTTATTTTTAACCACATACTCACTCTGGTATATATAAACATAAACATGAATTCTAAGATATAACCGCAGCTGCCTGGTAGAGAGAATTTTATTCATGTACGAAAATAAATAATGCATTAGGTACGACTCCAGGAAAATAATATTCAAATATTTCATTGCGCGCGTGAGGGGAGGAATATCTATTTCAATTAACCGTTCGAAGTTCAAAGTGAGAAATATTTATAGTGCATCAGACTTAAATATTTAATAGCGTACTTCGAGTAACGTTACGTTTTAATGTACGAGACGTACTGTTCCTTAAATGTAATCTTTTACATTTTATATAAATTATAGACGTCTTCATTTTCTGTTACAGTACAATTATTATGACAAAGTTAAAATGTCTGTAATTTAATATATAAATTGACTCGCACAATTCACTCGTATGAAACGTTTGACGAATTAGAGGAATATTGAAATTTAACATTTATATTCTACGAAATACTTGTTAATATATTATTTTTAAAGATAATTACAAAGCACCTAAAGCTGTAGAATTATTGTAATTAATAGATTGCTAGAATATTCGGTTTTTTGAAGTTTAATGAAGTATTAGTTTTAGAGCGCATGCGTCAATCGATCAGCGCATGCGTGCACCGATCTGCGCAGTGCAAGCCTTAATGTGACATATTGCTGCGCACATTGGTTCGAACTAACCCAAAATCAACTGTTCTAGATCTAAAACTCATTTATTATCACTACACAATTAAATACTTAATCGAATCTTCTTAAACGAAGTATAATAAAATTAAATAAAGTAACTGTTTTGTATAATAATTTCCAGCAACATTCTCCACATACACAATAGAATTACATAAAGGGTCAAACTTTGATAAACGCAGCACATTACAAGACCCCATAAATTATTACCAAACACAATGAAATTAGTATCCGTATTGTTACTTTTCGCTCGAGGTACCAGCTATTTCCCGCAGGATATACGGTCGATTAAATATGGCGAACCACATGACACAGCGGAAGCGTCCAATGACTTTTACCCATTCGTGTAAATATATCCCAGTTCACGACCGCAATGACGATAATGAAAACGTCTCTTTGACAACGTCGTTCGTCATAAAACAATCCCGCGTCGTATGGACGGAAATATGTTTTCGCGATGCTCCTTCGAGTAACGTCTTCGCTGCCGGAAGCGTTTGCTCTTTCCTCCCGCTCATTTCATTCGTCCCGAAGCGGTCTCGTTCCGCAGCCACCCATTTCCCTGGGTTCCACCCTTTTCCGGCTACTTCGACCGTAACGAACAACCCTTTTACTTTCGAGCATCCGCCAGTACGGTGTCTCCAGAAATGGAATTTATTTTTCCTCCGTAACGAACGACGACCGGCCGATTTATGGATATGATTTGAACGCAGGATCTCGAACGGGGGAACAAAGGTGAGGGGAACGAATGGCCCCCGATATTTCGGGGTCAGTTCCGACACGGGATACCTTTTACTCGGCCGAAAGTCTTCGAGGCCATTGGCGACCGCGACATCGATATCGCCGGCGTAAAATGCACCGCAGCTCGCGTTTAATTGCGATATAAATTCAGGCGGCGATAAATCAGCGGCCAGCACGGGGTTACCCGGCGAAGGAGAGCCGTGAGAACCGTCTAGGCTTCCCTTGGCGCACCTTCGATCGTCGTTTAACCCCTTGTCCCGATTTCTCCCCGTAGGAAACACGTACGCGTTGTTCCTGCACGTGCCCGCTAACGTCACGTGCACCTTACACTACCCCTCAAAAGTTACCTAACACTTGTCACACCCAAAGAAACAATAAAATTTCGTGTTCATCTTACTTTTATGTCGGTGACGTCTTCATGCAACATGGATTCGTATTATTACGGTTAAGAGACACCGTGGATAATTGAACCTCAGAAAATTTGTCGATTTTTTTAAATATCCAGAAATTCTGTTTTTGAGGGAAACGCGTACTTGAACGACGCAATATTGATTTTTAACTGGGACCCGTCTCATCTAATAAATATTAAATGAAGTATTTTATACAAAATTCTCAAATGAAATTCGAAGTTATTTTCCAAAATAGTTGACAGTATTTCTACATGAGTCCATCATGTAACTTAAATAATATAAACTAACCTATAAAGTACGTCAAAAATATTATACGCGTATTCTTAAATATAAACATAAAACATTGAAAATTTCTAAAGTAAAAATATATAAAAGGAACGAGCAATTTTGGATGCGCAAAGTAAAGTTTAACCCATAATTCCCTTCTGACGCCAGCTAAAGGGTTTTACAATTTTTCCGAGCTTTACGAGAAGGTTCCAAAGTTTCCAATGACTTTTGTACGTTAATGTACGTGCACGCATACACAACTACATACGGGCGTCACACGTTCAACGAGAACGGAAACAGGCTACTACGGTACACATGCCACCATGAACTTCGAAATTACTTGCGCGGAACGAAACTGGCTTCGAAATGGACCGAGTGCTATAGTGCACGGATAACGTCGTGTAGGATGCAGTATCGTACGCTTTGGATGTAACGTGGGAATCGTGTGGACCAACATTTCTGAATATTCAAGTTCCAAGATTTTTGAATTTTAAAAGTTTTGTACTTTGATATCTGCAAATATTCTAAATTGGTAAACTTTCAAATTATTAAATTTGTTTTTTACATAGTTCTATAAATTCCTAGATTCTTATGCGTTTAAATTCGAAAGTTCCTAGATTTTCAAACTCCTAGAATTCCATATTCGTACAACCCCAAATCCCAAATGTCTTCAAATTCTTGACCAATCTTCAAATTTTTTCATTTTTGAAAGTCTACAATTCTCAGAAATCCCCACGAAAATTTCGGGAATCCTTACGAATTTTTAGAGATCCCTAGGAATTCGTGGAGATCCTTATAAATCCCTAGGAATACGTGGAGATCCCTAGAAATCCCTAGAAATAGGTGAATGGAAGATTCCCCCGCCTCTACTGTCGTCGACCGTACATTTAGTTGAATTGGAGAGACGTTAGAGGGCCGCAAGGTGCAGGAACGTCCGCGACGGAAAAGGGCGTTCGATTCGGCGAAGAAGGAAATGGAAAAGGGACCAAGGTAGATTCGTTCGGTCGCCTTGTCCCGTACTTGAAAGCGACGCGGTTCGAACGAAATCGTATTTTCGCCGGTCATTCGTCGAGCGGGGGCTATTGCCCTCGAAATGCCTCGGTTTCCTAAGAGCATGGATCGGTTCAAGCTCCCTCTATTCCGTCCCGTCCCTTGTCTCTTTGTTCTATGCACTACCGCGCAAATTACAAGCCCCCGGGCTGTACTCCGTGCACGGGGAGAGCTTGTACTTGAATAGAAACAGCAATTCTAACGCCATTGCACCTCCTTCTGATCCGTTCATCAGCGTTCTAATAGCTCTTAATGGCCGCCGCGCCGGTTCACGCTTCGATTACCCACTTTTCAATCGGTCAGATTCGACCCGATCGAAACGTGGATTGCTTGCTTTCTTTCTCACGAAACAACTCTTTTGGCGGAGGCAACTTTTGTCGCGTTCAGACGGTCTTAAATGGCTCGGTGGGTGCAAATTACTCTGTCGCGAATGAAAGAGATTACAGGTTCCGTGGAAAAAGAATTCTAGATCTACAATGATGTTTAGTGATATATTTAGTTTTAAATTAACCTGCCATTTTAGCCGTAGATGAGTGAAATAGGTTTTCAAGTTTAAGAAAATAACAAGTATAAAAATATTAAATTATTTTTATTTCCAGAAAAATTATTTATTTACAAGAGACCGTCGATAAATAATTACAAAAATTTAAACTTGAAATAAAAAATAAATTTTTCTTGATCGTTCACCTTAATCCTAAAAAGTTGAATAGATTTTGCACAATGAAAGCTTCCAATAGGACAGAAATCAAAAGCTCATATTAAAATACGCGTTCCAAAAGTTCGAAGAATCAGTCATTCAAGTCTACAGAAAAACATCCCGATTCGAAATAAATTCCAACGATAAAACGAACTTTATCCGCGAAATGTTATCGTTGGAATAAACTGATTGCAGAGATAAAATCAATACGGGCGCGTTTAATTGATTTCTATTGATACGTGCAAATATTAGCCGCGATAAAAAAACAGGATGTTAAATATTTTTACAGACGACTGCACTGTTTGCTTTATCGAATAACATGTTTTATTCATTTGCACGAAAATATCGATGCTGTACATGAATTTGGGTGTTTAGAATAGTTTTTAATCGGACTCGAATGATCTGTCGGTTAACCATCGGGGAATTGGGTTATGGTCAATTTTTTGGTTGGTTAAATTCAAACTTTGTCAACTTTTAAATTATCGAATTTTGATATCGTTTATAGAATTTTTAATCATCTAAATTTGCAATTTAGTAAATATAGTTCTTAGATTTTCAAGTTTCAAGAGTCTTAAATTAAATTTCAAAACCTGAAATTCACTGAAGTCTCAAATTCCCAAAATTTCCAAATCCCTAAATTCTCAAATGCCGAACCAAGTCCATAAATTCCCAAACAACCGAATTGAAAAATCGAATACCGCGTCACATAAACCCTTGTCCGAAATCTAGCGCGCACATAACCTATCCATCGCCATATTTCATCGATCCTCCCGATCCAAAATTGCGTCATATACCACTCGGTAATAAACATATCCCACAAATTTCGTCATAAATGAATGAACAGTACTAAACAAGCGTCAGAAGTGAACGATATTAAAATACCATAAACGTCCGATTCAACAATCAATCTAACTTTTGATAGCCAATTACGTGTCACTCACATAAAGCAAAAAATTGAAGAAAGACAAAACAAACAATTTGGTATCAATTATTGACTATGCAAATTATAGTGGGACCTCAACTCCCAATTGAATCGTTTTAAAAATTTGAGTAAAAGTACCTAACAGTAGTGCGTCATCAAAATAGTGCAAAGGCTTAAACAGACTTGTCTTGTAACCAGGTTAATGGAGGTTACTCGAGAACAGAACAGAGGTTTATCAAATGCGACGGATGTAAAGTTCCGCGGATCCACGAAAGTAAATCAATCCGAATCACATCCACGTGCGTGTTATTGCGGTTTTGTTCGGTGTCTCTTCCCTCCATCGGGTTTCCCTCAAGGTTTCACGCCGCTTCTATGATCTATTCAGGTCGCTGGATTCGACGGTGTGCAAACCCGGCAGAAACACAGACAACACGTAGGTCCTGATAGTCCTTCGCAATGCGCTATTCATCAAACATCCTAATGGGTTGTAACGGGTGCGAGTGCAATTGCGGATTTGGTATTATTGCGCTGGGAATTCGGAACCGGCTCTATTCGACACGAAATATAATTAGAACCTTCGGCAAACGACTATATACACATTTGTTGCTAACCGATCATTGTCCTTCACAATACCTTTTATTCTTAGAAATTGATAGAATGTTAGTGGTTAATTCAGGGTCAGACTTCAACTTGAAAAGTTCAACACTATGACACTAGATATAGGAAACATACAGTTTAACAATTAAAGGTTGTCTTCAAATTCTGTCAAATATGTTCCACATATTCACATATAGAAATTAGCTGTGTGATTAAATGCTTGACTGTAGATGTAGAAGTCTAGCAATAAGGTTCAAAGACTTCTTGGTTATATCAAAGTATCATTACTGAATAGAAAAGCTAAATACAGTAATACCATGTTCTCTATCAAAAGTCTCAAAACACATGTAATATCACCGTATCAAAATTACCGAAACACAGTAATATTTCGAGCAGAATTTTGATGTTTAGTCTAATCTTGACAGTAGAGGCAGCGTAACTCGATACGTAGAACGTCACGATGTACAAGCAGACTAATAATCGAGTCTGAGCGTTTCCATATCTGGAGAGTCGAAGTTCAGAGTTTCGCAAAGGAAAGCAAATATTGTCTTCGAATAATTGTTTCGCTGTTATTGCGTCCGAGCCGGACATCCGGCGGGTGGTTGCGGGTAAATCGATCGCGTTCCGAATAAACGAGCCCGCCGTTTGCCAGCCATGTCAGAATTAGTTCGAAGCGTACACGCTTTATCGCGTGCAAAGCTTTGCCGTCGAATGGAGGACGCCACGAACTGCACACACACGCTGTTCTGGGAGCGTCTCAATAGCGGCCTAACCGCAGCTGCAGCTTCGCAGCTACTCCCGTGGAGATCATACACACCAAAGCCAAAGAGAGATCGAGTAATTACTGTCGTAACACCCCGGCCCCTTTAAAATTTCTCGTTAAATCACCGTCAAGAAAACTGACGGCGAGATCCCGTGTCGTTAATTTCCTCGAATTACGAAAATTACGAGCCGAGCACTTCTACCGTCTACTCTTTATTTTTCGATTCGGTTAAGCGACGCTGGAAATAGCGACACTCCAGCTACCCTCTGAAACGACGCTTCAAACGGCCGATACAAATTTTAACACAAAGTGTACACTCTGTCGTGAGTTTGAAAAATTTTCTGCAAATTTTCGAGGGTGCTCGGTCAAATTTAAAATATTATTCGCTGTTTTCACGTATGAAATGTAATTTTATATTTAGGGAAATGTGAAATCTGAACACAATTTTTTAATTTTGGAACAATTTGTTCAAGTTTATAATATAATTATATAATCATGCAAATAAATATGATTTGCTCTGTTTAAGTATATTTTGTATTTAAGCAAGATTTTGGTGAACTGAGGTTTTAAATACAATTTTATAATTATGTAGACAAATATAATTTGCTGTATTCAAATTGAAAACATACTGAGAATTAAACATTTCATAATTTTATTATATTATACAATTTTCAAGTGAGAATTACATGATACCAGATTCTAATCTCAAAGTGAATCTAACCTCGAAGAAGTGTTCAAACTTGAACTAAATTTGAACCTAACCTAACTAACACCTATATAATATTACTGAGGCAAAGAATTGTAAGAACAAGTAACACTATAGCAGTAATTAATCTGATGACCAACCCCACACAAGTAACCCACATGACCGCCATAGAGGCATCGAGCACCACCATGTTGATTAGAACTACTCATCATTTGACTCGGTAGTAACGTCGCGTTGTTTGCAGGAATTACAGCCAGCAACAGCCAACCTGTGTACCCGATAGCAATCTCGACGTGCATACGTAGGTGCACGTGCCGTTACTATTAGAGTTCTATTACGATATTTGATCAACGCCACCGGAAAGATCCGTCAAACCGTTCTCGGTGTATCCCGCCCGTTTTAGCTTTGCCCTGCATCGAAATGCACGTGTCCGTGATTACAGACGTCGAGTTCCATTACCTTCGAATCCTCCACTCTACCGGAAAATTTATGCTAATTTATTCGGCTTTTGATCGCGTTCGTATTTTGCCGATTCGAATGTACCTTCTTAATGGTGAGAGGACGTCATTATGGTTAGGGTAGTTTTGTGCGTGAGATTCTGCATATGCCGAGCTTTATTTATACTATTTTGAGGTTATGGGACTTTATGACGCACCACAACGCCCCATGACATAAAAGATTTGTAAATTTGAAGAAGTGAAAATTGGAAAATATAGCTTGTAACAATTAAATTTCGTGACAAATGAAACTGCAATTTCATTTTGCAAATTCAATGACTAACAAACTCGAAAACCTGCAAATTTAAAACCTCGAAATTACCTTCACCGACATGACACTGTTCAATTTACAGCGTTCAAATGCGCGCAGCGTGCGGACCAATCAACGAAAATAAAACAATTATTCGTCCCAAATAAACGTGCATCACTTCACAAATATTCGACGTCCCGTTACACGTTGCACAATTAATATTTAAATGTTGCGCTGATTTTCCCGCAGCAGAATCAATCGAAACAAAGTTACTTTAATGACCACGGTAAACCAAGAATTGTCTTTCAGCATTAATCGAGGTAAATTGAAAAAAAGCGGAAGCTTTTCACGGACCTCGACCGCGGTATAAAATTGATCGCTGTGTAGCCGGAATCAATTGTTAGACGGAAAAAAAAGCCCTTTGTATCTAAATCTGTTGTTCGCTGAACCTACGCGCGGCTCCTGTTATCATCTAACCGCGGCATCGATAACAGTTTCCAGCATCATGCATCGTTTTGCAAAATCAATATCGCATAAACTTGGTTAAATATTCACGCGCGACTACACGCGTGTAGCCGTGGTCTGTAACGCGCATAAAATGGAGGAGGATCAAATTTACAGGCGTATTGTTCCTTTGTGTTATCGATTGTTCAACGAATTTCGCAGTTTAAATGTAACGTCGGAACGCGAAAGGAAAAAAAAAACGGGCTGCAATCGTCATTGTCAATAAAATGTCGTTCGATATACTCGAAAAATCAACAATGAAAGGTTGGCAGATTAAAAACAAAAAGAAAAAAAAAAAACAGAAAAAAAGGGAGAGAAAATAGAAGGGAATGGTTCGATTAGACTGATTGGTCGACAACGTTGGCAATTAACGATAACCGATCTAATTAACCATTGATCCGTTGGTCAATGGGCGAATTAAAAGCTGCATGCACGTGAACCTTCATCGAATCACTGCTGAAACAATGCCTATGGTATCTGAACTTCCGGTAATTTATGTGCTCCGGCATTCCCTGTTAAATAGCCAACTGCTCATTTACCTGTGTAACGCAATTATTTAATTAGTGTATTATGTTGGTCTTGCTTTTGGTATCATGGTACTTGGCGGTTTTAATTGGTAAGTTATCGTGTTTAGACAATTTTTTATATTTGGACACCTGTTGTTCGACAACTTTTTAAAATCAACTTTCAGGAAGCTTGAGAATTTGAAGATTTATTAGTTCTTTTGGAATCTTCCTATATTACATCTCCATTTCATGCAATATAACAAAACTCTACAGTATCGAACTAATTCAATGACGCATTCTGATGCACCCTGACGCACCACGACGCCCCATGACGCAACCATGACGTATCACGACGCACCCTGACACACTTTGACGCATGTAATCTACGTTAGATCAACTGAAATTCACAGCCAGCAGATATCATCATTCCCCTAGAGATGTATATTTTTCCGTAACCAAAGTATTTAATCCGTCGTCAGTTTCATCTTGTTCTTTACCGCACCGTTGCAATTTCGCCGGGCATCCTCGAAGCTGGTACAAAGTAATACTGACCGAGTCGCGCAAGAAAGAAGAACATCGCGTTAAGGCAGCAACCGACAAAAACGTCAGACCTTCGTCGGTGGAAAGCTGACTGGATGGTGTTCTAACTGACCAGAGCCGGCCGGTCAAAGGTGAAATGTGCTCGAACTTTGTCAGCAGAAATCCGCCATCGCGACGCGGAACTACCGCTACGAAATTTCCATCCAATCGGGCGGACCCTTGCCTCGAACCGGGGATTATCGTTCCGGGATCCTTAGGAAAGGTTCTTTCGAGACGAGCGACCATGTACCGGGGATCAAACGGGAAGCTCGCCGCGTTCCCGGCGCGGAATAGCTGTTTATTATGCGAGTTTCGCAGACTGAATTCATTTTACGGGACGGTTCTTCTCGTCGGGATATAAATTTCGAAATGGAACTACACGGAGGGTGGCAACTTTTTTACCCCGGGTGTTATTTCGACGCCGGTGATACGAGCGTGTGACACGTACGGGGTGAAATCTGGCTTGTTTAACGAAAATGTGACAGGCGTCGTAACACGTGATTTCTAGGGACCTTTGAGGGATTTGGAAATTTGCAGATTTAGGAATTTGGTGATCTTGTAACTTCATTTGCACGTTCACACACAGACGAGACACGTCACGAACATAGCAACCATCGTTTTCAGCGGGGCATGATAATACCTTGGATTAAAAGGGATTTACAGGTCTCAGTCCCTAATGTTACTTCAGTTGCATTAACACGTGAGCTTAGGAGCGTGTTACAACTAAGTTGTATCATCACGCTATGAGATAACTTGCGCAAGTTACGACGACAGAGATTTCACTGCCAGAAAATGGAACATTATTACGTTATACCCATCACTACTACTTTAACTTCCACTGATCCTAATCAAATTGCAAAATAATAGAAAAATCGGAACTTCTAATATATTGCATAAATATTTATATAATCGTGCACACATGTACATTTATATAAAAGTCCACATGCACATTTTCAAAAAAAGAAATTCAATTTATAACATTGCTGACCAGGACCACTCGAATACCACATTTTTCCAAACTTGAGAATGCAATTTATATTCGAACCTTTTTTCGATATTTCTCACCGCAATATTCCACGAATAAGAAAATTCCGCACTTTTTCAACGAGTCATCCCTTAAAACCTTGCCGGCAAAAATAAAAATTAACTCCCATTACCTTGCGTACAAACTTTCATAATTTTCTGAACTTCCAGGGTCTCTAATTTCTCTCATTAGAAAAATTTAAGAACTACCCTATAAATTTCAAGCTTTAATGCTATCGAGGGAATAAGAGTATCGCAATATGCCGCGAAATTAAACATCAAGTATGTTTGTAATTATATTTCGAATTAATTAAATACAATTGATTAATAATAAACACGTATAGCGATAAATATGCAATGCTGTAATTAAATAAATTAATTAGGTACGATCAATTAATTGCATATTTATTATGTCACCACACGTGTTTATTACATTCCGATCAACTGCGAATATGTTCGACGTTCAAGGTCACAGAGAAGGTCATTAGTTTGTTGCATTTGTAATTCGATAACAGTGTACACAATAAAATGAAATATACAGGGTGAGACTTAAAACGATCAAAATAATTTTGCTGTTGTTAGAGATAGAAAAAAATTCATCAGGCAAAAGTTATTTGGTATCGAGGGGAAAAACTAACCAAATAATTTTGATCTGATGCATTTTTTCTTTGCAGTAATGGCAGCCAAGATATTTAGGTGGCCAGTTTTCCCTCACCCTGTATGTAAAGTACAAATGCAATAAAATCTTGGAATAAATTTTAGTACTTGGTTTGAATACAAAGAAGCAGGGAATAAATAACAGCAAGTGGAAGTCAGGAGTCGAAATGTTTACGGTATCGACTGATTCGAAGCAACGTTCGCTAATTGGTATTCCTGTCAAACTCTTCAGTAATCTAATCCCCTTGTCACCTTCGGCCTGTTCCAGAATTAAATCTCAATTATGTCGGGAATCGAGGGATCCTGAGGGGTCAAAGGGAGAAGACGAACATCTCGAACTCTGCCAATTGCTCGCTGCGCTAAATCGCCTCTTAATTGACAGATGAAACGCCTAGAATCGAGCTAGCAGCAAGGCGACGAACACTTTTATCCAACTGCGTTAATCACGCTGCGCCCCCTTCCGCCGTCGCCCCTCTGTCCATCAGGAAGTTCCTGCTCGGACGATATTCAAAAATAAGTTTCCTCGACCGTAAACTTGGCTTAACGAACGGCGTCGTGCAAACGAGGCTCTTCGCCTGTATTAGGAAAAGAGAAAAGGGAAACACGAGAGGCAACCCCTTCCGAAGTTGCTTACTATTAAACAAATAACGCCCGGCGACTCCGGGTCCACCGCGATTACAGCTAATTGATTTTTTCCCAGCCCGGAGCTGTCGGATATCTCCGTGGTGGAAGCACCTGGCTGGAGAAGGTGTTGCCAAAGCAAAACACACAGAGTCTGTCCATAGAAACGACGGAGCTACGGCGAGACGGAGATAAAGGGAAGAGAGCCTAGGCTCATAGAGCGGATGCTTATCAACGTTATTCACGCGTCGAGCTTGTATTCGTCCGAAAGCTCCGCTTCGTGCTTTCGTGATTCTCCTTACGTACAGTCGCCAACAAATCTTCATCCTCCGAGAATCTGCTAATAAAAAGATGCAACTCATCGCTGATTTATCGCTTATCGATCAGCTGACTTGAAGATTTGGAGGCAGGAAGACACAGAAATTTGGGGATTTAGGGTGTTTTACTCGTTGAGAGTTTGAAGATTTACGGACTAACTTGGGGATCTATAAATTTTGAGGTGTAGAAATTAAGAAAAGACAATTCGTAATTGTAGAAATTTGAGTTTACATATTTGGAAATGTAAAATCTCGAAAATTTAGAAATATAGGAGATATAGAATTCGTCTAAAATCGTAATAACTATGAGAAGTCCAGAATTTCAAAATAGAAAATAATTCGCATGTAAGGCAGATTTGTGGGTGACTGTACGTATGGCAGCTATATGCAGGAATATAATGAGAGAACATGTACAGGTGAACGGGCAGGACGAGATAGTCGAAATGGGTTCTGGTTGTATAGGGGTCACAGAGGCACATAGTAGCGTAAGCACGCGTATGCCCCTGCCCCGTATTCACCCCTGTGACCTCCCTGTATACCACTCGTTGAACACCCGACCCTGCACTCTCTGCTAACTGCCGTGCTATCGTCACATTCCATTCTGTTTGCGGATATCTCGCGTGGCTACGATTGTATCCTCCCCGGCTACGTGTGCGGACGTTAAGTGTGCATTTCTGAAATCTCCAGGCGTAACGACACTCAACGCCGATCGACTGAAAACGTTATTTCGAACGGTTACGTTCAAAGAGAGAACGTCCCGTGAACAGAAAGCAAATATTGCTACGGTGAAAAAGTCATTTCCTTTTACACCTACGGAATATTATCGACACGCTATTGCATATTTGTGCACGTACGTTTAATGCACTGTAACCTATCGTTTTTATACATTGCATACGCTTGCGCATTTGTATTCTGTCAAAACTTTAACAGTGAAGAGACAAACTGTAGGAAAAACACGAATTTGAAATTTACAACTTTTTTAAACTCAACATTACAAACTCTCGAATATAATGGAAGTTCATAGATGCAACTCTAATGAGCGGCCATATAACGTGTGGTAATATGCTTGGAAATTTAACGCCTTGAAGTCTAACTCGTAGACATCTGATTGGCGATATAACGCGTGGAGATGTAACGTATGGCAATATAACGCGAGGAAGTAAAAGTCATGAAAATTGTACGCGTCGCAATATAACTAGTGGTGATATAACACGTGGAAGTAAAAATCATGAAAATTCTATGCATGGCAATATAACAAGTGGCGATATAACGCGTGGAAGTTCAACGCGTAGAAATTTTTCATGTAGCAATAAAATTCATTTAGCGCGAGAAAGTCTAACTTATAGAAAATTAACGCGCGGTAATTTAATGTGCGGAAATCTAATGCGTGTTGATTTAATGCGTGAAAATTTAATGTCCGGTGATTTAATGCCCGGAAACTTAATACGCGGCGATTTATCGCGTGACAATATAAGGTATGGTGCTTTAATTCCAGCTTTGGCTACATAATTTAAAAAAAAATCTCTATTATCTATATATCAAGGCAATAAAAGTTCATTTATCACCGTGCACCAAAAGAATCGTTTTATCTGCGCGTAAACGAACGAAATAAATTAAAAATACATATACATATATATGTACAGAGAGCGGTGAAAGGTGAATGTATTAATAACGCAGCGATCGGGAAAGATTTACAGTGGAATCTGGTTAACGTGTCGAGCGAAACGAAACGCTAATTCGATACACATCGAACACGAACGATGATCGAAAATCGAATTGATTTTACACGACCAGGCTATGTTTCATCTCTGGTACGATTGAAACGTTTCGGAACGGATATAATCCGCCGACATTTCCCACGAACATTTCACGATGATTACAGGGGGAAGAAGGATCGCGGATGGCGGAACTGTGGGAACCACCGACGTTTCCTGAAGAAACGTAAAAATAATTTCATCTCGAGAATCGGAGACGAGTCGTCGTGTCGAGTTTTCTCTCGCGCTAGAATGATTTTATTGTGACGATAACTGGTCTCTGATGATGTCGCGTCGGGTACATTGCGATTCAAAAATTCTCGACCGTCTGTTATAGAATTTTTACGTCACGACATTTGCGAGTTACAAATTTCTTCGCCGATACCGGGAAAATTGATGGCACCAGGACTTCTGATTGTCAAAGGATCCCGCCGCGAAACCCGCGGAAACGCGTAAAAGACACATCGAGGTCTCGAGTACCGCTTCTGCTCCGCGTATTCCTTCGGTTAGGTGAAAAGGAAACCGGTAACTCGCGTTCCTCGATGAAAAGTCTCGTCTCACCGTTGAAGCTGTACTCGAACGTTACCGGTGACATGTTTTCACGACGCTTTTCCTCCGTCGCGAAATTCAACCGCGAAGAAAAAAAAATTGCCTCGCCTTCGAAAGCCGGCGAATGCAACGGTTTGACATTAATTTTGCAACTAACCGATGGTTAATTTTAACACGAAATACCGACGTTAAATTTAATCGAGACAGTCGGACCAATTACCGACGTCTTTCATTGACTTCGTTAACGATTAATTGGTATCGACAGTTATCGACTACCGTTTGGTGCAGATAGTTGACGGACGTTTGTGCGCCGAGTGTTGTGGCATGATAGAAAGAACAGCTGTCAGTAATGGGGATTAATGATTGTTATCGATAAAGCTTCGTGATTCGGTAGTCACCGGAAATGAAATTAACTTCGGGTGTTCGATTTATACGAACGAATTTATTTGCTCTGTTCAAATCGAATAACAAACGTAGCAGAAAATTAATCGAACGTAAAGTGGTTAGATCGACGAAGGGGAAAATGGACGATTGTTGAAATCAAATTTTGGTTTTCGGTTAGTTTTATTGATTCAATTTTAATACGCGATATTGACAGCGGAATGCGGAGCGAATTTTAACCTTCGTTTAAAACCTCTGCACGATGGAACAATATGTCATAGAATAATTGTTAATTAATTATACAATACGTATGAATTTCTATTGCAATACTAGTATTCAAAGGCTCTTGTGTCGATAAAAAATATACTGGGACTGAAACACTATTTGAAATAAATAAAATTGTTATAACATTTGTTATTATAAGACTGATAAATGTGAAACCGGAAATAATAAATAATGTGTTGGTTGGTCAAATAAGAGGTACTATTAAGGCAATTAATTTGTTTATATCACCGGCAATGTAACGTATTGATTAAGCGTAGCAGCAGAACTTTAGTTCAGTACGAGTGATATTGACATTTATTATTTACTGCCGAATTTCTCCGATATGTGTCGGGAATGATATTGACACTCACTACTGAGCGAGTGCAGTATCCATTCGTAACGTGTAAGCTTTTTTCTTTCATAAAAGCCCGTTACCCTTTCACATCTCTTAATAGTAACGTCGTGAACCGATAAACTGTCCAATCCCGAACGAATAAATCCTCCGAAAAAGTTAAGATCCTTCAGAAATGTAACGTTTATTGATTGGACATTTGTAAATGATGGGTTATGGGCGAGCTGGGTAGGAGTGGATTGAGTTTTGTATTGAAGTATAGTGTACTTTTGGAATTTTGGGATTTGGGAAATTGGGGATTTGGGGATTTTGGAATTTTGGAGAATTGGGATTTTGTAATTCTGGAATTTGGGAGAATTAGGATTTTGGAATATTGGAATTTTGAAATATAGGGAATTTGAAATTTTGAAACATAGACATTTAGGAATTTTGGGGAGTTTGGAAGTGTAAGTTTTGGATTGTGGAATTAATGAATTCTGAAATAATGCAATTTTGAAATATTATAATCTTGAGAAATCGAGTCTTGACTTCAGGATACTGAAATATGAAAATTGTGATCCTTTTGATACTTCACATTATTAAAATTCTACAATTGTAGAAATTATATCTCAAAAATTTTCAAATTTCGGAGTGTATAAAATAATTGCCAAAATTACTGAGAACACTCGAAGTTAAATTAACAATGCAGAAAAATCTGCAAATGAAAGAACCTCTCATAATTGAAAGCTAGGCAACGCCATAAAGTGTACCCATAAAATGAAGCGTCGTAAATTAAATCCAGAGAATCCAGGTTCTGTGTAAAACAAGCGTGTCGGAAATTCCTGGCGTTTATCTATTCGGCTGTCCAACAATACGGGAAGATCTGCACAGACAGCGAGCGTGTACAAAGAACGATGCAGCCCCTTTTAGCTAATTATTCTTTAATTAAGTTGAATCTGGGTATCCCCTGCAAATTATCGCGATCAATTTACGTTCGCGGTTATAATCCGCTGACTTGCAAAACCGCTGACTCGAAGAGAAATCCAAGCGGGTAGTTCTCTGTACAAGCGTGAACGGGGACAAATCGAAAAGCCGTGGTGCACGCGTAATACGTTTCATAAAACCGCGGCCAGAGGGTTGTACAAACACACGGCAACGTTTTAATTAAATTGGACGAAGGATCGAGGCCGAGGAATCGCGGAGCAGCTACCCAGTTCCCCAAATACAAAGCGACAAAGCACGGAAGTTAATCATCCTGGATTGGTAGGCCGCGACAAATGCATTCGAGACAGAGAGAGAGAGAGAGAGAGAGAGAGAGAGAAAGAGAGAGACAGCTGTAGGCAAGCAGCGCGTAGCTGGCAGCTACGTAAACGTCATTCACGGTGTATTTAATTTGCACGGGCAAGCACGCGTTCCAATTTCATCTCGCGAAGAAACGACGCGACCTTAAGTGAGCTTAAGTCAGCTTAGGACGAGGGCCATGGGTACAGTCACGTGCAAATTTCCCTACTTCTAGGGAAAATGGCGAGACGATGCTACTAGTTGCTACTGGTACGTTGATTTTTGTTAGCAATGATTTGGGAGCTAAATATGGGGTGATGTGGGAATTTGCAAATTTGTAAACTATCAAATAGATAAATTTACTAGTACCCTAGTTACTTAGTTTTCTAGTTTTTTAGTTCTCTAGATCTCAAGATTCCCTAGTTCTCAAGGTTTCCTAATTCCAACGGTTTCTTAGTTCTGAAGATTCCCTAGTTCCTTACTTTTTTAGTTGTTTAGTATCCTAGTTCCCTAGATCCCAAAATTACCTAGTCCTCAAGATTCTCTAGTTCCATTAGTTTCTTAGTTCTCAAGATTTCCTATCTTCCTAATTTCCTAAATTCCTAATTTCCAGTCTATCTAATTCCCTAATTCCTTAATTCACCATCTACCTAATTCCCTAATTCCTTAATTCCCCATCTACCTAATTCCCGAATTCCTTAATTCCCCATCTACCTAATTCCCTAATTTGTTAATTGCCCATCTACATAATTCCCCAATTCCTTAATTCCCCATCTAACTTCCTTATTCCTTAATTCCCCGTCTACCTAATTCCCTAACTCTCAATTCCAGTCTCCCAACCACAAAAGTCACAACAAAATAAAGGTAATTTCCACGAATAAAGATTTTTCCAATGCGGTAAACAACGCCGGCCATAAAAATGCGGGTCCGAATTAATTCGTAGCATTAACGACACAGGAAGCATCAACGTTTTCTGGTCATTCGATCTGGGAACCGGTCCAACGAGAATATCGCCGGAACGTCCGTCGGGGGATACTGTTTACCGGTTATTTGTCGAGGATTTTACGGTTTCTTGACAGCGGAATACCGGTTCCGGTGCTATTCTAACCCGGAGCAAATCACCCACCCAAACCCCGTACACGTCCCTCCGAGGAGATAATCCGAAGTTTCTTGTCGCGAACGCGGAAAGTTGTCTGCCATCGTCGAAATCCTTCGGCTATATACGTGGATCCTCGTTCGAGTCACGTGACAACGCGTGCCACGCAGCCGGCGAAAGTGCAAAAATGCCGAAACCGTGTTAGGAGACCGGCTTTTGTACGGATCGATGCAATCACTGTTTTGTTGCTGTTGCAAAGCGAAGCAAAACGAGAGGACCTCTTTTTTTCTATTTTCCTCTCTCTTTTTCCCGCTTTTTTTTTCGGCTATTCGTTTCCTCCCGCGTCTAATCGGTCGTACACCTGAACGCGTCGCCCGGCTTGGCCATAACTTTTAATTTAACGACCTTTTCCACTCAGATAATTGCCATTTAAATTAAGGCTGCAACGGGAAGTACGGTTCGACGACAGATCGATACAGAAGAGGAGGCGACACAGCCGGAAGCGTGTACAGTCGCGAGCAAATCTGGCTTCCTCCGGCGAAAGGTGACGCGCCGGAGGACTCCGATATACTGTAATTCCGAAATACTGCGAACCGTGCTCGGTTTACTCGAGCTCTCTTTTGGGTATCGATATCGATGCCGAGATTCGATTTGCTCGCTATGGTATCGCGATGTGGACGTTCGGGAGGCCACCTTTGAAATTAGCGATTTGGGAATTTGGGAATACGGATTAAGGTAATTAAGCGGTTGCGAATATGGAATTTTTGGGGTATTAATATTTGTAAGTTGTAATCTAGTAATTTGTAGGTACGAGGATTTAGGATGTGGAATTTTTGGAAGTTGAAAATTTAAGCACTAATCCAATAATTTGTAGACACTAGAATCTAGGATATGGTATTTTTGTGATGTTAAAATTTGTACCTAGTAATCCAATAATTTGTAGATACGAGAATTTAGAATATGAGGGAATCTAGTAAATTGTAGATGTGAATCTAGAAAATAGGGAATTTGAAAGTTTGATGGTTCAGAAATAAAGGAACTTGAAACATAGAAGTTCATACGAAGTTAGACGGATGGAGAATTATAACACTATAGGATCAGGGACTAGGGAATTATGGTACCACGGAGTAACGGACTAGGGAATTAGTGAACCGAGGAAACTATGTGGTTGGAAACTTAGGAAATACGCCTGTAGAATTAGGGGAAGGATAGATTAGGAAAGTTTAGGATCGGTGAACTTCGGCATTCGGGTAACTGAGGTATTAAGAATCTACATCTGCTTAGGGATCTATAGAATTAGAAATTTCAAACATTCTGGACGTAGGAAATTATAGACTTAGGGATTTATAAGTCTGAGGAGTTGAAACTAGGGAATTGGGAATATAAAGAATTATGAACGTGCGAAATTATTGACTTGGAGATTTAGGGATCTTAGTAGTTGGGAGTCTAGGGAATTAGGGATCTTACAAATTCTCAAGTTTTTAAATTATCAAATTCCTAAACTCTTACATTTCCACACACCCAAATTATACCTGTAAATTCCCGAAACCACAAATTCTCAAATCCCTAAATGTCCAGAATCTTAAATTTCCTTCCAAATTCCCAAATCTCCAAATTTCCTAACCTCCCAATTCCTAAATCCTCAAATTTCCTAACCTCCAAATTCCATAACCTAAATATCTCAAGTCCCCAACTTTCGAACCATCGAAAATCCATAAACGTCCTAAATCCCAAACATTAAAATCCCATACCCAAAACGTCCAAAATCCCCAAATCCCCGAATTCACAGACGTTCAACCGAACTCAAGCCTCGGTACAGCATCTGCGCCGCAAGAGGGCGCAGCCGTAGACCCAAAATAACGAAACTGGCCGAGAATTTTAATTAAAATATACGCCTTTTTGATTCGGCAGTAGTCCTCAGAATAGACAAACACTTCGAAGCGGTATTATATAGACGCAGAATATGTACGCGGAGGCGGGATGGTCGCAGCTGTTGCAACGCTAAGCCGAAGCAAGTATGCGCCGCGAACTATGCACCTAATGGAGGCAATTTACTGGTAGCTCCTGTGTGCCGTAATTAGTAATGGTGTTTGGTCACACGCGCTTCCAGCTGCTGGAAGAATATTCCAGCGACCTGTTCGCGTTATTTTATAACGACCACCGCGTCCCAATTAAGTACGATCGTATTTCCATAATCGCTAATTAACCCAAAATCGCAAGCTGCTTAACGAACCGTCCCGAACGCCCTACACCCTAAAACCTTGTTGCTGATCATTTTTACGTCGTGTCGGAAACGGCGTAACGAATTATTAATTAAACGATTAATAACGGGACAGAAGGGCCTGTGTATTACGTGGATATTACAGATCGATAACTGTTAGGGCTACTCGAATTATTCGATACTCCCTCGTTTCGGTGCTGAAGTGTTAGGGGTAAACTTTCAACCCCCGAACGGATATTATTGCTTCGAGGACACGTTCACACCGTTACAACCCCTCGTTGTGGTTTTACTAAATCCCTCTTTTATTACGCCAATTCTGCTTTAATAACAATTTTTACTTCTCGACTTTTTTCGCTGTCCACACTTTTTTGACGTAACATTTAATTGTTTTAATTTCTTCCGAACATATATTTATACTGCTTTAATTTCACAGAAATGGAACATAATTTTTGGATGTAACATTTTTTGTGTAATTGTAAATTTACTGTTATATGATTGTATTGTTTGATGTACATAATTGAATAATTTAAAAAATATAACTGCAAGTGTATTATACAATTGTAGGAGTTAGAGCAATAATAAATTAGTCATTTACAATCGATTGATTATAGAACTAAATAAATATTGCTTTAACAGGAAGTATCAAATTTTTAATATATTAAAATATTTAAAAAAATATATTTAGTATATCTAAAAATGTAAAAATCATTAATGAAAAGAATAATTCTTGTATAAACAGGATTAAAATCGTGGTAAAAAGAGTGGAATAGATACGATCGGGAAGATAATTAAATAAATCAAGAAAGTGACTGTTTAATGCGACCGCATTTCCCTGTGAAATAAAGCGCCGCAGCTGTTCGCAAGGAGATTCAAAAATCGCGGCGATAAATCAAAACGGCGAAGACGATCGCAAGAAAGCCACCTTGCTTCCCTTGTTCTTGCGCCTTCTTGCGACCACGGGAATCGTGCTTCAGCAGTCGTTGCTCAAAAATGCCCGACAACGGGATGCCATTTCGTTGAATTTACGAGCGCGAAGCAACGAGCTGCTGGCCAACCGTAATGCGACTTTTGGTCCACGCGTTGACGAAGTGACTCGCAAAGAAAAACCGTACACATCTACACGTTAAGTCCGAAAGTCTCCCTGTTTACTCGCTTTAAATAATCCGTGACACATGCGTTTTTTCACCCTTTCGCCGCTGTTTTACAAATGGCCGAGATTTATGTTTCAAATTCTGTGTGGATCTTTGGGTTTTGTTGCTTATCCGGTCAAAGCGAATTCGATGAACTTGTACACACTTTTAATTTTTGGGTGCTGGTTTGGAGTCTGATTTAAATTCTGATTGGTTGGATTTAGAGCTATATTTATTTTTTCAATTTTAGTTGGATATTTTTGAGTTGGTTATATTTATATTTATTTGTAAATTTAAATGGGCATTTAGATATTGAGGTTTGGATTTAAATTTAGATTTAGATTTAGATCTAAATTATTCAAGTTTAAATTTAGATTTGAATTTCATATTAACATTTAGATTTACCTTCAAGTTTAATCTAAAATTTTACATCAATAAAATCGACCAAACAACAATAGAACTGCAACAGAGTTTCACAGACCAGTTCAATTTCCGGTGTACTGGTCTTAAAACGACCACAATCAATTAAAATGCATCCATAACTTCAAACAATTCGTGACTTTGAAAAGCTAATTACGAAGTATCAAAAGCTGGTGAACGTTTAATATAGTTTAACAAATTTTAATTAATATTAACCTCGGAAGTAAACCGTACTGTCGAATGAGCAACTGAACTAATTCCTACGTTTGGGGGACGTGTACAATCGTTTACAAACTATTTGCTTCTGTTTCAGACTGTTGACAAAATGTGTTGTGACATATGCTGCTTTCACATTTTCAGTCTAATACTGCTTTTGAAGTAATTTTACATTATTATATTTAGTATTGTATTTAATCTTTATATTCAATGTATCTGTTCAATGTTTATAATTAATGTACATATGTAATTTATCAGTTCAATGTTTTTATTTAATGTACATATTTAATATACCTATTCAATGTTTATATTTACTATACTATATATGTAATGTAACATTTTATAAATATATTTATATATATTATATTTATTGTACGCATTTAATGTAAGTGTTCAATGTTCATATTTCTTGTAATATATAAAGTATACAGTCAATATCTTTATTTTATGAATACATTTAATGTGCAGTTTCAATGCTATATTTAATGTCACATTAAACGATGAATGTAGTATAAATTTACCATTTTGACGGAATATTTCATGTTCCATTTAACATACTAAACATTTTCCGCATTCGATGACATATGTAACGTAAACATTTAACTCCATTGATTACCTCTAACATTACGTCGAACATTTAATACTGTATATTAAATACGCAACGTACATAATTAATGTAAACATTAATTCCACGAATGCTTCCACAAAAGTGGTCTCCCGTAACAAAATGGTATCCTAACCTCACCTACCACTCTTGCGATACACAGAAGGGTAAACAAGGGTTGTCTAATTTTCAGCGAGCGAATGAATAAGGCAGAAATTGTTGTATCTTATCGTGTAAACCGGTGTGCTGGTTCGGACAAAGCCGATGAAAGACGTATCGCTCGCATCGGGGTGCGGCGTCGAAGCGATTCTTTGTAAACCCGGCGTGAAATAAAGCGCGACAATAGGACAACGGTGGCGTGACGCAAAACTATTCGTGCACCGCGTGCCAGTTGAACGAACGAGCACATACAACCAGGTAAATTGCTCCTTTTTGTTGGAAATAAAAAAGAAAAACGAGCCGGAGATAGAGGAACTGGAGGGGTGAATTACTACGTTGTCGCCCAACTTCATTCTTCTGCCTTTCTGATTCAATCTTGCTGGATTGCTCGAGACCCAATTCTATTCTGCCTTCGAGTTGTTTTGCTGTGATATACTTGTTATTTCATGCTTTCAAACGGGAACGACAAATGAATTGTGGACATTAATGGCATTTCGAGAGGGGTTCGTTTAGGTACCGGTAGAAAATTCACTTCGATTTTAAGAAAGGTAGATTTTTATAACAATGTTCTCCATGTACACTACACTATAAATACAATAATTAATTCAAAAGTTTACAATTTTACTCTCCAATGTTGCTCTTACTTTGGAATTATAATAAATATAAATTAACATTGTTTCCGTTCGAGAATTCGAAGTTGTGTGAAGTATTCACGATGAAACGAGCTGGACCAACTTTCTTAATACCCTCACCACAAAATGCAGGTGTTGGAAAGTTTAGAAAGCATAATAAACAGGTATTTTGTGTACAATTTCCAGAGCCTCTTTTAAACTTAATAAGCATTGCTTACATACTTTTTCTTTTATAAAAACAGAAGTGCTTTTATTTTATTAAACAATCTCAGACTTGAATACATATGAAACATATTAAACATGTGCAACATATGAAGCATATGAAACATATGAAACATATGAAACATATGAAGATATGAAATAAAATTCCAGCCAGAATTGTACAGCAAAAAATTCTATTGTTCGCAGATCCTTTGAATCCCAATTGGAGCTACCTGTCTCCAAATCTGACAACACAGAAAATGTTAATTCGTCGAAAAGCGTATCTCATTACGCAGAAAGTAGCT
The DNA here is from genome assembly GCA_945859555.1 of Megachile ligniseca. NCBI lineage: Eukaryota > Metazoa > Arthropoda > Insecta > Hymenoptera > Megachilidae > Megachile > Megachile ligniseca. The sequence goes on along the minus strand of OX243788.1, from coordinate 6,377,475 downwards.
GATGGAACCGTCTGTTTGAATTAAGCGACGATTTGAAAACGCAAGCGAAAAATCTTTTCGACGTTTCCAAATAGGGGACTCGTTTGTAAAGTTCGGGAAATTTGATTCGTTCGATAAGACAGCGAATTCAGTTCGAATTACAGTTGGCTCGAGGTGGAGTTCTTCGTGTTTCTCTTTATTTCCCGCCGTTGTTTTCCTTAATCTCGAACTCCGAGGATGTTTACGCAAGAAAAATATGTATATTCAAATATTTCTTCGATTATTTAGTGCCCCCGAATGCCTTTTACCGTAAGCGATTCTCGATTCTCTACGGTCAGAAGTTAGTTCAGTCAAGTTCGAATACGTGTATCTTGAAATAAGTAGAATAAATAGATACGAGCGAAACGGATAAAAATGCTCGTTTAAAAATACGCTTGCTAAACTCTCGTTTTAAACTTCTTTTCTGTATACTCTCGTTCTATTTCCGAACTGTCTCTCTCTTTCTTACTATAACCGTACTTGCTCTTATTTACTTTCACATACACACACACCGACTATCACCACTTGACCCAACTGACGTACGCACGCACCTCTTGAATTCTTATTCTCTAAATATTACATTCATACTTCCCTTGAAAGCTCTTTTTAACCCGTTATTGAGTCTGTAGAATTTTGATTCAATGCCGGGTTAATGAAATTTCAACGAATAATGCCCGGTAAAGTGAAACACTTTTATTCGTTCATAAGCTCCATTTGGTTATTATTTTGTCTAATCTTTTCATTTGCTGAGTGATGCAATTATTACATTCAAGTATATGTACTGCAAAACTGAAATTTTATCTTTACATCCACATATATACTATTTCATCTATCATTCAAATTTTATAAAATTCAATTTACCTAATCTGAGAAATCTGAGTCTAAGAAATTAAAATTGGAAGCTGTAAAATTAAATTTAAATTTGAAACTGTAGAATTAAATTTAAATTTGAAGCTATAAAATTAAACTTAAATTTGATTCTACAAAAATAAATTCAAATTTAAGCTGAGAGGTGATTTCTGAAAAAATGTATCTATCAATAATTTAAATGTAAAATAACGTAACTTATCAAAAATAATTCTGATTCTATACGTTGTAACTCGAATTCTGCACACGTGCTCGTCTTCATTTTCTAAATTTCGAGCTCCACGACGGAGAAAAGTGAGGTTAAAAATTTGGGAGCAAGATTGTAGTGCAAGCATTCTTATGCACATTTCGTAGGTCTGCATTGCGTCGTTGAAAGGTTAAGCCGGGTTTACACGCTAATGCAATTTACACAAACTGACTTGTCCGATCGAATTTGTACAAGTAGATCGTTACGCATGAATAGAAATTTGAAGTTTACGCGAAGCAAAAACTTTGCCCGAGATAAAATCTCTTCTGCCAGATAATTTGCATGAAGTTTGCGTAAACTAACTGAGCGTGCACACATGTGGATCGCATGTGCATATGCATTTTAACGCTTTATAAAACCGATCTAATACAACTGCAAATGATCTGTTACAGTGTTATATGAAGTCATAAATATTAAAACGTACAAAGCTTAAGATATTATACAGTAAATAAATAATACATGTAACATGATTATATAAATAAGTTATGAAAGAATGATATACAAAAATTATTACTTTTGCACATATGCACATGTGCACATATGTGACTTTAGAAACTGAACGTTCACATATGTGTAAATGTTTCTAATCTTTCAAGGTTCGTAAATTATGTAATAGCTTTTATCTTTAATAAGAAAATATATGTTTCAAAGTGTTTTAGGCTTGAAAATATTGTACACCACATACTTTTTTACTTATTTTAACGCAGTTTGATTAGAAAGCAACAAATGCATACATACTGTTGACTAAGCAATATATTCCGCTACCCGACTAAAATTAACCAGCAAACTAAACCGATCGTGTAAACAATATTATCAATTCAGTTTATTTGCGCAAATTTGTGTTCAATTGTTTCATTTCCTATAAATTGCATGAACGTGTAAACTCAGCTGCGCAGTTACAGATCGCTACTAACATCACGAAATTCTGCAATTTCAAACTTCCAGATGTAAAAATTTACAGATTGCATAACTTTTTAATTTTCTGATTTGCTAACTTTTTAATTTACTACTTTGGCAACTTGCTAATTTATTAATTTACTTTATCACTTTCATTTATTAATTCACTTTGTCGACTTAATTTATGAATTTACTTTGTCAACTTCATTTATTAATTTACTTTATGAACGTAATTTATTAATTTATTTTATCAACTTAATTTATTAATTTAAAAATTTAGCCTCATACAATGTAACAGATATAATAACACAAAAATTTCCAAATCGAAAAATTGATTGCTTGAACTTACAAATTACGTATTTCTTTTGCAAACTGTCCATCATGGATTACGATTAAAATAATCGTGAAATATGATTTACCAAGAAAAAATTCACGGGAACAGAAGAAACGTAAAGCGTAACACAAAGCGACATTCGGAAAGAGGGTAAATGCGTCGTCGCGAGATAATGCACGCACACGTTCGGAAAGTCGGTCGAAACCCGGCTCGCAAAGGGACAAAGTTTCGCCATAACTGCGATTCTTCCTTTTTATCGGACAATTAAATTCCATCCGCGGCGCAAATAGCGTCAGCGAAAAGGCGTCGCGCAGAATATCCGGAAGTGGTTCGCAAACCTCGTAAACTCGAGCAACCGTTACAGCTGCGAAGCAAATCCAAATTTTACGCTCAATAAACGGCCGATCGTCTTTCACGCGAATCGATAGCCTGTATCGAAGTCAGTATAGAGTCGAAAAGTATCCGGGCTAAAACTGGCCGTTCCAGTTCCCAGCGATTCAGCCGTGAATCGATTTTAATTGGTGGTTCGAAATCGCCTGGAGCGAAAGGGAAAGACAAATAAAGAGAAAATAAAAAAAAAGGGAGAGACGAACAATCCAGATTAATTCCTTTCCGCGAGAAGGTAAACGGATAGCCATTTAACTGAGGGGCGTTAGCCCCGATCGTGCCGGCGGTTATTTTCATTTTAATCGACTTAAAAGAGCGAAACGACAGAACGGTTAACCGGTAGGGGTGAAATAACACGGGAGACACCGTTTGGGTCCAGAACTTTAATTCCACCGCCGTGCACACCATTCGTGGCCGGAGTCTTTTAATAAAGTGCAAATCTTGCGTCATTGAGCGCGGTAACATTCTCCTTTACGGGGGGTTCATGGGGTATATCGCGCAGGACGCCCTCCCGTATTCTTATTGTGCGACATCGCGATTGTCCTCGTAGCCCGGTTATCGTCCACTGCGTCTCATTCCCCGTCTTTTGTTCGAGACCAACGCGTCGTTTCTTTTCCAAGATATACACATGATCATACCTTTTCCGTCACCGAGTTCCTTCGCCCGTTGCACAGCGAGAATCACCGGGGATGCGTAGACGATCCACCAAACCGTAAACAGCAACATCGTCGTATCACTTTAACAGCGTATTCCTCGACCGTTCTCCCGGGTGCTATTGTCTCGTTCGGCGTTTTTCTCTCTGCGGAAGACGCGTGCGAAATCACGTCGACGTAAACAGATCGTAACCGTTTAATCGACGGACACGCGAGGCTCCGTTGGGACAAGAACGAAGGAACGACAGGCACGCGAGCATCGAACGCGAATATCCTGACGGGCTTTAACGAATGGCCATTCGATTCCTCGATCGGTGCACACCACTGACACAAGGAACTCGCCGTTTCACACTCGAACGAACCTCGAGAAAATTACAAAGACACCGATTCGTCACTGACCCGACGGCTCTTTGAACGGTTAATTTCTCGACCCGGGTTAATTGAGCCCGGTTAATTAACGCGTGCCTCTGTTGCGTCCGCGAACGGAGACGTCGGAGCCACGAGACGACGCTTCACGCGTGCGTCGCGTACCGAAGTTTTAACGAGACTGGTCCTCAAACGATCGCGACCGTCGAATCGGAGCCGGCGCGCAATTACTTCCGCGCGCGAATCCGCTCGAAACGAACCGGGTTCCTCGCGCGTCAAAGGTGAACCACCTTTCAACTCCGAAAGCCGAACGATCTGAATTATTCGTTAATGCACCGCTGGTGTCGTTAATCAACGACGTATACACATGTTATCTTCGAAACAACGTATATGGATACACATGTGATCGATGCTGGATGTCCTTGACAGTAATCCCGTCGATTATGATGTTTAGGTTCTAAGATTCCTTTGAACTCAGGACTTTAGGTTATAGACACAGTATAATCAGATGTGATCCTCTGGTTCAGTATGTCCTTGAGTGTTGGTGGATCTTCCTTTGAACTCTATTCTAGAGGTGGTTTGAATGTATGACATGCAAAGAATTCATTCTTTCTGGATCACTTGAGGTTCTTATAGACTCCAAACTCTGGATATCAGAAAACCTCTGATTCAGGATCAGTAGATGGTTAGGTTTTAGACTCTAGACTCTAGCCACAAGCGGTGTATCAGAAAGACATCCTTGAATCTTTATTGATGAACTTTTAACCGACCATTGTATACATCATCCAAATTGCAGAAAGACATGTCCACAATGACCTATAGAAGTAAACTGGTAATCCTTGGCAACTGTAGAACTGTAGGGATGTGAATGATCCGTTAGATCAGTTTTTCAAAGTAAACTGAACTTTCCCTTTAAGGAACGTGGACCAAACATGTGGACCTATATGACCTGTCTTCTTGGCTCAATTATGCCTCATCTCTTTAAGGGATTTGGGTGTACATGTAGCCACGTGATAAATGCATCCATCGAACCCAGTCGTTTTATCTTCTATGGAAACCCGAGACGTGATCCTTGCCTAACCGATAATTCCGTCGAAACTCCCTAATCAATATGGACATAAATCCTCGAAATGATGTGAAGTGCACGTGATCCGGACTAGGTCGTAACTGATAAGCCAGTTCTTATTCCCCGAAGTTTCACGAGCGTAGGTATGAAATTACGAAGATAACGAACGACACGGAGAAGCCGGAAGCACGAGGAAGCGCGTGCAGTAGCACCTGAACCGAAACTGAGCAACGAACACGCGGCCCGCGAACGCGAATGCCCGGCGCGCGAGCCGAGACTGCGCCCTCGAACGTTTCCCCATAATACACGCACGCCCCTTGTTCCCCTTCGACACCACCGAGCGGGATGCACCCTCTTCGTCCTCCCGGAGGGTTCCCACGGTTGCACTCAGTCTCAGCCTCACCCTCGGAGGCTGCCTGTCTTTTTCTCGCCACCCTTGCGATCGAGACCGCCGCCCCTGTCTTACCTCGGCCGCAACACCCGCCCTACAATCCCTTCTCCTCCTACTACTTCTTACCCTTCTACCCTCGATAATTTCAGATTTCTGCGGCTTGACCGAGATACACCGTCGACTGTTCCGGTTTCAGGCCGATCCCTGCTCGAACTTGAGGATCAACCTGAGGAAGGACTACAGTCATTCGCGTGGACGTTCTTGTGGACGCGATGAATAGAAGGGTTCTGTTGGATGTTGCATCAGATATGTCACTTATAGGGTTTTAGATGATTTGGGGGAGAATTTTAATGGGATTTGAATTAAAATTTAAGGGGTGCAATGGGGGGGTTCATACATTTTTAGATACGCAAGTTCTTAATCCTCCAAATGTCTGGATCCACAAGAGTGAGTCTCTTCATCCTTGACTATCACATTTTCTCTAAAAAAATATTTAGATATGCAACTTTGCAATAATATACAACACAATTCAGATACTTCAACAAAATAAATAAATGTCAATGAAATTTATTTGACTCATTTATAACAATGATGCGTAAGGGTATAAAATATATTTCACTTCACGAACTTTCTGATCGACTTCGATAATTATCATAATTAATCTTGTCTTTACGAAGATCATACTTTGGTGAACCCGTATAGATACTTGATATTCTGTTAATGAAACGTGAAGGAAGTTTTTACCGAACAATAATAAGTCTTCGTTCTTGTACTCTTTCGGTAAGAAAGTTTTATGAGGGATTCGACGAAAGGGGAGATCGAACGTGATCGGGCATGATTTACGGGAACGATTAACGAGGGAAAATTTTCGAAACGCGTGTACGAGGGTGGATCAGTGAACAAAATTATGGGGCCGGTTCGCCCTTACGGACATTTCAATAACTCGGAATCCAATATCCCAACTGCAAGGAACGAAGAAAAAAGCCTCGTAACGGACTTATTCGGATTCTTCGCCAAGGAATAATCAGCGAAGAATTTTCCACGTTTCTCGGTCGAACTGCTCGTCCCTCGTGATTATTTCTTTTAAATATTTCAATCTTTCGGAATTCGATATTTCAGTTAGAGAATCGTCAGCTCGTTCTTGTCTTTTGTCTTTTATAGTTCTGCTTTGATGCTGCGTCGCGATCGAACGAAAGAGTAAGTCGATTCCTTAGCTGGAATTGAACTGATTAAAATCTCTCATTGATCATTCATCGATAATTACGTGAATCATTGTTGATGAATTCGTGGAGAATTTCTTTGCCGAGTAATTTCTGTTATTCATAAATTACTACTTATTAGATTAGCTAGGGAATTTATCATTCTTATAGTTTTGTATATAGAATAAGACTGTTGCATTGATAAATTTCTAAATTTGTTATCAATTCATCAATTCATCAATTCATCAATCTATCAATTTCCAATTTTTGAGACTTAAATAATTACTAATTTGAAACTTTGAAAACTTATAAATGCACAAGTTCAGTTCACCTCAAAATCTTTTATCAAGTAAGCATTAAATTCTCCACTGAAGTTGATTGGCTCACAATTTTCGCTGCGTTTGATAGAAATGTTTGACACATCGCACTTCTACTACTTTTACGCGTTCGAATTTCGCCACGACTCCTCAACAATAAATCAAACAATTTATTTGCCAACCCATATATCATAAACGCTATTCAATAATTTCCCACGTTATTTTGATATACCTATCATTTTGATATATTACACATCAGATCTCCCATATCCCTACATCAATTGTCTCCCGTGACACCGGAACATCAAACATTCCGTACCAAAAATCTAACCGAGACAATTTGCATAACATTAAGCCCCGAACGACTTAAATAAAAGTCAGTCGTTAACATGCAATAACTCGATACGCGAAATCTGGTGGATTCGTTTAATTTGAATTTCAAAGAGCCTCGAACTCCGATTTACGACTCGTCAGACCGGGGATGGTGTTAAGACACAATAAGTATCGTTCGCGGATTCTCATTTCCATGGCACAGCAAAATTCTTCGTCACGACATTTGTTTGCCAACCACTGAATGCATTTCGCGCTCGTTCTTTCTCTGTGTCTGTTCGCGATCGACGACGAGATTTATCGTTCGCGCAATTTCCCCGTGGACGAGGGTCGTCGTCCTTTCTCTACGGCCCGTGTGTACACGCTCGTTCCTTTTCTTTGACGAAAGGCACGGAATTTTTCTGGATTTCGAGAGAGAACCGAGGCCGAGATATGACCCAGTGAAACCATCCAGAAAGAAACGATTCCTGCACCGAGAATACCTTCGACACGGTAATACCTTCAAGAATACGTGTATGGCTTTGTCAGACTGTCAAATGTACTAATCCGTTGGGAAGTGGCTGATCAGAGATGTAATTCATATCCAATTTTTTAGATATTTACTGATTTTGGGGAAATTTCAGAGTAGTCAAATTTTAATAGTTACAGGGATTTTAATATTCAAATATGATTCGAAAAAATTCTCCACTCTGATATGTAATAATTTTCATATGTTCACATGGAGCACATATGCAAAAAATTAAATTTTTGAGGGATGATGAGGATGCAGTGCTGAGTTTCAGAACATCAACCCTTAAAATTTACAGAGACCTTCAACTATAAATCTCCTAAAACAAATTTCAAACGAAATTCGAAAAATACATCCCCTTTGAAACGTGAAAATTCCCAAATGTACCAGGCTCTTAAATATGAAAGGAAATTTCGAAGATGGCGAATAAGTAAAACGTTTCTGGAGACACAGGAAATGAGGTGAGGGTTTAATCCGTCTTTCGATAGATATTCGTAGAGTTCAAAGACGTATTGGTGTAGGGTAGGTTCTGAGCATGAGCCACGATAAATCCAACGCTCCACGAATACCCGGATCGACCATAAATCGAGATGGACCCATGTGACCGGCTTTCGGAATATGAAATGTTAAACGCACACTCGTCTTCAATACCGAAACGTACATGTTTATGACACCGATCGCCAGTTACTAATCCATGAATCGCGATATATGAAGTGTGCTTACTGTGAAATTATCGGGACGGTACCGCCAAGGTGAGAACGATCGACGGAGTCACGTTTTAACTTTTGCCGAACAATCGAATGGAACGGTATTACGTTTACGGTAGACGAGAGATGAGATTTATCGACTAGCAAATCGTTTTCGACGAATCTAGGACACTTCTGTTTGTTCCAGCGAGCTTATCAATCGAGCATAAGCGAACCATGAAAAAGAGTAAAATGCTAGAGAATCCGTTCAACCGGTATAATTATGAAGCGACGTAGACAGAATGCATTTGCGCTGATTGCGACTTTCGGATCGGTCGAATCGACTGATACAAAATACTCGGATAGATTTTATATACAGAGAGAGATTTTTCGTTAATTAAACTCTACCCTAATTGGGAAGAACGGAATTTTAATTCCGTTTCATATTATTTTCGTAAACTTTCGATTCTAAGTGGATTCGGACGCGGAAAATATCAAGTGTACTTCAATTTTGCCTCCTTTTCACAAGAAATTTTAAATTGAAAAATTTTTTAATTATACTAACGCTGTAAATTCTCAAACCTCGACATTTTTATTAAATAATTATTTTGGTTGACGCACATAACCTCTAATACAGATATCAAGAAACAGTACACTTTAAAAAATTGTCTCCAGTATTATATTTGTAGTTAGACAAATGAAAATTGTAAAAATAACAAAGACAATTATAAGATAAATTGAGAAGAGTATAAAAAAAAACACACACCAAATAAAAAGCAACCTGTAGTCTACATAACATAACCTATAAGCTACATACCCTAACACGAAGGGTTAACAATAAATGTAACTATCTCTACAATTTAAGTACACGGTAAAAAATCCGCAAGAATCCGGATTGATCACCGACAATTTTCGAAAGTTCCCTTTCCCTTTGTGGTGAAACTAAACGCGATAATACCTCATCAAAGAAACATCTTTTTCAAGCGGTATCGTTTTTCCCGTCTGTCAGTTATGCACACGGTCGAGTGTTTCAACGCCGTGTGATCGTTCGAAACAGAGGGTTGGGTAGAAAAAAAAAACGGGAAATTCGAAAGCTTTCAAAGGGACGAGGCATTCTCTTTCCGTCGTTCGCGATACTGCGAGTTCTCGAAACTACCCGATACATATATATAAATGCGTGTGTATACATATCGACGAACGAAATTGAAGATCTCCAAGAGATACCCCTGGAAACCTGCGATTGCTCGGGAAACTTCTGCAAATTTCAGCGTTTATTCTCCGGAAAAATTGATGGGCCGCGAGGTCGGAATAAATTGCACGCTGTAACTTTAGAAACGTACACCAGCGACGTGGATTAACGAAAGGATCCCGTTTTGCGCGATCGACGAAAGGGGGTACCTATCGATACAGCTGGCGGGAAATGCGTGTACAGTCATTCGATATTGTAAAGAACTAAAAATTTAAGAAAGTGAAAAATTCCGGAATTTGATACCACGTAAAAAGCTGAAAAATGGACAAACTCGAGAACGAGTATCATGACCTAAAAAGAGGGATTCCATTTTCAATGAGAAAGCAACCGTCGCAGCACAAATTGACAGGTTAATAAGATTGACCGATGATAATAGTTCTCTCGTTTTTCAATTCGGATTACTCCGGAGTAACAAAGAAAACGTTCTCGTTACTTTTAGATCAGAGAACGTGGAACGCCATTAGCAGCAGGGAATTCAGTTTGCGTTTCGCGTTTAAGCTGAAACTGGCAAACTGTACGTTTCATTGTAACTCGTCGTGGCTGTGAATGCAAGGACGGAACCTGATTTGCCCGGCGGCACGGCCGAGAAAGCACGCTGGTCGTCCGGGCAAAGTATAATGCCAATAATTTGGGCCAAAATGGAAGAACGACAGGACTAAAAGGGAATAGAGAAGGAGAACGATCGAATCACGGTACGCTGAGCGTCATTAAGCGTGTTCGCGAGAGGCATAATGCAATTGCTCGATCGCAATTCAGTCGCATTAATCGCGAACCTTATACCGGCAACCCTTAACGTGGAGGCCACTCGTGGCCATTCATTCGTTATAATTTGCTTCTGATGCGATAAACGGACCGTGTCACCGGTCACCGGCTACGATGCACCGATTCGACGTCCATGCTCGATACGCCATCTTGAACTCGATGTGTGTTTCAATGCTTCTGGATAAGATGCTCTAACGTACTCGCACTTCTTTACGGCCATTTTGTTTACTTTAGTCACCTTTCAAAATTCGACTTCATTAAACATACTATTGCTGTCCAAACCTGACTATCCTGGTGAAACCTACACAATTGGAGAATCGGACAACTGGAGAATCGGACAACTGGAGAATCGGACAATTGGAGAATCGGACAATTTAACGATCTGATTGCACAATTTGACAATTTTAATTTGCCGATCCGACAATTTGACCATCGAAGAATTTAAAGAAAATGATTACAAAAGAATAATCGAAGAAACTAATATTGGGAAATAATGTCCTTAATTCGTGAATGTAAAAAATGTTTTCAGAGACGAGGGATATAAACGTGTATGGTTTGATTCGTCCAGTCGGTCCGGCGCTTCGTTCCGGCGTTTTCAAACAGACTGTAAAATAAATTCGATTAGCTCTGCGAATCGGCCGGTCACGTACACGCCGCGTCGAATCCGTCACGATTGATAGCGGCGGGGAAATGGCCGTGTCACGGGCCAAAAAATGATTGATTACGCCGGTCATGCATTATTGTTGCGCGTCCCGATGCCAGATACGCGTTCCATTAAACGAGACGTTGCGAAAGAATTAACGTGCACCGCCTGCCATCGTAGTCATCGCATCGGACAACCGTTTCCCCTTCCGTTTCCGTATGTAAGTTCCCGCCATTTTCACATACGTTTCTCTAATCATCGTTTCAGCTTCTGCACTCCACTTTTTTGCTACAAGTATTCGAGGTTTTTGTACTTGAGAAATTTTTCGTAGCTACAATTCTTCAATTGTCCAATTCTCCAATTGTCCAATTGCCAAATTCTTCTTTTCTTACCTTGTCTGTGACTGTCACGGGACAAACTGTCAATGGATTAACTGTACCTTAATTTAGGTTTGCAATGTGACTATTGGACAATTGAAGAATAGGACAATTGGAGAATAGGACAATTGAAGAATAGGACAATTGGAGTATACCAAAGATATCTACGCCTATGCCTAGATTCTTTGTGTCTCCTGTTTTCAAAAATTATTTTAACTGAAGGAGAAAACGTGGTTTAATTTAGAATTCAGCGTGAACTAGATATAATATATTTTGTACCAGAATTCGTAATTTCACCACCCTGTGAAAGGGTTAATATAGGATCCTCAAGCCACCTTAGCAGTACATAAACTACAAATGAATAGTTACTAAATTCACTGCAGTATTTGTTGTATTAAAGTAAGATTTACGTGTGATATCATAAATTACCTAACCTCCACTAGTACCATGAATTTCAGCGACCACGAAGAACCGTGTAAATGGTTGAAAAGTATACAAATCTGAGAATCGAGAAACGGGTTAGAAACTGTTGATGTATCTTTTCGGTGTTGGTTATTTATCCGGCGAGTATCGCTAATGAAACTTTGAATTTAATTCCTTTGCCGGAACACGGTCTTATGCTGCAGGAACTCATGTAAATCCCTTGGTTGTGATAAATAAGGTTCGCTGCCTGGATTATTTACGTTTTATGTACACCCACCTCGAGAAACTTGTACATTTCTCTGGAATCTGTTCTCTCAATTATTTCGTTGCTTTTTCGAGGTTTAACAATAGCGTTATTTATCAAAGGATATTTAACTTTGATCAATGTTGGTTTAGTCCAGTTTACATCGTTTTTTGTGCATTTCGGTTTGTATTTCGTGATTTACTTCTGTTTGAAGAAATATTTATCCATGGCTACTTCTGAATTACGTTTTCAGATTTCTGCGTTTAAATCTGAAAACTCAAAATTAGAAAAATTCAGAAATTCGCAATATCAGAGACGAACTTCAAAAGCTGAAAACCGCCAAAACCCCAAAATTAAAAATTCGAGCATCAAATATTTTCCACCCTCACGTCCTCCACATCGCCCAAATCCTAACGCCACAAATTGTCAGCCATACTCAAAACTTTCTCCCCATCCAGACAACAGAGCGTAAGTACCGTCATCAGCGGGATGTTTATCTCCGCGTAAATCGAGGACGATATTCATCGTGAATTTTTAACGAGCAACCGTTTCGTGGTTGAGCAGTATCGAAGGGCGGCGTAACACGGCTCGTTAAATTTACGAATGTTTTCGAAAGCGATTGGTGCAGTAGAGGGACATTATCGGTGCTACGTTATTCCATAAGGCGAAATAGGTCAGGGATAAACAAGCATTAAAGAGAAGAATAAAATATGGCCGGTGCGCTCGGGTGTAAAGCGAGCCGACATCGGTAAATCGAGGCACAGCAGGATGAAATTGGAAGCGAGGGGGGTTACAGGATGATCGGAGGCAACCGAGGAAACGGCGAAATAATTAATAAGCACCTGAAGGGCTCTGCGGTACCCGTAAGACTACAGCCTCAAATTACATCGGGGAAATGTTGGTGCAGCAAGAAATTGGAAGGAACCGTCCAGGGGGGCACGGATCGCTCGTGAGCCGCCACTGAATTAAAGTGGTTACCCCGAAAACTTGCAATTCAATCTTACGGCTTGTCGGCCTCGAAAGCTCGATAAATATGACAACAGCAATATCATGTTCAAACAGGACGGGCGGTTTTAATGAATCCGGCCTTGCGAATTCTGTGTTGCGGGGGTGGTTTATGGTTAACACTGTACGATGTCGTGCAACATTCAAATCGCATACACGTACGTGGGGCTCGACGAGTGTAAATCCTTCAATTTTTAAATTTCTACATTTTCGACGGATATACGGATTTGGGGACGTACCTAGGGATGTAGGCGCTTTGGGATACAGGGATTTGCCTTTGTGGAGATTTAGTTATTTACAAATGTCAGGATTTGGGGATACAGGGATTTTGGGATGTAGAAATTTTACAAATTCTGTATATTTTACAAATTCGTATCTAATTGTAGTGTTTAATTAGTACACCAATTTAATTAGTAGCCAATTAGTCTCTACCTTACTATAAAGTAAAAAAATGTATATTCAATAACTACATAATTATTTATACGTTTCAGTGAAAGTTTCAACGTGAAATAAAAACAAAAGGTGTTTGGTAGACTCATCTTCACGTGAATGAATTTTATTTCGTGTTTTTATTTAACGCAGAAGATTCCGGTTGACGGAAAGAATTCTAAGGTTTTAATGTTTAAAGAGACTGACAGTGAATGAATTTGATGAATGGCAGAGGATTGTATATAGGAATGTACTTGTATCAAATCGTTTCTGTCATTCAGGTTGAGCTTTTTAAAAGGACCAAGCTTTCGGTGCTCTTTTCCTGCGGCCTAATTTTAACTTGCTGTCTATTGTTTCGGTCTGAATTTTCTGAACAGCCTTTCAATGAAACAAACGTGCAACGCTGACAGTAGGTATTTAGATTTTTGTGTTGAATAGATCTTGAACAGAGCTATCATAGAGGATTCGTAAAATTGAAGTTTTTCATTTCAACAGTAAATTTGTAGATTTAAAAATTTGAATATTTTTGGAAAATTAGAAGATTATCAAATCTTGAAATTCCCAAAATTCTAAATTTCCCGAACTTACTCTCACTAATAAATAACAGCACATGTGGATCAAAACTGTAAAAGGTGGTCTTACAATTTTCACCAAAATCGTAGGTCACATCCTTCCTTGCTCCTGCATACGTGATGTGACCTACGTTAATCCCTAGGGAAAATAACTATACCTACCAGAATCTTGATTCACATTAGGGAGTTTACAAGACAGGTTAACCAATGCCATTGTTGGTTCTAACCAGTAGTTTTATTAGCCTGGCGAAAGAGTACTTAGGTGCGGAGAGGTTGCCCGTGACCGTCCGTAAGAAGATTATTAAGTTGCCAGTGATTCGGAAAGTTGACCTTCGCTCCATGTTGCAAAGACGAAGAGACGCGTTTGGGGACAAAGTAGACGGAAAGTTTTCCCGCTGGCGAAGAGAAAATGCCGGGATGCCGCATTAATCTTTTCACGCGACTTGGAATATTAACGACGATGTCTTTTAATGGAAGAAGTCGGAGTTTCTGCCTCTCAGACCGAGTTCGGTCGGAGAATTGAAACCGACGAGCTGTACTGATCTTTATTTAATGAGCTGAACAAGCCGCTTCGAGAACCGTTGCGTTGCTCGATCTCTTTGTAAATGACCGCCACAACTGCCGACGGTTATTAATGCCTCATGATTTAATACAACAAAGGATATCAAATGCCTTCTTGCTGTTACGATCTTTTACGGAAATGCTCGCTACTTGTACACGTTGCGTGACGCGGAAAGCTTGCTCGTTTGCTGCGGGGGTGAAGAACTACTCTTCGGGGGCGATAAGAAGTGATATTTATTCTCAGCAACGATTCTGATATTCGGGAGCTTAAAATCAAATTGAGGGTAAAATTTAGGTTTTCGGATTTTTGGGATTGGAAGATTGTCTAATTGTCAAATTGTGAAATCAGATCGTCAAATTCTCCAATTGTCCGATTCTGCAATTGTCCGATTCTCCAATTGTCCGATTCTCCAATTGTCCGATTCTCCAATTGTCCAATTGTCACATTGGCAAATTGTTAGATGACCAAATCATCAGATCGTCAAATTAAAATTGTCAAATTGTGAAATCAGAATTCAGGTCAATGACTCGAAAAGGTCACCCAATTTCTAACCTATTTCTCAGCTATTCGTACCAGTCACCCCAAATCCACCTCAGCATCTCCAACTCATCCATCAAAACTAAAAAGAGTCATGCATACGAAAGGAGTCTAAATAAAATCCCGACTGTGTCAAAGTGCGTTTACACGTTCGATTACTACACGCAAAGTTTGTGTTTGAACCCTCTTTGGTGTGTGTAAGACCGCAACGGCAAGCACGCGAAACTTTTTCCCCCCCGTTTGAGCGGGAATAATTTGAATAGTCGTCCCAATGACGAGAAACTTTTTCCAGGGCATCGTCGGCCCTCGAATCGACCGCATATCATTATCAGTTCGTTCTACGATCCTTGCTCGTTTTTCCCCCGGTGATCTTTTTGCCGGAAGAGCTGCACGATGGTCGTTGGACTGAGGCTGATTCACCTCGGACGCTCCCAATTGGAAAGAAAATCTGATTTGATTCATTCCGTCTCTCGTTCTTTCTCTGTTCCTAATGTAAGACTTTGCCACTCGCCCGACGAACCAGATACCCATCTCATTTCGGATTTTCGACCGCTTGTTCGTCTCGTTATCGCAATCGTTTCGTTCATAATTCAGACCGGCCATGATAATTAGGAATTTGAATAATGCCGATAGTACGCGGCAACTTTCTGCCTGTCGATCGAACGCGTCTCGATCGCTATGTGTAGGTCGTCGATCAAAGAGGGATCTGCCCATGGCGAAGTCGATGGACAAAGCTGTTTTATGTAGTACGAGATTTTGTACGGGAAATTGAGGAACGTTGTGAAGGTTCTTAGGAGTTTAGGATTGTTGGTTGCCCTTTTAGGTCTACAATTATTTATTAAGCAGATCTGTTAAGATTGATATATATTAATATCTATTCATGTCTGGAGAAAATTAAGAAAGTTTGAAAGGTTTAAAAAATTTGAACAGTAAACAAAATGTCAGAATTTTGAATCTGAAAATTTACGACCTCAAAAATGATCAAATCTAGGGACTTAAAAATTAGGTAACGGAAATAACTCTCCCAAAACTACCTTTCCCCAAAAACGCCAAAAATTGCACATGTAAAATAAACGATACCTCACGCAGCAGAGGCAAAAAGTAAAAAAAGTCCCGTTGAAAATAAAAATTAGTTCGCAGCAAATTGCTGGAGGAGAAGGTGGGAAAAAATAACGATCGAGGCAGTAGGTAAAACAATTAAAAAGTTCGCTGTTAATTTGATCGTCCCCGAGGATCTAGCGAGGTCGGCGAAGCAACGCAGCTGTTCTCGCCATCGATTTTCCCAGCTAATTAGAAATTTCAATTTTAATTTCTAATTACAGGTAGCGCGGTTTAACGTCGAAGCTAGGAAGAAAAAGTCCTTACATCACGACAAACATAAGCGTCCGCGGAACAAGTTGGCCCGGTTCCTCTAATTAATAGAGAAAAACTATCTGTCCGACTGCCGGCGAAAGCTTTCATTAAACGTCCGCAAGTCGCGTCGGAAAAAGCTGGCCCGAAGAAAAGGGGGTTTGGAAGGGAAAACGATCGCGGCAGAAAGCGAGACAGACTCGACGAGCTTTTGCGGTAAGAAGCAGGTTAAAAGAATAAAGTGGCGTGGGGCAGAAGAAGAGGGGCGAGGGGGGAAAAAAAGAAGAGGAAAGGATACATATACAGCTCACGTTGCGGTCTCTTCCGGCGCCCCCGGAACAAACAGAATGAAAGCTCCTTGCCTTTGTGCGCCATAACCCGATCTCTTTATCGCGGAAAATATTCTTTAAGCGTAGAAAATAAAACGGAAGTAAAAGTTCGGCTAGTGAATGGGGCTTGTAGGGATCTTATAGTAAGAAAGAACGAGAACGAGAAAACGGTTAGAGGGATCGGAGGGAGAGGATCTGACGGTTGAACGAAAGAAAGGACGAAGAGGAACGCGACGGTGAACGGACAGAGATAAAAGGAGGCGGGGAGTCAAAGGAAGCGGAAGATTGAGGTTAGAAGTACGAGGAGAAACTGGGAAGGTAAGAAAAAGAGGGAGGAAAAGAGGATTGAAATTGTGATGCGGGCACCGTGCTGCGGGCGTAACGATTCCGGTAAAGGAAAAGAAGAGACGTTGGTAATAGTGGGTAACAAGGAAAGCAGGTAGATAGGTCGAGCCTCGAGCAAGGTGGTAGATAGGCAGATGAGTAAATAGGCTCGTTGTAATATGCGTTTATGTGTTTCACCGTTACCCCAGGGTCCATTTTGTCGGCGAATGGAAGGCAAAGTGGTGTCTTAAGTGCAGGAAAGGAATGGCCGCTTCGAATAGCAACGCGATTAACCCTCAGACTGTTGGGTCATTTAAGACACTCTCTTAAATCTGTCTTAGTTATGGACTGCTGAGACTCTGACATTTTAGTCAACGTTCTTACTCTTCTCTTAATGGGTACTTTAATGATACGAGGATGGGTTGTGGAGGCACGTTGTTTTGCTGTTTTATGGGACGTGATTCAGAATGGGATGGTGATTGTGAGAGATTCGTTGCTTAGTCTAAGGGACATTTTTGTGAGTTAAGGAATTATTCAATTATCAAATTCCTTATCGTAATATTTCAAAATTTCTCACCTACCAAACGACCAAAATACATAAATTCAACATTCCCAATAACCTGAAAAATCTAAAACTTCACCGTCAAATACTCCATATCTCTAATTCTTCAATCTAAACCTTCAAGTTGTAAAATTCCAAAGCATTTTATCTTCGAATAACAGGAAACCCAACGTCTATCACAAGCATGTTACCGCAGCGTACGCCCTGTTCGAGTACCTCAGTAGAGCGTTCAAAAGAAGTGAAACGCTCGTGTGTGTGAAGGTGTTAACCTCAAGGCATTCATTTTGTTTAGCCATCAAAGAAGTGGCATGCGATCGTAGTTGCAAAGTGACTCTCTGCCGGGTGTAACAGGGTGCAGGTTAAGTGCTGTTTAATGTAATGTAATGACTAGATCGACGCCACGTTTCGGTGGCGACGCTATCGTCGTGCTAACGACGTGGCATAGTTCCGGCAACTATTTTCCAGGGAATCAGTCAGGAGCGAACGCACGTTAACGTGCAAATAATTTCGGATTACGTTTAGCCGAAAATTCCGTGTACAGGGCACGTATGGCGGAACCGTCCTAGACGAATCGTGATCAAACTGGAACGCGCGACGTGACGCCGCGCGGACAGTAACGAGGCCGCTGTTGTTCGAAAAAAGAAAATACAACCTGCAATTCCCGGAGAGCTTTTTTCCATTTAACAGAGACCGGGCCAAACGCCGCGGCGCGATTTTTTCCACCGCCATTCATTTCCGTTCGACGCGCCGGAAATCGACAGCTTTTAACCCTTTACGCCTCTGCAAGATGCTTTGGAACAAATAACCTTCGATTTTAATCAGGGAATAATGAGGAAATCTTCCGTTAGTTTATTCTTCTTTCTCTGTTAGATTTCTTGTTCTAGTTGTTTTAGTACAGAGTGATTGAGGACTTGGAAATCGATTTAACCCTTTGCCAATAACCTCTACAAGGCGCTGTATAAATATCGTTCGTTTTAAATTTAGTCAAGAATTAAGCTTAAGACTTAATCTTTTCGAAAGGTGACTCACCCTCACAAGTTGATCTAACTCAACAATATGAAATATTTTTTAATTAAATCTAGAGTGCATGATGTATAAACACAGTGTCCAAAATTACAAAAACCTTCAAGTTCATTTTGCAGACCTATCTCAGAATTTTGAGAGCCAATCGGTCAAGAACGATGGGTCAAGATCCTCCTCTGCCCGTAAATTATCCAAGGTAAACCAATCATGATCTCGGATATACCCGATAGCGGTGTCGAGTATCTTCTGGGCATCGTCGATTCCTCGCGATATCAATTACCCGAATGGTTGATTACGTCGATGTTCGATTCTGGTAGAAATTGTCCTGCCACGTGGGACAGATAATCGTGTTTACGGTTCGCGTTCAATTTGCTTCTCAAAGAGCGACGGAAACGTGGCATAATTTCGCGGGCCGTCCCTTTAAGTCGTATCCACCCTGCATTTTACGAAGTTAATTTCGCGATGTAATTAGAACCCTTTCAGACTCCAGCATTCACCCTTTAACTTCGAACAGACAAAGCCTCTGCGTGTTGTATGGACGTTATGTGTGTGTGTGTGCGTGGTGGACGTGTGTGCCCAACGGCGAAGAGGGCAACCACACTCGAAGAAGGCACGCAGACACTCTTAATCTTTCCTTCCGTCTTGTCTACGATCTTCCTTTCGTTCTACTTTGCTCCGCTTCCTCGAATTACGAGCTTCTTCTATTCTCGCCTAACTGCTCCGGTCTTCGTTTAGATTAGGCAAGCGGATAAACTCCTGGAACTCGTCCCGCCTTCCGGCTAGTTCACCGCCATCGGGGACTCGGGATTTAGGAAGCGAAACAGCTGGAGAATTGGAAATTTCGATATTTGCTAACTGGCGACTTCGGAGGGATGCAAGCGAAGGCATTTCGGGGGATTTTGACGTTTGGATGGCGATTTAATGAGGCGGTTTGAGAATATAGTGAAATATGAGGATTTTAGAATTTGGGGATTTAGGGATTTGGGGATTGGAGAATGTGGGAATTTGGAAACTTTGAGATCAATAATTACAACGCGAACACCAATAATCACCAAATATTTCAAACCTCTACCTACCATAAGCAATTCTAAAAAAGTATCCCTCAAATCCTGAATATACAATCACAAAATGTACCTACCATATTTTAACATCGAGATACCGTGTTGATACAAAATAACCGCAAATCAGACATTGTTCGAATCACAAGATAAGAATACTAAGTATACAGTGTGGCAAAGAAAAGTAGTTAATTGCCATAACGTTCTATGCATTCACTGTGGTAAAGCAAGATACATTTTACGTGAACTTAAGTTACACCACAGAGCTTCTAACATAACCGTGCTACGACCATGGTAATTTCTTCTCGTACATGAGTCAGACTACGCGATACATTTTAATATCTTTCATATTACTCACTGTATACCTCGTTCCGTAACTTGTTGTCGCTGCATGGAACGCATAAGTGCTATGAATCACGCAATAACTTTTAATTTTTTCCTTGTTTTATGCGAGCTTACGTTTCTCTGCATTCCTTAGCCGGCTACCAGAAGGAGGAACAACTTTTCAAATAAAGAACAAGCAGGAATATGCGAATAAATCGAGAAGTTTCGTAGACGTTATCGCGATTGCGGTCGAGTTGTAAATCCGCCGTGCTTATATTGCATTTTTTGTTTGATAACCGGAGCGGGCGCGATCGATTAGTTCGGAACGTTTATTTCTAGCTGTAAATCTTGGCAACATTCCTAAATTACTTTGCTTGTATCTATTTTTTTGAGATATTTAATATTTGAGTTTCTTACAAATTTTTTTACGAATTTACAAGTCATTTTCATACTTCTTAATTGTTTCATACTTTTAATTTTTTTATTTTACTTATGATTTTTCAGCAGTCAAGTTTTCTAAAATCTTAGGTTCTCAGATTTATTAATTTTTTAATTTCTGACTTTCATATTTTAAATTCTAAAATTGTAAATCGTTAATTTGATAAATATGAGTAAAGTATAAGTAGGTACTTTGCTTCTAGTATTGCAGTTACTGTTATTCAAAATGGCCGCCATCAACATAATCGTCATCAACATGGCCGCCATCAACGTAGTTGCCACCTAACGTCTTTGTCATCATATTTATGCTTCATTTTAATAGTTAAATGTTTATAATATAGTGTATATAGTAAAGTACATCTGATATAGTATGTATATATATAATAAATTGCATCGAACGCCATAAATTGCAAGAAAATGTGTTAATAAATTGAATGGTGTTTCGATATTTGAAGTGTCGATAATTGAATAAATTCAACACGAATCGAGATTCGAAGGGGAGAGATTTGAAGGATAAAAATCGTCCAAAAGCACGGTATCGGTCTGAAATTTCAGTCAATTCAGCTTGTTATGATAGTAATCAACACGCGGATGGTGGATACCTTTTCGCGGAGATCCTACGAGGACGAGTATCGAGAACGCGAGATTCCATGGAACGCGGATAGTAATTTCCAACGGCGGCATTTACGTTTTAAGCCGCTTAAATGCGTAAGAAGAGAATTTGTATGGAATTTAATCAAGCCCATCGAAAAGGGGGCACGTTGGAAAATCAGGGGAACGATGCACGGCCTCGTTCGTAATTATTAGGACACCTTGTCGCAGATTTATTCTCTGAAAAATGATCATCCCTTATGGTATTTTTAAAAATCTATGACACTTGAATCTCTGGAAGCTTCATATACCTGTGAAGTTGGTATCAAGGATTAAAAACCAATATTTCTTTCTTTGATATTGATGAGACTAACTGAGTTATATGCGTTTGAATATTGGAGACCATTTTTGTTGATTGAATAACTGATGGTGATATTTTTAGATCAATTTAATATAGTTTATAAAATTTAATATAACATGAAGTGTTTTAACATAACCTAACATAATCTTACGTAACTTAAAGATCCCTATATCAGTCCTGTATAAAAAGTAATTCTGAACAAAGAGTAAAAATTACTTAAAAATTAAATCTCAAATTCTACAACTTAAAATTAGCGATAGTTCTGCAATATAAAAGAAGGATACTATTTAACGTCATCAGTGAACCATGGTTTTTTTACCTGCTCGTTACCAATACCCTTGGTCTTCTTCACCCTCTTCTTCAAAAGTATGATGGTGATCGAAACGTGCAAAATAGACGAACTAAAAAGACAGACCCGTAGAAACCAGTGTAAAAAGAGGAGACTCAGGGATGGAAGAAAATGATGAATGTGGAGGAAGAGAAAGAAGGCACTCCACTTTCGAACGGTACACAAAGGGACCGTAGAACTTTGCTCTACGGATTCTGGAACGGTGATTGTATTTTCTGGGAGCATGAACTTTAAGAAAGTGTTCGAGAAAAATCGTCCTGCGATGAGTCGAAGAGAAGTCCTACCCTTGTTACCTGTATTTGCTTACTCTTTCCACGATTCGCTTATTAAACCTTGTGTGAACCACCCTGATATTCGTTTGACCTCTTTGACGTTAAAAATGTCTCGTTTGAATTTTTATTTTGTGACAAAAATTCGTTTTGAAGAGGTTATTTTTGATTCAGATTACTATAGATTGCTGCACGTTACTTTATTACGTGTTAGATTATCGTTCGTTATATTACTACACGTTAGATTACTACTCGTTAGATTACAACGCGTCAGATTATTACTCGTGACATTACCACGCGTTGGATTACTACTCGTGACATTACCACGCGATGTATTACTCTCGTATTATATTTCCACGCATTATATCACTCTCGTGTTATATTGCCGAGCATTATATTTCTATCACGTTGTATTCTCACGCGTTATATTTCACACGAGTCATATATTCCATGCATAATACATCCTACATACGTATTTCACGCGTTGCAGTTCCCTCGCGTTATATCGCCATAAACGAAATTTCCACCCGCTAACGAATGAACGCGCTGTATCACCACACCCTAAATTTCAACCACATTTAGAAACTTCCAGGTCCATCCTACATTGACCCAGATCGTACCTAGTTAAATCAATAACACGATTTTATCAGAATAAGTACGTGAAACGTTAAGTACTGCATATTTTGCGGAATTAGCGATTCTTATAGAGTTTTATGGAAGTTGATTAATGGAAGCGTATGAGAGGTTCTTTTATTTGCCGGAGCTCAAAAGAATCGTGATCAATTGGCGTATATTAGTAGTTGGTAACACCTGCGTACATCCTCGTTTTTCTCGTTCACGCTACGAATTATGGGCGTTTTCTTTGAATTAGCTGTCGTGATCAGGTGCAAAGAATTGCAAGGACACTGGATCACTTGAAATAAACGCTGGAGCGTTTTTATCGGTGATATAATGAAATCGATGAGTTCGAGTTGCTATAGTAGCAGTTCAACATCAGCCATCTTCTAATAATCAAGAAATTAATAGCAAAAAAAATATAAATGGCTCTTGTAATAATTAAAAAAAATGTACAAAATTAAAATATATTATAAAATGATACTTGGGTATGTAATTAATTAGGTATATAAATTGATACATTATTTTACATTATTCACATAGGGGTGAATTTTTGAGTCGTTCAATTCGTTAATATACATCTTTGATTCAATATTAAAGTGTCCTTCACGTGTTGACTTAATATAAAATCGTCATCATTAAGCACCCTTAAATAAACAGAGAGTCAACCCACGTTCAGCCAATAGTGTAACACAAAGTCGAAAGGTGAAAACTTGGCGCCTGCCATAAAACTCGTTAGTAGGGATACATGGCGATGGAAGACGTTTTAATTAATTTACAATTAACCCGTGAGGAGTTTGAAGATACAATATTAATACAGTTGATAGTTTGAAAGCAATCTCGGTTGTTAGTGAATCTGAATTTTAAAATAGAAATTGGGTACAACGAAGGATAATAACTTGCAGAAAGTTCCGAAACTTTGTGCAAATTAATTAAGACACTTAATTAACCGAATCCAAATTTGACGGTCCGATCGCGATTAATGATCGCCCCGTTTATTTTCACAAAGGATCACGCGGATCTTTTCTCGTGAAAGGTCAAATATTTTCAGGCTTCCATTGTTGCAGACTGTCTCAATCGATTCGCGAGATGCTTAATTAGGAACGCTCTGGAGATACAATCCATGTTTAGATTCTACGGTTTCGCTTTAATTATGTATGTACATATGTGATACATCCTACCCCGTGGTTTCACTTCGGTTATATGCTGGAATTTCTACCTTTGTTTCGGTATTTCCACTTAGCATAATTGACCTCTCATCGTTCTCAGTTTGATCATCAAACACCACATTCAACTTTCTGTTATATTCATTACAACATCTACTTCATTCGGACCATGCGGAGGATCTTCATCGATTAAATTGCACTTCTATTACGCTTTCTGCTTCATTAGGATATCAATCATTCACATTCTGTATATATGTATGGACGATCTTCATCGAACAATAAATCAAGCTTCTAATACACTTTCCGTTATGTTTATTAAAATATAAATTTCCATGAAGAAACTGACTCAAAATCTGAACATCCTGTCACATCCCTCACTTCTACACAGTACACATTCTATAAAGAATAAATTCACGTGCATTAATAAAATGATGTGTACCAAGCTGTACTCGCAAACGTATCCCATGAAGAGTATCCTCGAGCGATGCATATTTAGAATGTCAACATTAAAGAAACTAATTCCTTCCACTTGACCGAAATAAACATCCTTACGTTTGACCCTTCGTCCTTGGCCAGACTTGTTCTAATTCTCGCCGGTGGATACAGGCCGAGTGGGTAGACGGGTTCTTTTTTTCGCCGCGAGTTTAGGTTCGCCAGGCGGATGTTCTCAAGCGCTGAAAGTAGATCGAGTAAATAATAGACGAGCCATGAAACTGCCGCAGCGTTCCCTCGAAAATTTCAGGGTCCGAAAGGGAAAGCTTTGGTAGCCGTGAAAACAGAAATTCGCTAGATCGCTGCAGTTTCACAGAAGTCAGATGAATGCACTCGGGCAGGTGTGATTTCCCTCCTGATTTCCCTCGAGAAAATGCGACAATTAAGCTGTCTCACGGACACCTTACGACGTTGATTTATAGACATTTTTGCCGATTCCTGAATTTCGAGATACCCTTTCAAGACTTCAATTCAGACAATACGAAAATGTGATAGTGAAAATATAACAGGAAATTGTGAGAACATGAAACTTGAAGATTCAAGAATGCGGACATGTAAAAGTATACCTAGGAAGATAATTTTCCTAGGAAACAATTTATCGGACTATCCTAGCAAACATTATATACCTAACAGCAACAGTTCTCTTACCAGACTTTCTATTACACTTTATATTCCACTTTCATTCGCCTACGCGTTCACAAGGTTTCCTGGTGGCCTATTTTCACCGTGCATCGAAGATAACCATACCAGTGGAAATGTAGTCGAACATATATAAGTTCTTCTTTCTGTTGCGAAGGTTAATTAATAGTCCAACTCTACAGACCATAAAATAACTGTGAACATATGTGTACATATATCATTCGCTTTGTAAACAAACATATACTATTTATAATACTCGTACACAAATATATAATTTTTTTTAATATTTCATCATTTGCCTTTTTAACAATGCACCCATTATTCGCCTTCTAACTAAAGCCTTCACCAACCTTTCAAAGCTAAAAATTGTAACATAACCTCAAACTTCCGTTCAAAGTCTGTTAAAGTCCCAGAACGCGTCTCTGTAATTTCCGCAGTTGGCAGCACGTCGGCCATTTTGCGACTTTTACCAGCGGCCTTAAATTAGCTTCGAGCAGTATAAACGGGGCATACGAAGCGTAATAATTCCGAAGAAACCGCAATTTCCGAAGGAACGAGTAACAGTTGTTAGAAAATGGCGAACGCAGTGGTAGCTTCTTGACCAACGGACATTAACGGCTGGGTGGATGTTTAGCCGCGATATCCACTTAGTCGTCCGGTGCGGGTTGGCGATTAAGCTGGGACCAAATTAACGGTAATGGATATTGCGCGATGAAACTCGTCCGCCGATAAAATTATAAAGTTTCCCGGCGACCAGAGAGGGAGGGCGCGCAGCGGCGGATAAGAGGAAAAGTTTGGCGGGTGTGAAAAGGCCCGAGAAAGTCGGGCTTCGTGGTAGACTTATAAATTTTCTGCACGGATCTCGGACTACTACGGCATCGTCGGGTTGCTTGTGGCCTGGTTCTTCGGCCGGGTGGGACACGAGGGTGAGTACGGCCCGATGAGTACATCGGCAACCCGGTGTGATGTATGTATTCGCTCGGTGGCTGTAAATGCGCCGGAATCAGCCTCCGTGAACGCGAGAAAGAAGGAAGTATCGCGTGGATACAACGGAGGGAAGTTTCGGGATACACTGAATGGAAAATGGCAAGGGTACAGTCGAGTGCAAATATGTCGTCCCTGGAGAAAATATGACAACCGTTGAACAAGCGATATGACTATGCGTTTTTTATGGATTTTTAAGGATTATATTATATGGAGATGTGTTAGATAACTAATCTAATGTAGTTTAAGATCTTTGGGATTTGGATATCTAGGGATTTTTAAGAATATAAATACGAGAGCCTAAATTTAATTGGATTACATCGAATTAACTTAATTCGTTTCCCGATATATTTGTCCGTCGAGGATGTACTAAAGGAACCATATGCCCGAAGCAGACCAGGAATAGGATTAAAAGATTCAAGTGTGTATAATCCATCTTAAAATAGGGAAAATATGGCCGGATAACATTGATCCCTAAATTCACTCTGACAAGGATACGGACAATTTAATTTATCCGTGGAAACCAATCGTATACAAATTGCAATACGATATGACATATCGATTTATACCTACAGAAATAACATATCCGTGAAACAATTTGACGCTAGTTGGGGATTTATACCGGAGTATAAATATAGGAAGAAAAATGTAAGCGAACAAAGTTACAATTCCTACATACACGTGTAAACATTCTATTACACAGAAATAAGATTTTATTTACGGACAATAAAAAGATTACTCTTGTTTCGATATTGGAGATATTTTTCCGTCTTAATTTAATCCTCAGACGAGTCGCAAAAACTGTCTCATCAATTTGCAATTTTAGTATTAAATGTTTTTACAATAATCGAAATTTGGTGGAAACGTTATATACGTTTCATAGGTCCGAGTTATAATTGATCCAGTTCCATCATCCGAGGGTTAAGCAACATCGAAACGAACTGAACCGATCATCCAATGAATTATGATACCAAATTCATACACCGATCAAACATTTCGCACAACAGCGATTAATCAACCACCCACCCCTAATCGCCCACCATTTATCAATAAATACCGAATGCTCAATATTTACATAAACCGTGACATCGATTGCAGATTATGTTCCGTATGCAAGCCGCACTCGATAGTTGAGCAAAAATATCGACATAATTGGCTGCTGCCAAATCCCATAATCTGACTTTGCTTAGGGGAAGATACTGCAAACTGATGCCAATTGATTTAATTGAAACTGTCTATTTCGGGTGAAATAGAGGGAATAGAGAGATATCACTCGTTGGATTTGGGAAAATTTGGGGAGAATTTTTTTGGAAAATGCAGGGACTTTGGGAGAATTTTAGAATAGTTTAGGGAGAGTTTTAAGAGATTTTTGGGAAAGTTTCCAGAGAATTTAGGGAAACTAGGTTTCAGAGGGAATTCTAAGATTCAGAGGTAGAACTGTGTAGAACCCTAAATCTAAGAAACGCAGAATTTAGAGAAAATCCTAGACCTAGAATCCAAAATCAAGGAGTCTAGGATCTGAAGAGTAGGCCCTAGTAGGGACCTAGGGGAATCTAGGACTCCGGGAGAGTGTCAAGACTTGCAAACAACCTAGAACCTAGATCTAGATGATCCTAATGATCCTCTTCAATTTCGTTAAGATCCTAAGTTCCCCTAGGTCCTAGATCCCTAAGTTCCCTCCAAACCTGAACCTATCTCCTTAGACTCTAAATTCCGCTAAGACTTCTCACCTATATTCTCCCTTCTCACTGCATTCTCCTAGCACTTTCCTCCAAGTACTTCAAATTCCTCAAAAATCCACACGAAGCAATAAAAATTCCATCACGGCTCTATAATTTCCAAAGTTTCGTTCGACTCCATAAAAATGCCACCGTCATGAATAAAGCAAAGGAGACACGTAACGTGGACATTCGAACGAGCGTTTAAGACGATGCAGAAAATGACCCATAGAGCGTAAAGCACATACTTACGCGTCCGAAGAGCAGAAATAAAATATGAACCGGGTAAAAGTGGGCGAAGCTGGAATCACGGAGGAGCACGCGAAACAGATTTAGTTTTAAGACCGGACAAAACGAGACGCTGGTAAGACACGGTGGAAAACAACTGGTCCGTGGAAAGTAATCGAACAGATAAGTTTTAAAGGTGGACGAAAGGGGATGTCGCGCGGGTACAATGTGGCGACACCGTATCCCCGAAGAAATAAACGAAACGAGACATGGGGGATGGGTAAGAGCTTGAAGAACCGTCGTATCCTCACCTCGCTCAAAATTATGATTCTTTGTCGATGTACCTTTGCCGGATTACGACTTCTTCACGGTTTTATCTTCGTCGTTCCTTTTCTGTTCTCATGTACCTGGTTAGATATATTGGATCAGGTGGATATATAGGTGGACGCGAGTTTTAATAAATCATTTTTTTATGGATTTGATGAAGTCTGATGTGGATTTCTTAGGTTATTTGGTCAAAGATGTAGTTTCCAGATTAGGGGAGAAGTCTGTTGCGACGTTCACATATGTGAACATCTATGTGTAGACATATGTAGATATGTTCAAATTTAGGAATTTGGCGTTTAGGGATTTCAGGGATTAAGAGATTCCAAATTTTCAAGGTTGCAAAATTTCAAAGTTGAGGTTAGGAAGATAAGAATCTAGGGACACATGGATATGGAGATCTAGGAATTTGAAAATGGAATCATAGAAATTCCATCAGACCATAGGAACATATGTGAGTTTCGGAGTATAGAAAGATAGGAGATGGGAAGTTTAGCGATTGAAGGAAGATAGAATCCCAGAGGCAATACAAGGACACAAGATGACATATAAGAATGTAGGAACCTAGGGATCTAGGTGTCTAGGTACCAAATGACACCACTGACCTATCCAGATACCAACTGATATCAAAGACCTACTTAGATACCGAATGACATCAATGACCTATCTAGATACCAATGACCTACATCCAATTACCTATCTAGGTACCAAATGATACCAAATGACCTACCTAGATACCAAATGCCATCAATAACCTATCTGAATACCGAATAATACCAATGAATCTCGAAAGCTATAGAGGTTCAAGTAAATTGAAATTTAGGGTCCTCCTTCCCATTTCTCCCCGATTTCTCCAGCAGTGAGAGGTCAAAAGGTGAGTTTGTTCTGCGGTACGCGTTATGCATGACGGTCAAGCACGTGCCGGTATCTGGAAACCGTTATGCAGGTGCATGCATTCCCCGACGTCGTGAAAATCTTATGACGTCAGGGAGGTCCGGTCGTCGCAATTGCTGGCATAAACTTCAATGAAAATGAGATGTTAGGCCGTGGACCAGGACGAATTAGCTGGCAGCGACGAGTCGGTAAACGGAAGCGTAGAAACTAGTTAGGCGCCTGAAGCTAGTTCCGTACCGCATCCACCTTTCAATTCCCTACACGCGCCTCTCCATGTGTTTGTACGCAGAAACAAACGACACGGCCGGCTCGAGGCGATTTTATCGATCGTTATCGGTCGGACTTCGACGTGAATTATTTCGTTTGATGCTTGGAATAATAATAAAGTTGCTAGCAACGATCTCGGTTAGCGGGTTGATCGATTCATTATACGCGTTACGTCTATCGATCGCGAGTTACGTCGTACGCGATTTTAAACAGATTTGATTACGCTTGTCCGGTATAAATCATACGGGTACGCGGGAGCATTGGAAACGTTCGAAGTGATACATTGCGAACGAACGGGATGGCACTCTTACAGGAAGACGGGAATATTTGAGTTCCGGCGTTATATTTCACTTGAATGGCGAACACGCGATCTTCTCGCGACGCCAGCCGCGCCAGAAAGAATTGATGGACGAGAAGATTAATTAACCGGCGCTCGCGATTTTTCGCCTGACAAAGTGCGACAACTTTTTCGGATGATGCCGTTGTAAATGAGCCTGGTTAATGCTGCGCGGACGTTACGGAATAAATAATGTTGTGGATCGCAGCTGATAGTTCTTCTTCATCTTACGATTTTCCCAAATCTATTCATTCTTTCAATTCTTTAGGTACTTTCAATTCTGTCAATTCTATCAATTTGGTCAATTTGGTCAATTTGGTCAATTTTGTCAATTTTGTCAATTTTGTCAATTTTGTCAATTCTTTCAATTCCTTCAATTACTTTAATTGAATCCACGTTATCCACGTTATGAAAACTTTTCACTCAAACAACGATTATTTGTTTATTAATAATTTTATTATATGAATTTCTTATAAATGATAGAACATTTCTGATGAACATATTCCAACACTGTTTACATATAATAAAGATTTAATTTTAAGCTACAATTAATCGTAGCAGTCGCTGCTATCTAAATAAGTAATACAATAACTCAAACACGTAGAAGCAAATACTGTAAAAACGAACGAATAAAAATGAACTGATATATTCATCATTCTTTATCCCAGTGGATGTCAACACGTTTTTCAATGAAAGCACCTGAATAATTTCTGCAATTTAAAGTAAGGAATTTAAAATCTTTCACGTCGTTTCGATGGATTTCGTTATTCCAATAATAATCCAGTCAAAATTGAATTTACTACCGTGGAATGAATAATAGATATCTGAATCAAATAATAGCGCAAAGGTGGTTATTTCTATGATATTTACATGTACCGAATCAGGAACTTTTATAAAATGCATTATTCTCATCAATTTTTTCATAGAAACAAATTGTGAAACTTGAAGATAATTTCAACACATTTTGCGACGATATTAAAACATCGCTACTGAGTTATTAAAACAATATCAACACGAGTCAATTTAAATAAATCAGATATTCTTGCCGGCATTGTCAAAGATCTAAGTAAAGTCCCGAAGTAATTAAAGCAAATTAAATTAAACCGAGGCGAATTATTAAAGCAATTTTTATCCGAGCAAATCCAATAACAGTAAAATATCGCGGACGAGAATTAAACCTATATTAAAATCGAATACCGTGAATCAATCGGTATTAACCCCTTAAAAATTCTTTAATCACCAAGAAGGGGAAAAATAGATCAAGAATTCTCCAACGTACTGCAACAGTATGTGCCAATTTTTCACATATACTAAATATGAAGTGAATAATTTTGCGTGTATCACCGCGACAATTAGCGATCGGCGCTTAATCCTCATTAATTAGTTTCCATAACGTTAAATGTTCGTCTGTTGGGCATCGCGCGAAAACTAATCCTTTTCAGTAACGTCGCTTTGCAACAATTAAAATCTCTTCAGTGTTGTATCCTTAATTAAATTTCGTCCCGTTTGAAAACACCGCGTTTCCCAGTAATTCAATTAAAACGGAACGAAATTACAGTTCCGCTTTGAAAACTGGCTGCTTGTTGCCGCGGCTCATTCTTTAACCATATCCATCTTCATTTTAACCGGGCTACTTCACGAATAGTTCTCAACATCAGAAAATTACCCGCAGTTTCCGTTCATAGTTTGCCGACGGGGCGCAACAAGCCCCCGGAAGAAAGTGTGAAGAAAAAGTTGGATCGATCCGAGCCGCCGTTCTCGTAAACACCGAATAAGAGCTGAAAGCTCGTCAAGGGAATGCATCGGATGGGAAAGAAGCGAGCTTGGAAGAAGTTCATCGATATCGTAACGTTAAATCATTCATAAAATATGATTGGACACTTTCAGGGTAGACGTGACCGTATAAATTAACTCGGACGGAAATGGCGATCGATAAACGGGCATCAAAAGCTCTCGAGGACATGTCGCGTTTTTTGCGAACACGAAACCGGGTTAATAGCCACTAAAGGCACCTTTATTTCCCGTGTAACGTGTTATTATATTAACGAGCCGTAATGACAACGGCGCGCGATGCATTATATTGCTTTCTAATTAAGTCGCAATGGTAACAGGAACGTCATACGATGCAAATGCCCGGTTTCGCGATAACGATTGACTTCGTTAATGAATTTTCACGGCGAACAGGCCACCTTTGTCTTCGTTAAGTGTCCGCGGGGATTTGCATGGAAGGACAAGAGTCTCGAAAAAGCTGCTTACAACGGGGATCCTTCTTTTTTTAAACAGACACGGCTTTCAACTCGACCGGTCGTTTTTCTACGTTTTTCGTTGAGGTAAACGGGACCGTTTTCTTTTTCATCCTTTTAACTATGGCTCGACTTGACATGGTCAGCTAATGCGGCTGACTATGGCTCGAGCATTTTCACTTGCGAAGTATGGGGATAAATTTTGTTGGGGATATTGAAAATTTGGTAATTTAGTGATTTGGGAATTTGGAAAATTAGTGATTTGGTGATTTGGTAATTGATAATTTGGTAATTTGGTAGTTTGGGAATTTGGGAATTTGGGAATTTGACAATTTGACAATTTGGAAATTTGGGAATTTGGTGATTTGAGAATTTGGAAATTTGGAAAATTAATGATTTGGTGATTTGGTAATTGGTAATTTGGTAATTTGGGAATTTGGGAATTTGGGAATTTGGAAATTTGGAAATTTGGAAATTTGGAAATTTGGTAATCTAGTAATCTAGTAATCCAGTGATCTAGTAATCTAGTAATCTAGTAATCTAGTAATCTAGTAATCTAGTAATCCAGTAATCCAGTAACCTAGTAACCTAGTAATCTAGTAATTTACGAATTCCCTATTCAACGACATCCCTAATTCATTAATTTAAAATTTAAGCATTCCACATGTGTACATATGTGCCCATACACGTACCCATCAAACGAATCAAAAAAATATTCCTCCTCAATAACCTACCTAAAATATCCATGAACAATTTAAATAAAATAAAGAAAAATGTAACTTCCATTTCTAAAAAGGGTACTATTAAACGCGAATAAGGAGTAGTCACAAAATGGTGAACATAGACGCAAATTTGTACGGGGAACATCGTTAAACCGATTTCCAGGTGTCTGGAGACTGCGGAAAGGACATAGACCAACGGAAATAGAAATTAATGAAAGCCGGATTAGGAAACGGATAGGAAGGATATTACGTGTTGAGGATATGGACTTTCCAATTACAATCGCATCCGAGCAGATATCGCCCTCATGGGGCATGGGGTGTGCAATTACTGTCTCTTTCTGTTCCGAGGTACGCGTCCTTTTATGTACTTCCATTGTTACGCTTCTTCCTGCGGCTATATATAAACTGTAGCTTAATGTTGCCAAAATGAAATACTTTTATTTACTCTATTGTGTAAAGAATTTTCAAACGTTTAGGGTCTCTTTATATTTTATATCAAATTTAAAGCTTTGTAGATATTGAAAGTGGAACGACATGGTCACGCGAATCAAGATGGCCGACATGTTAACATATTTAGTCAAATATATTTAATAGAAGAAGTATGGAATTTATAATAGTATTCAACAAGAGTGTACAATATTTGAATTGTTTTTTATAAGCTTTAGTTCTATTAACTTAATGTTATAAATATTTTCAGAATTGATCAATTGGTAGCTGTACATAACCTCTCTAAGAACACTAGTACGATTCATTTAGTTTTATAAAAATAATCAATAATCACATATGTGGACATCATCTTCCTCATACAATATCACTCTCACAAACCTTTTATGTAACAGTAACTGATTTAAAAGAAAAGTAATATAATTAGAAAAAAAATGATATCCTGTTCTAACCTTGAAGAGGTTAAGATACGAGGAATGCACAACACGGTATCAATTTTGAAAAATTAAATTTGAAAGAACGTTACGATTTTTGACGGACAGTGTACACGAACACGAGTGCACAACCTCGTGAACAAAAGTAGCCTATATTTGTGCCCATAGAGGAACCAAGCCCATCGGTGCCTCTATTTTCCGTCTGCTACACCGCAACTTCGAGTCAGTCGACCACAAAATGTATCATCTCCTAGTTTGTACTCCCAGGTTAAATTAGATTTTATTGGGACTGTTATCCATTCTACGTTATCCCGGAAAGTACTTCCGGCCGAAGCAATCACGGCCTCCGACCATACCACCCCTACGCCCAGACAAAATTCGAATCTATTTCGACGATGCGCCGGATGCGGTCGATCGGTACCAGAGCACGTATTCGACCAGCTAATCACTCCTTTTTCCGGTTGAACCCGGAAAAAAGTCATTCGTCTCTTTTCTGATTGATATTCTTGAGAATACGGTGTGATGATCACGCAAGTGATACATGGAATGATTACGTGGGCTTAGATGATGTCCTTAGATGTGAGCAGGGGGTGAGAAACAATGTGTGAGTTGGGGTGAGTGGACGGTGGAAAAGGTTAGGGTTTCTGTGTGATCGAATTTAGATAATTGGTGATTTGGGAGTTGGGACTTTGGTAATAGGGAGTTTTGCTAGTTTGGGATATTGGAAATTTGGAATGTGGAGATTTGGAATGTTGGGGTGGGAATGTTGAGAAATGGGAATATTTGTAGTAGGGAATGTAGGAAATTGGTAATGTTGGAAAATGGGAATATAGGGAATTTGGAACGGTGGTGATGGCGAATATTGAGAATT
Organism: Megachile ligniseca; assembly: GCA_945859555.1. Classification (NCBI taxonomy): domain Eukaryota; kingdom Metazoa; phylum Arthropoda; class Insecta; order Hymenoptera; family Megachilidae; genus Megachile; species Megachile ligniseca. The sequence continues at coordinate 6,343,050 of OX243788.1, read as the reverse complement.
TGGGATATTGGAAATTTGTAACATTGGAAATTTGGAATATTACTAATTGAGAATATTGAGAATTTGGAATATTGCTAATTGGTAATATTGAAAATTTGGAACATTGGAAATTTGAAATATTGCTAATTGTGAATATTGAGAATTTAGAATATTGCTAACTAGGAAAATTGACAATTTAAAATTTTAAATTTGGAATTTAAAAAATTTGAAATGTATACTTAGAATTCACAATTTCCAACTTTCCTAGCTTGCAACATGGATAATTACCAATATAAAAATCTAAAATATAGCAAATAAAATTTCAACTAATTATCCACCCCTCAGAACCCACAAACCGTGTAAACCTAACCTAACCGTGTAAACCGTCTTCCTCCAAATAATCGATATAACACTAAAATCTCCGTGATAATAAATATACGTAAACAAAAAAAAAGCTAGTAGAACATAAACGAGGTAAAAGTAACCGGGGGTATAGTTTGCGCGAGGCAGCTTCGTGATCTTAAAGTTCTTGAAATAACTGCAGCTCTGGTTAATGCGCAGCTATGTTTTTCCGGGCGGGCAAAGAAAATAAAGCGACGGAGATTGCGAGAACCGGCGCGGAACAGCTTATTCCTGCCGCTAACTTTGCCCTCCGATACTATGGCGCGACGTAGACAAACTGTCGCAACTTCCGCGAAATTGTCGAGTTCCAGCTACCTATCATACTTCAAACTTCGAACCGGCGCGAAATCGGCCTCGTCTCGTTTCTGCACGCGCGTGTGTCCGCCCGTGTTTCTTTCCGAGCGTTTACTATCGGCGTTACGTCATCGCTGGCAAAACCGGCAAGTTCAACGACACGGTTATGCATCGCTTGGCAATCTTTCAGATACGAAACCGAACTCATGGTTAACCCTGACGAACGTGTGCGTACCCTGCGGGAGACAGGAAATCACGAAATCAAAGCTTCTTGCGAAATTGCGGTTTAATACGACGCCACCTTGGGTTTTCACGAAAATTGTCTGATGGTAGTAATTCGGAAGATGGTGATATTTATTAATTGGGTTGTATATGTTGGTCGATGTTGTATGATATAATTTTTTAACTCCATAACCTATAATTTTCTAGGCAATTGCGTCATAGATACCTATTTATTGCTACAACGTTAAGACCACTAAAGAATGTTAAAATGTTAGGTACGTTTATCCTTCAGCCTTGATGCAGATTACAATTAGAATTATTCGAAAATTGAATTTTAGTGAAGATACGAGTCGGTGTATCATATTCGAATTGTAGTATGCATCACATGTGTGACACATATGGTAAGAGGTTAATTCGCTGCCGTATAAAGAGGGTCCTAAACGATAGCTTATGAAATTAAAACAAAGTTTGACATAGTAACTCCGCATGCAACTATCACGAAAATCTTGTCGGCAACGATGGCAGCACATTTGTATCCAGGAATTATCGCGGCGTAATGTTCGTCCGGAGTCGGTTGAACGTTAGCCGTTTTTGCGTGGCAAAATAAAAGCTATAGCCGCGTAGCAATTATCATTAGTTGCACTCGTTTCCACGTTTCCGGCGGAACAGAACGAATTCGGGACGTTGCTTTCTTTTCTGGCTGTAGCCACGAATCCGATGGACGCCGATAAGAAGTTCCGCCGCGCCGGCGAGAAAGTTGATCCCGCTCGGAAAATTATGTCCTCGCTCGTGCCTCAATTAAGAAGACGAAGTTACTCCGGGTCCCGGTAAGTAGCGAGTTAATAATGGGCATCTATGGAGCCGTTGCTTCGGTGATTTATCGCGAACGGCCTTTCGTTCGCGGTCCTCCTGAAATTTTATCCACATTCCGCCGAGGTGTCGGGTTAAGTTGTAGTGTGCGTTACGAGTGTGTCACAATGTTGTAACAAATTAAATGCCTATGATTACATATAATGATATAATGTATAATGATTTTATATAATGCAAAAAATAATGAGAACATAGATTCAGAAAAATGTTAGCAAAAGGTTTAGTGAAAGATTAACGAATCCACGAAGATTTAAAGTTTAGGCATCTTCCAATGGTATTATGTAGTACGCAAAATAGGAGAAACTTCGCGTCACGTCTTGACGCTAAGTCTAATACCCAGATTAAGTAGCTACGAACTTGGCGTAGACTAATGGCTGGAACACGAGATGGACGGTTTCATGCTTTATCAGTAGTTGGAGGGACGTTTGGATACCCATTCAGGGCTCCTACCTCGGTCCACGTCTCCAAATAAAGATTAATAATTCCACGTATACGACTATACGTGCCGTTAATTAAGCTTCATGGACAAGGAAATTTCCCAGTTTACTTCCATCAAATTCGTTCCATTATACTCGAACTTCGACTGATCTGTTCGCTCTTTCGCTTATAATAGTTGAGGATTATGGGAATTTTGTGTTTATTGTTAAATAAGATTTACTATTTGTTAGTAAATAAGATTTATTCTTTGTAATACTGCATTATTAGGTAACTTACAAGATTTTTTTAAATTCACTGTGATGTATAGTGATGTATGATGATGTAATGTGATGTATTGAATCTATACTGAACTCAAAATATATGGGGAGAATTTTTATTTCAAATTTCTACCTTTCCAAGATCTCAAATTCCTTCTTTATACTTTCACATTTCCCAAAATTCTCTCAAATTTCAATAACAATTTCTTTGACTTCTCTTATCTTAAATATAAAAATTCCAAAATTTAATTTTCTAAATTCGCTAAATTTTTTAATTTCTAAATACAGAACTAATGATTTGAAAAGTGCCTAAATCCCCAAATGCAACCCCAATAACTCGAAAAACTCCCAATTTTCCACCTGCATCGACAAATACAGCAATTTCGAAGCTACCCCAATAAATTCAAGACTATCTAACTCTACAAATCCACGAGTAACAGTATAAATTCAAAACCGTGGCATTCTAAAATACATAAACAATAGTAGCAGTTACCCGAACGCCATCTTCCGTAGAAAAGACAACAATGGGCTTGGGCGTAGGTGTCGTGGCGTGTTGCGACCGCAACGAAGCGAACAGTCGCTCGTTGAAATTTCGCCGCAATAAATTTCCACTCGGACACAGAAGGTTTATATTTCGTGTGACGTGTACACCTGAGACGTCGCCCTTTTAAATATTGCTAGAGCTCCTGACTATTTGATGACGGGATCGGTTCACGTGGGCAAGCAACATGCTTCGACGCCCCCGTAGCGTCACGCTCGAACCCGCTGGACAATCAAAGGAGCTTCCATTAATCTTTCAACCGAGCTGAGACCCTTTAAAGAGATTCCTTCCGTTTCCACCTCGAGATCCTTCCGTCGCGTGCGAACGGATGAAATGTTCACAATTTATAGCGAGTATTTCCTGTAGACCGTGAATGTAGAAAAGGTGAACGAATTAAAGCCAGTTGAGTTAAAACACGGTTCGAGGCACGTGAAAAGTGCTTGATTTTGAGGACACGCTGTCTTACAAACATTCGAATGTCGCGAACAAAATTATTAAATTAAGAGGATGCGAGTTCAAATATTAGGTTCTTTCTAGGAGTATTTCAATGTCGCGAATTTACTTTCTGGGGAACTTCTGGAACACAGTAATGGTTTGGTGATTTTTGAAATTTTTTATATCTTTCTCTCGGATAACTTTGCAACCTAGTAATTTTTTAATTCCTCGATTTTGAAGTTGACTACAAAATATCAATAACGAAATGAAATTTTAGATATCTAAAAATACGCGATAGAATTGTTATGAAATTTCGAGTTCGATTGTGCACGCAGCGTCCGCCGTGATTTTAATCGGGAGCCGTCATCGGCACAATAGGCGGCCGCAGAAAACCGGACGCGGTAATAAACGAAACGCGTATGCACGCAGCTCGACGAGAGATGTCAGCGTGCGACGAGCAAAGTTCGATCGTTCGGCTCGTTCGTCTTCGTTACTCGCGCGCGAGTTCGTAGAGACACTTTGTACGTGCGAGCAAACATGGCCGGCGTTTCCGCGTGACTTCGCGGAAAATTTCGCAATTTCGCGAACACGTGCTCGTGACGGCAGCGAAAAGAGAGGCCCCGTGCTTCCGGTACGACCGGTTCATATAAATAATTGATGCGGCACCGTCGTTCGACTAATTGAGCCCCGCGTTTCGTCGCATAACGCCCCGTCGAGCCGAAATAACCCATCAAAGTGAAGTTCGCGGTGAAACGTGACTGGGTCCTGACAAAATTTCAGAAATTTCAGAAAATAAGACGTATCGATTGTTAATTAGTCAAATTTTATTGATTTAGTTTGTATGTTATAGTTTGTCAGAGCAGAGGATTCTGTTAGAAAAATATTGTAATTGAGGAAGGACTGAATTTTGTGCTTTTTGGGGATTCGAGAAGAGGAGAATAGGATCAAGGTTTCAGGACAAAAATTTAGGGATGTATATGAAGATTATGAGATCTGATACCTTGAGATTTATTTAGCATTAAATAAATTAATAAATTAAATAAACGTTATAATAAACGTCTTGATGCTTTGAAATTTAACACTAACTAAATGTTATTTTTCTATATAATAAAATTAAATAAATTGTTATATAAAATAAAGTAATATTTATTACAGACAAATTTATTTATGATAAAATTAAGTAAAAAAAAGATCACTAGTTGCTTTAAAATATACGCCCTGCGTACCTCATTTTCCATGAAATATCGTAACGATAGAAATTTCAGTAACAGAATATCGCGTAGAAGGGATAGAAATGTAAATGGAAAGATTAATAGAAAGCGTCGGAGGAGGGCGAAAAAAAAAAATTTATCGCTCGATTTTCTACGTATATTAATCCCCTTTTAAAAGCACCGGCTACTTTAAATGGAATAAAAATGTTGCCTCGAACATCGACGTGGAAAATAATACTCGCGTAAAACTGGGTTGCACTTCAAAGGAATTATACCTAGAGATTATGTGTTTTAAAACACTTATCGCTGGAAAACGAGAATTTTTTAAATTCCCCCGGGTACATTGTTCCGAGTGGTTGAAATAATGTAATTAGTTGAACTTTCAGCAGCGGAATTCTTTCCGGGAATAAATCTGCTTTTCGCGTTTAATACTTCGCTCTGTTGCTGTTTAAAGATACGCGTAATAAAACGTTCTCAACTTTCGTTCGCGAAAATACTATTGTTAATTCTCGACTTGAACGATGAAAGTTTGTCTACACTTGCTGTGTACACGAAAATTATGCTGTTAATAAAATCATACCAAATTGCATTCAACTTTCGGGTGAAATTCTAATAATTTGAGGAATGCACTCGCGTATTTATAATTCGTGATTAACAGGCAAAATTTGTTACATTAATATTTGGATAATACCGATGTCACTATGTTCCATTAGAAAGCAGAATAAAAAGCAAGAACGAAGTTAAACCCTGTATAAATTAAGGCCAGAACTTAGAGGTTTAACGTTATTAGTCTCCGAAGTTGAACGACATCCTTCAGGAGGCGAAACGTAGAAAAAACACGAAAGTTTAGCAGCGGGGCCACTTTCCGGTCCGCAGGAATCAAGCGTCGCCAGATTTTTTTCTTCTCGTTCGCTCGAAAGCTCCGTCGCAACCCCATGCTCGAAGCATTCAAACGTCCGTCCCGTTAATCGATCAATCGAGAAAAGGCCGGCAGGTCGAGCTTACTAATTTAATCGTCCTGATGGATACAAGCGACGAGCGGAACAGCGGTGGTCGGATCGGAGAAGAGGAAAACTCGGTTCGGATACGAAGCTCGCGGATGCGCCACGCTGTCGTGTAAGTACACTCGGGTGCAACGTTTCCGCTGGATTAACAAATTTTTTTCTGTTTTATAATCTATTACTTTTAAAGGTTCATATGGTTCAAAAGTTACAACTTTTCAATTGTTACATTTTTGCTTTTATTAATTTTTCTGGGTCTCAAGTTTTGAAAAATTGGAACTTCAATATTTTCTACATTTTAGAACTTCAAATTTTCTAGATTTATAAATTTTTACGTTTGTTAGATCCATAAATCCTTCAAACTCCCAAAGTTTCTCAATCACATGATCCCAAAATACTTACGTCCTAAAATTCCTAACCTCTCTGAAAGTCCCAAAAATTCCCATAATTGAAAATCCCCAGATCCCCAAATACTACCAAATCCCTAGATTTCCACATCCCCATATCCTCAACCCTCAAACTCCCCAACCCCCAAACTGCCCAATACTCAAAATTCAAATATATTCCCAAATAGTTAACCCTAACATTCTCAAGTCCCTAGAAAACGAGTGTACCACGAGCGATATTCCTCTTCACTTAACACAGTTTTTTTCTATAGAAGACAGATTTGCTCTTGACTGTACTGTTGCCCTAGCCATTGATCGAGCCCGATCCCGAGGGCCAATATCTCATCCTCGCTTGCGGTCTATTAGATTTCCACGGCTTCCAAGGGGTCACCGGCTTCCCATCCCACCCCTGACCCCCTCCCGCCCACCCCCTGCACCACCGTTGCAACGAAGAAAAAGGCTACGCGTAAATCGCGACTCTTTCAACGTCAATCCTTGAAAAGCACGCGAGATGGATCTTGTACGTTTCCCGGGGCGGCAGCCACTTCCAGTATCGTGATCTCACGTTTGTCGAGCATGACCGGGAAATCGATAACGGAATCGGCACAGAGATCTTTCGATTCGAAGAATCGACGATAACTCTCCCGACACTGTTAAAAGAACATGGTTAACGGACATCGATTACTCTGCCGATTGTGTCATGGGGGGCTTGGGGCACGCACGACGGCAAACGGTGTGCAGTTATTGGAATTGGAGAGGAGATGATTTTTAAGGTTCTCAAAATTTTATGTTGACAAGGTTTTTAAAATTTTTAGATTTTTGAATTTGTTAATTTCTGTAAATAAAAAATTGCAAATAAAATTGTAAAAAAAATTGTAAATAAAAAACTGTAAATCAATTGTAAATTGTAAATTGTAAATTGTAAATAAAATTGTAAATAAAAAACTATAAATAAAATTGTAAATAAAAATTGTAAATAAAAATGGCAAATAAAAAATTCTACCTCTTCCAATGTCCAAACCCCAAAATAACCCAGCATGTTACACGAACAATTTTCCACCTAAAACTCATGAAGATTTGTATAAACTTATAGTTTACATTTACAAGGAAGCGTTGCATGGTCGTAGCCATAAAGCCATAAGAAACGAGGCGATAAAGGAGCCTCATCCTGAAGGAACGCTGATGCCATTGCCCTAAAGAGGATACCGTGGAAGTAAAATGGTAGCTCTACGCGTGTTTAACCTTCTGCTTTTCAACGTTTAAGTGTTACCACTGTGTATCTTGCAGACCTTCATAGGGTCTCTAGATGCTTATTTCTGTTCTGCCAACTCTAATTTACCGGAGACACTGTTTTCTCTCGGATTTAACCTAATATAAAATCAGTGAAGCTTTTGTAGAATTTAATCAAGCTGTATTTACGTTACATAATTAAATTTGGGTCATCATTTCAGTTGTTACAATTTAACTTAACAAATTGAATAACACATAAATTTACCAAGTGTCCGAACTTATTTCATACAAAAATAATTTCCATAACATTTCAAAAATTCCAAAGTTCAAAGTAAGCATGAACGAGCTTCCAAACCAATATGGCCGCGGTGAAATTAATCTCAGTACCCTTACTTTCGACAAAAATCGAACAGCCGTAAAATCGCCGCAACAAATCACGACGGTAACCTTTTGTGCATTCGATAGAAGCTTTATACGATAGTAAAAAGAAAGTCGAGACTTGTCGATTGAGTTGTAAAAAAAAAGGGAAGGCTAACAGAGCGATTCGGTCGCCATTTAACGTGCGTTTCTTCGCCGGTGTTTCGGCCGTGTTATTGGGAATCGCTCAGATTCGCAGCATCGCCGCCATTCCTTTCTGCGTTCCTGAATTTCGGGAATTTCGGCGGCCGTTACACTCGCATACAAAGAAAGGTGATTGCCGGGTCGCGTGATCAATCAGAAATTTTCGTGATTGCTTGTTGGGGGATGCGTCAGCTGGCGTGTTTTGAATTCGTTTCTGTTGCTCCATGCTTTCATTCGCGATCTCTTTCCTGATTTTTTCGCTCGTGCGCTCGAATTCAAACGACCACTTATGTCATCGAATGTATTCCACTTTTTTGCAGGGGTTATTTTACTGCTGTCTGGGTGAATGTGGAGAGTTGGAGAATTTGGGAAATTTAGAAATTATGGGGAGGTTGGAAACTGAGGATTTTGGGGAGGTGGAAGTTTGGGGAATTTGGGGGAGGTGGAAATTTGGGGAATTTATGGAGTTTTGGAGATTTGAGAAGTTGAAGAATTTGGGATTTGGGGGATTTGAGAATTTGGGGGAGGTGGAAATTTGCGAAATTTAGGATTTTGGAGATTTGGGAATTTGGGAATTTGGAAATTGGGGAGTTTGTGAACTTGGAAAATTTAGGAATTGGGGGACTTGAGAATATGGAAAATTTGGAGATTGTTAAATTCCAAATTTGATAAACTTGAAAACTGAAAATTTGATAATTTTAAAAATCTACAATCTGTGCAAGTTAGAAGTGTACAAAGTTCAAAATTTTAAAGATCTGAAAAGTTCGACCACCAAAATTCTCAAACCCCCTAATTCCACATAAAAATTCCCAAAATTCCCAAATTCCCAAATTCCCAAATTTCTAATTCTATCACCCTAATCGCACATAAAACACAACAACCCTAAACCTACCCATTCCAAGCTAACTTTAACCTCCCCAATAAAAAACGTATTACAACCCCCATTTTACAAAGCACATCACCCATCCACTCATAACCTGAAAAAGTGAGAAAACATATATCCATCAGATTTCTTTCACGATACTCGTGAGTTTATCGAACGTGACAGGATGGAAATTGCTGGAGCAGCCCAGCGTGCATCGCAAACACATTTAGTTTGATGTCCCTTAACAAGCACAAGAAACTCTTCAAGAAACACACACCGATTAATTCCGTTGCAAGGTAAACTTGCATGGAAGCGTACATCTGATAGACAAACTTTTTATCAAGTTGAACACGCCCGGTGAACTGTCTCGATGTAAAGTCAGGCGTGAAATAAGCGGAAATGAAGTTACATCGTTGAAAAAGTTAGCGGAGGTGTTGCGAGGGCAGCGGCATATGTCCTCTGGGGTCCATAGCTAAAAATTGTAGAATTTCGATCTGTCATTTTTGTTTTTCTGTTATTCTCATGCTGTACGAAACATCCGATGCAAGTTTCAAAAACATGTTTTTGTCAACGTGATAACTTTTGTACTAACAATTCTGTAGATTAATATAGTTGAATTGTGGTATACTATTTTGTAAATTGTGTTAATTTATATTTCATATTGTTTTGGACACGTTAAAAGTTTCATCCCTTATTTATTTTTATTTTGCTTTTCATTTCGGGATGCAAGTCAAATCTAGTTTGGGAAGTTATAATTTGAAAGGTGAATGTTATTTTAAGAGTTATTAAAATTGTAAGTTAAATTCTTAAAGTCTGGATTGGGATAAGTTTTAATGTGTGTGTACTAAATTATATAAGGAATTTGATGTCTAGTGGAAATAGGTTGAATTTCTTAAAAATCAATACTGTCGAAGTCTGCATTAAAAGGTCATCTAAGTATTACTGGTCATCGAACGTCTAGCATGTTAAAATTTAATGACTACCACTGGACTTGGGAATTTGGGGACATGAGGATTTGGGGATTAGAAATTTGGGGGTCTACAGATTTGGGGGTGTAAAAATTTGGGGCTCTAGAAATTTGGAAATGTAGGAAGTTAGGGATGTAGAGATTTGGGGATGATACAATTTTGAAATGTGAGAATTTGGGGATGTAGAGATTTGGGGAAGTAGGTATGTGGAAATAGTAGAAATTTGGGGGTCCAGAGATTTGGGGATGTAAGAATTTGGGCGAGTAGAAATTTTAGGATGAAAGAATTTGGGGGTCTAGGAATATGGGGATGTAGGAATTTGGGGGAAGTATAAATTTGTAAGTGAAGGAATTTGAGGATGTAGGGATTTGGGGATGTAGGAGTGTGAGTATGTAGAAATTTGGAGATGTGCAAATTTGCAGGTCTAGAGATTTGGGGATGTAGGGATTTGATGATTTAGACATGTTAAGATTTGTAGATGTAGGTATTTGAAGATATAGAGACTGATGTAGAAAATGGACATAGAAAGAGGATGTATCTGTATATGTTGTAATTTACAAATTTTGAAAAGAAACCATCCTCCACCTGCCCCACCCCATTTCCCTAAGCCTACTATTCTATGTATCAAATAAAAGATACACCATTGTTAAAATACAGCATGCAGGGGGGTGAGTACGTCAACATGCAGTACAATGAGGTTTGATCGTAATAACCTCGACTATAAACCGTGCCCACCTGCGGCAATGCGTCGGATGCAGAATAATCCACTCGAAACGAAACGACCACACCGTGATAAAGTGGGTACTAAAGCGGCAGCGGCGGGTAAAAAAGTGGTACAAGGAGCCTATTACAGACACTTGTCCGGCAAACGCTTTCAGGTTAAAATTCAACGTGGAACTTTTCACCCCTCTTTTTTTCGCCGTCCCTCGCGGCCGCCCTTACTCGGCCGTCCCTTAAAACAAGCTTTTAAAGAGTTTGACGACGGGATTTATTTTATCCCGGACGACTGGACCGGATAGCACGGTATTTATTTTCCTCGAAGCCGAAGGGTAACGAAACAGCGGCTACTGTTACCTGCAACAGCTTGTTTTCTTGCAACCCGAATGAAAGAGCAACATCGAGGACCGAAAATTAAACGGCTACAGCTGAGTGCGTATCTTGTTTCAAAAAGCACTGCTCTGTTGGCTGTAATGGTTTTTTTCAACCAGAGAAATTGATGTTTGGCCGGCATCCGAAAGCAAATGGAGGATAAATGGACGGTCAAATCAGTGTTTCCACGGATACAACTTTCTACTTTTAGTTTTTTTTCTGAATACGTTTTTATGTGCTTTGTACACATGTGTTTTCAGTTTTACACGTTCTTAGACTTTTGTGTATGCGTTTGTATATTCGTATGCATTTATTTTTAGTTTTGTGCATCTGTACTTTTAGCTTCACATGTTCCTTCGTTTGTTTTTTTGTATTTGCACTTTTATGTATTTGTATATTTATTTTTATGCATTTTTATACATTTTTGTGCATCTGTACATTTAGCTTCACATGTTCTTTCATTTGCTTTTGTGTATTTATATTTTTATGTATTTGTATTTATATTTATTTTTATCATCAAATGATGAGATACATTAAATTGCAATATATCAAGAGGATCAGTTTCATACATATAAAATATAGTTATTATGACTTATAAAAGACTACTAATAAACGTATATTAATCAATACTTATCCAGAAATAATTCACTTGAAATTTGGTAGTCACACTCGCAATATATTGCATACATTGATATATTGCAAAGCAGTCTACATATCACCGTTTTTCCACGTACAGAATATTATTTTAACTTGATAAAGAGTTTCACAATATCACTAGCGTGTACAGCTGTTATTTATTGCTTATTCGTTTCACTCCATGTCACTATAACAAAATGAATGAACCATAAACTAATCCTAGAGATGTACACGCTATTTCGTCGCTTTCTGCTTTCTCGGCCGCGATTCTCCGATCGTTTTACAACGAGTTGTGGGGAAAATTGGAAAAGTTTCCCGTTTCATCGATAGAACAAGTTTCTCCGTCTATTTATCGGTGCAATTAATTTTGCTGGTAATTACTTTATCGACGCGGCTTACACGATGTCTGGATAGAAGATCGCTGAAAGAATGCGTGCAAATGGAAACTTGGAGGTATGCGAAATTTAAGTATTTTCACACGGTTCTGATGACTATGTTGCTTGAAAAATTAAAATTTGACACTTGGAAATTTAGAAACTGAAAATTTTGTAAAAACATGTGTCAAGATTGTAACATTTTTTGGACATTTTTAATTTACAAGTCTACAAATTTGAATTGGTAAAAATTTACAAGGTTGAATAATTTAAAATTTACAAGGTTGAATAATTTAAAATTTGCAAGATTGGATATTTAAAAATTGACAAGATTGAACGATTAAAAATTGACAAGGTTATATAGTTAAAAATTTACTGGTTTGAATAGTTAAAAATCGACAAGTTTGAAGAACTAAAAAGAAAATATTTTTGCATCATTAAAGTGAATACTTCCTCCACCGTCTCTAATTATTTTCATCGAGTCCTCCATTGAGAAATGAGCACGGAAACGAAAAATCTCGAAATTTCACAGTCAGTAACGTGATTTTTAAACGTAAAATACGCTCCTCCCTTTTCCAAACAAGTTTTACGTATTCAAATTTCGGGTCGACCCATTTTTCCACATGTCCAGCTCCGTTCGTGAGATTTTTAAAATACGTTCTGCTGTCCATGACTGAAATTTCGTTAATTATTTATTACACTCGACTAATTTAATACTCTGCTGTATTTGTAAAACACCGTGACGTAACAGGAATAAAAATTCAAAGCACGTAGATCGAAAAATCAATAAAATCGTGCAATCACGAAAAACACATCATTCATAACAAGAATTCTTTGTTATTTTTGATAAACGTTGTTATATATTATTCGTTTGTTTTTGCATATTATAGTATTAGTTCGTTTTTGTATACTGCAAACAATTTATATCCCTGCAAATTTAATAAAACAATTACAAGTTAAATAAAAATTTCGTTCAAAAATATAAGGATTCACATAAAGGAAGAAACAATTTAAAAAAGTATAATACAAATTTCGTCTCAAAATACAAAAAACCTGAGATGCTTAATAAACAGAAAAGCAATTATAAATAAAATAAAAATGAACCTCGTTGAAAAATAAAAAGACTGATAATTTTCAAAAACTAATATTTCTCTAGAATCTTTGATAAAAGGTAATTCTTGTCCCGACAGTTCAATCGTTTACCAACAGAGACCAAATAGCTTTCTTCCCCGCGAAATATAGGCGTGTTAATTAAAAACGCGGAATAGAAATAAAACCGATTGTACGGAATATTTCCGATATAAAAACGTTGAAGAGAAACGAAGAGGAAAAAAAAAGTAGAGGCAGGAAATATTTTTCAATGTTCAATTTTCGAACACTTTTGTGAGAGCTCCTTTCGATCGTTCGATATGGAACGTAAAATTCAAGGCTTCAACCAGTTTCCCGCCTTTTTTTTCTCTCCCGTTTCATTCGATTTCGGGGCGAAATTATAAAATATTTCGAAAGCGCAGCGTCGCTCGGCAAAATTCCGTGACAGTTCAAACAACGTCGAAAAATTCAAACAACGCCGAACCACCGTCGGTGCAATTATTATTTTTCATTGTCGTGGCCGCCCTTTGTATACGGAATTCTCTGCGCGATGCATCGGGACACGAAATTCATCGGTCGCCGCCGTAGCTTATGCATCCGGTGCACTGGTGCACGGATAATTTAGTGCACTTATCCGACGGTGTAAAGTGTACGAAAGGTGGTTCGCATAAGAGCATGCAGACACATCACGTAGCTTGTTTTACGGTTCAACCTAAATGTATCGCGAAGAGGGTTAGAAAGGCGAAGGGTGCGGTCACAGCTTCCACGGAAATCTACCCTCGACTCCTGCGAGTTTTAAACGCTATTGCGTTCATAAACTTAAGTACTCAATTTTGAGACTGTTATTAACACTACTCAATATTAGTTAATACTATTATTTTGTTCATAAAGTTAAGTACTCAATTTTGTGACTATTGTATCTTCATACACAAAAGAAGATACAGATTTGATGTATCTACCAAGACAGTCATCAAAACTGAGAACTCGTGTCCGTCAGATGCTACCCCGATCGAATAATTCAGTTGCCATAAGCTGAGGAACTTATTTCCATGAGAAGGACATAAACTTGCTAGCTTTCGACCAGCCGGTTGATGACTACGAAAATGCACGTTGCTCTTCAAGTTTATATGACTTACTCGGCAAAGTAATATCCGAAGAACCACCACAGAAATCGTGTCTTATCCCAAGACCACAAAGTTTGAACAACCAAACAAGGACGGTATCGAAATCATTATAAATGTTCGTCATTCGAATATTCTCCATAAAATTCTATCGACTGAAATTAATTTGTTTACTGCTAATTCTATAATGTACTACGATTATCACGGTAATTTATAAAAGAAACATAAAATAATGAAAACGTGAAATTACAATCAACATGAAAGCCATTAAAGTGCTCGGGGCTTCCATTTTGTGTATTTCACTCTTCTGTTTAATTCGCGAAACTGGTTTTTATAATATTGTGGAACGTTATCGTATTACTACAGGTGAAATGTTTTAATTATGAAACGAACAATTGTATTCTGAATAATTGCATGGTGCACTGTGACACGATGTTAGGTTAGGTTAACGTATTTACATCATATCATCATACACATGATATAATACATAATATCATTAACGATGTAAAAATGAATAAATACTTATGTTGCATTAAAATGGTGACTCCAAGTGCAGAGTTAAATGGAAATTCGGTTCTCCAGAAATAAGTACTAAAATTTCCCACGACGATTGAACTTATAACAGCTCGTTGTTTGCGAATGTCGGAAGTTACAACAAGGTAAGAGTAGTAGTAGCAACTACAGCTGTAACAACTACTATTCAAGTTTGAACGCTGAAAGCAGTTCGGCAGCAAATCAGCTATCAGCAAGAGAAATGCGTGTTGCGAAGTTAGATGGTCCGGAATGTCCTTCCGATTCAAAATGTCTCCTTTTAGATGAACGGAATAATCGGATACTAATACTACCAAGCTTGATGTAACCTATTCTCACATTGTACTTAAATTTGTATAATTACATCCCTCAAATATGTTATTTACTGCTTGCGTCACCTCAGCATCTACCTCTGACAATCTTCGTTCCGACAATTCACAGTTAAAACTTCTCGAACGAACGTATAATAAATAAATCCCACAATAAATCGCTATCACTTTTTCTTACTTCAACCCTATTAATCCTCCGGATTATCCGCGGTCACTTACAGAATATACTCGTCGTCGGATAATCGAAGCAACGGGTAAAATTATTGATTGAGAGTGATAATAAATCTACGACATATAGAGTGATATACTTACTGGTAGCGCTGACAGCCGGCCCGATGACCGAGTACTTAGGGTTACCGGTAACGGCCCCAGGGACGACCTTGTCCAGCTCTGAAATACATTATTGTAATTATCCTCGGAATATACAGTGCCGTTAATTACAGTTGGGAGTCTCGTGAGCGAATGGAACATGGCCAATCTACGTTAGCAAAGGGTCTCTATTCATGATTTATTGCCTCATAAATAGCGGATCGCGCGAACGATCCTTACGCCTCGCGTATTTCGTGCGGGACACGCGAGGAACTCGAATCGTTCGATGAAACTTCAATCGAGCCGCTGGTAATTGAACCCGAGAAACTGACGCGGATTTCGGCAGACGTCGTTAATTAATTTCGAAACGATTAACGGGGACGGTTACGAGAGAGGAGGAACTGGATACCGGTCTTATCGCTACTGTAATAACGAAATTATGCAGATTGCTGTCGAAACGATAACGCGTTTCTAGCAAGATTTTCAGATGGGTTCAAGTACCGTAAGTATGTTTAGATTGGGTGGCTTTGGGATTTGGGTATTGTTTAGTGGGGAGGGGGTGAGTTATAGGGGGATGTTTTAGAAGGGATTTGGAAGTATAGGTACTCTTATATTTGCTGGTTTTTAATTGTTAAATTGGGAAATTATTAAATTGACAAAGTATAGTGTTGTCAAGTTCTGGAGTTGTGGAATTGTCAAGTTGTCAAGTTGTCGAGCTGTGAAGTTGTCATCAAATTGTTCAGTTGTCAAGTTGTCAAGTTGTCGACCTGTCAAATTGTCAAGTTGTGAAGTAGTCAAGTAATTAGATTGTCAAATTTTGTTATAACATAAGTGTCAGAAGTTCAGCATTTTGTCTATAAGTCCAAATTTGCAAATCTGAAAATTTCCAAATTTGCAAACCCCAGCATCCTCCACAAATCCCATAATCCCCAAATTTGTAAAACCTCAAACATTTCCAAATTCTAAAACCCGCAGTTAATTTCAAAAAATTCCATCGAAAGTTCAGATAACATTTGGATGGAAAAACAGTAAAATCGAGCAATGTTCTGTTGAAAGCGTCCGTTTTACGGCGTGTCAGTGATGCTTTGCTCTGTATTCTACGAACAGAACTGACAGAAAGATGAAAAGCTTCTGGCAAGCTCTGTTTTGAAGAGCTTTTGCGTCTATTCTCAGTAACCGTATATGCGAACTTCGCAGAACGTGCTTTTGATTAAGTTACGTACCGACGAAAGCATTTCGAGTACATAGATCAAAGTTGAATCATAGACGAGATGTAATTTCTTTTTGGAACGTTCACTTTGTATACTTTTTATATTCTGACATATATTTAGCAGGTGTGCAGTAATAAAGATGAAACGAAGTTTGCTTAATGTGTGTACCGTTACCAGGCTGTGCGCTAATTAATTCATGAGTAATTAGAATAGTGATGGAGTAGAATATGATATTATTAAGAGAGGAGGGAAGCTAAAAATTTTATGAAAGGTCAATTCTTATATTTCTTATATTTCGTTATTTAATACTTTGAAAATAATATCGCTGGTTCTATGTAGAGAATTATACTCCATTGTGATAATTTGAACATTTTTTAATCACGTTTGCATTTCAATTTAAAGTAATTTTATTATAATATGTTTATGTTGAAATTGAAAATGTACATTTGTACATTGAGAAAAGACAAATTTTCACGAAGGATAAAACAGATTTTGAAATTGAAGAGGATTTCTACTTTATCCACTAGAAGACTTTACCCACTTCCTACTTTATCTTCAGAATTCTTAATGTTAATTAATATTTTAACTTTACACTGATACATTTGTGAAAATGTATGTTTTGCTCTGTGTGAATAGTTTATGACAAGCAAATCTTAGAACAGGCTTTTCAAAGTTGTGAGGACTATTTTATTATTCAAATGTAAAATATTTATCTACAAAGGTCAAGTTTGTGTGAATATTGTTAAAGAAGTTAAATAATTGAAGTAGAATTTCTTCAAAAGAAATTGTTAATATTTAACATCAGTTGATATAGTATAATAGAATATAGAATATAGAATAATACACTACAGCCATCTGGTAATGTATTTCAAGTACTAGTGAAAATTTTTTATACTGGCAAATGATTACTATGAATCCTTATTTACCGAAGTAGGATGTAGAATCATGATTACATTTTTGCGAAGGTAAGATACCGACTGAGTTTCGCTAGTGATCAAGCTTTGCAGATAACATACCGACCAAGCTCAATCGATAAAATACCGACAGTGAAATCTAGTCACAGTTCAACATGTTTCCCCTAGCTGGCGCTAGTAGGATTATTTTTGCAGGGTTTGACCTACACAATACTTATTGACATATACATTCACTTGCAAAATTTGCATCTGAAAATTGTCAACTCTCATTTAAAATCTCTTAATCCTGGGAAGAAGTGACATTTAAAATCTCTCAATTTTAAGATATAGTGACACTTAAAATCTTTCAATTTAAAAAAAAACATTAAAGCTTGAAGTCTACCATTTTCAAGGGACAATAATATTTAAAATTTCTCAATTTCAAGGAACAGTAGTACATAAAATCCGTCAAAAGAGACAATAACACTAAAAATCTCTCAAATTCAAGAAATCAAAAATTACCTTCTAAGCGAATGATATTTAATTTCAATATCCAAATCCACCCTAATGCCCTCTAAAACCCTCACCCACAAATTATCCAAATCACGTTCTAACAATACACCATGACAATGAAATGCACCCTCAGGAAATTTCAAATGGAATGTCGTATCTAATTTCGAGATCGTAAGGTGCGATTTATCGAGTTAGGGAAATTGACGTTGGAAAGGCAGCCGATCAGGAAGAAGCGTCCGGGCATTCAAAGGAGCTAAGACGGTTTCCTAGCCCTGGAGCAGGTCGTGTAATTCCCGCGGACCTCAGACGAGATCACTTCGCCATTCAAAGACGCCGGAAATGGAAATGAAATTGGAGGGACAGGACAGTGGATTTTCATAATGCCGGGGGGGATATCTCGATTCGTTACTCACCGGGATGCGGTGCATCGTCTAACGGTTGGAATTGAAACATCGCCTTGAAACCTTGGCCAGGCCACTCGGAATTAGCGACGAACTCGACGTACAGGTCTGACCCTGTGCTGAGCACTTCCACTTCCGCTCCTTGGTTGCAGAGAACGGCTATTGTGGGCGCCCCCGAGTCCGTGCCGTCGTGCACCCTGATTAAATCCGCTCTATTCAGGCAACTGCAACAAGACACCGATCGTTAACGGTCACAACTTATCGGTGTGTTTGCGAAACATCTGGTATCAGTATAACGGAAGTAGAGGATTTGTTGCGCTGACAGCGACGTGTAGGCTGCTTATGGTGGCTCGGAGGTTGTCAAGACACTTATGTTTCAAAGGTATTTGAGGAGCACTGGAATAGGGGACTTGTAGGGACTGTTTTAGTTTGTTAATTTTATTGCAACTGGAAATTTTAATTACCTGTGTAATTATTAATGTATATAATTTAATAAATTTTCCCAATTTTTTGGTATACGAAGTTACGTTTAAGTAGTATAGTAACAGTGTCAATGTTTAACCTTGTTCGTGGTCTCTTCTATTTGGCCGTTCATTTTCTTAGCAATTTTGAATAACGAGCAAGTAGGGAGGCTTGCTTGATGTCCTTGACTTACTTGCAGGGAACCCTTTTAATGAAGTCTTATTGCAGTATGTACATATATAGGACAGAAGAAAGTGGGTTTGTAAAACTAAACTAGGGTACCATCACACCTGACCCAGGCTTATACAAAATTTCAATATTAAACATTACGTTTATCTCAGCTCATGTTGAACTAGATTTATGGTAAACTTCTCAAATTCTCTAAATCTCTAAATTTCCAAATATTGAAATCTTGAAATCTTGAAATGCCCAAATTTCCAAATCTGCTAATCCACGAACAAACCTCGTAATTGCATCCAACACTTGTTCTCATCACAACAATACTATCACATTGCTTCCATTTTCGTCACATTTAATCCACATTTGACCGTTATACCTCAAGGCCCGGCTCTCCACCGAAGGTGAGATAAAATTCTCTTCGAGTGACTCGTCTCGTTGCAAGATCTCGTACACGGAAAAAGAAAAAAATGAAGAAACGATGCACCAGGTGGGACAGAGGGTTGGTGACGTGGGTTCGGAAGGGGTGGAAAGGGTGAAGGAGAAGAGGAAAGGAGTCGAGGTCGACGTCGAGAGACCAGCAGAGAAGAGGAGTTAAAGGTGAAACTGCAAAGATACTACAGTGACAAAGGTAACGTCGGTGAAAACTGCGAATGAAGTAGGCCAACGAATAGAAAGAAATTCCGATGGAAAAGAACGAAACATATAGGAAAGTTCAATTCTCAACGATAGGTGTCTTTTTATAGTCTTCTTGTGGAGAACATGTATATTCACTTCTCTTGTTTTTTAGGGGTTTTTAAATTCTGAAATTGTCAGAGTATCAAATTGACATACTGACAAATTCACAAATTGAAAAATTGAAAAATTGACCAACTGACAAATTGACAAACTCACAAATTGACAAAGTGACAAACTGACAAATTGACGAATTGACAAAGTCTCAAATTGACAAATTGAAAAATTGACCAACTGACAAATTGACAAACTGACAAACTGACAAACTGACTATTCCTAAATTTTCTCCAGCACCTCTCCATATTCTACCTTGACCAAATTCCCTTAACTGTAGTCCCCCTACGTTCCTCTGCAAACTCTCCCTAGATCTCCACATTCTACCTTCTCTAAACTCCCTCAACCCTAGATCTCCTAAGTTCCTCTCCAAACTCCCTCCAACCCTCCCTAGTTCCCCAACCCTACTCCCCAAACCTCTCCAAATTCTCCACATCCCTCTCTACACCCCCTGTACATCACAAAGTGTACTTTCCTAACCCAAATAAAAATGTAAATATTAACCGTATCTCGATAGTGTTTATCAACGTTTTAACATACACAGTTGCAAATTCTCCAGCATTCGTAGTCCAACTCGGTAAATGGAACTAGCGTATACACTGTACAGCAAGTAGCAGTTCTCGAAGTAGAAGTGTTCGTGAAATAGGTGTATCGAGTGGCTGACAGAGAGGAGTCTGTTAGTATCCATCAGAGCCATTCAGAATAATATCCGAGTGCGTCTGACAGCGTGGCTTAACGGTGATATATCGACGCATTTCTCAGCGGTCTTGCTCTTAACGAATTTTACCACGGCCATCCTCGTAAGCGTTATCGAGACACCAGATTAATTAATAGGATCACTCGACTTCTGTTACTACGGTTCGTTTTGTTTTGCACGGAGGACCGCCCTTGAATTAATCATCCCTTCAGCTTCTTGCGCTCATCCGTCTGGTTTACACGTCCAAGGAATTTTAAACCCGGACGAGCCCGGTGAAAGAACCTTCTTTGAAAAATTTCTGGAGAGCTTTTCTGGACAGGAAATTTTATTTCCTGTGAAGGACGTCGATCATCAAATCATTTCCTAAGTTATACAAAACCTGTCAAAGTATCAGTCGCAAGATATTTATGTCAGAACTATTAGTGCAAAATAATTTTGCAATGTACCTGATAAATATATCAGAATGAATGAATTTCGCAAACAAAAATTCTTGAAATTGATTCAACTTCGCAGTGAAAAAAAAGTA
This sequence comes from Megachile ligniseca, assembly GCA_945859555.1. Taxonomy (NCBI): domain Eukaryota; kingdom Metazoa; phylum Arthropoda; class Insecta; order Hymenoptera; family Megachilidae; genus Megachile; species Megachile ligniseca. The sequence goes on along the minus strand of OX243788.1, from coordinate 6,322,243 downwards.
TAACAGAAAACAAATGGAACAAAGACAACGAAGCATGAATTGGCAAACGAAAATTTATGAGATGGATTCAACGTCGTAGTGAAAAAAGGAAGAAGAAAAGCAAATGAAACAAAGAAAATGAAGGATAAAAGAGAAAAACGAGGTGTATCGATCGAACGATTTAAAAATGCAAACCCGAAGGCAAATAATAGTTCGAGCGAAAGGAAAATCAAGTTAATCGATTCAACGAAAACAGTGAAACAGGTCCGAAATCAACTATCCGAGCAGCTCGTAACGATGGAATATTAAAGCAAATACGAAACACGGAAAAAATATGCACCTCGCTACGAACTAATATTTGAGAGTCACAAATTATCACGTTTGCAGTAATTGCAGTGCTTCGTAGCTGTAGTTTGAATCGGTCGTAAATCTGGCTAGCCGGCGATATAAGCAAAACGAAAGTACGGAACGGTCGTAAAACACTTTTGTACTGTGATCAAGGAGAATATTCTAAAACAATCATTGTTCCTTTTATAACTCTCAATAAATATCACCGTATGTGCGTGTATATCTGCGCTTTATTGCCTGCGAGAGTTATTATTTCACGTACAAACATATTTTTCGGGAAAGGTGTACAAAGAAATATGGTTAACGATTTGTATTTTAACTGGAAGCCTACAGTTTTTGTCATAAAATTTTATTTCTATATCCTTTGACTAAAAATTGTACGCACTCGTCTGCAAAATTGGACTTTATACTATTTTAAAAAATAATTTTAAATTGTTCTGACAAGTGATTGACATTTTTACAGCTGCAGTTTGGTAAAATTTAGAAATTACATTTTCTGTTCATTTGTGAAAGTTTGACGAACTTTCGTCCACAAGGTTAAAGAAAGTTTTGAATTTACACAATTTTTTAAATTAATCTAAAATCGTTCTGGTGATTGACATTTTGTCAGCTGCTCTGAGCCTTCGTTCGCAGGAATTTAACAAGCTTTAAAAATGAATCTAAAATTCGACCAATTAATTCACCGGTAGAAATCAAAGGAGCACTGTTTGTTATTGCGATTTGAATAACGAAAAGTGAAACAGGCACTTTGAATCGAAGTTCGAAAGCGAGGTCAACGACGGAATGAAATTAAGGAAGCTCAATACTGAATTAGAAGGGAGTTTGTGGATTTATCAAGGATTAACTCCTGCACGGTGCAGCTGTAAGTCTCCGGGCAGCTCTCCTTTCCAAAGTCGACCTCACCATCACCATTCTCAGCTCTAAGTCTTCGGAGCAGAGAGGAACTTTATGTGGGTTAAGTAGAATCATGGTCCGTGCTACGCTCAAAGGATTTAGGGGTCAGGTGTAGCAGGTACTGTAGGATTTGAAAAAAAAAAGAAAAAAAGAAGAAGGAGAATTCACGTAGAGCCACGTTTCCCGCCACTTCAAGCCTCCATTGTGGGGAGGTTAATAACCTCCGATGGTTAAAGGACCGTGTTTAATTCGTACGTTTTTACTGCCGCTTTCGAGTATTCGAAAGGAACGAAGTAATGAATTATCGAATATTTTATGATTTGTTCTGGGTATTTTTGTAGTGTACGGTAGTTTAGCTGTGGTCTTTTATGGTTCTTTGAGGTTATGGCTTTCTGAGGTTATGGTCCTTCTGTTACGTACATGTGGGAACAGTATTTTAATTTTATTGATTGGTTTAACACTTTTAGGTTGTTATTGGATGTACAAGTATATGATTTTAGACAATTACTATTTAATAATAATTTTAATTTTATAGGTCAATGTAACACTTTAAGGTTAGGTTGTTATTGCATGTAAAAGTATATAATTTTCGACAATTATTATTTAGTAATGTTTAATAATACTTACTAAATACGTACAATATTAATTATTCATATTCAATCTGCACTATCTATGATATATGTGAAATGTGTATGAAAACCTTTGACGTAAATTATTGACCCACTTCCACATTTTGCAGCTATTCTACACGCAAATGTTTTCTTTCTATTTTATAGATAATTACACCAGTGTTTCTCTTTAATTTGACTGAATAGTATCTCATACATTTTTATCATGAAATTATTTCAGAAATTCGTGTATATCTCACGATATTATTAAAACCTGTATTCTGACGAACATTTCAAACATAGAATAAAATACATAAATATACAAATTATCCTTAACATGATAAATCATGGAGTTATAGAAAGAGTTCAAATAATTCAGTATATTAGTTTAAATGATCCAGTTAGTTCAATTAAACCAGTTAGTATAAATAATGCATTTATTTTAAACAATGATGGTAGAAATGTTTGCTAATCGGTAATAAAGTCGTGGGTGTCAGCGTCGGTGCTGTGAAACTTTGATATAAGGCCACCTAAAACTGACTCTGGCAGCTGGCGAACAACCGTGAGAGAAGTCCTTCGAGGGTAGAAATGGTCCGGTATTCTTCGCTGTCTCTCCACCCCCATCATTTGCTTGAACAGATTCGTTTCCTTGCTCCTCGCCTTCTCTTACTCAGCCTGTCTAACCAGACTCCTTCGCACCGATAATGTACTCTGTACATTCCTTTGAAGCTGTAAATTGATTTAGGTGCCGGCGACAAATAAAACTTGACGTCACGATATTTTCATCAGGCAGGTTTATTTTACATGGAAGAATTTATCGGATCTGATTTTCTTCTTAGTTTTGGTGTGCAGGAGAATTTTTGGATTTAAACTCTTATAATATTAGCAGAAGGTTTTCAATGAAACTTCAAGCTAGCAACCTAACAGATCGATAAACATCGAAGAGATAGTTGAACAGACATAAAATAAAGGACGAGTTAGAAAACTGTTAATCATGGAACTGAATGGATGTAGAACACGTTATGTTCTTATGTGCTTATCGAGCATTAAAAATCCTGAACCAACAGATTTTATGGCGCTGTCCAGTAAGGCAAGCCTGGAAGAGGAGGGAATTCATGATAACCTGTTTGAAAGGGCCATAGGAGAGCCTTCAGTATTACCTCGTGACAGATTTATACCCGTAATATCGAAAGCATTAAGCGTTTGACGTATTGGCGATCGTAAAGTTTGAAGAATCATGAGATCTATCTTTGATTCACGGGCTGACATCGTTAAACACCACGCTCGCAGAAAAGTTCAATCACATCAGCCCTCATTTGCATGCCCTGCATTTCGTCAGCTGATAAATTTACGTGGAAAATTTCGTAATATATGTAACATTCATTTTATCGTTGAAAATTTCGAGTGGATATTTTATATTCAGTTTTGCGACAAATTGTTAGTACAAGTACTTTGTCAGGTTTGGGATTTTTTAAGGTTAATTTTAGGGAAAGTCTTTAGGATAAAAATGTAAAAATTGAGAAATTGTGAAGTCATGTATCAACAGTACAGTTGTATCAATTGTCACCTGATCCTGCAGATGTTCACAATATTCCGTTCATCCCTCGAATCGCTTTATAGCTCTTTACCGACGGCTCGTTTAGATCCCATTAAAGTTTAAACAAACGATCGAACGGGACAGAAAAAAGAGGCCGGAAAAAAATATTAATCCGCGGAAATTTATCGTTCACGCAAATCTCTATTGCGTGTTTAATCCGTTTAAAGCCTCGATCCACGTCCCGTGCTCTGTTCGCGGTTTGACGTGCCATCGAACTACAGCCAACGAGCACAATGTTGGCTCGGAAAACTTTTAAATAGAAAAGTTTCGTCCCGCCATTCGTGATCTTGCTACTCGTTATCGTGCTTCGTTAACTCGTAAACGTTAATAACCGACAGGCGTCGTAATTCACAATTAGCGTAATAGAAGAACCGCCGACGTTACCGTTGGCCTTCACCCTTTTTTCAAAAATTTATCGGACACTCGACGAAAGTGGTGCGTGTGAAACTTTCATGAGGATCGTGCTACCGTACTCATAATTAAATTCTACATGCAAAGAAACCCGTTGGGATATACGGCGCAATTTCTCTGTGACATTACAGAAATTACTCTTTCTATTTAGAAATTGAGACAGAAGATAATAATGTTGTATAGTTACTACTCTTCATTATTATAATATAAAAGTACTTGGAAGTTACTGAATAAGTTGATTAGATTGTTTGAAGTTCGCGCTGGAGTCTGGCGCATGTGCAGTACGCTTTCTCTACTCCCGCCGCCATATGAGTTATTAACCACCTCACTATTATTGTATTTGTAACAAAGACGTCTTCCGTGTTAAAATATGTTTAAATAAATAGCAGAATTAATCTTCTAGCTTTATTTAAGTTACATCGTACCTCATATTGGATGTAGAAGTGTCCAAGTTATATGCTACCGGTTTATTCTTTTGCACGTATCTCGTGATTCGTGAAAGTGCAACCGAACGAGCGGGTTTTTCAAACTTTTCAACTCTCGTTTCCGTTTCGAGGCCGGATGACCGTCGTGTTTATTGATCCGAGAAATCTAACGAGCTTCGCACGGAAGAAATTTCACGAATCTCAGCGGACGCCGATGGATTTTGTCAGGCGTGTTTTGTGACGCGACGAGACGCGGATTTCTAAGCTTCGTCGGCCATAAATCGACGATACTCCCCGTAGTTCTCGTATAATGATGGCTCCTTTACCGTTCCGAGACAAGTCGTGCCCCGCCAATTCACGACTTTTGATCCTTCACGTTAAATCCTCGTCCCGCTTCAAAAACTTACGGAACTCAATTTCTGTATGCGACCAACTTTTTCCCTCGTTCGTTGGGTCGCTTTTACGAATCTATCGACTTCGAGACGGGGGAGAAATTTGTAAATCATTTATAAGGCACTGAATTTTAAAGCCGTAGCGGGACAGGTTATGGCCTTCGGCTGTCCCGGCGGAAACACGATTTTTAAATTATCGACTCGCGTTCGAATGACAAAACGGATTATTTCTCTTCCTTTTTTTTGTGTGTAATCTTATTAGGGGTGCACGTAAAAGCATTCGAAGCAATTCTATGTCTGTGAAATTTGGAAATGGATTTTCCTACTTGTTCCACATTTTCATATTTATAAATATTTGGCAGTAACTAAATATTTTTTAAAAATATATGTGAATATTGTACCGTAAAATTTTGTGGAGTGAAATATGGGAGAATGTGTAGAAATACAAAATGTAATTATGATATTAATTTATGTTACTCTGTGTATAGAAGTGATATATGAAAAAGTTAATAAGTGATATGAGAGCTCACCTAAGGTCTCCTTTCTGCAGCGAAATCTCCTCGAAAAATAAACGAATCCTCTCCTTTAATCTGAAACAAGATAAATAACTCTTAAGCGACTGTTTTTAAATCAGTTTTTATATTAGTATTGAGTATGCAAATGAAAAATTACTCAAACAACGGGCCGCGAAATTACCATTTCCAATGAGATCCTTTTTAATTTAACTTCCCGCAAAGTTCGTTAAAAAATCGCAAGAAATACTTGATAAAAATGAGTAACAGAACAAAATTATCCGTCGAAATGTACAACCGCAAGCGCAGATACAATATTGAGGTACTTCCACTGTAAATGCAGAGATATTACAAGTTCTGGGTAGACGTATCGTCAATATTCTCGTTCATTTATTTTTCACAAAGAGCAGACGAATGTTGACGAGCAGGAATCGATTTTAACTTCAATACCAGAAAACTCCCGCGGAATATTTTCATTTAGAATAAATTATTGATGTTACTGTATCTATGGATTTATTCGATGAAAGTCGCTTAATATTGAAAACGATGCTCGTTTGGTTACACGCAGAATTTTTTATTCATTTCGTTGTTCTTTGATTGTTTCATTTTTTATGTCACTGGTAATGTGGTTAATAAATTAGGTAGAATATTTTTAAGTTTTCTTAATTTCTCAAATTTTTCAAGATTCATAAATTTTTTAAGACTAAAATTTCCCAAATTTCTATGTCCCCATTTTCTACATCCCTCATGACATTAAATAATTCTTGCATATTAATCATACTTGTCCCTATCTCCCCGTTAGATATATCCCTGGACCGACCTCACCAATTTCGAATCTATTTCCCTTTCCTTCGTTCCACGGTGATTTGTATGGACAATGATGGACAATAATCGGAAGATAATCGATGGATACGCGGCGACTTCAACGAACGACAAGAGACTCGTCGATTATCGATACGGCGAGTATCAGAGCGCAATTTGCGGCGTTGATGTAATGACATTCATAAATCCACAGGAGCGGATTGTGCACGCTTGTAACAGCGCATCCGTCAGGTTTATAGTTATGCACGGTGCGCTGTTACCCTGACACGACTGTTAGGCATAGCGAACTGCAAACGCTACTTTGATACAATTACTGCAATTAAGCGGAAGCCACAATACTACGGAAATCATATCTGCATACTGGCTCGACACCGCGGTTAAATTCACTGCGTACAAACGACATTCCGAAATTACTGGATCCGGCTGTGATTTCAACCGATTGCTGGATGCGAGCGTTCCATGTAAACGCGCCGCGATTAATCGCGCAGCGTCTTACCGCGCGACATTGGTAACCCCGATTTTGTTTAAACTTGCCGAAATTATTGAGCACATGGAAAGTAATAATTTTGCAAAAGTAGAACGAGCAACGCTTTGAAATGGCGGACTAATTTACGTTTATAGAACTTAATTCGTATTTAACTGTTTGGTGGATATGTACTGTAATTAATTTTGTATGAAGTGAAAATATGTTGTTTGAAGGAGTTACATATACATACATATAATGATAAATGTGTATATAAAAATATAAAAATATTAAAGTTCCCGTAGTGCTAAATCTCTAACCTCTTCTAAATTAAAAAACCAAATTCCAATGTTCAAGTTCGAAATATTGTCCACATACAAATTCGATAAATTCTATCGGACAAGCACGGTATAATTCCATATTAATTTATCAAGTATAGCAATAATTATATTCCGTATAATAATCGTAGCGTACGTCGCCATTTTCACAGCGGTATTTAACGTGTTAATAATTCTTACTAAAGCATGTCTTGCTACATACATCCGTTTTCACTGCGGCAGAAAACGTGTGAATAATATAACGCGATTCAGAATTCTATATGGGAATAAATTCCGAATTTATCACAATAAATATCAAACATTATCGCTAGTGCGATAATTTTATCATGAGCATTCTTCGTAGGAAAAGATTATTAAAACTGAAGAAGGAAACGTGGGTGAAAGTACTGGTTAAACTGTGCGCTGTCTGATCAATACCGGTGTCACACTACTTACTTCACAGTACCTCATACATATTTTCACTAGACATCAAATATTTATTTCACATGGTTTTTCTTTTGATAATAAATAACAAATGGTATACTCATTTGCATCTATGATAAAGTTTGCAGTATTACACTGGCTTCTTTTAAAAAATTTTTAAAATAGTAAATAGTCATCTTTACTGATCTTCCACTACTTCTGATAGTTTTAAAAAAGTATTCTAAAAAATTGAGACGTTCTGCCGACATCTATTCGAAACAACTTCAATTACATCGCTCATTTTGTACACCGGTAACTCGATTAATCCGGAAAATGTTGATCGTCCGTGGATCAGGTGTTAATTAACCTGCATCCAGATTACGGATCGGAGCCGTTAAATCCGCGGGAACGTTAGATATATAGGGGGCCTTGAGATTGGCCTCGAGATGCATTATATATGGATTATGTCGGGATCAGTTTGCGAGTTTGATAGTAGGTCAGCGTAGTTACCTTGCCCGGAAGAGGTACGAGCACCGGATGTTCTTTGGGTAGGAGGACGGGTACCGTGGCGAGTAGAAGCGTCCGTATTGCCGTTTTGACTGTGAACTGACAAACTCGAGGTCGCACATCGTGCCAGAAACGAGCACACCGTCCGTCTCGAACAATCCTGGAACAGAAAGGAATGATAAACGGTTACGTGACATCACGTTCGTTACTTACCACATTTTACCCATTTCTCTAATCGCTCACCATTCTGTGGTCAAACGTTACCTTACCAATTCGGATACTGTAACCTTCAAATATCAGGTACTCTCAACAAGCCACAAAGAGTACAATATATAAATTGTGACACCTACAAAGATAATACCTAACTAACCTGATTGTAGAATATCATAATACTCATTCAAGGTACAATTTTGCTAGACCTATACTTGTCAAGGTATTACAAATGCAGTACCTAATTATAGACCCAACTTACAGTACCTAATTGTAGCCTACTTTTTAAGTATGTAAAAAGGACTTGAATAAGTAAGAACTCTATTAAAATATGCTCAAACGCTTTCTTCTAACAGTGAGACCACAATTATGAGACCATAAGGTATACATAAGAATTGATTAAAAAAAGTAATACCTGATTTACATCATAGTCCTACAGCAATTTAGCAATTTTCTAAATTGTTAGGTTATGTTTATAATTTTGAAAATAGCTGTTCGTTTAAAACAGTTCGTTAGTAGCTCTCGAGTGATTGAATTTATACAAATATTTAGCATACCGTATAAGAGTTCGCGGAATCGAGTATCATCCAGACGAGTTATGGTAGTTTGAGAGGATACAATGAAACTCTCCTGGCGATTAATACTGAATAATTTCATTACAGTTTTCCGTAGTCCGGCATTAACTTATCCGCCAAATATCTGAACATTATAACGTGCTAGAGGGTAATACATCGCAACGAAATGTACCGGCGCTTGAAAGTTTGCCCAATTCCCGAAGGAACTTGCCGGATATTTTCCAGACGCATTAGAAATTTTGGAATCCCCGAAACTCGACGTTTAAAATTCATTCCAACCGGAACATCGCGAGAAAAGCTTTTCAAATTCCGACGCGTCTTCTCTAATTAGAGCTATTAAAATCTCTTCATTTTCTATGGTAAACACCGTTCTGGAGACTCTGATGTCACTGGTAATGTTTTAATGGAGGAGCGTGAAAAGAAACTTCTAAGTTTTTAAGACAAGTTTCAAAATTTACATATCTTTTAAATTTCCAAGTCCTGAAATTGCTGCATCTTTAAATTTTTATGTCGTCAAACTTAAATTTGCAAATTTTATAATCTTGCAATTTTGATAGTTTCACGTTTCATGGTAAACAGATGATCAAAACAGCCCTCGAACCATTTCAATAGTTAATGACGCCATTGTCATCAACAGAGAAAAGTTCTGCAAAACAAGAATTAATTGAATGCAAAAAGTAGAAGGTTAAATTACTTTTTTGCTTAATTTGCATGTAAATTGAAACTTTCCTCTCCGCACTGGGTCAGTTTCCCTGTTCCTTCGCTAAAAAAACTGTCTATCATTCGTAGAATTTTTGTTGCAACAAAATTGGATATATGTATATCTCAAACTTTAAAATTTTATTACATATATTCATTTGACTGCAGACATTTCATATTCCCAAACGGTAGACATTTTATATTCCCAAACGGCGGACATTTTGTGCAAGCAAACATTTTATACTCACACATTTTCAAAGCCATTCTACATGCAACAAGGTAATATCGATAAATTATGCAACATCTAATCCCGTCCGAATAAGAAATTGATAGCAGCTGTAATTGGAAGATCGGTTCAATTATTGATTCGAATTACCCGCGCAATCGCCACGTTAGATCAGCCATTTTCGTTAATCTCAATTACACAAGGGAATAATTAGATCAAATTCGCATCGGCACGAGTGCAGATCGACCGATTAGATTCTGTCGGGTATTTAGGTGTTGACGTGTCATTATGTTACTGGCTGATTACGTCAGTCAACCGTTCCGAAAGCAGATAATCGCCATTTGTCAAGATAAGTAGCTGCGGTTCGTCATGTGGCGACGAACATGGCCGCAGACATCTTGCTATCCCCTTTCCTTATCGTCTGACGATAAACTTCCCACGGTTCTCCATAGTTGAACGAAAACCATCCAAAATTCGACATAGTTTCGTACTTACACCTTAGATACACTATTGTTTATTCATTAAGTCCATACATTCGTTATTGTGTTGGTCAATTTATTCTACAAATTTTATATTGGTTAAGGGAAAATTTATGCTATGAAATATTTTATGTTAAATTTTTAGAAACAGCAATTGGACATAACAATTGGATACAACCTTAAATAAATTCAGAAGTAAATCGAAAAAAAGTAGCCTCCTACAGTGCTCGAAAATTCCTGGTGGCATTTGTACAAAGCCGTGTGTGTGTACGAGTGTGAAGCGTATTTTTTACACGAAAATGGTACGTGTGCGGACACATAATGGCGGACATCCGGAGTGCAGTGCCATAAAAATGCGCTTGCCCAACAGGGACTTAGAAGTCAAGGTCGGAAAAACAAAGAAAACCTTGGAAACTCCTTTTCGTGTAGAATTACGAAGGAACATCGAGGGTAGTTGTAAAGAAAGAATAAAATTTCGCGTTGCATGGTGAAAGCTATTTCAGTGGTTTAGATATGGAAACATATAAAATTTCGCGTGTTCGAAACGATTAGGGGTACCAACACGAGGAAAGAAATTTTTACTGCGTGCGTCAGATAGTGGGGTAATAAAATAATTAGTATCAAACTTGATATGCCTCTAATCGTTACTTAACCTATTGTTACTATGTCTCGTTCTTTCTTTTGTATAATTTTAGGTTGAATAAGGAATGTTCTTCGGGTTATAGTATTAGGTTATCCTATTAAATATAAGTAGGTGAAATATGTCAAAACCATACACAACCATCTAAACTTTCTAACGAAGATCAAACTTTTATCTGAGTCTAAAGATACTATGTCAATACCACAAAATACTTTCAATTCAGAATTCCCTTTGACGTATTAGCCCGGCTTTTCCATTGAAAAGTGACAGCCATCGAAACGGATTAACGGATACGCAGAAAAAGTCGATGGAAAAATTATGAATTAGAAAACAGTTGGTCACGAGAAATTCCCGTGGAGCTAACCTAACCTAACGAGCAAGTACTTCGACCGGCGCAGTTTCGCAAACGGTTGCTCGCAACCTCCATCACAACGAGTTAACCAGAAATTCAGAGGGTGAAGAGGGCATCAAAACTCGGAGGGAAGGTTGGACGCGCGATAACTGAAATTTTCATCGGTTGGAAATTTCACGGTTGTCGGGACACGGCTTGTGTAGTTGTCAGAAAAAGCATCTGCGCGAGGTGGAAGCCGAAACGGACGATATTAACGCGCTGTACGAAACGAACGGCGACCCTATCTGACCGTGTTTGCGAAATGAAACTAGTTGCCTGCAGCCACGTTACGAATTCTTCCGTTGTCTCGTTAAGATATTGCTACAACGTTGATTAAGTTTGTTTTCGGGGTCTGTGTGCTCGGGACATCGTTTTTAGGCTTTACGATGTGTTTTAGAATTTTGGAATTTGAGAAGGTGGTGGTATGAGAATTTAGGGAGGTGAGAATTTGAGGATTTGAGAATTTGGGGTTTTGAGAATTTGAAGATTTTGGGATTTGGAGATTTAGGAATTCGGGAAACTGAGAAATTGGGAAATTGAAATATTGGAAAATTGGAAAATTGAGAAGTTGGGAAAATGTGAAATTGGGAAATTAGGAAATTAGGAAATTAGAAAATTTTCAAGCTCAAATATCCCATTTTGAGAATTCGAAAAATTTACAATTTCAAAATTTCACAATTCAGAAATATAAAAATCCTTTAATTCTGTTACCCAAAAATTTAAATACTTTAAATCCTTATAAATTAACTGAAGATTTTATAATTAAATGCTAATAAAAAGATAATGTTTATAACGAGAAATGATTACGGTACATGATATATGAAACTCAATTAAATGATTTCGTTATATTCTTCCGTATAATTTGCTCGTCTCTGCTGAAAGAAATAAAATGATTAGAAGTTTTCGACGTGCAATCAGTTTCCTGTATTAAATTCCCAGTTTCCGGCCGCTTTCAGCTCGGCCGTATACGTACACATACATATGTACACTACGGTTCAAAAACATTAAGGCACTTATTAAATTTTATATAAGTTTGAATGGTAATTTTGAACACGTTAATATTAGATCTTCTTAGAAATTTAATTTAATATTCTCAAATTTTTAAGTTATTCAATTGTCTATTATATTTAACTAAAATACCATTAAGTACATACTAGAACACTCTCAATCAAAATATTAATAAAGTCCTCAAATAATTTTTTTATTAATCATAATATCATTAAAGTGAAAGATTAAAAGTTTAGTACAAATCAATAAACCAATCCACTCAAGATCAACAAACTCAACAATTCCTTTCCTTTATATATAATTTCAAATATGTTGCCTACACTTTTTCATACATATTTTTTAAAAGTAACTTATTAAAGATGAGACCCGAGGAGAATATTTTTGCGCAGCAATGTACGTGGCATATGTAAGGGAATATGTAGGATGTTAGTCTCTAGCCACAGTCGGATTTACACATATTCCAAAGTTGACTTGGCGCTTAGGCGTGCGGAACACACTTTTCTTGCAATCTGCAACGTGCACCACCGAATGCTCGACCACATCAAGCGTCTCACACACGTACCAGTTTCGCATGAGGCGGCACGATGCTCATCGTGTCGTACGTACATCCGACGGATTAAAAGAAATACGGAAAAGGGGAATGGAGAATTTAATTGCTGGACCGCATTAAGTCGTAACTAAGCTTCTTTCCCTCTTTCCTCTACTTACGACCGACATTTCTGAAGCGTGTCTCGTCGTGTTTATTCGACGGAAATCGATTTTCGATTGATCGTGTTAAATATTTACATGCGAAATTTACGAGAGGTAATTTTGAAATTTTCAATTTTAGGGTTTTCAATATAGAGATTTTGGGATATAGGGATTTTGGGATATAGGAACTTTGGGACATAAGAATTTTGTGATATAGGGACTTTCGTATATAGGAACTTTGGGATATAGGGATTTTGGTATATACAAATAAGTTTCATACAACTTCATACAGATTCACATGTACACATGTTAGTACCTGAGTATGTGAAATTTTCAAGACATAACTTAATGTACCTAACATACATACTAAACATAACCTAACCTAAAATGTGCGTGTATCTCAAAAAAATTCCCAGAAAGTGTCATACATCGCATAATAAATTCCAGCTAGAATACAGTGTAAATTTTTCGAGAGTATTTAAATTGAAATATTTTCTATCTCTAGTTTCGAAGAAACTTTCCAGCAGAATTTTCGTAACGTAATACCCAGATAGCGCTATTTAGTTTGATATTTAAGCTAACGAACGAAAACATTTCTAAAAGTTCCCACGATAGCAAAAATTTGCAAGCTCGAAGGAAAATTCTTGTCGATTTTCAATGTTCGACATCGCGTTCGGTGTTCACTTTGCCGTCGCAGTTTTCGATAGTCTCTCGACACGCGGAATGAAAAAGTTGGGAACGTAGGAGGAAATTTTCATCGAGTAGGGAATTTTCACATCCCCTGGTGTGACCTGGTCAACGTTTATGATTTCCAAGTGTGTTTCATCCTTTGATATTGCAGACAATTGCACGCTCGACGAAATGGGGTACTAAAGCGATAAATGTTCGGTGTATTGTTCTTAAAAAAATGTGCAAACACACAAATACAAAAAATTCACAAACGCACAACTTCAAAAAAATGTGCAAGTATAAATTCAAACGTTCCAAAATTTGGATAGTTAAGAATTAGAAAGAAGTGTATCAAATAAAGACTACATAATTAATTCGAAATAGTCCTTCAGTAGAAATAATGTCTAAGGTAAAAAGTGTACACGAAATATAAAACAGTAAGTTTAATGGAAGTTCCATTTGCCGATGATGCCCGTAACAGTTACGAACGGTGCTTTCCGAAATTGTTATGCGTATATTCCATTCCGTACGCGTGTTTACCTTGCTCCCTTCTGTATTTTACCGTCCAATCTAAACTGCTTCGAACGAATAAAATTGCCGAGTAAAACCCCGATCTGAAAAGGAACAGGGCCGAGAATAAAATCTCGTTGTCGCGAAATCGTACACTCGTAATACGTTCCACGATACGCAGGTATTATACAGTACATTAAATTCAGGCGGCAACGATCTAGAAAGACCGACAGATCTCATCTGAATATTTTACAGGTCGCCGCGATGCCGGAGGTGTCGCTACATCCTGTCGATGCATAAAATTTCACGTCACGCCCTTGGACATTCTTCGAGAAAATGAGAGTGAGTCGACGAACACGATGGCGACTCAACGGATAAATTAAAATTACTGTTTAAATATTTGATTTTTTGTAAATTATTTGCTGTATAATTTTCTGAGATTAATTTGGAGGTGTACTATTTTACTAATATACTGTATTATATTATTACTATACACTGTGATATTATTATAACCTCAACTAGAAAATGAGAGTGAGTCGACGAACATGATGGAAATTTAGAATTTCGTGAAATTCGAGATTCAAAATTTAGAAATTTGTAGAGTTTAAAATACGACAAATTAGAAATACGATTTTACAAATTTGAAAAATTAGAAATTTGGAAAATTAGAAACTTGAAGATTTAGAAACTAAAAAAATTAGAAACGAAAATTTAGAAACTAAAAAAATTAGAAACTTGAAGGTATAGAACCTCAAAAAATTAGAAACTCAGAAAACTAAAAATCTCAATACAAGTATAAAAAATTACAAATTTGAAAATGAACAATTTTAAAGCAGTTAATAATTAAAAATGTAAAAGTTTGAAAAGCCCCCAAAAAATGATAAAATCCACATATTTATCATCCAAGGAGTTGCATCGAAGAGCAAGATGGAGGACGTGTTCCAAACACGATTCCAAAGTTCCTCAACTTCTCGACAGCTTACGATTCCTGAGAGAGCTCTATCTCCCTTTGTTTTACTTTTCCTCTCTTCCTCATAATCCTGCTGCTCCTTTATCTACATCATTTGCGGCGCTATTCTCCTGCTCCTTTTATTTTCTCGACTTCGTTTGTTCGTAACCTTCGTAGCACCTTATTCCTTTCTTGATTGTTTTCATTGCTTCTTTTGTCCTTGTTTATTCTTTCATTTTTATTTGCATGTTATGTGACATATCTCTCTTGATTTATACTGTTCACTTATGTTTGTGTTTGTTTATCAATATTTTGATGTTCTCGGTTGTGTACCTGTTTGACTACGCATCGTCATTTATGTATTGATTTGTTTATCGATTTATGTAATTTGCTTATTTGTTTGTCTGTTTAATCATGTTTACAAATATTTGCGTATGGGTATTATGTACATCAATGTTTATAAGAATTTACGTATTTATTGATTAGCTATTGTTAACGCATTTATTGATTTGTATTTACTTATATTATTATATTTGTATTTATTGATTTACAAAATTTGATGTATCACTCTACTTTTTCATTAATATCTTTATTTCTATCTATCTGTACATAAATTTACTTCATCTGTTTATCTTTACTAATTTTGAAATACGTATAATGTAACTTGATTGTGTTTGACTCATAAATTCATGGTGTTGTTCTAGACAACATATTTTAAAAAATATCCGCTTTTCACTGCGGAAAAATAACGCTTTTTGAGAATATTTGCCAAGAGAAAGGTATTAAAATAAAACTTGGAATGTTTGCTATTCGGACTTTGAATTACGCGTACAGGTTTTGTCTGCAATAAAATACAGTATTATTTTTTGTGTAAAACGTGCCGTATGTAATCCAAGCATGAAAATATGTGTTCAGTGTATTGAATTTCTCGACACTGCAAGATATAAAATAAAAATACTCCGAGGTACCAATTGTTTAATCACTGTGATTGAAAAATATTGCAGCAAAAAATGGTCACACTACAAATTAACGTTTCATGTTTACTGTCAAAATTATTTTGTATAACGATACTAGCATTCTTAAACCAACCAATCTCTCGACCAATAAATAAATCGACCTCTCAAATCCCAACTTTGCAAATTCCGAAATCCCCAAATCCTTAAATTCCCAAATTCCTAAATTTCAAATTAAAAATACGTCGCACACTACATCACATTCCACATCTTTCAAACTGCAAGTGACACATTTTGAACGACATATTTTGCAACATATTAAGTCAAAATTTTTTTTATCACTATCTTCAAATTTCCAACGTAACATTTCGAAGCCACATCTAGATTTAGTATATATATTTTTTGACATCCACTCAGAACCTCATAGGTCACAGACAGCATGATATCCGCAGTACGGTGGGAAATTTGATAGTCGAATTTGGCAAGAAATCGTAAAACGTCTCGCGAAAATCGTGACACCAAGAAGCATGCGGTCTCGCCTTAATAACACCATGGGTTCCCCTTTGGTTTCCGCGTGCCAACGCGACGCGACGTGGCCCCGAACCGTTAAAACAAACGTGAAGATTATGCAAAAATGCGACACGTTGCCGCTCACGATCGTGAAACACTTCAGCACGTATGTACAGTCAACAGCAAATATACTTCCTCCGGGGAAAATATACTCCTTCCATCTCCAAGGGCTACCAGTCGATTTCAGTTGGTACTTTTCCAAATTTACTTCTAAAGGGCACTTACGTGATCGGAATTTTTATATCAATTGTCCAATTTATGAAGAAATAAATTTAAGTATGGGGAAATTTTACAGTTTAGAAAATGGAGGATTAAGTTGTGAAATTTAGAAGTTGAAGAATCTGTATAAGGTTTAGAAATTGATTTGCAAGTGGTTAAATTTAGAAATTGAAAAATCTGCAAATTATAAAATTTAGAAATTGAAGGACCTACAAGTGGTAAAATTTAGAAATTGAAAAATTTGCAAATTGTAAACTTTCAAATTGGAGGTTCTGCAAATTATCAAATTTAGAAATTGAAGGACCTGCAAGTGGCAAAATTTAGAAATTGAAAAATCCCCAAATTACAAAATTTAGCTATTGATAGGCCGACGAGTGGTCAAATTTAGAAACTGAAAAATTTGCAAGTGGTAAAATTTAAAAACTGAAAGATTTGCAACAGGTAAAATTTCGAAATCAAAAAACAAAAATCTGCAGACTATAAAATACAAAATTTGTGAACCTCTGACAGAAGTATATTTTCAACCTAATCTCTCCAGTGTACAATGAAAATGAACCCCCTTCAGATTTTGGCATATTTTGGAAAGGTATACAGTTAGGTAGGAACATCGTTGGGTCGATCCGTCGAAAGTTTCCAAAGAGCCAGGAGCATTGTTCGAGCAGGCAAAGAAGAGAATTGGAACGAGAAGTTTCGTCGTTGGAAGTTGAAACGTTCGTTCGCGCGGCATTACTCACGAGGAACATTTAAATGTCCCTTTTTCTATTCTCGTTAGGAGGGACAAAGCGTTTAAGACCGTAAAAAGGGTGCTCCTCGCGGGTCTTCTGTAAACGGGCCACCGTCGTTCACAGAGAATTTCCGCGGAAAGGACACGCAATGAATGTTTCACGTTTTCGCAGTGCAGCCGCAACATGGCCGGAAATGCATCCTTCGTTCCTCTCTGATTGAACGTGCGTGCGCATTGAATTTCCTGTTAAATAATACAGAACGGAAGTTGGACGATGCGATGGTTCTACGTTCTCTTTCTTGCAAATCATGGGTCTATTTGTTACGATTCTACTGGAGGACAAGGTGTTAATATTTATTTGCTGCTGATGGTATTCACTTTCTGAAAATTTTTGCATTTGCTGTCATTTATAGGAGTTAACGTTTGATGTCAATATTAGTCAGTACTAATAGTTATTTGTTTATTGCTTTCATAGGAAATTTGTATAATTGACTGTATGAAAAAGATGATTCATTAAAACGATGGAAATGTTGATCAAATTATATGTACATGAATTTATTAAATACAATATAACAGGGCTGTAGCATAGTCCAAATAATAAAAATTTCAGTAGTTGAACTAAATTGTTGCTACAGCTGTATAAACTAAGAATAACAAATACAGAATCAGAATTGACCAAATAATTAGAACAAGCAAGATGATCACCATTTCATTCACTAAATAAATTGAATACAATTCAACAATTCAGATGAGAACAATATTAGCGGAACAATATTGACCCAAGCTGTAATAAGGCTAATGGGAATAATTATTTGAAAATGTAGCAATGTACACTTCCGAAACACGGATGGTATCTTGTTAGTCCACTCGTTTGTACGCGAGTTAGCCAGAAAAGAGCAACGCCATAATCCCCCTAAACCGTAATTTGTTTAGCGTAAAATGGCAGCGGAAGCATACGTATATTCCACTTAACTAGCTAGGGACAAGAAGTTTTTTTTGCCCGTTAAAAAGTAATAGAGCCATGGTGAAAAGGTATCGCGAGATAAGGGACTAATTAAAACACTTGCCCGCTTAGTGACCGGAGGCAAAGGTGACCTAGCAAAATAACGTTTCCCTTTTTTTTTTCTCTCTTTTCGCTTTATTTTAACGCCGCGCGACATCATAAAGCCGACAATTCTTATAAACCGAGACTAAGTAATCTTATTTTATTAGGCTAATAAAGCGGCTCTATAAGAAAGGACCCTCGCTGCATAATGCAAAGAGCCTTATCCCTGCTATAACTTTATTCCCGCTACCAGAGGAAAAGACGGCTTTGCAAGGTACAAACGTGTTATCCCAGCTGGTGCGGGCATAACAACGTATCCTTCTTCCTTTCTACTTGTCGTTACGACCGCAATCTTCTTATATAACGATTGTGTACCATAACAATCCGATTCTTGTCAATACGATCCCGACGAATAAAAACGTTTTATGACTTCGTTCCTTTAAATAATTCATGCTTCGATTACCTGCGTTGAAACACCTTTGAGCATTCTTCATTTGTACGTTTTGCAGCCGAACAACTGAGTTTACACCTAAATAGGCATGGAGAAACAATTGTTATACTTTGACCCTTCGTATTCGATGAGTCATTTAGGTTAATACAACCATTCGGGATAAAACTTTAGCTTCGTTATATTTACCTTTATTATTAGTTTTACTGTAGTTTTACTTTAGTTTGAACTAAAATTAAATATTTATTATTTAGATTGTCTTAATTCACTCTAAAGTTCATACAATTGTACAAAATATCGAAGGATATTAGCTTTAATAGAGGTAGAGACAGGGTTAACTTGAATAGATGTACTACGCATGCGCGGTTTGCTCGTATTTTAGCACTGTAAACAACTGAAATTAATAGTTACTTTAAAAGGTATACAGAAAGGAACGTTAATGTCCCTTAGCCAAAAAAGGAATTTAATAAAATACGTATAAAATCATGTAAAAAGTGATTACCTCATCAATTTGCATTACACACAGAAAAACGCAGCATTATCCGCTTTGTCTGGCAGAGATTGTATAATTAAATTACAATCGAATACGTAGGGACAAAAGGGTCCCGTTCGGTCGCAAAGCGAGATTTCCACGTCACAATAGATTCGAGATAATAAAACGTATTTAGAACGTTCCGATGGAGTCTGGTACGCTTTCTTTGAACTAGAAAAGGAACTGGGAGGGGTGGAGGGGCAAGAAAAAATTGCGACGCTTTTTCTTCTCTCGAAATGAGAAGAAAAAAAATCCTCCCACCACGTTCGTTCGGAAATCTGGGTCAAGTGAAAGCGTTTGCTTTTAGTCTCGATAATGGAGAAGCATAAAGAGGCGAAACCTTTTGTCGCCATAGGCATTGATAGAACTCGAACGAGGAAATATTTTTTTTCGATTATCTTCCGAATCTTTGGAACGAACGGACACAAACCAAGCGGTCGGTTATTGACACATAATTAGAAGGAAAGTTATCTCACTTTTAATCGGGCTGATTGATGAGAATTCGATTCTGCAAATTCAGGGATAATTTAATGCAAACTTTAAATTTAATGATTCAAAACTTCCATGTTCTAAATTAGGTTACGATTCTATTTTTGCGAAAATAACGATTGCAGGACTCAGTTCAGAAATAAATGATTTGTATTTGATTTCTATAGAAAACAATTTTTTCGTCTACAAAAGAGTTACTCTGAGAATGTAAAACCTTTATAAAAACAGTTATGAATTCGTATCTGAACTCTGTGGAAAACAAATATTTTTGAAACCAAAAATGTTATTTATTGACGAGAAACCTTTATTGTTACAGATATGAACGATCGTAATAACATAGTAATATTTATCAAAATCTGCACACTGGCGTACAATTGAAAAATAATTTTCGTTGTACCTGTATCAAATATACGTAAAAAATATATTGTGCAACGTCCATATCCCAATATTTGCAAGTTCACATCACAGTTCACCGAGCAGGCAAAATCGATCAGGCTGTCAGAAGTTTTTGTTACAAACTCGATCACGATCAGATCGATATCAGCCGCATTATCGATATAAAATTAGCTGGAACGAGTATATAATTACAATGTTCGCAGCAAAAAGGCTAAAGCTTGAATAAAAACTCTCCTGATGAACCATTAATTCTCCATCAGTCGAGCGATCGATAACGCACTCGCTCGAAATCACGATCGCCTGCAAGGGATAAAATAAAATCTCGCATCCGTATATAAAAAAAGAAACACTGATACATCAAAAGGTTTAATCAAAATCACATTCGTCGTGTTGCATCGTATCCTCGTCGGAAAGTAGTAGTCGGACTCTCGAAAAATTGATCCCCTTTCGGATCGGATTCTACCGATGCAAAGGGATCAAGCATCTTTGATTTCTGGATAATTTCATCGTGGACCTTTTTACGGAAGTGGACGACATCGAATATAGCTGGAACGTTCTACGTAATGACGAAGGGATTTCCGGTTCAAGGGGCAACAGGGTAAATTTAATTTTCGTATCTTCACAGGAGCGGCTCGGTTTCAGGAAAAAAGTTCAGTTTCATTTCACTCTGGCATCATTCGTGGCTGGGAAACGCTTTTGAATCGCTTCTGGCGACGCAACCTTCCGTGCTACCAAAAATTCAATGTATAAACTTCTGAATATGCAAAAGTTTCTCGATAACATTTCTGAATTATTAGCTCGAGATTTATTGAATTTTGGAAAGTTCTAATTTTGACATTTTTGATTTCTCAAATTATCGGTTCCAACATTCCCATATTCCTACATTTCTAAATTCTCAAAAGATTAATTTCCAAATTTGCACATTCCACATTTCCCAATTACTACATTCCCCAATTCTCACATTCTCCAACATTGTCCAATTCCTACTTTGTCCAATTCCCACATTGTCCGATTCTCACTTTGTCCAATTCCCACATTGTCCAATTCCTGAATTCCTACATTCGCAAATTTTCAAATTCTCACTCCCCAAATTTTCCAATTCCAAATATTCAAATTTCAACTCCCGATAAATCTCCAAATTTCTAAATACTGAATCTCGTAACGAGTTCACTTCGGTAAAAAATTGCACTTCAAACAATACCAAACTCATAAATTTGCTTAATAACGAAGTTACAAGTCCTCGCCACTCTGATAACTCGTACGTAACGTGTTCCACCGGAACAAGTAATGAAAGAGTGACGAAGAAACAACCGGGAGGTTCTGTAATTTTCAAAGGGCGCAATAGTAAAACGAAAAGGAATCGTGCTGCTTGTAATCAACCGGTACGAACAGTCGGCCAGCCACGCAGCACGATTAAAGGACCACAGTGACGTGTAATTTGCAATCATCAAGAAACCAGGGAGTATCAACAATTTCCTATTTTCCGACCGACTCATTTGTCTACGTTCTTCGACTGCTGTTACGTCTGCTTTGCGGAACGTAAATACGTGCTTAAAAGTCGTTCATGAATACATAATATATAAAATAAATAATGAATCATCCTCAAAGACGCCAATAGGGTCGATGTAATTTTAATATCATGAAATAATTCACCGAAGGAAGGAAACTCGATAAATTGTAAAAAAGTTGCACAATTTTCGAAAGTAATATTCATGATCGTCGACTCGATCGTCCAACAGACATCCAATTTCCGCGGACAAAAAGCATTCAGCATCTTGTCGCCGTCTCCCTTTCGCTCTATGATAATTCACCGAGCAGGGGAGAAAAAAATCTGGCAATTCCGGCGGAACCGTCTGAAGACGTTCTCTCGCGGTGTAACGTCGCTGGCGAAATAATAAGAGGGAAAAAAGCGAAGAAGAAAAGCGAAAGAAGGTAGTGAAGAAAAGGATGAACAGGCTGGCCTCGCTTTGTGTCCACCGTTAACCAGACCGGAAAACGTGGCTTTGTGTACGGGGTAGCTCGTGCGAAGACCATTTAACACTCGCACGACCGTCGCTGGGTCTTTTCAGACCCGCGAATCAGTCTTCTTTCATTCGTTTCTTTCGTTAATTTCTTACCGCGCTTGGATTTCCACTACGCCTTATAAGTTTTATGATTGATCATATTTCATTGGTGTTTTTCAATCGTTCTGGGTAAAACAGATAACACTGATTTATTGTTCCAGTATTTTTAGAGTGGTATGATATGTGCGAAGTAACTGGGAATTTGTTTCGTTTTAAATTCGCAAAATTTAGGTTATCAGGTTTTAGATTTTTATCTTCGTATTTTTTTAATTAGTATCGTTTGTTGCAAAATTGTCAAGTTTCATTAATTAACTGATATAAATTTCTGAACTTTGAAACGCACCTCATTTTGAAATTCCTGAATTCATATCTGGGTTCAGTAAAAAATAAACCCGTCCTGAAGCAAGCAATAAAATCACCCTAGTTGCATAATAAACCCAAGTGATGTAGGAGACAAGAGCAGTCACGTAACAAGCATTCAAATTAATATCGCTATTATTTGAATAATGAGTCACGCTAACAAGAGCGAAAGCGAGCATTCGAGATTACAATACGACAAAAGCGTAATTGCGCAGATGTTGAAAACACGGTTGGGTGGCGGGATGTAGCCGATGACAGGCGTTCGTGTAACAGCATATCACATTTCGGCGATGTCGAGTGTTAAGAGATTCAGCCGCGTATAAAAGTCGTGCGTTAAGCGGAGAAATTAATTTCCCGGGCGTAGCGTGTTTTTCCAGGGTCGGCCTTTGTCTCGCGGAAACTTTCAGCTTCCATTTTATAATTGTGGCGTGGTTCCAAAGTCACTCGCGGAGACAGCGCCGGGTTACCGGCTGCTTCGACTAACAACTTGTAAGTTTCAGACACGGGCTCAGGTAAAGCCGCGCACTTTTAAGCGGTTCCACCGACGTACAAAGCGCTTCGTAATTATCTGGAATTTATGTTGACCGTCCCGACAACCTCGCTAAATAAATTTCAAACGTTCCGAGCCTCGTGCAACAACCCCCTGGCGACATATCATTCCTACGTAACCAGACCCGTGCTATTACTTGCAATTGCTGCGTGAATTGCTTTTACTTTTTACGAGATGGATGATTTGCTTCTGGGGTCTTTGTCTTGCATTTTGACGGGAACGACAAACTTTCATAAATTGAAAGTTTAGAAATTTGAAGAATTAACAAATTTGACTCCATGAAACTTTGCATTTAAAACTGTAAATAAGAGAAAAATATCAAAGTACGAGACTGCAAATTTAAGAACCAGATTACCCTATTAAAATTCCTAACTTCACAATTTCTTCATTTCTGTATTTCTGCATTCCCCAACTTCTCTCTCCACAAATAACCAAAGCGACAAATTAAAAAATTTTCAAATTCCTCCACATAAAATATCAAAGGTTAAACATTCAAAAGAATCCGTGAAATTCCGATTCTCTCCGTTAACTTACCATACGATTATTCACCGTATTAATAATTCTTTTTGAAGGAACTTTTATCTCGGACCTTCAGAGACGCAAGGAATCTCCCAGGTTTTTTAAACTTCTCCCTGTTGCATCCGTCAAGACGTACCGCGTAAGTCATAATGAAAATGAAAAGGCGAAGTAATGGAAAGAATAATAAAGAAGCAGCGTAAAAACGATGCAATCTACAAACGTGTATTTGAAGTTGCTTTTAATAAAACGCAAACATACCTACCTGTTTGCATGCACATTGCTATGATTCAGCGATTACATTTTAATCACGAAGTGGAGCAAAGAAATTAGGCGGGGGTGCAAAAAAACTTATGGAAACGTGCAAAGTATTTTTATTATTTCGGTGAATGAACTTTTCGTTAAACGTTTTAATAAATATTCCGTAAATATACTTATATAAATATAGTACACATACATAACCTCACAAATGCATAAATATGACTTGAACATAAAATAGCATGAATGTAGTGCAAATATAAAATGGCCACATGTTCGTATAAATACAGTATAGTCACATTATCAATGCAATATAAATATAAAGTGTATATAAAGTGAACATTTAAAGTATATGTCAGAGTAACGAAGAAAAAAAATGATAAAAATTAAAAACTGCAAAATGTATCAACTTGCTCCCATCTTTAATAAGAACACGTTGCTTCAGCAGGCTAGAAACACCTGCTGATAACATCTTGATTTTTACAAGAATACATTACAGCGACAAGCATACAGTCGTTCCGCGGCAAAGCTTACGTTCTACTGATAACGTACACGCCACCCTCATGCTCGACTATACTACTCGGTAAAAGAAAAATGTTCGCAAGAACTGGGTCAAATTTGTGTGCTCTTCGTAGAACCGCTGGATTAAAAACCACTTCCTGTAGCGTATGTTCTTGGCAACAACCTTTCACAATTTTCACACACTTTTGTTTTTCATTTGCAACTTTCGTTTTATGTTACTTTCAAATGATTGGATTCACTTTGCAGAAATATAGGGAAATTTTGAAGCTGGAAATTTAAATTTGGGAGATTGTGGAGGTAGTTTTCTATGTTGTAAATTTTGAGGTTGGAAATTTCTAGTTTGGAAATTTCAAGTTAGTAAATTTCTTAATTTGTAAATTTAAAATTTGCAAATTTGTTAGTTTGTAAATTTAAAATTCATAATTTTCAAGTTATTAAATTTAACAAATTATAGATTTGTTAATTAGAATTAACAAATTACCAAATTGGACCACACAAAACTCGTTTCAACGAAGATTTCAATTTCCACAATGAGTCAGCCATTTCGAGTGACCGATTGATCATCGGAGGAGCATGTTAAACGTTCCTGGTAATTGAGAAAATTCCCGATACGGTGAGAAAAGGGGGAAACCATGGTGGTGTAAAGTCAAAGGCTCGTGCAGATGGAGCGGAGAACTGAAATCAAACGGAAACCATGTGGTCGACAAAGACCCATTGATTTCCAAGTCGTTTACGAATTGGCCGACGTAGGTGAACGGAATTCTGAAGAAACTCGAGGTCTTCAGGGCTCGTACCTTGATGAATGAGACCTTTCTTTCTTACTTACAAAGCTTCACGTCTCACCGAAAGGATGTCTTATTTTAACCGATACCTTTTGTACGATATATTACAATACGCTATCTTATTTTTTCTTATACATTTTGTCTAACATTTTACTTAATAATTATTTTATTATCTCTCACCAAAATTGTTCAATTTTTTACATATTTGTTGAAACTTGTTATCTATCACCCACTTTATTTCGCAAAATTTTTCCCGACTGTCCGTTGCAAATATAAAATGGCCACTCGTCAGCAGCAGCGAGCAATCAATCAAAGCATCGGCATTTGGTGGGCGCATTAAGTTGCTAGCATGAAAAATCGCATACGATTTGACGACACGAGACATGCCACAAAATGGCGGTGCTTCCCAGGTTACGATACGACGTTACGGCCGTTTGAAGGATCGCCGAGAAACATGCAGTCATTCACGGAATGACAGTCATAAATAAATAACAACACGAAGAGGGTAGGAAGTAGCAAGGAGGGAAATAGATCGATCACGGGCGGCTCGTAACCGGTGATAATGTATTCGTCGCTTGTAATGCATTCAAATTCAACGAAGGACGAGCTGCTTGATCCCCTCTTTCACAGGTTCGTGGATCGACATCCAGGACCCCTTCGTCCCTGGTGAATTTCCAACGGCTATAAGTAGGTACGAAGTCAAGGGACCGCGAGACGCTTATTTTCGCGGGCTGACTCGGACCGTAAAATCCAAATAAACCCCGCCATTAAACGACGATTTCTCTTCTCTTTTATCGCGGTTGGCATCAATGAACCCACTTACCATTCTTTCCCGTTCATTTTCCCACTTTTCTACCTCCTGTCCGCGTTGTCCTTCTTTATTCCTGACAGTCGCTACCGATTTTATATAGAGTCGAGTCGCTTAAGGCTGGCATTTATCTTCGGATAATAGACTCGATGATGACTTTACATCTTGCAGCAACACCGTTCCAGAATTTACGATCTTAACTTTATTCGGGACTTTGGATACTTTTTACTTTCTCGGAATTTTTTTACTATTTCGAATTTTATTTACGGTGACATTTTAAGGTGACACTTTCATTATTTTTAATACGAATTGGAGAAATTGTTAGCAATCAAAATTATTCATCTTGAAGCAATGAGTAGTATGTAAGTCATGTGACGCACCGTATGCGTCGTGTTTAAGTTATGTTTCAAGCTCGTGTTTCAAGCTCATGACGCAACATGTGCGTCACATGACTAGTATGTAAGTTATGTTTCAAGCTCGTGTTTCAAGCTCATGACGCACCATGTGCGTCACATGACTTACCAGTCATTTAACTCACATGGTGTGTCACAAGCTACATCCCGGATTGTATGCTACATGCAATATGCGTCACAAGTGCGTCTCAATATTGTAGACGAAGAAATTAATAATAAAATATATAATTAAATAAAATTCAATTGCTTTTTCTCCAATTTCCCCTGCAATCACTTAACATTTAACACCGGTTGATATCCCAGTTTGATTTTATTGATGCATTTAATTCTCCGTTAAATGTAATTTATTTGTCGTAGGCTGTTAACCGGAATTGAAGCTGCAATTTCGATTTGCAAATTAATTTTTATCCCATGAAGCACAATTACGTTAATGAAACTGTCGGCAGTGTTGCATGGTAATTCAGTTTTTGATGCAATCTACATCGACTATCAATTTAGAATAATTAATCGAATTTACGTAGAGAAATTTACGCCGACCGCTTCGCTACGATAGAAAGGCAACCCTGTTGAAAATGCAGCATAAACGATACATTTCAGTTTTCTGGCCAGTTTTCGTTGTCAGTCGTAACGCATCCAGTATTTTTCGACTCTGCAAAAAATTTTTGGGGTTCCACCAGCCTCCATATGCATATTTTTGCACGCATGTGTGTAAAGACCGATAACATTATTCGGGACATAAACTTTCGTCAGCATTCGGCAGGCGAATTAATTCGATTCACGACTCGACGTATATGGAAAGATATAAACGTGACAGGACACTTTTGCCCGGTTGAATAATTACCGATCGTCGGACACCTGCTTAACCGGTTTTAAACAATGCAAATTACAATTTCGTCGCTCGACCTACTCGTTCGCATTATTCACCCTGAAAGCACCGTTGCTATTAACATTAACAACTTCCAGTCCAATTATCGTAGCGTTGTTAATGAACAGTTAACTACCCTTCCCGCGCCACAAGAAGAGTTCTGGTTGACAGCAGACAAACTTTGTATATCTTTTTGATAGGACAATTACAACTATCGTTTAGATCAGAAAAGGAAATTGATTCTTTCAATTTTTAGGACTGATGCACATAGAATTTCTTTCAAGGACACATACTTGACAATTTCAAATAAAAAGACAAAAATCATTAGACCTCTAAATATCTAAAAATTGTCTTCTCTAAAAATTCAAAATTAGAACCTCAAAATTTGAAACTACAAAAGTTGACAAGTTTTATAAAACCTTCACAAGAAAATTAAAAAATTCCACACTCATCTTAAAAATCTTCAAATTCAGATATTTAAAAAAACTACCACATCACAGAATCTTCTAAAATTCTCCTAGTTTTGCATTTACATAAAACAACTCTGTATTATAAATTTTCCATAAAAGCAAAATATGTTTATGAATTTCCCTCGTTTATGAATACTGCGAATAATCGTCGGTGTCCATAACAACGTTGTTTCGCAGCTACTGTACGTTGTCTTCCGGCCATTTGGCCTGTCTAATGCGCATAATTCCCTAGGAATCGCGTACGATGCGGCGAATGCAGATTCCGTTACCGGACACAGCTGGTCAACGACCGATTTCCAGCCTCTGCTCGTTCAAGATACTTTGCGAAGCATTATCGTTGCAGCGCCGCCAGATGCGCCATATTAATTAGTAATTACATCGGGACCATGTCATTGCCAGTGTTTGCGTGACTCGAATGATATCTACAAACGGCCATACGCCTATATTACAACGTTCTATCGATTCGGTATTTACTCCATGGCCGGCAGCGTGCGAAACGACAGTCGTTCAGTTATACTCGTGTGTACCCTTGTTGTCGACATTTATCTGAAACAACCTTTCGCGCCATTCAAGTGTCGCTTTCTAAAGAGGTCATGGATGCACAGTTAAATACGATTTCCATATAGAAAATAATGTACACTCGGGAGCTAATGACGTAGGGGATTTTGGGGATTATTTATGGGGTCAGAATTTTAGGGTTGTCATTGGGATTTGGGGATTTATGAATTCAGGAATTCTACATCCCCTGATGGGAAATTATAAACTTTTAAATTTTCAAATTTGTATGTTTCAGATTCTTCATTCAGAAAACGTATTAATTTCATTTGCAAAATAACAAAATTTCCAATTGTCGAATTTCCAAATTTGCAAACACCAATACTGAAATTCCCAACTTTGCAACCCCCATTACACAAATTCCCAACTTTGCAAACCCCAATTCTCAAATTTCCAAATTTTTCAACCCCCAATTCTCAAGTTCTCAATTTTGCAACCCCCAATTCTCAAATCTCCAACTCTGCAACCCCCAATTCTAAAATTCCCAATTTTGCAACCCCCAATTCTCAAATTCCCAAATTTCCAAATTCCCCATGTGCTAAATCCCAAATTTCCCAAAAATCTACAATTAAAAAATTTCCAAAATCTCAACTCCCAAAATTATTAAAATTACTTCATATCTTCCATCCAAATATCTGTCACTAATAATATAATTATCGCACTTGATTCACCTGAAGAATGCTAATTGCACTAATAGAATCCGTGCGCATAATCAAATATCGTGTAATAATTCACACAACGTGAAAGCAAAATGAAGTTACCTGGAATTGAATGAAATGATTCAATTTCGGGAGATTTTAATGAAATCATGTTGAAGTAAAGGTTCATCGTGTGTTACGTTAATATTCGATTGAAACTACGGAACGCGATTGCTGTTGAATAATGATGAACGATTTTAAATAAAAATTGAAAATTTTACGGCGGAACGGTTCGAATGGCTGTTACCAATATTGCCGGATCGATTTTATTGTGATTTAATTGAAAATCGTGTGAACGTTGTATCATGCAGGAAGCAATCAATTGCGGGGAGAAATAAAAACTAAACAGCTGTATAATATTCTCTTCTTCTCTTCTGTGGATTGTATTTGTCTTTCATTTTGTTTAGCGGTTGTTGAATATCCTGCACCGACATTTTAAACATGTTTGTTTTGAATAATATGTTTACATATGTTTATTGTACATTCCATGCTACATATGTCCTCATATGTATACATGTACATTACGTATGTCCACATACGTCCACATACGGCCACATACTACATATGTCAATATACGTCCACATATGTCCACACGTGACTACATATGCCCACATATATCTACATATGTCTATGCATGTTTGCCATGTATACTATACTACATATGTCCACACATGTATACATGTACAGCACACACGTCTACGTACGTGCACATACGTCTACATGTGTCCACATATGTCCACATATGTATGTTTATTATATTATGTCTAGTATAATACAATGCTACATGCGTCCACATATGTTATTACATGAATTTAAAGTGTATAAATTAAGAAATCCGAAAAAGTACTAAAATGTTTGCAAAGTTCAGAATTTATCGCTCAGAGACCAAGAAGAAACGAGTCAAGAAACTTTGGAAATAACGAAGGTAGAAATGTTGACCGTTTTGTACTCTTGAAATTGTGGTTAAAGAAAGAAAGTACAGAAGTACTTATGCAAATGGCAAAAACAGTCTCCCCGAGAGCTTCTTTGTAAGACTGCACAATTCATTATGACATAATTGTTCGATTTACAACTGTACCGCAGAGAAAGCGTCCACAATCTTCACAGAAATGAAATTCATTACGAACAGCAATATCGACAGTAAACCTGTTACACTTTACACAGTCTGTGAACAAAACAATTCAATTATCTTCTCGAAAGGGAAAATCCATTTCCTTCAGGCTTCGTACTTCAACAATAAGCTATAACAAGTGTTATACGTGAATTATTTGCTGACAGTAATAATAATTCGGTGAGAAGTTTTTCAGAATTATAATTAATTCTCCTTTCAGTATCTGTGAAATACGTTTCTTATTGGCATTTTGTGTTGTCGAATTTGAGAGTTTGGGGATTTTGGGAATTTGGGGTTTGGGAATTTGGGATTAAGTAATTGGGGGATGTAGAATTTGGAAATTTGGGAATTTGGGGATCTAGGAGTTTGGGGACGTAGGAATTAGGGGGTTTAGGATTTTGGGGACGTAGGAATTTGGGGGATCTAGGAATTTGGGGACGTACAAATTTGGGGGTGTAGAAATTTGGAATTTAGAAATTTGGGGGTGTAGAAATTTAGAATTTAGAAATTTGGGGGTGTAGAAATTTGGGATCTAGGAATTTGGGGATGTAGGAATTTGGGGATGTAGGAATTTGGGGACGTAGAAATTTGGGGGTGTAGAAATTTGGAATTTGGAAATTTGGGGGTGTAGAAATTTGGAATTTAGAAATTTGGGTGTGTAGAAATTCGGGATTTAGGAATTTGGGGGTGTAGAAATTTGAGACCCAGAAATTCACAAGTTTGCAAATCAAAAAATTTGAAAACTAATTCAGATATTGAAAAACCATTAAAAATCAAAAAATTTACAAGTACAAAATTAAAAAGTTCTTAAATATGAATGTTCTTAGCAAACTCCTTATTTCTCAATTCTCTCTAGGTCGATCTTCAGAGACACAAAAGCAGTGCAATCTATACACCCACAGTGTTTGTATTTGCGTTGGTGTATCTGTGTGCGTGGTATGCACAGTTATCGGTAAAATCAATTCTATCACTCGGGTTGAACGGAAACTGTGCTTCGAGTGGATATCAAGGATCGATACAGTGACAGAAACAGTTGATAAAATGCGGCGAGCACTCTAACCGCTTCGACCCTTCATTGCGAGTATCGATTACGCCGAGCTAGATACTTGCTCTGCTATTATCTTCCGCGAGAACACTTTATTCTCTTTCTTTTTTTAAAATACACCTTGAGTGTCGATATACATTTATACTTCTTCTTCTAAATTTTTATGAATCACTTGCTTATAGAAGGTTGTAAATTAAACTTATTATAATAATATTATAATAATACTATAATAAAATTAAGTATATAATGTAGTATATAATACAGTAAATAAAAATATAGTAAAGATACAGTATATAATACTAAAATATAAAAAAATTATTTTTAAGAAGTTCCAAACATAACCTCCAAATATAGATATTAAAATCGAATACACAAATTCAAAAACTAGAAAACTAAAGGGCGTATTTTACCGAAACGAAAGAAAAATCGTAGAAAATGGCGGATAAAATAAAAAGCTAATAACGCTTTCCTAAGTTTCATCAATACGAACAATACGGAGTACAAGTATAAATTTATCAAACTTCCAGCCAACACTTTTGGCAGTCGTGAAAGTTCCTCGACGACGTGCTTCGAAATACTCTCCGTTATTCTTTTTTCCTCCGAAAGCTGAAGAAAGCACAAGAGGGAGACACGCGTGTAGATAAAATGGCGCGAAACAGTGAAAGGGGCAAAAGGGTGTCGGAAAAATGAAAAAATATCACGAGCCACAGGACGGTAAAGAATTTTTCGTGAAACGAGCCCTAGTGCCAGTGTATATATCAAAGAATTTCACTTGCTTGGAAGCCGGGTTACAAACGGCGACGCTGCGAAACGACCTTAAAGTGAACGATAAAACAGAAGAGCATGGAACTTTTGCTCTTCGGGGAAAGTTCGATAACTTCAAGCGATTAATAATTTATATTTCATTGTTTCGGTGTTGTTAGAGTAATTGATTGCCGGAAGATAATTGGGTAATTGTTGATAAAGAAAATTTAAGTTCTTATATTTTTGTGTGTTCGTTTGAAATTTGGGAATTCAGAAATTTTTAACATTTCATACAACGCTAAACTGTAACTAAATTAAATAAAAATTTTGACAATGTCACATCATAGCTTGATTTTGTACAGTATAATTTTATAGTGTGATTACAGTAGTGTATTTTTGTAAAATAATTTGTAGAATTCAATAAAATTGTTCGACCAATCAAATCAAAAGATATATTCATTTTATCATTTTTGTACGATGTTCATTAAATTATTC
Organism: Megachile ligniseca; assembly: GCA_945859555.1. Taxonomy (NCBI): domain Eukaryota; kingdom Metazoa; phylum Arthropoda; class Insecta; order Hymenoptera; family Megachilidae; genus Megachile; species Megachile ligniseca. The sequence goes on along the minus strand of OX243788.1, from coordinate 6,289,868 downwards.
CGTTGCGTTGATGTTTTTCAAAGATCTCATTTTGCAAAGAAATGTTCATTTATCCACGCAGAAAGAAACTGTCGATGAATAAATTAATTCCGTAGAATGCACTGAAGTTTCATACCAATCACATTTTAAATTCAATTTCATTTTAATACTTCGTAACTTTATTCGTTTCAAAGAATAAAATTGTATCTCCATTTTATCGCTTTTATATCGTAATTATTGAATTTTCCTTTGATTTGAGTAAATCGAGGGATCTTTGCTAAAGAATTTCTTCTTCTTTTTATCGAGAACTCGTTCCGTAGCGGAATTAAATCATCTACTTCGAATGCAATTTAATTTTAATGTTATACAACCATCAGGGTGCAGTATCTTTGATAACGTACACGCCAACAGTTTAATTATCATTTTTTTACTGCTGGAAATGAACACGCGGAAATTACGTATTCGTTAATGGAGAGAATTAAAAGTTGAGAACTGGTTAATTCGCTGTTTCTTGTGACGAAGAATCGATAGTGCGAAGGTTTACTTCTTTGTGAAATCGAGATATTTCATAGGAGAAAAATTTCTTGAATATCAGATTAAGAAATTAAAGAAGTTTGCAGAATTTAAAACTGGACGATTAAGAGGTTTATAAGTCGTTGAAGGTAAAGAAATTTTTAAATGCTTGAAGGTGAATAAATTTTTAAATGATTGAAATTGAAGAAAATTTTGTATGATTGAACGTGAAAATTTTTAAATGATTCAGAGTGAATGAATTTTAAAATGGTTGAAAGTGAAGAAATTTTTAAATGGTTACAAGTGAAGAAATGTTTAAGTGGTTGAAAGTGAAGAAATTTTTAAATGATTGAAACTGAAGAAATATTTAAATGAATGAAAGTCAAGAAATTTTTAAAGGATTGAAAAAGAAATAAATGTTGAGTAATCAAGAGTAAAGAAATTTTTCAGTGGTGAAAGTAAAGAAGATCTAATAATTTGAATAATTGAAGACATCAGTCTTATTAATTAATAGTAATTGTATATGTGCAAACAATATATGATAAGTTTAATCAAGGTTCAATTTAAGGTACATAAATTGTAGTCGCATTTTCCGTTCAACAAGACGCCTATCTTGTAATCTAATATCTCGAAGGGAAACAGCTAATATCTATGTAAATATATTATACACAGGAAATATATACAGTTATATATTAGCAGTAAAGGAAGCCGGTTCTCTAGACTGGCGAAGGGTCGACAGAATTTTATTAAATTAGATCCTTCAGGAGCATGCAAGTGAGCTCATGTTACATTTTCTTTGCTTGAGAAATTTATATCGATTTAACCAATTAGAGACACTACAAGAATACACAAAAGACTGTCATGTTATAATTTGAGAAAGAGAATAATAATTATTTCACATTAATATGCACATTACATATATGTATAAACAAACATATGATATATTCATTATGTGTGTTGCATATGTTACATATGTACATTATATGGATATACAAACATATGATATAATTTACATATGTTTCATACATGAAACATATATTACTTCATACACGTACTTTCATATTTAAAACTATAAAAATAAATAAATAATGGATATTAATTAATATGTACCTCATACAATGAATTTATCTTGACGAAGATATAAATTTCGACAGAAGCGTAAAAAATGATTTGTATAATTTAAAATAAGAAAACTAAGATGAATTATTTGAACGTGTTCCATAAATCTAGTGTGAAACGCGAATGAAACACGAAATACGAAACACGTAGGTTTAGAGGAACTTCAAAGATTCATTGGAATAAAGAATTCGCGTAGGATACCGAACAAAATTTCGCTCGTCTCGCGTGCAAAACACGTATTTGCGATGAAATGACACACGTTGTAGCAAAAGATGAAAAGCCACGGCACGATAGCTGGAAATCAGCATTCTCATCGCTATCGGTTCTTCATTTCTCTCTGCTTTTTCTCGTTCCGATGATGAATTGCGGTTCGTTTTTACTGCGGTGCTTCCAGTTTAGCCGTTTCTCCACTAGAGAGAACATCAAAAGATACAATTTTTTGCCTCGCTCTTTTGACTTTTTCAATGAAACACTCCCCTCGGATTTTGTTGTTCGAACAAAGTGTTTTCTCATAGATATTGAAATTCAGTTACTGTTGGGAATCAATGGGATCGTTCTATTTCGCTATTGAAATGTTAGAATGCCTTTCATATGTATATCAATTTCGTTCGTCTGTACGATTCGTTCGTAGATTACTTGTACGATTATTTTAGGAATTAAGGTAACTGGGACAGGAATATAGGAATTCCCAATTTTAGAATTCAGAATGTTGGAATTTACAATTTTGGAATTCGGAAAGTTGGAATTCATGATTTTGGAATTCGGAAAGTTGGAATTCACAATTTTAGAATTCAGAATCTTGGAATTCACAATTTTGGAATTCGGAATCCTGGAATTTACAATTTTTAGATTCGGAATTCTGGAATTCACAATTTTGGAATTCGGAATTCTGGAATTCACAATTTCTGATTTCGAAAAGTTGGAATTCACAATTTTAGAATTCGGAATCTTGGAATTCACAATTCTGGAATTCACACTTTTGGAATTCTAAATGTTGGACTTTGAAATCTTAGAATTTTGAATGATGGAGTTTGAAATTTTGGAATTCGAAATCTTGAAATTCCAAATTATGGAATTCAGAATCTTTGAAATTAAAAAATTAAGAAACCTGTTATATTCAGAATTCTTAAAATTGCACTTCGCAAAACAATACGTACAAATGACCACAAAAAATACCATCTCTCATCAAGTATATAAAAGAAAAAGAAAATTGACGATAGAAATATTGATCGAGATTAGTGGAATCTCATAACGAAATGAAGATAGTAGCCATGTACAGACGCAAATTGGCATCGAAATTAAGTGCGGTCGTGCGAGTGAATATTCTTCGCGTGCACATAGGAATCATTGATTCGCATGTGTGCATCGCGTGGGACGAACAGATTGTCAGGATTGAAAAATAATAATTGAATTTTCGACTGACTGACGTGAAAACCGTTTTAAATCCTTTCCGGTAGCAGACAAATTGGTGATCTACAGATCGTCGATGCTTCTGTTGCCAACAAAAACGAAACGGCTCTAGTGTGTTTCAATTTTTATTGCGAACAAACACGCAAATTTTCCTTGTTTTTTTACACTACGACTCTTCTAAACACGAACAATCGAAAATTCGGAGAAACAACTCGATATTGGGATTCTCTATTCGAGGTATAACCAGATTTTTTATTATTTTATTGAGTGCTGCGTCCAAGTGCAATTTCGTTCGATTGTTGCCTATAATGGATGATTTTTGGATGTTGAAATTCTTGAGATCAATGTAGATATTTAGAATAGTTTATGACAATTGTGGGAATTTGAAGAAAGTTTGTTGGGGGAGGTTAGAGAGGTGGAGTCTCGATATATGGCCCTCGACGGGGGTGAGTGTAAATTTGCAAATTTTTTAATTTCTAAGCTTCTGAATTTCTACATTTTTAGTACTCTAACTTGACAAAATTCTAAATTTTCAAATTTTCAAATTCTGAAATTCTTCGTTCCCCAGAAAACTGGAACATCAGAAAATATACGCAACATGAAACTCCCAGTGTCTAATAAAAAAGCACGAAACTCCGTAAGTAAAAAACCAGCGAAAATGTTAGCAGCAGTCAAATATTCCTTGGGGAAAAAGTAGGTAATAAAGAATAATTCATATTCGAGGTACGCCCGACATTCCGCGATTTCGAAAAATATTTATTGTACGTTCGCTTTTTTCGTCTTCGTTTAATAAATGCGCTTTTAATTCTCCTTCATTCCGGATGCAAATGGACGAATTAAAACGCGGAATTATTTAAAGGCTCTGAAAGATTGCATACAGGCGAACCCATTGCGAAGTTCATTTTTTTAAAACCGCAAAATACCGACGGATTCATCGCGGAGATAGAAGTTAAAGCTGCTACCACAATCTTTCAAAACGCACTGTCGAGCACGTGAGCACTCGACTGCGCAAAATTTGGCGCTAATTATATCCGGATTTAAATTTCACTCTTCATTCAGTAGTCCACTCTTATTTTCCTTTATCGTACGAGTGGGTATTACCGCGACCGAAAAATGAGAACGAAAGAAATAGCTTAATGCCCGAATTAACGAAAACCAATTTATGCCGGCGTAAAACGCGGAAAGGGAATGTAATAAATAATTTAAGGCTTTCATCGATGCGCTACAAGTTGTTAACGTGTATTTTATCTGAACGTACGGGGCTGCTTTGTGATACGCGATCTCATTTGTATCAAAATTACTGACGCTAGCTTTGCAAACTATCCCTTTGAACGGTAAAGTAAATCAAATTACTGCTATCGTGTAATCTCTGCATAAATATCAGGATATTCGATTAAAATCTAATTTCAAAGCTGATTTAACTGAATCTAATTTGGTTATTGTGACCGACAACAATTATGTCAGCAACTAACTTTTCTCAGTCGAATTTTCGTCGTGGGTGGAAAATTAAATTAGTGAGGTTTCACCTTTATGATTCGAAAAAGTCCTACAATTTGACAAAAATATTTGCAGTACTTATTGGTGTTCATATATCAGTTTTATATAAAGTTCAACCTTTGACTAAATCGTTAATTATATCAATTTGATATGAAACTTTCATTAAATCAATAATTATATTACTTTGATAGAATCCTTTGATTATGTCCATAATTAAATTACTTTGATAGAAACCTTTGCTTATGTCCATAATTATATTAGTTTGATAGAAACTTTTGATAAAATCTAATATTGGTTTGATATCAACCTTTGATTATGTTAATAATTGTACTAATTTCATATTAATCTTTGAATACATCTGTTTCATATCGATTTGTAATCAACTCTCGATTAGATTTGTTTCATATCAATTTGATATCAGTCTTTGATTGTATGAGTTTCATATCAATTTTATATCATTTGTATATCAATTTGATATCAATCCCAATTACATCAATAAACACGTCAATTAGATATCAATCTTTGATCAGTTTCATATTAATTTGATATCAGACATATCAATTTGATATCAATCTCTACATTATACAAAAACATGAACATACAATAAATAATAACATCAATCTCCTCAATCCCCAAGAAAGTAATTAAATTTTCTTATGTCCCATATCTCAGAAATAACAGTGCATCTAGCCATTAAATCTGGAGAAATTGAATATCATCAGGGGGCAAAATAACAATGAGTCTGTACATCAGCAGCAACAACAGGCAGCATCGCGGAATTCCATTCGCTCATTTATAACTGAGGTTCACCTGCTATATGTATAGTAGTATACACGAACCCCGAATCTCCGTCAGTTTATCATCATTCCTAAGCCTGCAAGTAATTGCAAGAGACTATGGGTGTATGTTCAAATTCTAGTACTGCTTCCCTCTATTCGGCTCGGCGATAATTAAGTGACTCGCGCTTTCAACATCGTACGTTTGATAGGGTTTGCAACAATGCACTCGAGTAAGACGAAAGACAGAACATTAATTCCGTTGCATAACACCGACCTACGTCTGACAGAAGGCTATCTATTAAGAGCCGGGGAATCAGACGGATTACATAAGAGAACTAGATCTTCAGGCTAATTTAGTTTGGATTTATTATAACTTAATTGACAAATTCACTTCTCTTCTTGTGCTTGTCGTAAAAGACTTTTAATTAATTTATTTCATTTTCGTAAACGAGAACGTTAAAATTGGGAGGTGGGGTCCGCCATTTTGATCCACGCATGCGACTTCGGATGGCGCGAAAATTCAAATCGGTTTATACGACGAATAACTTTTCTTATAAAGTTTACAAATCTGAACTATTGTTAACTTGATAATAGGAAATAAATACTTGTTTTAATCTTCCTGAAACTATTTTTAACCACACTTGTCACAAATATAAATATAAACAGATTTGAAATTTCCCTCCACGTTCCGCCATCTTCGAATGCACTCTTCCTCTTAGATGAACACAACAGCTATTTTTCTAGCATTTAATTTTCTAAACGAACCTATATTCACCCGAAAAGACAACAAAATATCAGGAATTTGTATACCGTGAAATGGGATCGCGTAAAACTGCAACTGCGTGTAAAGTTCGATAAAATAGGTACAGAGGAGTCGTTAACAGAGACCGATCGAATCCCAGTGAATTTCGTTGCATTCGCGCGTTAATTTTAAACGCGTGCGATTGACACAGGCTCGTGATTAATCGCGGTCATTGAGCGACGCGAATGCGCGAGGGACAACTTGACGAGCGACGCTTATTTGTGGAAATTGATAATTCATTTCGTTTCGACGGCAGCTCGTGCCATGAAGAGTGGCAAGTTGTATTTTGATGTTCGATATATTGCGGTTCGCTGCTTCGTAACTGTGCGCTCGCTGATAATCGTACCTTTTAACCCTTTCGATATTTATGTAGAGTATACTTGTACTGAACAGCTGGTAATTATTTTGTGTGACGATCATGTGCTCGTTACGGAAAGGGAGCAATCTTGTGACGAGTATGCTTTTTGATAGGTTGAGGGGCTGCAATTATTTTTTCTTCGTGACAAGTATGCTTGTTGTGGCAAGGTAATAATTATGAGTGTAAATTTAGAAATTTAGGAGCAAATTTGGAAGTTTGGAATTTGGAAGACTGAGAATTTGGTACTATGGAAACTTGGAAATTTGAAAATTTGAAGGTTTGGGAATTGGGAAATTTGGGAGTTGGGAAAATTAGAAATGGGAAATGTGGGAGTTGGGAAAATTGGAATTGGGAAAATTGGGAATTGGGAAAATTAGAATTGGGAAAATTGGGAATTGGGAAAATTAGAATTGGGAAAATTGGAATTGGCAAATTTGGGAATTGGGAAAATTAGAATTGGAAAATGTGGGAGTTGGGAAAATTAGAATTGGAAAGTGTGGGAGTTGGGAAAATTGGAATTGGGAAATTTTGTAGTTGGGAAAATTAGAATTGGGAAAATTTGGGAGTTAGGAAAATTGGAATTGAGAAATTTGGGAATTGCACCCTCATAAACAAGCATTTAAAAAACTCACCTAAAAATCTTTTAAAATCGTTGCTCATCACGTCTTTCAATTTCTCTAAAAAATTGACAGAAATGTACGTATTTATAGCGAACGAACGTATAAAAGAAACAATGACAGACTATAGCAGTATAGAATTTATTACCCGACGCGAAGTGCAGTTTCGAAAAATCTCTACGCGATGCGTTTCGTGCAGAAAAAATTCATGTGCAATTGGTGTCGAATACGGTCGACTATTTTTTATTGAATCCGAATCAAAAAGCTTCCAATCTCCTAGCAAACGTGCACGGTTATTGAAGCAAACTGCTCGTATGTATTTTCAAAAGGAATTAATCGATTCAAAAATTTTAGCAAACTGTATTGACTATTGATAATTTTTAAAAACATACAGGATATTCTATACAACTCTACAATTCATTTTTTTATTTGTACAAAGAATATTTATAAAAAAAAGTCATATGATATTTAAAGAAAACTAAGTAACTTTTTTTTTAATTGAATTAGATAATTCAAGGAACATACATATACCATAAGACATATCAAGGGAGACATCTGTTACATGAAATAGAGTTTGCAGGTATCCATGTTAATCCAAAACAAGTGGAAATGACTCTTCAGCAAGAGAAGAACTCCTGTTCATCTTATCACCGTTGCAAATCTCGTCTCGTTCAGATAGTAATCGTTATTAGTCGCTCTGTCACGCACAATTATCCCCGCAAACATTCACATACGCCCATCAGGTGCGTCCACATATACACACATGTATAAAGCCCGGAACATACACGCAGACGGTGTGTGGCAGCATGCTGCCGCAAACTGACTACGTGTCCCGCGTACAAAGTCCATTAAAATCTATCCAACCGAGAATGTAGCACGAAATTTAAGAAAAGTGCACGTGCCACAGACTTTTCTTATCGCGTTCCGACCGATAGCCGCACCATCCGCGTCTCTTTTGTCGATCGAAACGAAACTTCTGGACAGAGTATACCTCCCTCGAGAAGAAACACGGTCCTCAGGGAAACGCAGCCACGGTTCGTTTATGCGATCCTTTCTTCTTTTTTCTGAATACTTTTTAGGAAGAAACCTGTGATGAACGACCGTCTTTCGATTGGTTTAAAAGGTTCACCCTTTGGGGCTGCGGTTTATCTTGCGGGGTTCTAGGTTAGTGCTCTTGAGTGAGATGCATGTTGGAACTATTGTTGGGTGCAAGTTACTAAGTTTTTGGTTGGAGTAAGCTGCAAATTTTCTTATTTACGGATTTTTAGATTTTTAAGCATTTTATGGACGTTAAGGATTTTTTGGACTTTAGGTTGCTGGGTTTTTAGGTGTTGCAAAATTTGAATTTCTAAATTCTCAAATTTTCCAACTCTTAAAATTCCCAATTCGCAATTTTTGCAATTCCTAATTTGCCCAATTCTCAATTTTCCCAATTCCAATTTTCCCAACACCTAAACTTCCCAATTCCAAATTTTCCCAATTCCAATTTTCCCAACTCCCACATTTCCCAATTCTAATTTTCCCAATTCCCAATTTTTCCAACTCCTAAATTTCCCAATTCCCAATTTGCCCAATTCCAATTTTCTCAACTCCCAAATTTCCCAATTCCAATTTTCCCAACTCCTAAATTTCCCAATTCCTAAATTCTCAATACAATAATTTTCTAATTCCACATTTCTGCTATTGTACTGTTGCAGTATTTCATTACTTAACAATTCTTCTATTTTATTATTTCCCCATTTTATTACCTTGTCTATGACAGGAATGACACAGTTGCGATAAGAGGCAACTTCATCCAAAGTCCATAAATCTCGGTGGTCGTGAATTCTGATGATTGAAATATTGCTTGCTAGAGAAAGTGTCTGGATTTGTCAGGGGCATACGTAAGGAAGTGAATTTTCCTTGGAGATATTTGAGAAATATTACGTCCAAAGGTAGAACGTGGTCACTGAACAGTTATGACAAATGCTGCGCAGATGTGAGCCGAAAAATTGCAGGAAGAGATATTCAAAATACATCAAATATACCAACGTTGCAATATAAAATCATTTAATATCCATTACTTCTTCAATTGCTTCTATATTATTTTATAATCTTTTCGAACATCTATTTCTGCAATAGTGAACATAACCTAAACAACTAGTGGCTACGTAGGTCAAACATAAAATTGAAGAAAATAAATGTTGGACAGCTACTAAAATAAAAATAAAAATATAGATCTTTATATAGTGTAATAGATATTTAAGAGAATACAGTGGACAACGTCGAGTAAAACATATTTCGAAGAGTCAGCTGTACGTCCTTTTCGCTGAAAATGGCTTTCGTAATGGGATTAACGTACGAAAAGAAAAGGAACGGGAAGAGGAAGATTAAGCTACGAGATTAACCCATAAGAACATAAGTAATGTGAAAAGATTTTCTGCGGTTTTTCGAGACGGCAAGGGCAGAACGTATAAATCCTCCTGGTTTGTATTTACTTCGACTTTTGAACCAAAATATTCCTTGTTCACAACAATAATTTGTAACATCAATTAATGTTTAATTTTTCATTCAATTTCTTTTCATTTATGTACAAGAAGATATTTTTATATATGCATCGATAAATATATTTATCTATCTATATGAAAATAAATGTACACATGTAAATACATGTATATGTATAGATATAATTATTTGTGTAAATTTTTTTATATATGATTTTTATACATTGCTATTTATTGATATATTTATTTGTTGATACATATGTATATTGAGATATTTGTTTCTATACTTATTTATCTAAACATCGTGAAACACTATCTAAACTGTTTCCTACAAAACTGTATACACCTCATAAACAGCAAATTTTCCACACACTAAAATATCAAATTTCCTTCGCTTTTAAGCCGAAGAACGTTCATATAGACGCTTCGTAACAGTATCCTTTCGACAGCTTCCGTTGAAGCAATAAAACCACCCCATAATTTAAACATACCTTAATCCCCCAGAAATTGCTAATAAAAAGAAAAATCAATTTCCTTACCCTCTTTATATTCTGCACGATATACGAGCTCAAACAGGCGTAATTACCGATCGATACTTTGCTTAAGATCGAATAGCGAACGGTTTCATCCCCATTATTCCTTACCTCGCCGAAAATTCGAAGAATTTTATGGAAAAAGCGTTCACGCTGATGCGAATCATTTATCTTTTACGATACATCCACTTTAATCCATTAAGAAGCTGTGTTGCACAATGCAACGTTTCATTTGCCATTCTTTTTTAGTTAGCTTGCTACGAGTGAACAAATTATTAAAGCTGCCTGCATAAGTCCACTTTTTTGCTTCGGAACAATTGTAATTTTTTAACGAAAGCTCAGTTGAGTCCTTGTGGTGCTTTTATGAAGTATGATGAGTCGTGAAAAATTGGGAATTGGAACTTGAGAAAGTTGGGAAAATTAGAATTAGAAAATTTAGGAGTTGGGAAAATTGGAATTGGGACTTGAGAAAATTGGGAAAATTAGAATTGGGACTTGAGAAAATTGGGAAAATTAGAATTGGGAAATTTGGGAGTTGGGAAAATTGGAATTGGGAAATTTGGGAGTAGGGAAAATTGGAATTGGGACTTGAGAAAATCGGGAAAATTAGAATTAGAAAATTTAGGAGTTGGGAAAATTGGAATTGGGACTTGAGAAAATTGGGAAAATTAGAATTGGGAAATTTGGGAGTTGGGAAAATTGGAATAGTGAAATCTGGGAGTTGGGAAAAATTGGGAATTAGAACTTGAGAAAATTGGGAAAATTACAATTAGAAAATTTAGGAGTTGGGAAAATTGGAATTGGAAAATTTGAAAATTGAGAAGTAGGGAAAATTGCGAATTAATAAATTGAACAAACCTACCCTTGTAGACTACGTTGACTTTTTCTAATTTCATCTACCTAACCTAACCTCGTCCAATCTCTTAATTGCACAATTCTTCGGAAGCAGATAACGTGTCGTTCGAGTGTACCCATCGACACGATGAGGGTGTGAAAAACTGAGAAAAAAGAAAAATTGATCGTCATACGTAACAGCTCGATTCTTTGAAGGTTCGTTCTAAGAGACAGAGAAGTAATGGCCCGTGAAACCGTCTCGAATCCACTGTTTTGTTCGTGACAGTGCAGTTATGAGATTGCGGTTGCGTAAAATGAAGTTGCGAGACGCTTCGAATCTCGACAGGAAACGGTAGACAACCTCGGTTTCTGAAGGTATAATATTAAAGCGAGGAGAATACGTGACTGGCTTGTTCTATTGTGTTGCTGTTTCCTTCAGCAATTGTACCACTTTGTTGGTGGTAAACAGTACGATCTTTTCGTAACTAGTTATCCCGAGGCTGGATACTGGTTGAGAGTTGCAGAAACGAAGAAAGTTTCCTCTTTTGAAATTATACTTCGAGATAATTTTCCTGTGCTCGTCGTAAGTTGTTGCCACGGCTGATGTGCCGAATGATAATTTTATACGGACGAATAAGCACGAGGTAACTGGTTTTAATTGCTTTTTAATTTGCCCCAAGTATTTGGAGACAATGCTGCCACTGGGTCCTCAATGTGTTCTCTGTTATTTTTAACTACTTTTTCTAAAATTCTGCTCTGTAATTCCAAATTTCTCAATTCCTTAATTTCCCAATTTACAAATTTTCCAAATTCCAAATTTCCCAATTCCCAATTTCTGGATTGAATATTTAAATTTCAAAAAATTTCCTACCCCAATTATTTACAACCCCCGCTAAAAATGTACAGCCCCTATTATTTTTCAAGTTTAAAATCCGACACCAGATAGACCCAAGATTATTTCGCCATCCAAAAGAGATTTGTTCACAGTTTACGACATTTCACCGCCATTTCCTTTTAACTCGAGCAACTAGCCGATAGGTCAATTAATCCCTGGGTAACCAGGACTCACGGTATCATCATCGGAAAAGAGACTTTTTGATACCTAAAGCTGGTAATCTCATTACGGTTAATGGCCGATTTAAACGACAAAACTTTCTGGTCGCGATTCTTTCGGGATCTTGATAAGTGGCTCCACTGGATTGAAACCTAGGCCACGCATAGAAACTACCCTTATTAGCTCGTACATAGATCCTACAACGTACTGTATGTACGTATGGGACAATGCGAGTGTTCGAAAACAAAATGTCAGATTAATGTTCGGAAATAAGGATTGTTTCAATAACGAGCAGGTTTTAATGGAATATTCGCGTAAACTTGTTTATTGGCTGTTTTGATCGGAAATTCGAAAGGTGGACGAATATGTTTGTGTAGAAGTACGTGAAAATTAAATTTGGGAATTTGGAAATTTAGCAATCTAAAAATTTTAAAATCTAAAAATCTAAAAATCTAAAAATCTAAAAATCTAAAAATCTAAAAATCTAAAAATCTAAAAATCTAAAAATCTAAAAATCTAAAAATCTAAAAATCTAACAATCTAACAATCTAACAATCTAAAAACACAAGTTAAATCTTTTGAATAAAATCTCATCCCAAATTAAGCTTGAATATTGTACATGTAAACGATAATTAAAAAGTGGACGTATTAATTGCTCGCTATCCAGCTGACACATTTATATTTCACCCCCAACTCTGGACGCGATCTCAAATCATAATCAGATTTTAATTAAGCTTGCAGGACAAGCGTTAAAAGTTCATTAGTTAACGATCATGGCAATCAGGCGTGTAAACAGTTTCGATGTACAATGGACGGTCTCGTTCGAGGTGGTCTGTTATTCCGCGTAATTTTAAAATCAGATTGAACAGCTTCGTTCTTCAATTAAAACATTGTAATTTGTGGATAGCGTTGAACGCGCAACTGCCTATCGACACACTTGCGCGCTGTGACAATTGGTTTAATTCGTACGTGCATTGGATCATTGTTAATAAATCGGAACAACAATTCCTTGTTGTTCGATCAAGTTAGCGAATTCGATGTCGTACGAGATCTGCAAAATATGAAGATTGGTAGATTTGCAAGATTGGAATGATTTTATAGTGCTGTACAGTACATTCCCAAAATCTCTAGTTATCCAAATACCAAATTTCTAAAATTTCCAAACTCCCAAATTCCCAAGATTCTCAAATTTCCAAACACTCAAACCCCTAAATTTCTATATCCCTAGTTTCCCAAATTCTAAAGTCCTCTTACGACCCCAAAATCCCTAGATCCTCAAACACTAAGTCCTCAAACCCTTCGAAAATGCCAACGTCTTCCTCACCTGTCCCAAATTTGCAGATCATTCAGATAGTAAAATATGAGTGGAGATTTCCATTGATTTTTTTTTCCCGAGAGTGGTACCCGTTATTGACTGTAACCTGTCACCCCATATGACCTTGGTACACGTCCATCGCAGTACCCAGCTGCCTCGAACCAGAAAAAAACAAATAGACCGTCGAACGAACGGCATTCGAGTTCCCATGCAGTAATGGCCGGCAAGAAATTTCCTTTAAGTTTCATTAACTTTCGTCGGGGATATTCGCGAGTGAAACTCGTAACGACTGGCCAAGTTGTTTACGAGGCCGTGAAGCAGACGGACGTGTCGAGGCAAAGTTTCGTTCAGTCACTCGGTTCCTGAAGGAAGAAGATTCGCCTTAACTCGCGAAAAACTTTGCCAGTTTAAGTACTTCCCTGTATCGGATGTCTCTACGGGAATACGTAACAAACGAGAAAGATTGCAACGATCGTTGGCATACAAATCTGCCCACTTTTTCAATCGCATTTATTTCGAATATTTGGCAGGAATTTTGCACTGCGTCAGCTCGAGGATTTAGTGGCAGAATTCGCTTTTTGTGTTGGGGATTTATGATTCAGTTCGACTACTGAATTATTATGAAAAATACTGGATAAAATATGGTAAATTGGTTTAATTGGAGATAACGTTTGGAGTAAAATTCAGAACTCTAACTAGTTTATACAAAGAACGTTGCACATGTAACGCTGTATATGTAGATGCTACCATAACCTCAAATTATCTACCATCAATCATGAAGTGGTTTTAGTAACAATTTTCACCTCCTATCACTGTATTCATAAACTCTTCCAAATGAAATAACCTTCATACAAAAATTTAATCCATATCACATCAACATATGTAACATATGCAACATGCATAATGTAACGTGTAGTAAATTAAATAAAATTTGCATAAAATATGTAAATATTCCATGGCGTACGTTCCGAATCCGACTAACAATATTCCGAAAATTAATAATTGCACGTGGTAATTTCATTTGAAAGGCAATTGAACGTGAAACCATTAATTAATAAGCAGAGTTTCGACGAAATTACTTTCGCGATAGTGAACCGGCAACTCGTTCCTTGATCGCGGCAACTTCCATATATACATGATATTCGGAAAATTGCAATATATTCATCGATAAACAACGTTACACAATATAGAGGAAAATAGACGGGATGGAAGGTTACATCAACGTGAGCTAATTTATTTACCACGCTAGCAAGCTCACGGCCCCAATCTCCTCGAAATTCGGCAATTAACGGGAAAATTGCGATGGCGGTTCCTTGGTGGTCGTCCAAGATGAAAATATCGTTCGCTGCCTCCTTAATCGGGGATCTTCCTTATTTCTCCATAATTTCATCGAAATGTCCTCGATAAATGTACCAAACAATTTTCCACCTCTATATGATCACATTTCTACATGTGTACATATGTGGTTACGGTTCTATACGTGTTCACAGGGAGACACAATACACTTTCAAAGCATAATTGAAGTAGTCAAGACATAAGTAAACAAGTAGTACAGCAAATTGAATAAGTTAGGACACATCAAAGCAAAGCAACAAAGTATGAAATAATAAATTAAGAAGTAAACGATAGTATTATAAATCAGTAGCAAAATGAAACATTACAAAGTAAAAATATTAAGATATCTTCATGAAAGTTAAATAAAAAACAACCACATAAACACAGAGAAAAATATTGCTCATGAGGGAGAACTAATCTTACGATACTCTTTGTAAACAATTATGAAGCCTCCTCGTGAATTTTAAAATAACTATCATTATATAAACCTTCATTATTGAAGAACATGGCCGATCATTGGAGTCAGGTGATAAAATCGTTGTTCGACGTAGGCAAGAGATGAAGTAACTTTAGAAAGGGGCTCGTCGTAGAAACTCGTCGATGACGCTCTAACGAGTCGTAAAACGCTCTAACCGTCGTAAATTGTCGGCCGAAACGGGCAACGGGGGTCCGAAACTCGGCGAGTTACGATTAAAATTCTAACGAGGAGGCCCGCTAGCTTATCGCCCCTTGATAACACGATCCTCAAGATAGAGAGGAAATATGGTACAAGTACGGAAAGTCCCGGGGCTGTTTGCACCCGTATTGATTAAAGCGGGTAATTCAAACTGGCGGACTATTTTCAACTTTCCGGAAGCCAGACACCCTGCTAATTACTCGGGAGCAGCGTCCGAGGTATCGGTCGAGAATTCGATTCCACCTTATCAGAATCCGTTCCAAGTCTTTCGGCAATTTGGAGCCGCTTGATAAATGGCCGCGGATTGAACACGATAGTCCGGCTAAAAACGGTGGGAATTAGAATTTTAAAGGAGTTACTGGGAGACATGGAATCACAGGGATTCCAATTATGGAATCAATGATTCTGATGAAATTTTGTTAAATATGTTCTGATAAATTTGCTAACTTGACTTTCTAAATGCCTAAATTTCTAAATTTCCAATTTCATCAAGGTTCCAAAGTTCCCAAATGTCCAAATCTCCAAATTCCTAAATTCTCAAGTTCCCAAATTTCCAACCAAACCAAATTTTCAAATTTCCCAAATCCTATATTCCTTAATTCCCCCCATCCCTAAATTTCCACAAATCTCAAATTCCCAAATCCCTAAATTTTCAAGTTCCCAAATTTCCAAATCCCCGAATTCCCAAATTTTCAAATTTCCCAAATTCCCAAATCCTCTCCCATATACAAAATTCTGTCTCCACAACTCTGCCAGCCGTAAATCAAACAGCAAAAACATCTTCCATTTTCATATTCCCCAACGAAAGTGAGACTCGATACACGCTATACAGCGGGTACATTGATCCACGGTTGCATCGATCGATATTCAATTTCATCGGTAGGATCTAAACCGCGACAACGCTTCATCGTCGCGGCTCGCTGATTACATCCACGTTCCGATGATATTTCACCGTAGTGATCCCCGATCGAATAAAGACCCCGACAAGAAGAAAAATGCGCCGGTCCTCTGTGTTGTAATGCGCGGCAAACGTCACGATTCCATTTCGCTCGATCCATCATCCTGCGTCAACGACGAACCTGCGAGGATTCCGTGACAAGAAAGGGAGAAAAAACGTGCGGTTGAAAAATCTACGTCTTTTTATTTTGATCAAGTGCTCGGTCCCCGTGGAACCGCTTGTTTCAACTCCGTGCAAAATTCGCCGGTAGATTATGCACGTCCATTAAATGGTAAACAGAGGGACGCTCGCTGATTAACCATGTATAATTAAAACGTAATTTCTCCCTTGTAAGCGAGTTTTAATCAAACGTCGAAGGACCTACGTTGGACAGATTGTCGATGCCAACCTTTTTTGGTCATCTTTTTGCTCTGCTCCTGGCAGGTTAAAAGCATTAAAAAAATTACAAACTTCACAATTCACAAATGTAAAAATTTTGCATTTGAAATAATTTGAATCCAAAAAAGTGTTCAAATAACATATTATTCTTGATTGGAAGAAACGTGACAATACATCGTGTTCGTATGTTAGTGCGCTTAACACGGTTTACGGTAAGCCAGCTGCCGAACACCGATTTTGCTATCTGTCGTCTAATCTCCGTCTAACTAATCTCTTTGGTTATCAGCTTCCATTATGGTTGGCCGGCTTCTCGACGGATTTCGACCACCTCGGATTAACCTTGCGTCGAAATCTGCTTCGACTGGACCACGTATTGGGGGTTGAAAGGGGCCGCCACTTTGGATCGTACGAAAACACACTGGGTGCTAAGAAGTGGACCATTTTGGGAGCTCATTGTGTGAGCTTTATCAACTACTGGACTATTTAATACCCCTGTATTCAGTTACTGTGTATCAAATTTGGAATTTATTATCGTATTATTTAGCTGTTTATTGTATTTAGAATTTATGTATAAACTTGTGTATCAAATTGAGGATTTATGTGTGTGCTAACTTATTGTATGTCGAATGCAGAATTTATGTATATGCTCACTTGTGTATCACATTGAGGATTTATAAAATTGTTAATAATTGTTGGATGTCAAATTAAAAATTTATAAAAATGTGAACACTTGCTGTATGTCAAATTAAAAATTTATAAATATGTGCACACTTGTTGAAACAATAAAATTTGGTATTTTAATCGTTAATATTAAAAAATGAAATTATATAAATTATATCACGAACGATAAATTGTCTACACTTTGATCAACAACTACTTCTCCATTTTCACCCCTAATTAAACGACTCGATCAAAGTAAATGAGCAATTACCTGGAAATAAATACGTTTCTTTCGATATTAAATTATGCGAAATAATTGCAAACGTTCCGAACGTAGCATTCGCATTTGTCCTTTTACTTTACGCTTCACTATCGAATACGCTGATGTCGAGAAATATCTGCTAATTTGACGTGTATGAATGTGAAAAATACGAGAACAAATGTACACCGTGTGTAGCAGAATGATGAACGGCTTTTTGTTTTCCTCGGTTTTGTCCCAGGAGAAAAAAACTTTCGTTATTTCCAGGAAAACTCAATATTAATAACAGCCCGTTTGTTCTCTACATTTTTGTTTCTGCTCTAAAAATATCGTGATAGAAACACGAAAATTTATTTAAACTGTCGAAGAATTATTTGATCGAATATTCGTCTACGATCTAGATTTAATTGATCGTTCGATTTTCGCGATTGAAACATTGAACCATTTTTAGAAAACTTTTTTTTCTGATGAATTCGAAATAGATCGGTTTAGAGGTATTTCATTTATTGCTTTACCTATTTATTAGACAAAGTGGGTTATATTTAAGACTGTTTTTATATGGTCACTAATATTAAAGATTTATTTCACTAAATATCGTATTAAGTGAAAAATATATTCAGCAAGAATTTTCAAAGACTTGAAACATTTCTCGTTTGCTTTACAATTTCCATGTTAATTGCCTCTGTAAGAATGACGGAATTAGCTGATCAAAGCTAATAGATGAAAATGCTATTAACCGAATAGAGTGTCGTGAAATTACGGCAAATTACACGTTTAATGCCGTCTCGTTCTCGTCGCTTGTTTGAAAACGCGTTCACACACGTGAATGGGCGCATTCGCTCGTAGCTGTTCTCTTTCAGGGATATTCTCTCATTGAATATGCTTTAGAGACTTCGTACTATCGTTATATAAATCTATACAATTCCATAAATTGAATAACTTTCAATTATCTCGCTCGGAGTTGGGAACAGTTCGTGTCACATAACGCCTCTTCAAAAATGGATCTTTAATTCGAATACTCATTTCTGGGTCTTTATCTTCGTTTTTTGGTATTACTATAATTATAATAAATTTAAATTTTGTAATGATATCATCTTCATCACGTTAATTGTTAATTAAAATCCCAGTAATTTGTTAACATGTCCATCCACTCGAGTGTTCAATTATCTGTTCTCCTTTAAGCTGGCAGCCAAATTCGCACTTTGCATGAAAAAATAAAAAAATTGAGGAACGAATCCGCGAAAATCACACTCCATCATTGATTGAAATAGAGTTTACTTTGATCAAATATTGTTATTTGCCGAATTTTCACACAGCGAGTGTCGAAATCATTTTCTACATATTAAATCGATAACGTAAAATAAAATTTATTCGTGTACCATTTCGTTTATACGAAATTTAAATTTTATCAAAGCAAAATTAATATTGGCTAAATTCTAAACAAGTTACACAAATTTTCACGTAAAAATAAATAAGTAAAAATGAGCAATGGAGGAGCAATAATGCAACGTGCATTTAACTGGGTGTCAAATGCATTTGTGCAAACTATAATTTCTTGTCTCCTAAACGAATTTTCAAATAAATTCACGTAGACGAGGAACATAAACAAATAATTCTAAGCAGTATAAATTAACAAAAATAATAATAACCTACTTATAAAATATTAATAGTAACTTAAAATAAAAGTAACATCCCTTATTCGTAAATATAATTCTCTCCACATTCATCCAAATTCACGTTTACATAAATAAACAATCCCAAACAACACAAGCAAATAGCTAATAAAAAATAATGACGTAGCAGGATTATTCAACCGCATGTCAGACGCATTTGTGCAAATTTTCCCCGTGTTTCGAGCCTCGGCTAAGTCTTCCGTTCTCGAAAAAGCATCCGACGCAACTCCTCGTGTGTACGCAGACGTGGGAAAAAGGAAGGGCAGAAACAATTGTATATTTCAAAATTACAGAGGGAAGTCTAGGAAGAATTATGCCTCTGTTATATGTAACACACGTAAGCCGGCGTACACACGTGAGCGAAATAAAAAATTCGCCGGCCAGCATGTTTAAAGGGCGCGTCAGCTACTCGTATTCGTGAAACGGTTTACTAACGAACCATGCTTTCGGCCTATACAACATTCGTTGTTTAGAACACTTTTTTCTGCTACTTGCTAATACACAACTCGAATTTATGTTGCTGCGAGGAAAATACGCGAATAGTTTTTTTTTTTAATGTTAACTGAAATCGTTAGGGGTAGTTGTGTATGAAATAATTTTGGGGCAGTTGTTTGTGGACCTTAGGAGGTATTGTTGGATTTTGTTTATGTATTCAGACGAGATCATATTTTTGGAGAAATTTATACATTTCAAAATTTTTGACGATGCTTCTATATCTCCTTTCTAGATTTTCAAATTCATAGATAGGGAGAGTTCTAAATCCCCAAATTTCAACACTTCAAATTCCTAGATCCCGAATTTCTACATCCCCAAATTCCTAAATCCCAAATTACTACATCCCCAAATTTCTACGTCCCCAACTTGCTATATCCCAAATTTCTACATCCCCAAATTTCTACGTCCCCAACTTGCTATATCCCAAATTTCTACATCCCCAAATTTCTACGTCCCCAACTTGCTATATCCCAAATTTCTACATCCCCAAATTTCTACGTCCCCAACTTGCTATATCCCAAATTTCTACATCCCCAAATTTCTACGTCCCCAACTTGCTATATTCCAAATTTCTACATCCCCAAATTTCTACGTCCCCAACTTGCTATATCCCAAATTTCTACATCCCCAAATTCTTAGATCCCAAATTTCTAAATCCCCAAATTCCTAAATCCCAAATTCCTAAATCCCCAAATTACTACGTCCCCAAATTGCTAGATCCCAAATTTCTACATCCCAAATTTTTTCATCCCCTAATTTCTACATTCCCAAAATTGTAAATAATGTGATCCCAAAATCCCCAAATTTCAACATTCCCAAAATTGTAAATAACGAGATCCCAAAATCCCCAAACAGAAAGAGATCACATAAGGTGTGAATTGAACACCCTCAAAAATACCCCATGTTCAAACACGACAAAAGTGTCCACTTAATTCTGAAATTAATCAATTTCTTATCCCACAAAGGATTGAATGAACGACCAATCGCGTTCATCGATCATTAGGTTGTTTGCTGAAACACGATTCACTCGATCAATCCTCTCGAAACGCTATCGTCACAGAGTCGTCTGCGGGCTGCATGTACACGCTTTAATTAGCGTCGTTTCCATCGGTTTCCGAGATAACTTTGAAAATATTTTCTGATCGAGTTAGAACGCGGCAAAGGGTGAACCTCCACTCGAAACAGTTTTATAAAACCGGCTATGAAATTGCTTGATAAACCACGTCGAGTAGACTTTCGGTCTTTTGACGTTAAGCTACCGTTGTTTTTGTCGCTTAATGAACCTTCTGCTTTTCTGTGAACGTTATCTGTTTTTAATGGTTATGCCTCTTCAGGTTATACATTTAATTATAGACTTAATTTACTGAGTTTGTTAGAGATTTGATCATTTTTTAATTTTAGGTTAGGTTGAGAGAAATTGTAGATTGATGTTAGAAAAATTTTTAGGGATGGTGTGGATCATTGGATTGGGATTAAAATTAAACTTGCAATTCGGTCGTGGTGAAAATTTGAAAATTGTTCGTTTTTCGATATTCATGTGTGTCACATGTGGACACCATATTGTAAGATAAGGTTTAATTCATAATTACTAAATATTTATACTATTCATAATTGTCCATTGTATGTATCTGTCTGACTACTAAATTTTGTATAAATACTTGCAATTTTATGTTGAAGGTTAAAAATTCTTTAGAAATTACTCACGTCTGTCGATGAAGTGAAAATTGCCGAAAAAGCCGGTCGCATTAGACGGAGGTCCCTGTGTGTGAAACTCCAAAATAAGCGTAGATCTTGAACTGTAGAGAACCTGCGGGATGTCACGCAGATCCCCGCAAAGTACACCGGTCCAAGGGGTGTACTCGGAAACACCGGTGGTCTCCAAATGTAGAAACACTTTTACAAAGTCACCACCCACACAGCTGGAACATAAATCAGAGAGACATACTGAGTGGCCTTCGCTGAAATTCTATGTGAGAACGAGGATACACATTTTCGGAAATGCTATTTGATTTCATATTTAGGAGCGTGTGAATTAAAGAGGGATTTTAAATACTTTTTTAAACATACATTATTTCATAGTTAATATACATTATTTCAAGTACACATTATGGATGTATTTCGTTTTGTGTAAATGTTTGATAATGGTGTCGTAATACATAATGCAAATGATAATAAAATATAGAAAAAATTATAAATACAGACATCTAATAAAAGTAAATGTTGATTATGATTCAATCGTACGAATCAGTTTGTTTCATCTACCTAATGCAACCAAATAATTGAACCTGTTGAATGCCAGGCTCGTTAAATCAAATACAGTTCGCTAAAATGAAATTCATCGTTACGCAACGAATTGACTTCTTGTTTTAATGATACCACATACGTTTCCTATTAAAATTGTTATATATGTAGATAAATATGTCTTTCCACAAATGATGATGAATTTAACCATTATTGACGTTCGATGGTGATACATAGTTGATCAATTAACATTCGTGACATATTTAATGAATATGTATTTTTGACGTGTTCAATTAGCAGAACGCGTTTAATTAAGTCATGTTCATCAACACTCACTTCTTCGCACAACGCACTATAATTTCTGCACCGCATGCGTCGACGTCTGACACCAAACTGTATTTATGGAGCTTCGTTCAACCACATCGTTCTTCGCCACGGTACATTTAAGAATAACCTCATCGAAATACTACCGTGTCCTCTAAAGTCCCTAGACAATACACTTTCGAACTCATGCATGTGGGTTAACACAATGTATTTAACCAATATCCATACAACATTTGAGTATCGCACTTTGATGGACCGCCATTTTGTAGTAAGTCTGAGGATGTAGAGATCTGAGGTTATAGGGATTTGAGGGTGTAGGAATTTGGGATTCTAGGGACTTGATGGGATAGGAATTTGGGATTCTAGGGATTTTGGAATCTGGGAGTATAGGTATCTAGGGAAATAGAAATCTGTGGTTCGAGAGATTTGAGAATTTAGGATTCTAGGGAATTACAGATTTGGAAATTTAGAAATTTTGAGATATAGGAGTCTGAGAATTTAGGGATTTGGGAGGTGGAAATCTGGGGATTTAGAAATCTCCCTATCTACGAATTTGGAGATTTAGAAATTTGGGGATTTAGAAATCTAGCTATCTAGGAATCTAGAAAACTGGAAATTTGAAGATTTTAATCTTGAGATCTAGAAATCTGAGAATCCATGAACCCCATTACATAGATATATTAATACTATTCTAGAGATATAATAATTTAGAGATATATGCAAAGTGACATATGTGTAAATACACAGTAATCCATGTATAAGTACAGCACCCATACATAGTGTTCATCAATGAACCAAGTCAGCACGTTTTTCGTCTAAACCCTGTGATCGAGAGGTTCTCAGAGCGCATGATCGATGGAAAATCTGCAAGTTTGTTTGCGAGCAATACTTCCGAAACTCGAAGGGAACTAACGCGGCACTCTGAGGTGCAGTTAAGAGCGAGGGACTGAACAAAGGGCTCAGAACATCAGAAGTTAGTTTAATGCCATGCAACATCACAAACTGAGATCCTTGGACGGACATGTTTGCCCGGACCTCGTTGTCTCTGCTTTACTCACTTAATTGTTATACCTATCTTAATTTCCGAAAATCCCATCAGAACTTTCCAACAAATCCCTGTTTCTTCAAACGACGAAATAACCCTGCAATATTTGTCGCACGATTTCAATGGAACATTAAATACGCGCACGAATTATGAAACGAAATACGATTACGATCGGTGTATCGACAAGTTGAAACGGAAAAAAAAAGGACTGGGATGTGCAGCGATAAATTCGCGTGGAAAATTTATACACTTCGACGCAAGAAGGTTTTGTTCGTTTTAAATGCCACACGAAATGATCCCCGTATATTTCCCGTGTATTTTCGAACACGATAAAGGAATATAAATATGAAATGTAAATGCGCAGATCCAGGATGAATGTAAAATTTATCGTGAAATACCGAGGCGAAACTCTTTGTACAAACGGAAAACTGTGCGAATACATTGAACAGAGAAAATAACGGAGACCCGGTTTCATGGATAAAGATCAAAGCCGAGATGATACCTTGTTTCGCGAGAGAACGGAAATCTTCAAATGCCTAAGAAGTGTGATTTATTCGCGAAATAAAACGGATGAAATTCAGGCAACTGTGTAATTATCCAACTGTTGTTTCCTCTCGTTTATCCTCGAATCGGGCAGCTTTCAAAAAGAACGGACTAAATGTTAAGCTACTTTCGTCCCCGATTACAAGTCTGGATAAAATGACAAGCATTCATTTATTAATTGTCTGTTATTATTATCCTTTACTAGTACACATATGATGGGAGGAATTCTTTGATTATTGTTATTCTCGTTCAAACACTTGAATGTCGTTTAAATTTCCCGCGCTTCCGCGAAGTATCACCGTGACACTTAGAAGGTTCCGAACATTGAAATTTTCATATCATGTTTGAAATAATTTTTAAAATATTGTCAACCTTCCAAATAAATTAAGTACTGAAAAATTTAGTCTTGCAAGCTTCGAAACAGGTTTGAGAACTTAATAGCAAAAATGGTTTCCACCGTGGTTTACGGCCACTACGGTTTAAATAGAACACCATCGATACACGTAGGTGTATCAGATTCTATGCCGGCGATATTCGTGGAATGGCTAATTGAATAATTAGTACCGGCAGTGAAATGGAACAGGTGTTCCCAAGTTCGACTGTACACAGATTACCGGAGTTCACGTGCTTAGGGAGCATTTCCGATCCCGTGACTTAAAGCGAGTACAATGCCAAAATTAGCACGGATTATAACAGAGCCGAGAAGCTTACTAGAACGGGTCATATTCGCAAAAACAGTTTACTGGCTCGTTTGCGGTTGCTAACGTGCGAAATTCTGCATACCGTTCATTAAACCTGCTCTACTTGCTATATATGCTTGGTCTGAAGATTATGTGCAAGGAGGAAATGGCGACTTAAAAAATAACTGTTTTGGTTGGTTAGCAAATTTATCAAATTTATAACTTTGAACCTTTGGAAAAAGGGAACTTAAAGAATTTGCAGATTTATTGAATTTGAAAAATATCGATTTTTTAGAATTCTACATTGTACATATTTTAGAATTCATACAATTCATAAAATTTGTAAAATTTAAAGAATGCGAAAATATATTAATACAGTGATAAGTATAAATATAAGTTGCACATAATGGCGAATCTCTTCATGAAGTTCTAACCCTACGATAGTCGACGGCAAAATGTGCACCCCTGTCGAGCAACACGAATCTGGCAGAACGTTTTAAAGTTGAAGCACGCAGAACGTGTCAAGCTGTAATCAACGAATCGTCGTTGGAAAATTATTTACCACGAACCGGATCCGCGGACAAGCTAATTACACACCGCATCCACTCCGCACGGAATTTACTGAGGCTTTAATGATCCCGTTACGCAACCTATTCATCACGAGTGTTCGGATGGTTTCTAATTAATTAGCGGTACACCTCTCACAATATTCCATTTGTCGTAAGTGTTCACTGAAACCTGTTTCGATACTTCTTCTATCGATTGCCTGCGAGTAATTGCTTTCGACCGTCTACCATTTTCTTTTACGGATACATCAAATTTATGTTTCAAACGAAAGTTTACGTTGACAATTTTTCTCGTAAATTTATAGTCTCATAGATCAAATTTGACCACACATTAATTTACCTTCAAACAAAATATTCACAAAAGCACACGATTGTAACCTCAAATTTTACCCTGCAGTTAATATAGCTAGAGAAAGGTGTGCAAAGAAGATTAAACGTGTAGAAGCAGGAGGATGCAGAATCCAAGGCCTAGGGACATAATATTAACCTCGAACCTTAATTTCCCCAACGTATTTTGGGCAAAACATTCTGGTCTTCGCAGGGATTACCGGTTCGTGTCAGTTAACATCAGACATTATTACTAGAAGAGAAATGGTACCATGTACAGCTTCTTACGTGTCAAGTGTTAAAGGTCGAGATGGACAGGCCAGCATGATATGACAGTATCTGGTTGCCACGGGGCATTCGTGGCTGCCCTTTGCGGGCGGATTTAACGGCGATATAGACGCGAAGATTCAGGCTATTGAACGTGTGAAATTACATATCCCTTGGGACAAACGTGTTCGTGTTGCCAGTTGGGATACCTCTGGGGACAAGGGTTTAGGAAATTCTCTGTAACACGATTTATTCTTTGAGTTTCAACAAAATGGTTTACGTTCAATTTATTCAACTATAGGGTGTCGCGAGAATCAAAAGATATATTCTTCGTTGTAAAGTATAACATTTTTACGTATTTGAGTTTTACCAAAATTTGAAGAATTTTTGTATGTATTTGTAAAAATAGTTTACAAGAGGAATGGTAATTTCGGTCATTTAATAATTGATATTATGGATCAATAAACGTGAATATTAAAACAGTTGAAATTCATTATGTAGTCATTCCAGATATTGTTGATATATTAATATTTGTATTATGAATTCAGTTGTAATGATCAAAACGAACAGTGACTAACAATTCTAGTAATTATATTACTGAATAACAATTTCAATATTCTATTACAGTAACTTGCTGAAAGTAGTATGAATAGTACACAACATTCAACCTAACCTACAAATAGTACTACAAGCTCAAACCTAACCTACAAAATAACCCACTTCTCACAACAAAGGAAATAGTCTCATCGAATAATTTCGTTTATTACATCAAACAGTGTATCATCAAATTGCATCCGATACCTCATTTATTCATTGTCTGTTACATGCTTCACTTACAGGCTCAAGTTTCAGTACCAGCACAGTTCGCAATTTGTAGCAGAGTCCAACTCATTGAACGAGGAATGTTATCAAATATTAGTTTACTCTTTGACGTGTCCCGGTGAATTGATGTCAACGATATGAAGAGCTATCGAAGCATACGCTTGTTAAATACATTGTACAGGATGCTGCCATCAGCACCGATCCTTCCACGAATTTCGCACGTTGTAACGTTTCGTAGTTTGAAGGACCATTCCAATTTAGGGAAATGTTCAATATTTCAAGCTCGACGCTTTTCTGTTTATGTGAACTTGCGATTGGTGACTTCTCGAATTTGGTTCCTCCATTTTGTTTTCGTCGTGAATACTCTTCCTTGAGGTTTAAATAACTTATAATAATAATACAAAACAGAAATAACACATAATAATACAATACAGAAGTAACATAGTAACAATACAATAATAGTCATATGTCCCCATAATAATAAATAAATAATAATAATATAAAAGAGTGTATTTAACTCTACAGACAATTGAATTAAAAATTAAAGTAGAGTACAAAGGATTAAAATTCAGGAAAAAATTGAAAGGGACGCGTAATCGAACATCAAAAAGCGTTGTTGAATGAAATTCTGGAGCATCTACAGTGTTCAGTGACATGAGAATGTGGTCAAAGAACGTGTCAACATTCGCACAACCGATCGTCAAACGTTGCACTCACTCTGCTGAATTTACACACAAAGCGATTCATATCGAACGATGAAAACAGCTCTTTCACCCCGAAACCTTCACTTGTCTCTTTGTTCCATACCGTGTGCTCTTCTGCTAGTCACGAGAGAACAAGAATTTCCTGCCACAATTTATTACCGACAAAGAACGAGGTTGTCACCTTTTCGCGCCGCTATGTGTATTTCAAGCTTCCTGAGCTTTCGAGTGTATCTGCGTGCGATTTGTAGAAACGTATTGTCATTCCTTCTTGTGACTTTTGTTATCAAATTTCGAGGTAATACAAGGTTAAGATTGTAGGATGTTCAAATCAAGGATGTTCACAATCCCTCTACAAAAGGTTCCATTTATATGGCCATTTTCTGAACTAACCTTTCCCCACAAGACTTCCGTCCAAAAATCAGCACGAAACTGCAGTTTCGTCGAGGTTTCGTATAAATCGAGAGAAACCGTGGATCGATGCAACAGTTGCAGGTAAATGTCGAAACGTGGCAATAAAGTAACGGTGTCCCGGTAGTTTCCAGGATATTTTAGGACGATTTCCCATAGCGGAAAATTTGACCGGCGGCACGACGTTAAACGATTTTCGATTCGTGGAAGCAGACACGTCTCGCCGTGATATATAAATTTCTAACGTAATATTCCAGAAACATTCTTCACACTCGCAGATCCCTGAGGGTTAGACGTCTGGCGTCAGGCCAATCAGAGTAGGACTCCCGGTGAAGTTTTGCACGCTATCCCGTGATTTCGTGCCAACGATCCTGCCGGCCTCTTAGGAGGAACAACTTTTTGAATTGTGGCACGTTAATCAGTTCCCATTTTTTTTGCGCACTGCGACGTGCTATACTTACCTCGTTTCGCTCTATTTTTCTCTTCTCCCGACGCCATTTTGTCCTCGCTCAACGACTTTGTTGGATTATTAATAAATTAACAAAATTGAATCTAACTTTGAGAAACACTAAGTAATGGCTTTAGGTTTAAGTTCTTAGATGCAGAACCTTAAATAAACATTAGTCTCCCCGCATATCTGATACTTGAATTTGCAATTTGAATGCGAAAAGAGAATAGAACGTTCGAACGTGAAGCTGTGCCAATTTCAACGATACCTCAAGCTCGTAGATGTATCGATGCTGAAACCCGTATGTGCATTCTGAGTATTTTTTACTGGTTTACTTTAGACATGCTAACAACAGGATGTTTACAATGAGAATCAAATACATTGTTATTTTATAACAATTGATGATACACCAGCTATACGTATTAATAAATAAATCTCTCATCGATGCTTGTACTAACGTTTTCTAAATTCTCAAATTGCAAAATTTCTTCTCAAATCCCCAAAATGTCCATCTTCCCTTTCAGAAATGACTGAATATTAAAATATTAAAAAAATGCTTCCTAATTTAATTCCTAACTTTCTCACAGAACTAATATGAAATTCTCCGAAGCAGAAACTAAGACGATTCTTTTTCATCGGTACCTCATAACACGTACCGTTCAGCCCCTTCTTCTTAACGCAGCTATCCCCAAGTAACGTGATCTCATTTCCACGAAACTGTCGATCTTTCGAAACGTCATTTCCACGTCTAGGTCCAGTTCGTAATTTCCGCAGTGTTCATGCTACGATAGAAAGAACAAAGCCTGCTTGCCGATAACACTGAGGAATCTTGAGAAATATCTGAAGGGTGCTGTTACGGGGAGCGAAGAAAAACGATCTGACGGGTTATTACAGAGAAAGAATCTAACCCATAATTTTTATCGAACACTTTAATTTCTATGTAATAACATTGACAAGTGGTGGAAATTAGCAACAATGGACCAATTTTCTTCGGGTGCAACTTCATTATAGATGATACATAGATTTTTATAGAAAATTGCTGGTAACCTTAGGGTTTCATCAATGTCAGGAAATAACTCATCTTACTAGCACAATGTTATAAATCTATATTATAAATAAATTAAATACTTTTGTTGAATTAAATTGAGAATGTTGTAAATATATAATATGTTATTACAATTAACTTAAATATTACATCGAATATTTCAATTCAATTAAATTTTGTTATATTCTTGTACTGCTACACAACCAAAGATTATTTCTAAATTATAATTCAACGAAAGTGTCGACTATGTTGCAGACTTACAAATTATAATAATAAATAGTTTTGATTAATTGCAGAACGTCACAAACGAGCATTCATAAACGTCGAGGTCTAGTTAACAATAACACCGCGAACTAATAAGATGGCCCGAAACTTGTAAGCTCTGTATCTATTTGCCCAGCAGCAGTTCCGCGCTTAATTCCAATCCGAGTAACCAATTTGATCCCCAGAAGCGTAGACCGTTTATTTGCCAGTCACTCCTCGTGTCCTGTCTCTGAATGAAGACGTCCATGCCGTTGCACATAGTTTTCGAACATTTCGTCGAAAATGCAGGCTCGAAATGAAAGGAAGTGCGGGAGAATCGCGCTTCGATGCTCTTTGCATCCGCCGGTCGGAAAATGGCGGCACGCTCGGAGCAAGACGCGGACCGAATGGCTCGTAAAAGACGTCTGCCGGCGCTACTTTAACACCGTAATACGTGTTTTCCATTAAAAGGCCACTGGCCGTGTGTGTACTTGCTCCTGTTCAGCCCGGTGTGTGTCGGTTTCTACGCGTCGACTACCTCTTTAAAAAGTAATCTCACTAGCAAAGTAGAATTTAACGGTCTACGGCAATTATGTGCCACGCACTGTCGCTGCTAGATGTCTGTTGCAGACTATACTGTAATTGCAGACTGGATAACTGACGCGTAGAAGGCTGGTCAAAAAAGAAAAATGAATACTTAGACTATTTTCGGCTTTTTGAAAATACGAGTCTAGGTGGCCATTTTTCTTTTTTGACCAATTGGGGCCGGAGGTCAAGCAGAAACCTGGATCCTACGCGCCAGAAATAGGATTGCGATCAGTACAGGGTGTCTCATAATTAGTGTTACTAAGGGTCAATTAGTTGTACTACCCCTCAACACTTGAATTTCTGAATTCTTGAATCCCTCAATTATTAAATCCCTGAATTCTTGGATTCCTGAAACAATTCTACTGCAACTCCACAAAACTCCACCTATCGAAATAACAGCGTTCGCTGTAAAAGATGGCGGTTCAAAGAGCACGTTCCATCGCATCTCTCTGAAGTCGCCACCGAAGTCGAATAAAACGGTTACCGAAACATCTTTGCCATTCAGATTTAACTTCGTGCGACTTCTTTCTGGAAGTCGAGTTTCCTTCGGGAAGACGCTTCAACTCACTTACCGAAGCTACGTAGCTTCCAAGACAACTGACAGAAGATAACTCACGGCGTCGCTTTGATCAAACCGAAGAGCAAAATGCGTCGGTTCGAAATGTAGATTTCTTTGTTTAAATGAAATTACACCGCCAGTATCTGGGATAACCGGGATAAGACAGTGGTCTGAGCAATCTTCTGTAAACGAGAGGTTAGAGTTCGGTTCCCAATTTAGCGACCTGATCGATCGGATATTTTTCTTCCGTGGAAGAAAATTGAATTCTTTGATTCGAGTGGATGTCAGAAATAGAATGAAACGACGTTTCGAGACAAATATAACGATTATACGTGACGGGAGGATTCGGGACGGAAAAGAGATATGACTCTTCCGAGCATGAAATTGGCGGGAAATTTAAATTAAATTTACTCGTGTGATATTACAATTGTTTCGAAGTTACAATTTTTTCTTGATTTATTACGTTTGGAGCTAGTATCTTGTTAAATTTATAGGTATTTTTGCTGTCATATCATATTTGCTGTCATTTATGCTGTCATAAAATCAAAGTCATATTCGCGCAATCAAAGTCATATTAAATAATCTCTATTAAGTTAAATCTCTCATCGTACGTTTTCATGAACTCAAACACCGACTGCAACTTTCACCAAGTGCAAAATGTGCGAACGCTTTCATCGAGGCTGAAATTTACGGTTACGAGATCGTTGCTGGCGAACTATAAAACCAAAAGACGTTTTGCAGGCGCAAGGTCGACCACAACACCTTAAAATATCGATCGTCGCACGCACGCCGCGAACGTCGTCCATTGTGGTGGATTCAGGTTCTCATAAAGCTCCATTGTTTGACCGAGCTCGCATTCCTAAATCTCCATTGTGGTGTCGCCGCGATTACAATTGCGAGGCGTTGAAAACTGTAGGCCTCTGGGTTTAACTCAATGGACATCGATCAAAACAATCATCTTTCGAATTTTTTTAAATTTTTTCGATAATGTACAAGTCATCAAAAGTTATCTTGATGAGACTTATCTTGACAAGATATTTTCTAAGCGTCACTTTTCAATTTTACTTAACAAACACATTGTACACATTATGTACTATCCTATAACAAATGATAAATATTCAAATCCCCATATGGATCGTTGTAGCAAACGGATGAATAATTTATGGCGAAATGAATTTAGAATGCGTAGATTAATAGAAGTATGCGATTACCAAAGTGTTAATTAGGAAATTCATTCATAATTGGTAGTCGACTGCAGAGTGGATTAGAAAGTTTAGCTGTCAGCTGTCAGCGATCGGTAATACATCAAACACCATGGAAGCAGTTAGGCTTCCAGTTTAAATTAGTTAATCTTAGAAGCAATCAGGTATCGGATAGTACATCAACATCCAGAGCACTCGGTCGATGCTGGAATAATTGGGTCCAGCTTAACGTTACGAGACACAGTAACCGTTAATTAATTACCAGTTAATTTATTCGATCTACAAAACTTCCGTTAGTTTCTTCTATACGTATAATATCGCGGGGAAACGTTAAAGCATTATCAACTACAGTAATTAACAAGGAATGAAATATTGTCTCGTTCTGTCACCGTATAATACACCTTTCATCTGATATTGACAATACCGGCTCGTTGAACCGTCATTAATCTTATCGAGTATTTCCGTAATTTAGTTCGTTACGGCAAAATACGTTTCCTGTATAATTCAAAGCGGTCGCCCGGTTAACCGAAAACGAAAAATTAATGAATCACCGTATGATTGATCGGCCGTAGTTATAAAACTCCATCGTTGCATTGTTATTTTAACCAACAATTTTATCCCCGAATGACAACGTCGCGAATGTCCTCGAAAATAAAACGGTGCCGCGTTTTTCGATTTTTAATTCCGTTCGTTGCATATCATCGAACCGAACGATTCTTCGCACAGTTTTGCCGGATTTTTTCGCCGATGCTTTTCACATTTTCATGGAAATTCAGAAACCGAAAAGCACACGTCGCCGGCGATTATTTCGCCGAGCTCTCCAATCCCGCACACAGGCTGCGTCTTCTATAGATCGGCTTCGTTTTAATTCCGTTTCGAGTTTCTGTCACGGCGGTTTTAAATTCAATGAGAAATATATATGTACGTACACGGCCACGAAAGAGACGCTCGACTAAATCCGATCGCCGAATAATTCCATTATTTCACGAACAGCGATCTGATTTAACGGAATGTAATGCCGACGATAATTCGATCAACCGAAACTTTTCGAGGTTATTAAGTGCACTCTTTCTGCACGCGTAGAATTTCAAATTTTATACACTGTACTCATTGATTTTATTACAGGACTATACGACTATAAAATATCACAGAAATTTCGATCTTTGCAAATTTTGTGTAACGTGTGCTGCCGGCCATTTTGACTGTCGATCGATCACTTATAAATTGAAACTGAACTATAAAAATAAATAAATAGTGGACAAGGTAGCTTATATTGTGACGCACTCATGACGCACTACATTATGTACTGAACCAGAGGTAAATCGTAGTTGAATTTCGGGTTCAATTTATCTTCAACCAGCAACCAAAAATCCAAGACCCGCCATTTCGTGTTCCATAAACCCATAACTCCGTGGTATCCGCGTAAAGCCGTAACGCAGCGTCCATTTATGGGCGAACGAAACAATCGAGCGTATTAAACGCGCCGTAACAATTAAAATCCGTAGGTGCGTACTAAACCGGAGATCTTTGCGCAGAAGCGGTGTTTGCTTTAATAGCGATGGATGGCTCGAGATTCGCCGATAATAACCGTGTACACCGCTCGAGTGGAGAATTTCGCGGGCCCTCGAGTTACGGTGGCAAGTCACGACATTTTCGTGCCGCAGCACGCTGCATACAACCGACGGAAGAGAATTGTACGCAAGTTCGAAAGCACGTACCGAACACACGATGGGCCGCGATTACACGCACGCCAAGTTCGTTATCAGTATTCGGTTGTATGCGTCTGGCGCGGTGATTAGCGCGGAAAGTTCCGTCGGACGGGATAGAGCTTTTCGTTCGCGGCTCAACGGAGATTCCGATCGTTTCGGTCAAAAGTTCCTCTATTGTCTATCGATTAACGCCGGTTTAGCGAATCGGCTTGCCGGCAAATTTTACGCTTTCGACTGAATTTCGGTGCGGTGAAAAATAAATCGGGCTTTTATGGTGGCGTCTTGTTGGCAAACAGTGACCGCAATTTTTTATATATTAATCTTATTAAACTATTTACCTCACAATTTTATTTATTCGTATAACACATCATTTTAATATGTAATTATATAAAAATATACAGAGATCAATAAATGTCCAACAAAATGTGAACGGAAATATAATATGAACGTGAAGTATGCGAATAAATAAAATTGTACGTGTGCGATAGTAAGTTGTATACAGTAGTATAGATACGAAATGTTTGTTCTTTGAAGTTGTTCAATTTTGCAGCAGATCGACGGAAGAAGATATCCGGTCGGTATTCGAGCATCAAATTTATCATAAAGTTTTCACGTCTCTCTTGCATTGCAAGCAATCTTTTCGTAGCACTGTTTCGTTTCTCCTCGATTTCTTAAAAGCTTTTCCCTGCTTGTTTACCCACTGTTACAATGTGTTTACCAGCTGTCCTATTACGAGTGTGCCGAGTTTTTAATCGACGTTCGAGCGTTGTTCTTTCTCTTCGCGTGAAGCTGATTAATCTTATTGCTTTCGATACGAGCGAATTCTTGTATAAATTCTGGTACAAATTCTGGTATAAATTCGAAATTCATTCAGAATTTCAAAATTCATAAATTTTACTTCGACTGACAGTCGAGGGCCATATATCGAGACTCAATATTATATGCATAAATAAGTGATGCTATAACACTTAAGTTTGCTACATTTGTAAAACAATCGTACACTAAGTGATATCGCACATAATTTTCTGACTGATTTTACTTTTCCCCATGTTAAATACGAAACATAACGAACGCCAGAATACAAAATTCTATTCCTACAACCCTGAAATAGATAAGAAATACAAGTTCCCTGATACTCCTAATGAATCCTGAATAATCTAGGAAAGTTTTCGAAGAAAGATTCCGACTTTTCCGGTTATCAAAGTTCCCTTATTAGTTAATGAACCTTCAAGCAAGGCAGAAACACTATCTGCCTTGACTGCGAATAACGAAGATAATTTCACTGGCGTAGAATCGACCGACGTGAAGCAAAAAGTTTGCAATCTTCTCTAATAAAAATGCTTAGTGCAAAGTTTCCCTCATAAAGATTTCTTCAGTGTGTTAAACGGATTACTCCGCGTCGACTTTGTTTAACCCTGTTTTGCCATAATATCTACTGTTAAACTTTTAATAAACGTTAATACAGGTAATTGGAGAGGGAAGTGGGCTTTGTTAGAGGGTGATGAACCTAATAAAGAATTCGAAATATCGGAATTTTCACTCATCGCCGCTAGACGGCGCATAAGACTGACTTTCTCGCTAGTACTCGCTAGCGTACTCGCCACTACAAGTCTTGACATACTATTACACTTCGACAAAATTAGGTTCACTTAGTGATGTCAACCCACGAGTTAACCCAAAGTAACCACCGTGAACACTTCTAGTTACATTTCTAACTTACTAATGACAACTGCTGAACGCAAGCACGAATTCGAAAGGAGAAGTTTCGTTCGCAACGAAAGTAAAATCGCAAACTTTTCAGCGATACAATTACAACGAAAATCTGTGTCCGACCGCTTCTGTTTTTGAATTACAGATTCAATCCGTTCGCAACGTTATTTGTTTACCGGGAAAATTTGAATTTAAAATATAATTTCGCAGCGCAGAATTGTCGGGGAAAATGAAAAGAGGATTTCTCTGCGTCAAAATAAACAGTTCATCCTCTCCTTAATATCGTGCAATATTCGACAAACAGCTACATATCCGTTTTCGTTAATAACAAAAATTAGAAAAAATTACATTTAATATCCCCGTTATGGTCGGCACATTTCTCATAATTACGAATTGAAAAATACTCCTGTAAAAAAGCCACCTACCATTTCACCCGAAGATTAACCCACATTAGTTTTAATGTAACCAGACAGTTTTTAACAAAATTTTACAAGCGGAATTGTGATTTGTTCGAATAAATGGTGTTTTATGAAACGCGAACTGTATCAATTCTACTTAAAATAAAATTCATGAAGGAAAAAATCGTTCACTAAAAATATTAAATTAATTTTTGAGACAGATTGCGACCATAAGACTTAATTTTAGATCGAATCGAAAATTAAATTTCAATTTTGACACTCGTTGAAAAATTACATGTCAGTTTTTGATTAAAACTTGTACTGTCCGTGAGTGAAAATTAATTGTCAGCGTGGATAATAGAATAATTAATAATCGTTTGTTGTAGGTATCTGCGCAGGTGCTATAATTCAATATCACGGATTTATAATTTTCTTCATAGCGCATCGAGACTGAAACGAACAGCATCTTACGATGCAGGATAAATGAGCCCATCTAGCGGCAACAAATTGCCTCGATATATCGCAATAATTCGTTAACGAGTGTGCTAGCAGAACGCTTTATTGCTCTAATTTGTTCTACGGGAAATAATGCATTTTAATCCCCCATTAAACGCGGCTGTCCTGTCAAATGCAGGACAAATCGTTCGTTACGAACCTGCTGCTTTAATTTCCTCTGGCGACGGTCATTTCTGGTTGGTCGAAAAAGACAACAACAAAAAAGAGCAGAATAAACCGCGCAGAAAATCTGTTTTTCCGACGATGAGCAGTATTGTCGAAGTTACATAACTATTTCTAAAGCGGTTCGATATTTCCCTCTTCCGCGTTGCATATTTATTCGAATTTATGGAAATGTTAAATCCGATGAAGTTTCGTGCATTTTAAAAAGAAAAAATGGAATCGTACTTTTGGAATTATCGCGGATATATAATAAAATCGAATGAAATTTCACGATCAGGTATTTAGAAAGAAACAAAGACATCACGCAATTTCATTAGAACATTCTCATGAAACGGCGTTCGCCTTTAAAAAAAGTTGCGCTTAAATTCGCGTGAGAATTTTCTCCGTCGAATGTGTCCCGTAACCGGCGTGAAATGTTTGCTAACGAATGAAAATGAAATTAGCCAGGATCGCTCGTGAACGAAGATTGAATTTTTTACGAGGGCAAATTAAGTTGCTCGCTAAACGTAGCTATTTGGCAAGGAATCTGCACGGAGCTGAGGAGACACTCGGACGTTTCTCAATGACCGTTGGCAGCTTCGATAAAAGGCGTCCTCTTCTGATAAACGATCGTCTCATGAAAACAAATTAGCGAGATCGATATTCGACTTTATTTGCTAGCTGATCTACGATTCGAATACTGTCGGCAAATCTAAAAATTTGTAAATATTTTATCGCATAAAACCGTAAATATGACGTGCACCAGTCTATCCAAGTTAAAGATGACGTACCACATCGCCCTGTGAAGCAATTCCCGGGAAAACAGCAGATTTTTCGTCCGAGGCGGTTCTAATCGGCATTGTCTGGCTTCGTCACGGATGATCCGGATATTCGTGGAGTCTGTCGAACTTATCCGGCAGGATTCGAAGGCGGGAAAAAGCGGGCCGATTGAATTAAACCACGAAAAGACAAGGGCGTTTTCGCATATATGTGCGACTTTACACGATCCTCTCGAGCCTTTTTATCTTCTCTCCGGAAGTCAAAGCGGTGTTTCGGGCCGGGGCCCGAGTTTCGGGTTGCTCATTATCCGCTGTAGGTGTAACAGAGTCCTTTTACGACGAGCGTTCTCATTGTCCTGGTTGGCAGGAAAATTTCGCGGAACGAATTCCGCGCGATGCGACCAAGAGAGAAACCGGAAACTCGTCTACGATCCTCTCTGAATTATTGGCCGGCCTCTATTGTCAGATCCCGTTCAGACGGTGCTCCTTGGAGAAAGATCGTTTCGCTCCCGGTGGACGTAACGAGACCGAGCACGGAATTACCTGAATATTTTCGCCGATTGATTCTGCCACGGATCTCTCGAGGACCCAGATATTCTTTCAGCCACTTCCGGATCCAAGCTTGTCCCTCTTCAGGGAGCCATTTTTACGAGCTGTCTATTCTACGACGGTTACGTTGCATTTCTTTGAGTACGTGTTTTATGTCGGGATATTTTGAGAGTGGATTGAGCTTATTTTTGAGTGGAGATGTTTCATAGTTTGTTTTAATAATTTGTAAGTGGGTAGTTTCTGAATAAATTGAATAATTGAAGTATGTACATATGTTGAGGTTATGCAAAGTTTCAATATTAATATTTAACGAAATAAGTAAAAATATGTAAGGATATAAAAGTTGAAAGCATGATATAATGGATATTAATAGTGGAAAAGTTAAGAGGTGGACATTGGAAAAATTGGTATAATAAAATAAAAGAATGGCAGAGCGGTAACATGGTAAAATGATAAAATAGTAAAATAATAAACTGAACCTAGTAAAAGAATAAAGTGATAAGATATTGAAACATCAGATATAATCTCCCAGAAATATTGAAAAACTATATCTTTTCTTTAAAACTGTATTTC
The DNA here is from genome assembly GCA_945859555.1 of Megachile ligniseca. Classification (NCBI taxonomy): domain Eukaryota; kingdom Metazoa; phylum Arthropoda; class Insecta; order Hymenoptera; family Megachilidae; genus Megachile; species Megachile ligniseca. The sequence goes on along the minus strand of OX243788.1, from coordinate 6,251,754 downwards.
ACTGTATCCACCTCAAAAGCTCTGTAAAACATGTAAATTACAGCCACCGTTCTCTTACTACCACATTTCAGATGTTACAGAAGGATAATTAAAAACTACCTAGATAACAAAATTTTAATTAAAACTCCACGTAAATATGTGTACATATATTCATTAGAGACAAACATACATTTTTATTAAACTCTGTCTTTCGTTCCACTCATCTCCTTTTATTTCCTTAACATTTCACTCTTTCTAACAACCAGGTATATTTAATAAAAAGTCAAACCACGTAAATGTAATGAAAAGCGAAACCATATGAACGTAATAAAAAGTCGAACCTTGTAAATGCAATAAAAAATTAAACCACATAAACGCAGCAAAAGGTGAAACCACGTAAACACAATAAAAATCCAAAACCTGTAAATGTAACAAAAATCCGAATCATGTAAATGTAATAAAAAAGATCACATCAATAAAAAGATCAAACCATGTAATAACGAAAGATCGAACCACGTAAATGCATGTAATAAAAATGTGTAATGAATGAATTCATCTGAAATGAGAAATTAAGTCACCAACAATAATAAAGTCAAAGGAAAATTGAAAAATATTTAAAAAGTATTGCAAAGAGGTAATTTTCGCAGTGAACAATTTCACGGACGTTGCACTAATTTTCCCGTAATGAGGGTCATGCAAGACCCCTTAACGCATTCTCGAGTATTATTTATTGAAAGGATCGCTTAAGACGTTATACCTCGGCTTCCTCGAGGATATTGAAAAGGATTGCGATTTCGTAACTCCGAGCACCATATGGGTGAAATGAAAAGTGCGATGGAAGTATTAAGGAATATCTTCAGTGTGGCCAGCCCGGAAGATGGCGCGTTAGCGCGGAAGAAAAGATACGTCGAACTTTTAAGCTGAAATACGACGACGTTGACCTTTAACCGCACGATCGTCGACAAAGCTCCTCGTTAAAATCCCAGGAGGATGTCCTTTAGGTTCCTTGAACTTTATGCTAGGATCTTAAGGGTATCCGTAATTATGACTACCGAACTTCAACGCTATTCTTTATTTTATCGCCTTTAACCGTTACGGCTAAACGTTTTAATTAATTTTTCATCCCTCTTGGACACTTACAAATTTTCGTGAAAACGTTACTGTCACGCTTTTTAAACTTTGTATTTTTTGGAGTGAGTAGAGGTGTTGAAGCGTTAACTTTGGTCATTTAGATAATTTATTGTGGTGACAGTAATGTACTAAAATTTTACTGTTTATTTCCTCCCTGTTAAATCAATAATTATAAAATAGTGTCAGGCAATTTTGAAATCATTTTCAATGATCGTATTAAGTTTAATGAAGTATAATTGACAACGAAATGCCAAAATATTTATTATATTATTACACATAACCTGATACAAATCGGTGGAAAGTTTCACATATGTCTTTGTTAATAGTCAATTTATTCTGCAATTTCAAATATTTCATTATTGAATCAATGTTCGTATACAATTTCGCCAGATTTCAGCTTCATATCACGGAAACGTAATTACAAAGTTACGCTTGTAATGTTTAATTATAACAGGAATTAAGTATGAAATATGCTATTGTGAGTAAAATGACGAACATGTTTGCATTGTATACATTTACTTTCGATGGTCCCTTGATTATTACAGATGTTAATCAGAAAGATATACAATAACAATGTGTGATTTATTTCAAAGGAAAATAAATACAAATTTTCTAAATAACGATATTTTTATATTTGATAATTTCATACCTTGTTTTCGTTTCATTTTATCTATATTCGATATTTTATTGACTGATATATTGGAAATGATATCGAAGATCAATATAAAATTGAGTGATTGAGAATTAAATCAAAGATCAATCCTAAATTTTATTCCTGTTATTTGTCCACCGAGTAATATCTTTTTACTCCTACAGATTTTTATTACAGCGTATTTGTGCAAAGTACATTTTCTGTAATCAAGTTTTACAAAACGCGAACATAGCAATTTCGAATATTCGTGTCTGAATCTAATACCTCAGTATGCGCGTGAATTTAACAGGCCCTGGAACAGCTAACAGTGGGAATAGGGAACTAACTTTGGTGATAATTTCTAGGAAGCATTTGATTACTTCTTCCCTCTATTCCGAACTGTTATACACGATTCCTCAGCGTTCTGCATTGTTCGATGATTTACTGAACTTACAAGTTCCTTTATTTTTATATTTATTCAATCATACATGATCAATTTTTAATAATTTAATAATTCATTAATACTTTCATATATCAAATTCAATATTCATATAATTGAAAAGTTCGAATATTTGGAAACTGCGAAATTTGTATAAATCTTTTGTTTATTTTATTTATGCAATAAGCACCGAGTTTAATGTTTAATACCAATTACTAATTATAATATTCCTTATTCGTCTTAATATCGCAGCTAACAAAATTTTAGGTTAGGATTTAACGACGAATTTTAATCGTACATTTTACGAAGGAGTTAATTGCCTGTCCAAATAATTTGATCGAAACTACCACCTAGAAAATTCGCCGCAATCATCTTAATTTTCCCTCTTACGTATAACAGTATACGGCGAGCGTTTAATATTCATAGAGTCCGTGGCTGTGGCGCAATTCCATCGAAGAGTTTGCATTATTTATACGATAACGCGTTGTATCGAGATATTTGGTGTATCGAATCGAGTATCAAGTTGTCGGGACAAAGGAAACGGAAGTGCTTTCGGTCGGATCGTAAACTGCACGGGAACATTCGAGAAATCCGATTAATACGAACGAATCGAATTAATAGGAACACGGGAGAACCGCGAATTTCGTTGCACGGATAAAGTGTTCATAGTTTTCTAGGCAAAATACGGAAAAAACATCGGGACGCGAGAAAATATCAGGAGACGCGAGAGCTCTCGTGCCTCCATTTTCCAGCGATTTTATTTCGTCTACCGACTGGCTGGCCCCGATACTCCGCGTCTTGCATAATTTCGTTATACAAACGGAAGCAATCATAATATTTCTGGTATTGATCGTTCGGCCGAAGGAAAACGAGATGGCTTACACAGGCCTGAGATCCTGGTAATTGGTCCTCGATTATTCAGATACATTCCTTCGAGTGTTCATCGTAGCGTGGTAATTCTGAGGATCTGATTTGAATGCGAGATCTCTTTTAAAGAAAGACTCGATCAACTGGAAAATTTTGTATCTTTGCTAATTCGAACGTAACGAGATCAAAGTTGTATCTGCCTTTGCCTGAAGCTAATTATTTCGTTTAAATTCCGTTGACGTTAATTAAAATTTACATGCAATTGCTGCTTGAAGAGCATTTATTATGAAATTTTATATTTTTATATTCTTGGTTTACAGTAAAAAATACAGTAAATTAAATTTTGTTTGGTTCTTTTATGTTGTTAAAAAAATTGAGTTTCTTATTACGTTCTCCCAAAATATATTCACTACATTAAAATCGTGCAAGTACCTGACTTTTTACAAATTCAAAAATGTAACCAAAAACCTGTAAAAACGTAAATAAAAAAATGTGTGATCTTAAAAATTTGGAAATATGAAAAGGTGAAGAAAGTTGTGTGACCGTTCGCTTATTTTGCTCGCTGGATAATCCAGTGGAAGTTGAAAATGTGGAAACTGCGGCGATAAATAAAAAGTGTCGTTGCTTTTCAATGCGCGGGATGGACGAGAAAATTCTTTTTTTTTCGAACGACTCCGCCATTTATTGGACTTGTTTCGTGCGCGTAAATAATGCGGTTGCGGCACAGGAAACACGTTCTCTCTCTTTCTGTGCTTCTGTAAACTTCTGGCGGATCGTAAAGCTGTTTCCACAAAGGTTAAGTCGACCATAACCTTACGTTATGTTTCAACCCGCTTCAAACGCTGTGAAATATTGCTTCAAAATTCTCTCCGTTATATGCGAGTCATTTAATGTAACGATACTCGTTAACATAAAGAGAAAAACAATAGAAATATAGTTATAAGTTAAGATTATTGTTCTGATAGTTTGAAGTGCGCGGCGATTTTTGGCGCATGCTACTGACGCCATCTTGGTTTCTCTTTCATATATTTGTTCTTTCTCTTTCAAAACTTTCAACTGTTATTTACATTTGTAAACTTATTTTTACAGCTGTGAACATAGAAATAAGATTTGAGAATATTCACTCAACTGATACTGGTTTGACGTCTTCAATTCATATTGAAACATATAAATTTGATATTTAGAAATGATGCAGACATGAATGAGCGATGAGCCACGGTATAAACCGTTCTCTACTAAACATCTCATTAGAAGATTAATTTCAAGCTTGAATATCAAATTTCAAACAGGGTTCACCTAAAATTAATAGAAATTTAAATGAGCAAACAGCTCCAACAAATTTTCCCAAAAAGCGGTTCTCTAGGTGGCATCAACGCAGCGAATTATTTCTGCAAAAATCTAAGATGAATACCAAGGAATTTCACGGACGTTTATTTAATAGATCGCTCAAAGCAATTTGCCTCGCGTTATCGATTAAGCTGTCAAAGTATAGATTCAAAGTTCAAAGGAAATTCCAAAACACTGTCGCGATTATAATTACCGGAAACTATTAAAACGAACGCAACGTTCGCAGCGGGTATCAAACAGCGGACACCAGGAATCAATTATGAAATTCCATTTCTAAGGCTGCCAAAATTAATTAAAAACCTTTGTTTCACTTTGATGAAAACCCGAAAAATGATGTGCTCTTTTTTTCGAAAGTGAATTCGATAGATCGAAGTTTGCGTTAGAAATTCATTTCGAATGCATCTGGGAAGTTTGCCGGTGGTTTCATGCAATCTCGCGAAGAGGAATTCTTTTAAATTAACTCGCACCCGCGGGAGAGCCATGAATCACGCTTCGCTGTAAATAAGTAACACACGCGGTGCTTTCACGCATGTCAATTGGACTGTACGCTCAAAAATTTATTCCATCGCCATTTTCCAGCCTTTTGACTGAATCTTGCTCACCGATGCTCTTCGATGCATTTTATCTCGCTATCATGTGCTTCTATCAAATCCTATCTAATGAGCTGTTGTGCAACCTACTTTGTTTATTCAGGTATATATTTTTATTTATGCTATTTATATTATGTTATTTTATTTTATATTGCACATCATGTTACAAATAGTTTATATTACATCGGTATGTTTACCATGTTTAAAATTACAATGTACTATAAAGTTGAACAAAATGGTAAGCATGTTGAAGTGTGGAAGTATAAAAATTAGAATGTCTCATATCGATCTTCCTCTTAGGAGTGTTATCGTCGTCGCGTTACACGATGATCGCATTAAACTACTTTCGGAAGAGATTGAAAAGCACTTTCGCGACGAAAGTAGAGGGTTCTGGTTCGGACGCGACGGAAATCTGGAACGTCTCATATGGCTTTATTAAACGTCGATTCTCGAGCACCGTTGTGATTCGATATATCGCGTGCATTATCATCCCCTTGGGCTCCTGACCCGCTTCTATTTTTTCCGCGTTCTATCGACTGTAACCGATCGTCTTCCGAACAGAGAAAATTGCCCCGTCCGAGGCCTGTTTTCGAGAGTGGAAAAAACGAATTTCGAAACGAAATATTCTTATCGGAGTGAAAGATCGACGGAGGAATTTTCTGCTCGTCACTGTGCACGAAGAGAGAGGAAGCTTTTAACGTGCTCGCTTTCGTGCTCGCTGAAACGCGTGCTAAGGAATGTAAAATGCTCTTTTCTGAAAGCTTTTCAGACGATGGAGGACTGTCGAAAACCCCCTCGTAACTGAAGTATTGCAATTTTTTAAACAGAACTTTACAGGCTACTTGGAAATTTATTTTTCTTAACGGAAGTGTACTTTAAATGATTGATGAAGCTCGCGAGCACGGAGAATCACTGGGTAAGCAGAAAATCAATTTTATGTTTGTTACTTTGCTTCGAGACATCCTGCCGAGTTTTATGGGGCTGACAAGTTTTATTATTAATCGATATCGTATATGAAATCTGCCATGAGAATACCATTTCATTTCACTTATTTCTCCTTTCTTATTAACGTGATATATGAAAATTCTTATGATTTATAAGAATACGATTTTAGATTAGAATGTCATAATTGCTACTTTCATGTCACTAAATCTGATTCTATACCGAAAATAAATAGCAGTGAAATAATTAAGAAAATTGCAAACATAAATAAATAAATTATTCAGCCAGACAATTGTATAAACATCAGAAAACTGTAAAGCGAGAGGGTATCTCGTTTGCCCGAGCAAAGGACCGGCACAAAAGGCTTCCCATCCAATTGTTTACGTTCTTTCACGAAACAATCCTTAAACAAAGTAAACGTGTCCCGTTCTTACAGGTCTTTGAAGACTGCTTCGAAAGAGATAGAATACTTTGATCCTCTCCCGAAAGGAACAGGCACGGTATCGTTGTTGCCGGTAATCCGACAACAGAGAGACGTCCCGAAAAAGAGAACGGTATTTACCGACGAGCAAGAAAATATTCTCATGGAACGATCATTTGCATAATACCCGGTGCAATATCGAAACCGGCAATTAAATGAACAGGAAAGTTATCCTGCACCCTTCGAATATTCAGAGAACTATTATTCCATTTACTCGACTCGCCACCTTCGCGGGTTAGAATGCGTGAAGGATCCGCTGCCATAATTACAGGATAATTATGCCTTTCGCTGTCGGTAAGAACTTCCACTAACCGGCTATGGAAGCTCCGTTCAATCCCTTCTGGCACCGCGTTACGAGTTCATACCTAGACAACGATTTCCCTCTTGTATTCAGCAGAATGTTTCTGCGAGCCTAATGGCACCACTGACGGCGCTACCGCTTGCAGGGCCCGCTTTCTCGATAAAACAATATTGGAGGATTTTTGGAATCATTTCTGGATTGTAGTTGTAAGGGTCTTATTTTGTTGCTATGACAATATTTTAATATTTTTGTGGTAAACACAGTTTCGAACCAAAGCGTTGTTTCCAACGATGGTGCTAAAGTATTTTTTCCTTTTTCTCAAAATTTAAATTTAAAAGAAATTAACCGGTACACCTGATAATTATGTAAGATTTAAGGTATGGAAGTCGATATTTCAGTGTAATTCCAGGGATCAGCATAATACAGTCCTCCAGAAAGTAAGCAAGTTTACAAGAGACGATAAAAAACGGAGAGGAAAAGCTCTCTGAAGTTAACACATAATCATAAGCTCATCATCTTCTCGACGTCCCATCGAAGACGTCTGACTCGTCTTAGTTCTTCATCCGGTGATCGATCGATGGTCTCGCGATTGAACCGGGCAAAAAAGAACAGCGTTCCCGATCGTTTCTATTTACTTCAGTCCGACACAGGACGAGGCGGAAATCGCGATCCCTTTTTGCCCGCTGCCACTTCCATTACGCGCGTGGAAGTAATCGAGCCAAGGATAAGAAGACCGATTTTTTCGCTTTCTCGGAGAGGGTCTGAAACCGGAAGACGGCAGGGGGATCGATAGAAGGTTTCGAGACACAATGGCGAAGAGAACAAGCGACAGTTAGTGCGTTAGATTGTGCAGTGTCGCCTTTTGGCACTTGCACCGGGCACTGTCTTCAGGGTACACGTAACTGATCTTCCATTTTTACATTTGTACATTTGAATTGGGACATTTAGTTAAATTCTCAAATTTAGTCATTTGCAATTGTTCTCGGTGTAAGCTTATTGTCTTACAATATCAGATCTTGTCTAATGTGTTCCACACATGACACACATGGCTGAATTTCGAGTTTAATTTTAATTCCAATCCAGCCATATCAAAAATATCCTTGATATTTGAACATTCTTTGTCTTAACATTAGAAGAAAACGTTAGTTATGGGGTTAGTCACTATGTCACCAAAGTCTCAAAATTTGATGGTGACAAAAATTTTAGAGCATCTAGACCTACAAATCCCCAGATTGTCACATCCTTAATCCATATTCATAGATCACCAAAAATTTTCCAAACCCGGTCAACTTTGCAACTCCCCAGTTGAAATTCTACAAAATTCTTGAAACCCCTAAAAAATCCCTAAATATCAACGAATGTCTTCCCGATATTTTCCCCAGATTTGCAGTGGACTGTACACAGCAGTCGTGGTTTTCGTTTTAGTCGACGATTGAAAAGGCGAAAAGGAATCGATTGTCAGCTTTAACGACGACATTATTTTAAGCTCCGCCGACGGGCGCAGAAATAGAAGAAAAATTCATTAGCGTTTTCTTCGATGGTAATTCAGCTTGTTCCCGCGTCACTTTATTTCCCTGCGAATCGAATATTCGTCTACGAAATCTTCGCCCTCTTATTTACCGCTCGAGTAACAAGTTTCAGCCACGATCCCGCCCCCCAATCTAAATTCACGAGCTCCGCGACAATGGCCCCGTTTCGTTCTCTATTTTTCGCCACGAATATCTCGAATTCGAAAAATGGGGGAAAAAAGAGTAGCCGTTTAGAGAACTTATTTCCGGCATTTCAACCTGGCGGAACAAGTCGAACAATTTCGGCCTTTGACGTCTCCTTCGGTCAAACGGAAAAGGGTTTCCGTTCCCTTTAATTTACCGTCACGCCGTCAGGATTTTGTTCGTACCGGTGTTCCGTTGCTTCTTTTCCTATCGTTCGTTTTTTGCCCGCTTCGACTGTCTACCCGTTGGCCCGACCGTGTTATTTCTTGCTACCCTTTTTCGAAGCTACTACCCATGGGAAAGAAACAAGTGACCCATTCTTTACTCCGGTAACAAGTCCCGTACAACGGCTACAGTGACGAACCGGAAGTTCGATGGAAACGGTGCGAGGAAAACAAGGGTGGTTTTGTTAACGCGATGGGGACAGGTGCGGCAAATTATTTGTCACGTGTGCTCGATAAATGGTGTCGAGTAATCGCTCATGGACATCGGCACTTTTGGACATTGCTGTGCAATATAAATTTCTGATGTCCAAAAATCCATCATCTGGAAAGTATGAAATTTTAAGACAAGTACTTCATCTATTTGTTCTGTCGAAACAGAATGGTTGAAAGGAATGTTTCAGAGAGATTGTCAGGTGCCACAAAGTTTTCGAGCAACAGTAATTTTTGTAATAGCAGCATGGAAACGTGCGTGTCGAGAGGAAAACCAGCACTCAAATTTAAACGGGGGCTGGTCTTATTTCATGCAATTACGCGAAGACAAGTGACAAGGGATTCCGAGAACATGCAGAACGGGTGAAAGGTCGACAGGAAGTGGATAAATAGAACGATTTGCTCTGAACTTAAAGTTTCCTTCGTTCTACGAAACAGAAGTCTCTAATTATCACTATGCAGCTCGAGTTTCGCATCTCGTCCCGGTTCTTACGAGAAATTTCGCGCGGCTCCAAAGGCAATCCAAAGTTCTGTTAGTCTTGCTACGCGTTTCCTTTCTGCGATTCCTTTAATGGCGTACGCTCGAACCATTGATTCACTCGCGAAACTGTTTCATCGTTATGATTATTCTACATCATCCGAAAGGTTTTCTGTGTGAATAAAATATTCCCTTCGGTTATTATACGTTTCATATGTTATAAATGATAGAATATTTTAAGTTTTATTATTGATGTTTATGATATGCATCTCATTATGTCTCCATCTTTTATTTTACTGCTGTACTCTTTCAATCTCTTACTATTTTATTGTTATATGAATGTAGATATACATATACACACATATACATATTCATATACATATGGTACATGTGTGTATAATATGTATGTGTCTGTATACATGTTCATATGATATATGTATGTGTACATGTACATACATTATTATACATATACATATATGATTACACATACATATATTATCATAGATGTACACATATACATACATATTGTTACTGATAGAAATGATTGACAATCCATAAACAATAAAAAATTAAAACAACTTGTACACAATTCTCCTTCACGTAATTCAAGTTTCGAGCAATTAGTGATAAATTGAAAATTAATATCCTTGCAAAGAAAAATAAATAGCTTCCTAACTATACAAAGTGATTATTCAGAGCTCAAAGAGATATCCCGAGAAGGAAATTAGGAACTCTTAAAATTGCTAATTAATAATTAATTATAGAAGCTAAACCGTTGTATACAGCATTATCTTGAAGCTTATTTCAGGCAAGCTGAAGGACATGAGAAATATGGATCGTAAACCTCGTCTGGTTCATCAACTCCCTATAATACATCGCTACAAGAGCCTCCGTCATTCTCCTCCGAGAATAATTTTCGATACAAGGGTTAATTTGGAAGTTAATAAAGGTTCTGCCAGTTGAATAATATCTTGGCACTTGCAGGCAGTTGCAGAAAGTTTCCAACAGCGAAGGATCTTCTATCCTCTTATTCGTCTCGAGATTCGACCTCTCTTCTTCTCTTTTTCCGTCTTTCTCGTTTACGTTCGGATCACTTTCATTTAAAAATTAATTAGAAAGAAACTTCCAGCGACGACTTATTATCAGGCTATCGGCCAGCTACTTGCTCGTTCTATGTCGTTCGTTTAAATCACGGTCGAACGTTTCTGTGAAGGTGATGGATCCATTGATTTAATGTGCTGCTTGGAGAAGTAGAAGAGGGTAGATGTGGTCAGACATTGAAAATTGTATATGTAACTGATAGATTAGGGTGGTTAATTTTTCAGTGTGGTCACTGGAAATTTTTGTATTTGTTCCTCAGTTTAAAAATTTGAGAATTTTTTAGATTTTCAAACTTCTTAATTTTACAGGCATAATTTTGAAATTTTTCTATTTTTCAGTTTCCCAGTTTTTTAGTTTTCTGGTTCTCTACTTTCTCAATTTTTTAACTTTTGAATTTCCTAGTTTTCTAGTTCCCTGTTCCCTAATTTCCTAATTTCCTAATTCCCTGCTCCCTTAATTCCTCACTCCCCAAATCCCCAAATTTCCAAATTTCAAATCCTCCATCCATCGTCAACACGAAAGCACATTTCTTCACAACGTCGCTTTGCATACAGAACATTTTTAATAAAAACACAGAAAATTTGAATTTCGGTTACTGTCATTTTTAACAACGTTAACAGAAGTTCGACAAAAAATTCTCGAGCATCACTGTTTTACCCGAAAACAAATTCTCGTCGAATATAATATCGAACTCCGGGCAAAATTTATGAAGCCACCAACGTTGATTTATTGCAACAATGGTCAGCCGCATAAAAGCAAAAGATAAACATTTTTAAACAAAACGTAACGGCAGTCAAATAAATTTTCCACGCCATATGGCAAAATGTGTGCACTAGCCGTGTACTTTTATTTTATAATGTTTTATTAACGCAAATAAAAATTGTACCGTGTACCGTGTATTGATGGTACAATACTTGCTATACAAAAGTGTAGATTCATTCATTTGCGATCTTGAAACACTTGTGTGAAATGTTTTACCTCTGGTAAGCATAAATGTGCATTATAACATATATCAAGGTATCTGTATACCCACACGTTCAATAAGAAATAAGTTTCATTAAAGATATTCTTGAAATCCGATGCTTTCACGTTCGCAAGTGTTTCGTCATAATTCCAATACTCCCCTCGAAATTCTGTTAAACCGATATCTCCGGTTTTCTTCTTTTTAATTCAGCGTATTTTCTGCTACAGATCTATTTATAAAACAAACTGGGTCATCCTACACGTGCATTCAAGTATCGAGCTTCCATTTCTCTGTTTCACTTCCGTTATTAAATTATACAAAATTTGCATAATCGTGGAATGAAAAAAAAGAAGAGGGTAGAAATTCTTATCTTTAGTATAAATATTTCACCTCTGATTTTTATCCAACCCTTTTCGTTCTACCATTTGCCCCGTTTCGCCACCCTTTCTCGTCGTAGCTCTCCACTTCCGTTCCTTTTGTTCTCATTCAACGTTTCCTTTCCCTCGTATCTTTCGCCTGCTCCTTTCCGCGTTTAGCTCAGGTTTCATTGTCTAATTAAATTCTCCGTTTCAGATCCAGCGGTCTTTTAGACAGCAGCCGCTGAGAATCGTATTACAATTTTTAACCGCGAAAAAAACCTCTTCTTTCTTACGGGGATGATAAATTTATCTTTTGTAGAACATCTGCTGCTTTAAAATACTCCTTTGTTTCCCACTTATTACCAATTTCCTTCTGTAATAAACTTTCTTATTTCGGTCTCGATTTAGCTGGAGGAACGTGCCCTGCTTTCGGGGAAGTTTGATATAGGGCTTCTTTTTCTCGATTTTTAGATTTTTAGATTTTTAGATTTATGGAGCTTTGGATTCGAAATTGAGAAATTTGGAAATTAATCAACTAAGAATCTAGAGAATAAGGAAATTACAAAATTACAAAATTACAAAATTACAAAACTGTAAAATTAGGAAATTGGGAAATTAGCAAAATACACAATGAGGAAATTAAGGAGTTGAAAAATTAGGAAATCAGGAAATTAGAAAATAAAGGAATTAGCAAAACAGGCAACAAGGAAATTAAAGAGTAGGAAATTAGTAAGTTAAAGTATTAGAGAATCCAGAAACGAAGAAATTAGGAAAATTGTAAGATAACTTGAAAGTCTATCAATTTTCCGAGCAATTAAACTCGAAGGAAACACGACAGCACACAATGTAATCAAAACTGAAAGCGCGTAATTAAACATTATTATACCATCAGTATAAAAGCGTGAATCTGCAAACGACAGAAAATAAGTTAAATTGGCTGTCACTCGCGGGTCGTTTAATAACGTGAATCATTGTCAGTGGACTGAAACAGGGTATTTGATGAACAAGTACGATACGTCGTGTTCGGGTAGGAACATTATTACGAGGCAGATACCGGCTTTTAGTGCTCGTAACGACCGAAGTGCAGGTAAAGTTACTTTCAACTTGGCGACCCAGACGTCTCGTCTCTTACCTCGCCGTTGAAAAACACAGTCGCTCGTGTAATCGTTAAAAATCAGTCACGCGATTCGGCTATTTGTTCGCCGGATTAACACCGATCGATCCCGTTTAATTCAGAAATTTCTGGAACGCTGTTCGTTCCCTAACGATCACGGCTTCGTGAAAACAAAATGCTCTAAGTGAGAAACGTCAGCGATCAATTTGTTTTTCAAACATGAGAAGATGGATAGTTTCGGTGCTCTGTAGTCCGCGTTCAAAACCGCGTGAATTTATTCTTTTGATGTGTGCGATTTCTAATGCGAGTTTTATGTTAATAAGGGATATCGTGATAGAGGTAATTGCGAGGATAATGACAGTGGTTGCTGTGGTAATTAATGATAAATGCTTTAAGTGAATTTTTAGTTATTTAATTATAAATTTTAATCACTTAAAGTGCAGTTACAGGAATTTGCGATTTTGACTATTGCTATGTCTAAGGCCATATATCGGGACTGTGTGGTACATGTTACACAGAAATTATTTCAAAAATTCTTGACAAGTCTTATGAATCTAAATTTTATTCCTGGTTTTTTTTTATTCTGAACAATATAAATGACCGATAAATATGAGGTTAATATAGTGAATATTTTTTTGAGTAGGACTTTGCATAGAAAGCAAAGAGGAAAGGAAAACAAGAGTTCCCGACCACTTAACGGATAAATTTCTTCGCACTACAAAGCCTTCACAGGGTTCCCTTTGTCTCCCAAAAGAATAGCGAAGAAAGTGTGTACACGTATAATGCAAATCTTTCGACCGAGCAAATAAGATGATCCTCGGTCGGCTACAGAGGGTCGCGTGTAATACGTCATTTTCGTGTCAGAGTGTTCGCGAACGACTTATTTCGTGAACAACTTGAGGAGAAAATAAGTTTCGTGTTCTCGACGGTGCTTTAGCTTGTAACGTTGATGACGCACTCACGTCGATGCTGGAAATAAGAAGTTTTCCTTCCGGCGATGCTCTGACGTGCGACTTTTACGACCCTCTCACGTTCTACCTTATTTTATATTCCGTAATTCGATTTCGTTCACGTGTTACCTGTACGGTAATAGTTCCGTTAAAATTGGACGACTGCGAGGAGAAAGGAAAATACGTATTTATAATTCCTTCCTGGTAATAGATTGAAATTCAAATCGAATTTTTATGGGACGAAATGCATCACGCGGAAGATTGACTTTTTAATATTCGAAGTTTGCTGGAATAACGGATCTTGTTGGGGGACCGAATGAGGTTTGTAAGCTTTGATGCAAGTTTTGTGGGGTTGCAAATAAGGAAGAAATGCTGAGTTGTTTTTTTAAAATAACTTTTTTAATGTGATACTAATGTGATTTTCTAGTTATACAATTTTTGCATTTTCAACTTTCCTCATTATCTTCTAGCTAACTTTTAATTTTCTAATCATTTAAAACTAATAACGTAACAAAAATTACAATAAGAAGACATGAGTTTTGAAAATTTTAGAAAATTTGAAAGTTTAGAAAGATCCATGCAGAAAATATGTTGTGTTCATTAAACCTGGTATTCTTTCCAAACGATTTCCCCTTGCATTCGCAAACAACACAAGCGTTTAATGATACCATTTAAACGTTCCACTATATTACAAGTGTTTACGTAAACATACGTGCACACACGCAACCTGAATAAATCAACAGCATGGTGGTTCTTGCTGCGTGTACATCGAAAATGGAATCTCTGCAACGGTGTCATTACTGTTTTAAAACGTACGTCTTTTTCTGGTTTTCATATGCGTATGCAAATCGATATTTGTAGCAACTTTTCATTCATGTGTTTTAAAGTGGTCTTTTATTCAAAAATTCATTTCTCTAAAATTGTTCTTGTATTTCTTAATCAAAGATGTACTAAATTTTTCTAAGGTAATACTAATTTTTTTTAATAAAAAAATGTATTGAATTTTTCTAAACTGACTTATATTTCTTAATAAAAATTGTATTAAATATATTTAAATTGATATGAATTTTTTCAGTAAAAAATTAAATTTTTCTAAACTGAGACTAATTTTTTTACTCAAAAATGTGTTAAATCTCTGTAGACAGATACCAATACCAGAAGCACAATAAATTTCACTAGTTCTCGAGCAAATCAATCAGAAAGCCCGAACTGAATTACAAAAGAGGGTTCACAGACGAAACAAAGGAATCAGCGATCAATGTTTCAGTGTCCAGCAGCCAAACATTTCCCGAGGAGGAAAAAGAAGGCAATGTAGCGTAAATCCAAGTAAAACCCAGGTAAAGAAGGGAAACAAGAACACGGAGGGAATGCAGAATGCGGAATGCGAGAGGCACGCGTGGACAGCGAGGAACGCGTCTATGGGGGCGAAATCTTTTGAATTATTCAACCGAGAAGTGGTGGAAAAAGGAGAAGCAAGGCGAATGAGGCAAGAAAAAGATCAGCAAGGGAAAGGAGCAATCAACGTGACGACGCTCGGTTAATTCGTGTTTTCGTGGACTTCGTTTTCCACGGACGGGACAGCAGATGGTTAATCATTGCTCGTTGCAACGTCTGCCACTACGTCAAGGTTGTGTGACGAGAGGTTGATGGAATCGGAGGGAGTGGATATGACTTCGCCCTCGGAAATTAGAAGCGTCGCGTGAACGGAATAACGAAAATCCACCTTTTGTTCTCGTTGGGTAAACAATCACGACGCGACGTTGTGGAAAGGATTCTCCCTCGTGATCGAAGGAAAATTTCCACGGAAAATCCCATTCCACGGATTGTTGGAGGATCTGCAAACTCCGTAATTCTGTCGCTTAGGTTATGTTTGTCTATGTTCCTTTACATTTATGCTAACAGAAACTGTTTTAATGGCAGATATTATCGAGGAATATCTTTTAATGTGGGTTAATTTGCATTATCAGCAAATATTACAACAACATGTTCACACATATGAACATATATTCATATGTTCAACATATGTTCACAGATATAAACACACATTCATATGTTCCACATATGTTCAACAACATGTTCACACATATATATTCATATGTTCCACATATGTTTAACAACATGTTCACAGATATGAACATATACTGATATGTTCCACATATGTTCAACAACTTGTTCACAGATATAAACATGTATTCATATGGTCCACATATGTTCAACAACACGTTCACAGATATGTATGTACATAAATTCATATTTAATCATGTTCATACATCAAATCATTAATTCATCCTTACAGAAATAAAAATTTTTCCCATAAACACAGAGAGTAAATCACCGAAAGAATCGATCGGGAGGATTTTTCGACTTATCGTTCGCCGGTTCCTGGCGAACCATCGGATCTCATATCCATTTCCATGCCGCCATTACCATTAATGGCGTGCATCGCCGTAACAAAATCAATGAAGGAGCCCCGTCGCCTCTTTTTCCGACATTAGTAGCGCCATTCATTCCCCGGGACGAAAGTTCGTCCCGTCTCGCTCGTTGCATTGAATATTTCATGAAGTTAACGTTGTTGTATTTATGTTAATTGAGGATACGATCGACTGGACTTCGACTATCGAGTTCCTCCGTCCACGGGCTCGGTCATTTCTCCTGAGGGAGAGCTCCGAGGGGTCCCGCGAACGATACTTTCTTCGGGAACTTATGTAAATTCGCGAGATTTACAACCCCTGCAACGAGACTGTCGCCCGGAAACGGCGAGTCGCATTAAGGGAAAAGGATGAAAAGCCTGCACGAGGACGTCGGCCTGGAAACGATAATAGTGTTTTCGCTCGGTTCACGGACCACCGTCAAATTGCTCGTTTGTAAACATCGAGCGTGAGCAATTTCCACGACGATCCTGAAGAATTATGAGATTCCCACGAACTGGATAACCACAGAATTTTCCTGCTGCCATCGCACTGTTGGTATACATTCCTCGGAACTTATGCAGATTTGGTACTTTCATTATGTTTACCCTCGTTGTAATAGTAGTTACTGAATTATTGTTTTGTCACATAATGTCGGTATTTAATTACATTTATTTAAGATGGACGTCAAGGCAGCCATTTGTCTATAGTTACATCAATTACATTTATTAAAACACATTTATTATAATGGTTGCAAAGAGCTAATTAACCGAAAATAATAATGTTTCAAAAAAAGTGCACTCAAAACCAGCAGGAACTTGATAAAAATACAGAAAAAAAAACAGTGAATTTCTTTGTTGTAGCTTTCGGCTAACATATTGCCACAGATTGTCACACTCTGCCGCGCAGGAATTTCATCTTGCACATAATTAATCTTGGCAATTACACAGCAGACAAGTATAATTCCGTGCCAGCACCGGCATCCGACCGGGCCACCATGAAAGCCGATGCTACAACGTTCCGCACTACTGTCCTTGCCACAAACTCGAGGTTTCCTATCCTTCTGATGTTGCCTATTCCATACGGTGAAACACAACGGACGAAGCTGGTCTCGTCGCGACGCTACGCGTCCAAATTACATACTGCATGCCAACGCGAAATGAACCGACACGTTGCGTAGGATCGCTTGCACGAAAAAGTACCGAAGTGTATTATACAAAGCATAAATGGTTAGGTTAGGATTATCGAGGATTTACTGTTTGCAAACTTTCAGTTTTTTGGTTTTCGTAAATTTTTGGGTTGTGGATTTGTGGATTGATGGATTGATAGATTGATGGATTGATGGATTGTTGGACTGATGGATTGGTAGATTGATAGATTGGTAGGTTGGTAGATTGGTAAGTTGATAGATCGATAGATTGATAGATTGATAGATTGATAGATTGATAGATTGATAGATTGATAGATTGATAGATTGATAGATTGATAGATTGATAGATTGATAGATTGATAGATTGATAGATTGATAGACTGATAGATAGATTGTAAAGTTTCTTGACTTCTAAATTTGTAGATTTATACATTTGTACATTTGTACATTTGTAAATTTGTAAATTTGTGAATCTGAATTTTCATATTGCTAAATTTCCTCAATTTTCCGAGTATCTAAATTTCCAAATCCCAACTCTCCAAGTTACCGAGCTTCCAAATTTCCAAACATCCCAGCCACGAAATTACCAAACCATCGAATAGTCAAATTTCTAAATAGAAGTTCTAGACTTAAATGCACGTGTAGATTGAACTAGTTCATGTTATAAGTTGTAACACGTGTAGAGTGAACTAGTTAGTCTGAAATCTACATAAATCTGTAAATTGGCTATGTTACGTGAAGTACATAAAGCTGAAGTTGTAAATAATCGCGTTATTCGAACTTCAAACTTCATATCACAAATTTCTAAATCGCTACATCTCTAAATTGCCATTTCTCTTCATCTCTGAATTTCCAAATTTCAACTCTGCATGTTCTCATATTTCCGGATATTATCTAACCTAGCCACGAAATGAGGAAATATCGGAGTGAATAAAATTGGTAAATAGAAAAGTTTGTTCTATGCTTGTTTTAAACTCTCCTCTAACTTCGTAACGAAATAACCAAAGTGATCAAATAACGAAATTGATAAAATTGATAAGTAGAAAAGTTTATGTTCTTGCTTCAAACGTGTCCCTAACCTATTCACATGACCAAAATGGTAAAATAACAAAATAAATAAGTAATGAAAGAATCGTAAAGTTTACCTGGTAGCTTTAACCGTTCCTAACGTATTCACGAAACGAGCAACCTAAATGAATAAGTAATTGTAAAGTTGATCAACTCTCCATGATCACCGCATCAATATATCAGCTCATCTAATCAATTACCTTTCAAACGGTTCGTTCGGCAGATAATAAATTAAACGTCCGCCGAACGACGCAGAGCAAGTTGGTTGAATAGCAAACGCTGCAGAATCAGCTGAATAACGGCAAAACCAATACGCATCGATACACGTCCCGGGGTATCCTGTGTCATCCAGAAAGTGAACCGTCGCGCGTGACGAACATATGGCCGTTCGATTCGGTTATCAGAACCCGATAGTTTCATTAAAACCGATCCTATAGTCCGCGTATCGAGATTTGATCACGCGTCGATGATGGCTCGTTTTAACGGTGATTATCGCGATTAAGAAGCACCAGGCCCGATTACCGGGCTCGTTGGATGTCCAATCGATTTCACTTTAGCGACGACAGCGTGTCGACGGTGTTTTTCGCTGTAAGCTGAGAACACGTCCAACTGAAATGCAACTGGAATACGTACTATCGAAATTCCGTTGGGCGATATCGGAGTAAACCATCGACGATTCGTCTTAGTCACGGGGAATGGAAAAACATCGACAACGGGCCCCTCTATTTCCTCGATTCGTTATACACCGCTCGATTCGAGATACTCGTTTCGAACGATCGACGGATTAAAGGCGTTTACATCGCTCGACAACGAGGTACCTTCGATCCGCGTGTACGGTTTTCGTTCGTTACTAATGTGCGCTTTTAATGGAAACGTATTTCGATTTTCTGAATAATCGACGTAATTATGTGCTTTCGATTCACCCTGATATATGTTCTTAGGTACACATGGTACATGAGTCGGTTTTCTTCAGGTACTTTGGTCTTGGTTTTAGGGATATTCGGACTTTAATTAAATTTACATCTTGATTGGCATTTTCGACTACTATAAAATACTATTGTTTCTTTTTGGTAAAAATATCTGTGATGATACATTCGAGTATGTTGCATTTCATGTGATATTTTTTACTATCATGCATGTGTGATATAGTCAAATGAGGTGATATATTCAAATACACTTGAGGTTATATTTTATTCAAATTATATACCATTCTAAAATTTTATTGTTAACACTTTTCTTATTTTACAAAATGGCACTTACAGCATTTGCACTTATATAATTTATGAATATTTATCAAAATCATATAGTCAAATTAATGAAAATGAATACACTGCTATAATGTTTAGCATTTACACATATATAAGAACGTTGAAAGTTAATTTTGGTAAAAATACAATTAAAACGCGTTAGCTTTTAATTCTTCTCGTGGTACAGTTTTTCCGAAATATTCATTTAAATACGATTTATGCATTTTAATTTCGTTGTCCATGGACAGGAAGTGGAAAAAGAGAAACATTTAATTGCGTACTTGTTGACTGTTTTAGTTGTGGACTGAAATTTATCTGGGAACATCTTTGACACCTGTTGATATTGCACGCAATTTGTTGGTCCGTTCAAGGAGAAGAAATTATATTCTTTATTAGCTTTTTACGGGATATTATATAACCGTTTGCGTATTGAAATTGAAATAAATATTTAATATCGCGTACCCGTTAAATTAGTTTACATTTATAACTAGCGCAATATTCATTTTAATTAGTTCAATTTTTTAATTGGCACAATTTTCACATTCTGCGATTGTATGATCATTCAAAATCAAGAATTATGATTTGTTAGTGTGAAATAATTTATTTAGCACCACTTTGATGATTTTAAAATAAATTCTCATAAGTGTCTTTTATGTTGCTGGATTTAATTTTGAGGGGTTCTTAAAAATTCAATTTTTGAAATGTGGACTATGTGGAGTCTTCAAAGATTCTCAAATGAAATGATTATCATAATGTTGCTGAATTCTAAACTATAAATTGATACAATATAATTGATATAATATACTTGATGCAGTATAATATAGATGTTGTTTTAATCATATCTCAACTTTTCCATCTTGTCCAAATTGCGATCATCAAATTTCATAATAAATTTTTTCTTTTGAAATAAATTATAATAAATACACCAACCAATGTTCAAACAGCTTATTTCAGATCTAATAAACAGAGTCCATATTCAGTCCGCAAACAAATGATAAAAAAATTGTGCAGAAAGTCCATCGAAACCACGTCTCAATTTCATGCTCTCACGGAGGCAACCACGGGTTCAACGAAATTATCATTTTTAATGGAATTTTTCCGTGTACGTGATGGAATCCCGGTATTATTCGTGTGGTGGACCTATGCCAAGCACGTGCCTCGTCCTCGGGGCACTCCTCTTCCTAGGAAGGATTCTATTTACAAATCCTGGAGCAGCAGTGGCCATAAATCGTTTCTGCTGCTAAGGACCGTCCAGCCGCTTCGTATCCGATATTAAGCTGGCCATGAGAGGATGGTCCTATTAATATGGTGTGCCAAGGTACCGCGATCGTTTACACAGCACCGTGAACTATATATTTCCAAAGCTGAGAAAATCCCTCGGAGAAGAGAGGAAACTTCGCGTTTAGATCCCGTCGCGTCAATATTAAGCCGCCCCTACCGCCGGTTATATTCATGGCGGAGGTGTCGCACCAACTTTCACCGCAAAACCCTTCGTGTGTCTGCGATTCTAATTATCGGCTGACTTCGTTAACCCTTTCGCTACCAACTCGGTGATAGAAATACTGTGGCAAGTGTGGGATTGGCAAAGGTGACGGCTATCGATTCAGAGCTTGTTTCTGAATCGTCAAGGGTCAAATATATGTAAATCACATAGTCGAGTTAATCAGATAGTCAACAGTAAGTAGTCATAGTTATCAAATTCACTCGGTGAAATTTGAATTCTTTAACAGGTAACAGTTTGACATATCAGGGAAAAAGTCACTTAGTAATTGCAGTTAATTTTGAAGATGTCCTGATTTCAGAAGTGGAGACTCTCGGAAATTAAAATAAACGAAAGCATATTTTTATTCATGATATTGAAATACATCTTAAAATAAAAGACCACCATCAACTTATAAAGAAGCTCACCAATTTGTACCCCCAAAAATCAGTCAATATGAAGTCCAAAAAATGTACATAACTGACACATAAAAAGATACGTTAATTTCCTAATATCTAAATCCCAATTCATGCGACAGCAGCACTCTGTGCAAACGATCCGTTATCACGGAATGGTTAGTTGACGAACATTTCCATGAACGAAGTTGCCTAGATCATAGAAATTTCCGCGCGACCTATTCCTCCGGTCGCGTCTTGCGTTCTGCGCGCAAGCGACGCGTATTACCCAATTGTTTGCCCATGCTTCCGACAGTCTCGTCGTGTCGGAAGTTCCCCATGGCAGACACGGCCACGTCGTACTTCGACGCATAATGCCCGTCAGCAGAAATTCCGGCGCATATTTGCATACGTAATCACGGACCAGCCGAAACTCGAAGAGGGCGACGCTGGTCATCCGAGGATCGATCGTTCGATCGTGATTAGAACTCATTTAACCGACGCCTCACGCGAACCTCGCCCTCTCTTCGCTCCCTTCTAGGTGTTGCAATTTCAATATCTAATCGCTGGGTACTTGTCTACTATAATCCTCTCAAAATCTAACTCGGTTAAAATGTTCCAAAATGTATCATACAAAATATCAGAAATTTAAAAAAAAAGAAGTTTGCAAAATATTACATGATGAACAAATACAAAATACTACAGAATGGAAATGTAAAGAATATGGTACGATGGATGTATGCAAAGTACCGTAAAAATATCAGAAATATGGAGCAATAGGTATATGCAGAATACTGTATAATGAAAATATGGAAAATGCTGTACATTCGATATGTGCACAATACTGCACATTGAACACGTGCACAATACTGCACATTGAACATATGCAGAATATTATAGAATGGTAATACGAAAAATATTGTGCAACAAAAGCCACAAAATGTACAACGAGCAAAATAAGAATTTATGCAAAGGACCTTCCAAATATTTCAAACCTACAATTTTTTTAAATATAATTTTTTTATACGTATCAAGATCATAAGTTTTTTGACTAAAAGGGTCACGGAAGAGTAATATTTGTAATAAAATTAACAATGTCCGAAATGATGCAGCTTGAAACTGTTGATCAAGATAAGGTACATCGATCCGGAAAATGTAGCACGCATTACAAAGGGGACCAATACAAACCGAAGCTCGATTGGGCATGGTTGGCTCCTGTTACGTCTCAAGGGAAGATGGATCAACGGATAAGAGGCATTCCGTCTTACCAAGCACCGTGTTCCCCTGATAGCCGCCCTCCCAATCACTGCCAACTCGATTGCAAACGTATGCTGAATGCAATGAGACAACTGCATCCTCCTACTGCAGTTACAATGCCGTTCAACGTAACTTAGGATACAAATATAACTCGATTGTGGGAAAATTAGTTCGAAGAACTTCGTCGAATACGATTTGCATGTGACGAGAGCTGATTGGGATGATGTGAAGGAAGTAATTGGAAATCATTTTGGATGTGAAGATTTATTTTATGGTTGGATGATTGAGGATTGATGAAGAGATGCTTAGGGTATATTGAGGAAGTTTGTTTATTCTTAAATTCAGTTCTAAATTCTGATACATGCAAATTCTGATACCCCTAAATTCACAAGTTTTCAAATATCTTCTCAAAGTTTCAAATGCTTCAGTTCTACAATTTCCAAATTCCTCAAATCTTCAAATTCTTAAAGTTGCAAATTTTCACCCCTTAATTCTTCAAATTCTGAAGTCTTCAAGTCCTCAAATTTGCTAATACCCAAATCCTCCAACCCCCCAGTCTTTAACTTCCAAAACTCTCAAATATCCAAATCCTCAAATTTCTAAATTTTCAAATAACTCAATTCCCAAGCTTCCAAATTCAAATCCCCAAGTTCTTAAATTCGCAAATTTTTACCCCTTAATTCTTCAAGCTCCTCACATCCTAAAGTCCTCAAATCCCAAATTTCCCAATATCCTCCAACCCCCTAACTTCCAAAACTCTCAAATATCATAATCTTCACATTTCCAAACCCACTTTCCGAAATCCTTAAATTCCGATACATAAAATCCACCGCAAAGTGTCCTACCTTCCACAATAATCAACCGATATCGTACAATTTTCGTGTAACACCACATTCGTGTTAGCCTGATCATTTCGCAGCTTTTCGAAAGTCATCTGCATACTCGATGTTCGCCCTCGCCAGAGGATTCAACGCAAACATTATTTCGCTATGGAAATCGCAGCTCGGAGAAAATTCGCCGTGCGGCATATCATTTCGAATGCATATCACGATGTTTGCCGGTTGGTTTAGAACGGCTAAGTGCAGGGGAAGGTCAGCGATGTGACGCGGCCCGAAAGAGTCGGTTAGGCGTTCAGGAAGAAGGAAGTTATGAGACGAAAACGAGGATGGTTTCCCTTGAATGCGGTTTCCGTGGACGGGACATGCCCTCGCAGATTTTATTTTCTGCCCCGAATGTCGCTCTCTCTACGACCGGAATATGAATCCTCCCTTTTGTCGACTTCTCGCTCTATTTTTTATCCTCCTCTCGCGCCCCTACCTCTCAAAATGTAATAACGTCGCTGCGTCGATTGTTCGACCGACACAATAGAGCCCAGATAATTAACAAGGCACCAAAGCTACCAAGAAACGGTATTAACCCTTTCGTTAAGGTTTTCAGGAGCTATGGACATCAAATTCGATGAATATTTCTTGCAAATTAATCTTAGAGGGTGAGAATCGAATCGTAAGTGTATTTTGAGGTTATTTATTATTTTACGTGTTTTATATTTTCTGTGAATTTTACAGTGGGGTGGGAAATATGAAGCTACCTTTTGGTAGAAATATTTAGGGGTGAATTTGGTGAAATTAATAAGGGAACATATTTTGTTTATCATAGAATATACAAAATAAAAAAGAAAGTAAAACGTTAAACAAAAAAATTTCAAAAGTATGCTAAAGTAACATAAGGAGTTAAATTTTTCCCCCAAATTATTCACTGGAATC
The DNA here is from genome assembly GCA_945859555.1 of Megachile ligniseca. NCBI lineage: Eukaryota > Metazoa > Arthropoda > Insecta > Hymenoptera > Megachilidae > Megachile > Megachile ligniseca. The sequence goes on along the minus strand of OX243788.1, from coordinate 6,227,166 downwards.
ATTCGCAAAATTCCTATTCGTGCCCGATAAATATGAAAATTGATGTCATTCGCGAATTATACCGAAGGAATTAAATTACCTTCGATAAACTCGTTAATCGACTTGACAAGCTTAAAATACGGTCAGAATTAAAACGACCGACTGTGTAACCAGGATAATTTAGTAATTTATATTCGTCATTTATTTTGTACGGCAGATTGCACAATCATCCGACAATGAATCGGCCGATAAATACTAAAATGTTTCTATGCAGCTGTATCGAGGCAATAAAGCACGAACAAATGATAAAACCGTTCGTTTTCATGACAAACTTCATTTTTCCCTGGCACTTGGATGCGTGCGCACGTCTGATTTTTTATCGGATGCGCACGCACGTCTGTTTTTTTTTTTATTGTCGTGCATGAAGAATACTGCGAAATATTTGACGTTGAATCAACAGCGAAACGCGAATGCTACAATTCTGACATTTAATCGAACATGTTGACAAATCTTTTTTGTCGATGTCGAAATTTTGGTGGAACTTTTTTATTGTAGAGAAACAGAAAAGGTGAATTACTGGATTCAAATATTTGATGATAGTAGACAATGATGCTAATAGTTTTACCAATAAGGTTTATGGAAGTGATTAGAAAATACTTTTTCTAATTTTCTAATGAAAATTACAATTATTTTTGTTACAATACAGGGCGGATTTTATTATTAGAATGAAATGTAATAAATTTTATTTTATTAAACCATACGATGTCACACAAAATTGTAATAAATAAATCACAGATCTGTCAATTCTGAATAAACATTTTCTTTGTAATTTTATACATTTTTAAGAATCCTGTATTTCACCCCAGTTGCAGAATTACTGTGGGAATGGAAACCAAACATGTGTATTTATTAAGAATCCGAGTTGCAAGCGTTTGAATATCTGATCCGTAACAACGATAAAGGAATACTGAAAAAAAGTAGAATTCACGGGGGATGAATCTCCGTTGGAAAGAAAAACAAACATCCTCCATGTATCAGCAAATATTTAATGAACGTAGGAAGCTCGTTTGTAAATTTACGTTTTCTTTTAAAGTTTACATTTTCTAGATATGTCTGTCTGCCTTTGCAAATGGGGGAATATCCTATATAAGAATTTGCGATATCCGCAGAATTTTAAATTGAAATTTATAAAACCATCACGTATTTCACTTTCGTTCGTTCATTTTTAAAGTAAAATTTTTCAAACTTCAAGGTTGAAAAATTCAAACATTTCGAAATAAAAAAAATTGCAATAATTTAATGCAAAAATTTCAAAATAATTATTTATTAAATTATTTCTTGACTATTATAATCAACAACTATTTATTGAAGTATTACTTAAATGTCATAAGTGACCGTAACATCGATTCACATTTTCCGGTACGCTATTTATATCGCGGTGATTTTAGAAGTTTTTAGAGTTTGAAAGAAAGTAGGCAAGCAGTTGCCAAACAACGTGGTCATTTTGTTTGATTTAAACGTGGTGGGATACTGAAAGAGCTAGTTTTCGAAACCGTGTTTACTTGAGAGTTGTGGCCTGGTTATCAGAAATAATATCTGCCTACTGAACTTTATCCATATATACATCCCTCTACGAAGACTATATTTACACAAATTTTATTATAAATATACATTGCTATCCACATATTTGCACGTCCATATGGAGATCTGGTTTTTACAGTATTTAATTTTTGTCTATTTGGTTCGAATTCGTTGTTTAATGGAGTATAATTTAAAAAAAAAAATACATAGACGTTTCTCTCTAAATCATACGGTTTCTAAAGTTCTTGAATTTTTAAATTTCTAAATTTTTAGATTCCAAAATATTATAATTTACAAATCGACAAATTTACAAATTTACAAATTTCCTAATTTCAAAATCCTCAAATTTACAAATTTACAAGTTTTCAAATTTCTAAATTTCTAAATTTCCAAATTCTCTGATTCCCCTAATTTCAAAATCCCCAAAATTCCATCATTCCACATTTCTACATTCCTGCATTCTCACATTCCCACATTCTCACATTCTCACATACTAAAATTCTAAAATTCTAAAATTTCAAAATCCCCAAGTCCTTAAATTCCAAAATTGAATAATCCCCTAATCCCTAAATCCCTAAACTCCAGAATCCCTAAATTTCAAAATTCTAAAATTTCAAAATACCAAATTCCTCAAATCCCCAAGTTGTAGTAAAATTTTCTTCGCGTCCATTGGCTCTGATCAATAAACGTGTATCGTATCGATCTAGTTTCTTTCGAAGAGGCGTCCGAATTCATGACGCGCAAACTGTTACGAATTGCATCTCGGAAATTAGTTATTGCGAGTCCGACCGAGCTAATCGGCGAAGTTTAAGCAGGATTGCTAAATAGATTAGGCGCCAGGGACCAGGATACATTACCAAGCTTCTAAGTTTTGTATCTGTACAAATTAGTTGCAATTGGTCATGTTACAAAAGCTCGTATCGCTTGATTAAACGGAAAATTGCTCGAATCCGTGAACGAGCAAAATTTCCTACTAAATTGAAAGTTAAAGTTGTGTTTTAACGGGGAACCGCTCGGTAAAATGAAAGTTAAAGAGCTAACGATATTTTCGGCAACGTAATTTGTACTTTGATTATGGTATTTAATTACTTCAGCGAATTTCATAGGAGAAATTGATATCGGATGTTTGTAATAAAAATATGGTTAGTCATAGTGAGATTTTTTAACTATGCATTATACTGTATACCATACTATTTAACTATGTATTATTATTTTTTATTATTTAACCTTTTCAAGGATGCTTTTAATTCAGCAACCGGTCACATATGTATAATAGATATAAAATAAACTTTTTTCAACAATACAATTAATTCTTTCAGGATTTATTTTAAAGTTAAATCGTTTCTTCTTCTTACCTCAAAAAAGTTTGGTTATATGGGAACTTAAGGATTTGAGAATTTAAAACTCTCAAAATTCCCAAAAACTCCGTGAACCATAACTTTCACAGAACTCGGATTTCAAAATGGCGGATATCCACCTATCGATTCAAACTCCCCATAGAACACAATGTCACCATGAATACAAGCAGATCTTCCGTCCCCATTTTTCTATGAAGCACTTAGAAATTCGTCGCGTAACGACCGTTTCGCGGAATTGAATTCGAAATGCGATTCGTCCCTCGACGAAGACGAGGCAGCGTGTCGGTGACTTATGGCGGTTTTTCTCTGTTCGCGAGCAGACGCGGAAACGAAGGGAACAGGCTAGCCAATTTGTAGCTACGTTACCTGCTGGTGCACACGTGCAAATCCGCCCTGACAAAACGACCCTTCGACCTGTAATAAGGATTCTCCGTTGACAAGCTTTAAAGGGGATTTCTGTCTCGGGATGAACTCTCGCGCACCGAGCCCCACCGGATTCCATTTTTATTTTTATTTCTGCGGTAGCTCTCTGATCTATGGGGTTCCGACATCTTTAACAGTCACGCCGCATCGTCACGTCGCTATAATATAAATTCTAGTTTCTCGAATTGTCGTTTCTTTCATCTTCTGATTCTCGGCTGCTAGAAGATTGAGAGGTCTTAACTGGGAATTAGGACCTTAGGGATTCTCTCTTAAGCTGTAGCGAATTTTTATCCCGTTTCTGGGGTAATTAAGCTTAATGTGTCTGGTTACTTTTGGGAACAGTATTTGGTGGAAATTGATGAAATGGTAGTGGCGAAGGGAATTAGTGATTATAGTAATCGTATGCAATTTTGTTTGAAAATATTTTTTGTAGAGAGACATATGTCTAGGTTGACATAAGTTATGTGGAATATGTGGATTATTATATGGAAAACACCACATGATGAGACATTTTAGTTTTTAACATTCAAACCCTATCAAGTATCACCTATCCACACATCCACATCTACCTATTCACATATCCACACATCTACGTATCCACATATGCAAATATGCAAGTAGCAACATATCCACATATGCAAATATGCAAGTAGCAACATATCCACATATGCAAATATGCAAGTAGCAGCATATCCACCTGTCTACATATCCACATATGCAAATATGCAAGTAGCAACATATCCACATATGCAAATATGCAAGTAGCAGCATATCCACCTGTCTACATATCCACATATGCAAATATGCAAGTAGCAGCATATCCACCTGTCTACACATCCACATATGCAAATATGCAAGTAGCAACATATCCACCTATCTACATATCCACATATGCAAATATCCAAATATCCACATATTCAAATTTCCAAATGTCTAAATTTTCAGCTTCTCCTTCAAATTTGGGAACTCCCAAATTCCACCACCATCGGTTATGAATCCGCTCACAATTCCCGCCGCTACCCAGAGCCAAATATCTGTAGCCTAACCAAACCTCGCAGAAGCTACGCTGCGATTTCGTAGAAAAAGGAAAACCGTGTCGCGCGTTCACGTGACGAAATTCGATTCGAAGTCGACATTTTCGATGATTTCTGACGCGAGGTGGAAAAAGGAAGAATTTCTGAGATCGTGCCAGGCCTTATTTTCTTCGTTTCTTCCCCCTTTCTCTTTTTTTTATTTATTCTTCGACCTTCGCCGGAATCGGACAAAGGAAGGAATTACACGGTTCTCCCATTTTAAGCTCCTTTACGTGCGCGATACTCGATAAACTGCGAGACACGTAGCCCATCGTGTCATTGTGTTAGTTTTCAAAGCGGATTCACCGTATCTCAAACGGAATCTTGCATCTGTTTTAATAAATGAAACTTCCTGCTCTTCGCTAAATCCGCGAGAGTTAATGCCCCTCTCTAATAGGGATGCAACGTAATAGCCTGTTTTCGTTCGCGCGATCTTCATTACGGGCATTATGTTAATTAATTCGTAAGTGAAATAACTTCAATGCCGATGGAAAACGGTGGATTGTCGGAACGTGAACAGTCGGGTTATTTTCGCATTATAATTCGAATTACAAATTGAATGGTATATGTTACAAATTATTAACGGAAATCTGATAAAATTTTGACGGCGGATTTCTCATATGAGATTTTCATTTTTTAACATTCTCAATTACCTAATTCTCTAGTTTCCTAATTCTCAAAAATGAAAAAATGATGTTTCAAAAATCGCAAACTTTGCATCTCAGAGAAATAAAAAATTTGAAAAGCTAAAAAGTTCGAAAACATATTGCAAAATATTGCGTATATTTCGTAAAATATTGCAAAGTTTTCATAGATTTAAAGGAAGTTGATCTGCAGGTGAGTGTACATCGGAATATTTTATTTATGTACGATATGTTAACCGATAATAATTGCAATAATAATTAAACGATTAAATTATCCGTCTCTGTTGCATAATATCTTCCTTTATCGTGGTTCAGATATAACATTAAATACGAATTAAGTAACGTGACGCATTGAACAGGATTGAATAATGCATGAAGCTTAATTAGCATCACAATTTGATGTTACAATATTTAATAAATATTTCAACCTAAATAACAGCATATAATATGCAAAAGTTGATTTATCAATTAATTTGTCGCCGCGTGAAAATTAAATGGGCGCTGTTAAATTTAGATAAATATCTTCGTAAATAATTTGTATCGTCATTAATCCCTTATCTGACAACGATAATTCGATACGATGAAAGATGCAGGTTAAAACCATAATTATGAAAGATAATTAAATCTAGGACGAAACTTTCATTACCTATTACAATAATAACAATTCACGTACCAAATTTAAATAAAAAGATTAAATTGTAAAATTCTTGAGAATATAAATTCCTAAATTTCAAACGTAGCATTCAACGAGTTAACGAATTTATTAAAAAAAAGAACAACAAGTTTAAGTGAAATAATTGCCAATAATTGGTAGAATTAAATATGTCTATCTTGCGTCCATCATATAACCTCTGTACATTCCCTCGTATTTAACTTCCTGCGTAATAATTCTCTCGAATAAATACTGGAGACGTTCCTTAATTAATTAATATTGTAATTTCAATTAAATTAATTAACGTTCAAACTTCGTTAGTCCAGTGAAAAGGTCCCCTCGAACTCTGACTTCTATCGCAGGTACGATTACCTTAAATTTATGCTGCAGACTTGACTAGCACAAAAGGGGAGACACCGGTCAAATAAGACTCTATAGAGTGTTCATTTCGAACCCCATAATATTTCATTATTGCGTCCCATAGATTAATAAAACGATGTTGGAACTTAATTTTGTCCCACCTCCATTTGCGTGACATTACTTAATTTACAGATAGAAATAACACGTATGCAGTTCATATGCACAATTCATATGTAAAGATATTCATTTATAGGTTAGGTTTGGTACTGGACGTATTCTAGTGGCTTTTGCAATTTTTCAAATTTGGGAATTTTGGGATTTGCAATTTTTGGAAAGTTGAGGAATTAAAATATTAGGATTTGGGGATTTGAGAATTGGGGAAATAGGGAATATGGTACTTTCGAATTTGGGGATTTGAGAATTGGGGAAATAGGGAATTAGGTATTTGAGAATTTGGGGATTTGAGAATTGGGGAAATAGAGAATTATGTATTTGAGAATTTGGGGATTTGTGAATTGGGAAACTGGTAGAGAATGCTTAGAATTTCTACAGCACCAAATAAGACATTTCCACATTCTTAGATCCCCAAATCCCAAACTCCCAAAATTCTTGTCTCACATAAATTCTCAAATCACCATAAATCTCAAAAAATCAACAAATAACGAACTCTCTTCGCTCTTGTTTGCCATATTTTACTTTCAGAAGCTGCATTTCCTTTGAATAGTACTGATATCGCGATGGAGGAAGTTCGAAAAAGTTGGAAAGTTTGATTTTTAGTGGAATACTCACTCGGGTCGAACACGTCGGATATTGAAGTGATGGAACGTCAGCTTGACAATTTCGTCGGGTTGACCGATAAACGTATAAAGCAGGCAATCGATGTTCGATGGGTATCGTTTAGGATAATAAGGGGATGTGAATGTGCCACCTTGAGGTCTGTCCGAGCTGCTGTAGACGACGCAAGAGCAACCTGAAACACGACATCGTCTCGTTTTAGTGACATTCGGATACCATAATCGTCTGCAAATTTGAACTGGAGCTTTGGTGATGTCTGTATTACGTAATCTCATCACCTCAGAAACTGATTTAATATCAATGATAATATACAGCTTTTAATGTATCAATTACTCGAAATTGAATTATTCATTATTTCTGATTTACTGATTGGTATTATTTTTTATTTTTTATACAATTCGTAATCTTTGAATTCTGTAAATATTAATGAGGTTATGATTATTTTTGAACTCTGTAAATGTTAGTCAGTTAATAATTTTCCTTGAATTCTACAAATGTTAATCAGTACATAATGATTTTTAGTAAACACATAAATGTCAATCAATTGATATTGATTACGATAATAATAGCGAAAGAAGGAACACTTCCGTCACAAAAGTCGGGAATGGAAAATACGGAGTAACGATGACGACGCTATTAAATTTTGTGTGAAATTTAATGGAAGTAATTTCGAAACCTATAAAAAGTTGAGAAAGGCTTGTGGCAGGAAAACATTGTCGCGTGCATAAGTTTTACGATAGCATAAAATGTTTTTAGAAGTACGAGATGTTGAAGACGAGCCACATTCTGGAAAGCTCGCTACAGACGAGAATACTGGAACAGTAAAATTTTCTAACTATTCATGAAATTTTAACTGAGAATTTCACTCTAGAAGTTTATGCTCCATCGTAACGATCCTGTATTATCGGTAGATAATCTTTCGTTATAATAGAGACAATTATACGTCTGTCATTTTAACAAGAAAAGAGATTTTAACTCATAAATTGCAGCTTGCATAAATGAGTTGCAACTTGCATATATAAAGTGCATCGTGTATAAATAAACTGCATCCTATATCTGTAAATTGCAACTTGTATCGTAACTTGCACATATCAACTGCAGCTGTAATGAACAAATTGCAACATGCATATATCAATTGCAGCTGTAGTGAATGAACTGCAACTTGCACAAATGAATTACAGCTTGCAATCATGAATTGCAACATACATGCAATCTGAGTTGCAACATTTAATAGTGAACTGTAATTCACACTTCTGAATTGCAGTTTTATTGAGTGAACTGCAACTTGTAGTTCTGAATTACAGTTTTATTGAATGAACTGCAACTTGCATTTCTGGACTGGTGCATTGTTGAATGAACTGCAGCTTGCAGTTCTGAATCACGGTTTTATTGAATGAAGTGCAACGTTCGTTTCTGGATTGCAACTTATATAAATGAAATGCAATTCGTCTAAATGAAATGCAACTTGTGGGAACGAAATGCAACGAAAATAAATGAAATGCAATTTATATAAATGGAAAGCAACTTGTGTGACTGAAATGCAATCTGTATGAATGAAATGCAACTTATGTGGATGAAAGCAATTCATCTGAATGAAATGCAACTTATGTGAATAAAATGCAATTTTAATAAACGAAATGCAGTTTATATAAATGAAATGCAACGTATGTGAATGAAATGCAACTTAAATAAATAAAAAGCAACTTATGTGAATGAAATGCAATTTAAATAAAGGAGATGCAGTTTACATAAATGGAATGCAGCTGAAATAAATAAAATGCAACTAAAATAAAAAATTGCAGTTACATAAATAAATAAAAAAATAATTAAACGTTACATAAATAAAATGTGAGTAAACCGTATCTAAATAATAGACAGTAGCAATATGAGCCTCGTGAACCGAGTGGGCAATAAAATGGAAATTACGTAGATCTTCTAATATCGCCGCACAGGAGCGGATGTGGCGATGTGAACCGAAAGACATCAAGATTTCACGGTAATGAAATCCACCATCTGACAGTGGGCCAAAGTAATGTCGAGGTCCAACGAAACTTTTCTTATTTCCAAAATGAACTCGTCACCTTTCTCATCGATCTCGCCATCCAACCACCCCATTCCTCGCGCCAGAACGTCGAGCTTGCGTCACTCTCGAAGAATCAAATTAAAGTTTGATTTTTCCCTGAAAGAACCTACCTACCGCAAGAGACTCCCAACTTCTCGCTACAACTTTCACCGACAAACTCATTGATTACAGGGACAGACGTATTTTTGCGTTTAATGATTGATGCTGGATGCTCGACAGAAGGCTCCGATATTGTGTTTCGATCGAATGGAACCGATAATTTAGGCGAACGATTCTATGGAAAAGTTTCTGTCAAGAGATGGAAAATTGACTGAGATGTTGGCTTAGGCTGGATAGGGAAATGTAGGCTTGAGGATTTTTTGATTTATACATTTTTGTATTTGTAAGATTTTGGGTTTTCTAGTTTTCTAATTTTCCCATTTTCCAATTTCCCAATTTCCCAATTTCCCAATTTCCCAATTTTCCAATTTTCTATTTTCTAATTTCCCAATTTTCCCATCTTCCCATTTTCTAATTTTCTAATTTTCTAATTTTCTAATTTTCCAACTCTCTCTCTGCTTTTTCCAACTCTCTCTCTTTTGTCCTTTTGCTCTCTCTTTCTCCCTCTCTCATTTTTTTCAGCTGTCCCTATGTCTATTCTTCTCCTGTTCTCAACTCTATCCCTCTTTCGTTACTCTCAACCCTCCCTCCCTCTCACCCTTTCATTTTTCAGCTCTCTCTTCTCACCCATTTTTTTCATTTCTCCTTCTCTATTTCTCGTGTTCTCAACTTTATCTCTCCCACATTTTTTCAGCTCTCTCTATTTCTCTCTCTATCCTGTTCTCAACTCTATCCCTCTTTCGTTAATTTCAGCTCTCCCTCCCTCTCATTTTTCAGCTCCTCTCCCATTTTTTTCAGCTCTCTCTCGTTCTCAACTCTATCGTCATCCCTCCCACTTTTTCCAGCCCTCCCTCTATTTCAAGCATCGAAATAGATGCGTTCAGGGCGAATCCGTAACGGAAGTATCTCGCGCCCCGGTGTGTGTGCGCACTTTGCGAAAACAATTGAACCGGCTCGGCGATATCATAAATTTCGCGGAGATTTTTATGCGCAGTTTTTGGCCTTTTTATCGCGTTCACCGGCCAGATCCTCGCGCGATTCTATTGTCCGTTTCCTTCGGCCTTTTCCGACCCGGTGATTCATGGCCGCTTTACCCAGGTGAACTTGAATGCCTGAAACACTCGGTTTAATGCCGAAACAGATATACCGCCGGAAACCTTCGCCGGAGAATTCACCCTTTTCACTTAATTGCTGAAAATTCCGACCGATGATCACCCAAGAGAAAACACCTCAACAATGGAACCGGCCTTCGAGTCACTTCATTTCGGTCTTGTCTTAAATTACGGAATTTTTGTTTGTCCCTCTATGGAAAACACCGACTTTACGGGAAGATCAACGGTAATTGGACCTCCTGTCTTCCATTTTCTATTTTAGGTTTTCTCCTTCGGTTTCTGTTTCGTCTTTTTTCTACGTTGTTCCTCCTTTTGTACTTCTTCAGTTTTTTATCTGTTTTTGTAGTCTAGGTTTCATTTTCTGTTTCTTCGTTTTTTACCTTTGTTTCATATTCTATTTCCCCCATTTTTCTACTCCTTCTTGCTTTTTTGTTTAGGCAGGTTTTGTAATTGATTTTCTGTTCATTCATTTTTTAGCTTTGTTTCATATTCTATTCTTTCATTTTTCTAATTCATGTTGCAGTTTCCGTTTGTTCGTCTTCTATTTTTCTAGGTTATGTCTCGTTTTGCGTTTCTCCGTTTTTATATGCTTTATTTTTTATTTGTTCAGTTTTGTAGTTTATCATTCTTTATTTATTCATTTTTCTAGTGATAGATTCGTTTTCTATTTGTTGATTTTTTACTGTATCTTCCATTTTCTGTTCAGACAGGTGCACATCCTGTGCTTCATTTTTCTACGTTATGATTTGTTTTTTATTTCTTCGCTTCTTTACTTTGTTTCATTTTCTATCTATTCATTTTACTGTTCTATATTCTGTTTTCTATTTATTAATTCTTCTACCACATTTTCAATGTAGAAATACATATCGAACATCGGTGTAAAGAAAGTTATTTACTGATTATCAGAGATATAACAGCGTTGTGAAGTTGTGCATTCTAGAGAAGATATTGAGTGCAGAAGGTGCATTGTGTAATTTTTCGCAGGAAGAAGCAAGATATTTTTTTTTATCGACACCGATTATAAATAGCAGGCGTGAAAAGATGCTGGAGTCAGCGGGGTCGAACGTGACCGAACAATGATCTTTTCAAAAGATTTTACGGCAACTTGCTAACAAAATTGAATAAGCGTACCAACTCTTTTCCTGCCACGTTCAAACTTTACGTATCTATCATCCAATTATGTTCGTACGATAGTTCGCACATTGTTAGTCGATCTTTTAATAAGAAAGAATTTCCCAGAATTTTTTCCCAAAACCGAAATGCAAACAGTAAAATATTCCCAGACATATTTTCGGTAAAAAAATGCAAGATCTCAAGAGTAAGAGTGAATTTAATTTTCTGCTTTTCAATCTAGTTTTTCAGGGACGTAGCTCCACTGGGACTCTTACCCCTCACACAGAAATGAAATTTTTTTTCGTATCGTATGAAATAACTAAACCGTACAAAGCCCTGCGGAGCTTATTAAAAGTTTCGATAACGTAAAAAAAAAAACGTTTTTTTATCTTGTATAGAAAATAAACCACAGAATAAAATTGACGGAAAACGAATGTTTTACTTTAAGTAAGCGGAGGATTTTAAAAGAGACGTTTTCGAAATATCTTCTTCATTCAATAATTCGAGGAAGCTTTTTAATATATGTTTCGAAGTTACTGTTCTCAAAGTATTCGAATAATAGTTGATTCGTATTTTGGTATCGCGGGTGACTTTTAGCGCGGGAGTTCCTCGAAGAAAATTTTAATATAGTCGCCGGGGAAATACAAAAACTGAATAAAAAAAGTTCCTTTCATAAAAGTTGCTTCGTCCGTCAAACCTCAACAGACAATCTGTGAACTCCATTTTTCACGGGAATACAAGTGTGTGACAAAAAGCGTGAGGGTACGTGAATTCCTTGGTATATGAAATATCATTTCGCGTCAAAATAAAAAAAATGAGAAAACGTAATACGAAAGTTTGCCCAGAAAATTATAACAGTTGCAAAATTATCGATAAAGCACGTTGATGTAATAATTTTGTAGTGGAATTAACTGGAGCAAGGAGTAAATTTAAAAATGCCAGAAAATGATAATGTTGTTAGTTTACAATTATGCAAGTCAAGTTATTAAAAGTCAGCAGTTAACAATAAAATATAATAAATAATAGTCAATATATAAAATATTGGTCAGCATAAATAAGTTTGCACCCCAAAAGGCAGAGAGCTTACAAAACATAATAAAAGCACTCCACACAGTAGACACATAAAATAACCGCGCCGAACTCAATTGCGAGAAAAAATTTACCGCCATTTCTAATAATTCTCGAGAAAATAACATCTAACCCTCAATAAAGTCCACTCCGTTTATTCTCTTAACCCTCGTCCAGAGGATTTCGGGTCCACCTAAACCCACCCTATAAATTGCTTCTCTACAATCGATGCCTTGTCATCTTCGTGTAAATCACTGGAAATCGAATATCAACCCTTTACGCTCTTCAAATTTTATATTATTGGGGTAATTTATAAAATTCTGATACTTCTTTCATTTCTCTTATGCTCAGTTTATTAAATCATTTATTTGTTTCATTTGTCGGATATTTATTTATTGAATTACTTTTTTTTTAGTTAATTGATGAATATATAATCAATCATTTATGGAACCAATCAAATCAATTGATATGATCAATATAGTCTGTTCAATCAATCTATGATACATGTAATCAATATATTATCAAAATAACACAATCTATCAAAACAGTTTACCAGATTATTGGATGATATAATCAATTAATTAAATTAGCCAGATAATTGATTGTGTAATACACTAATTATGCAATAGTACATATAAACAATTTATTTCAAAGTACACAAACATAAATAGTATTAATAAAATGAAGTACTAATAAAGTAAATAAATGAGAAAGTACATAAAATAAAATATACAAAATAAAGATAGCGAAGATTATCAGGATCGAGGTTATTCGAGCGATGTTCAGCGAAGTCGACGTAATAACTCGTCGATCGAGGATCAGAAGTTCCCGGTACTTAGTCCCAGTGCCTATTCCGCGACATTAGCGAGGTCGGCGATATATCTTTCTGGACTTATCGACTTTTATTGCAGTCCATAGGAGGTCGTTATCGGATAAACCAAAAAAAAACCCTATCAAGGTTCATGGTCCGGCGTTATCGAGGGTTCGAGCCAGATGGAAGGTCGCTCGAACGATCCACGAAATGTGGGTCATTACGAGAACTCGTCGATACGGCTGCAATAATTTATCCGCAACAATATCACACAGCTTCCTAGCGATTAGCTCGTGTTAGCCGGTGGAGAGCACCGGTTCCATTGATTATTCCACCGAACATGATCCATTTGCTAGCAAGATTAATCCGAAACGTCGCGATTTATGCGAGCGCAAACGGGATCGGAGTCGCAAAAATTTTAGAAAGGCCGCTTCTCGCAGGTTGTATAATATCGACAGCTTCTTTCACGGTGGATGGCAGAAAATCGGGAAATTTATGGCTTTCCTGACAAGTATTAACCCCTTCCGATCCTCTTCACGGTCCACAGAAATTTTGTATCGAGTATCATTCACTGAATACCGGAATTTCAAATTTGAACAATTTCAGAATTTTTTGAAGTAACATTTACGAAGGTTAAGAATTTACTGATTTAAAAATCTGTGTTAAAAATGTGTCTGAACTTTGGAACGGTATTTACTGGTAATTTTTCTTACACACATAGTAAAAAGAAAGAGTTAATTATTCGTGCAGACACAAGCAACATACTCGACGAAAGAGTTTCATCGGCAATCTTGCCGGAAACGCGTTTCCAATAAACGGCTGCTGACTCCTCGGTTGGCACAATAAAGCGGGATATTAATTCTCCGCAAGACGTTATCCAACTTCGAGGTTGTCTTTTTCGTGCACTTTGCCACACCGACTGCTTTGCTCTTTCGTACTATCTCCGCTCTCTTTCTTTATCGCACTCGTAGCATCGAGACAAAGTTATTTACGACGCAAGCCGGCGCATTAAGACGCCCGCAGCTGGTGCCCACGGTTTGTATCTCTACAAGATCGCGATCTCTTTCGCGGTTCGAGAACCCTTGCGAGTGATTCACGGATTGCTGACACGATACTGTTCGATCGATATAACACACGTTTTCCTAACTCATCGAATCTCGATCGACGACAATATTATACGAAATCGATAAGTTCTCAAGTGTACATTTCCCTATCTACAAATCACTTCATTCAATTTCATACAATTTGACTTTTGACACACTCGTGACACAGTCGTGACGCACTCATGACGCACTCATGACGCAATCGTGATACAGTCGTGACGCACTCATGACACACCTATGACACACTCGTGACACGGTCATGACGCAATCGTGACGCACTCGTGATACAGCCGTGACGCACTCATGACACACCTATGACACACTCGTGACACGGTCATGACACACCTATGATAGACTCGTGACACGGTCCTGACGCACTCGTGATAGAGTCGTGACGCACTCATGACACACCTATGACACAGTCATGACGCACTCGTGACGCATTCACAACGCACTCATATGCACAAAATGTGCCTAACGTTTTAACTTCCTTCAGTTGTCTTAACATTGCACTAATAATTAGCTATGAATGACGCAACTACCTAGGCTAATGTAGGGTAAGGGGTCAATGTACATTACACAAAATAAAAGAAACGTTGAAAGTAAAGGAACGTTGGTACGTGATTGAAATAAAATATCTAGAAGCACTTCACACGAGGTAAACCCGTATCAAAAATGGGAGTAACCGAAAGAAGACAGAAGAGTGCTCGTTGAGAGTATTTCCTTTCGTTTACAAGATTCATTGGCCGCCGCTCTCGAGTTAAGTAACTTCCGTCTAAAGTGCACAACAGCCCGGTTTCCTTTCTAAGCTCCGTAGCAGTTAAGGAACTACTGGAGCAGCGCAGTAATAATGGAAGGATCGCGAGGGCAACGAGAGATCGCAGCCCGATCGGTCGAATTAAGGGAAAGTGATCCGAGGGGATCGGAGACAATCGAGCGAAACGAGCGGATCGCGAGGTTAATCCGTGGAAAAGTTAATTAAAAGTAAACGTCACGATAGTCGAGGGATCGTAACCGGGACGAGCGAAGTGCATTACTATGCAAGGTGGACCACGATAGGAAGGTGTCGCGAATTCTCGCCCGTAATTCCCCGGGACGCGGTGAAAAATGTCCGGGAATAATCGGCGGCAGCAGATGTTAGGACGACGGTGTCGAAGGGTCGAGGCGAAAGGCCGATCTCGTAAAAACGGCACGTGGCAAGAAGGTGCACAGAATAAGGGAGGTATTATTCTCAATTTATCTCGCGCCCACTTAGCTTCGTCTACTTCGTGGCGTTCTCAAAGGAATAGCGCCACCTGCCCTCGATCGATATCACGTGTGTCGAGTTTTTCTTAACACGGAATATGCTTTACGCTCAACAATTTTACGGTGACGCGAATTCGATGTCGAAATAGGGTGCGTGGACTCGTAAAATGGTTATGAATAGAATGTCGATTTTTGCGAATTTCTACCTGTTGATCATCTTGACGTTGGTAACTGGTTACACATTGTTTAGGGACAGTGTGTCATATTTTCTTCAATAACGTTGAAGTTATTCTTGCGTAGCGCGAGGATTGATTCGTTGCGCGTTGCGGCAGTTTGAATTTGCCGCGCTACGAGGACCACTATGGACGCCAGCCCGAGAGTACGCTCAATCTTATCACGGGATGCTCACTCTTTTTGTCTACAGAACGTTAAACAGAATTTTTGATGGTTCACTATACAGACTATTCAACAATTCTAATTCTGAAGTATTTAAATCCTTCTGCTTAAATTCTTAAGTACAATATAGTGGTACGAATAAGTTGCACAGAATGCTTGACTATCACATACAAATAATGAAACAGAAGATCTTTCTATAGTAATTGATAATTAAACAGCAC
This sequence comes from Megachile ligniseca, assembly GCA_945859555.1. Taxonomy (NCBI): domain Eukaryota; kingdom Metazoa; phylum Arthropoda; class Insecta; order Hymenoptera; family Megachilidae; genus Megachile; species Megachile ligniseca. The sequence continues at coordinate 6,211,050 of OX243788.1, read as the reverse complement.
GTTATAATAACATATAAACAATGTAACGAATATTATTGAAAGGTGGCAGAGCGTTGTTTGTAGAAGGGTTGCGTACGCGTCTTCGTTTTCACAGAAAACGTCACGACAGATAATCTCCCGCCAATGATGTTACACGCAGCTTAAAACACCGTTGTAGAGGCAGGATTTGTTAGGTTTTCGAGAGTGATAGTTATTTGCACGTTAAATTGGTTTATTTCAATGGAATCGGTGCCGGGTTTCTGTTTAGTTAACGTCGAACTACATTCGGTTGTGATTGTTCCCAGTTAAATTGTATATCCATCGTTATTTACAATTGTTACCATTTTGCGATACGGTTCGTAAAAAATCTGAATCAATAATCCCTCGGTTACCAAAAATGTCTGAATATTCACGATATCATTAAAATCTGTTCCGAAACAGCGAGTTTCAATTAATGTAAAATAAGTGTATTATTTTACGGTATATTAATTTCACCGGAACCATTTAACGTACAACAACGTAATTGTTACAGAACTAATACAAGGGAGAACGCATAGAGATTTATTGGAATTGTTAAACCGGAATTCGCGAAACTTTTTGTTTCAAAAAGCGAATAACTTGTCCGTGCTTTTGGCCATTGTAACGTCGCACCGGTTCGAGCTTGCAATTATACGGACGTTGCAAAAATTCGTTGTCTTTTAATTAATTTTTTCGTTCGGTCAACACGTTGATTGCCACGGCAGAAAACTACTGTATGTACACACGCTGTACTACAATTATTGTTACATTTTTTCAATTTAAACTTTCAATCTTGCCACTTCGCAGCTGTGTGTGTTTACAGCGTTGTTATGGACAAAAACAAAAGCGTCGCTCGCAACAACGTCAAGGATAGGTATATTAATTAAAACTTTTTGGATGCCGCGAAAATTTGTCGTCAACGAGGGGCAAAGTTGGTCAATTTTGGACGCTCATTTAATTTTAATTTTATTCTTGTTCGGATAGTTATTTTGAATTTATGCACTTGGGTATGTTACAAGCAAGTGAAAATTTGTTATGGAAATATTTGAGTAGGTTTAGTGCAACGTAGAGTTAGGTTAAAGATGGAGGTTAAATTTTCAACTTAATTCAATTTTCATATTTCTAAAATTTCAAATTTTAAGCAACCCTATAATTTTTCCCAATATTTCCCTTAAATTCTCCCTACATTCTTAACCTAAAAATTTCTTAACCTTTGCATTTCAACAACTGCTGACAATTCGTCTGTTCTTTTTCTGCCAATTACGTCATCGTAATCATTGTCTCGGTCATTACACCGGAACACAAAATTCACGAGCACAGTATCGATACGATCCATTAACAAAAATATGTACGTTCCCGCGCAAATGAGCGCGACATCACCGGTAATTATTTCCATACGTCTCTACTTGATTTAACAGGGACGTACTGCCCGATCCCGACTACACGATCGATCAATTACAGAGTCAATAACAATGTAAGCAGTATTTAACAACGAATTAATTTCTCCGTGTCCGACCGGCAAATAATAGGGGATCGGATTCGAGTCAACAGCGAAACTGCATTCACCGTAATTGCACGATACGGATCGTTTTGGTCGGTTCTCCGGTATTCGAAACTCTACGAGCTTCTCGCGTATTTTCGGGACTTGATTTCATTCGTCATGGCCATATATCGGGGATAATGTTACGGGCTATCGTGTTTCGTTTAGTCGATGCAAATATACATATCGATGCTTATATGTACACATATGTTCCTAATACGGTGCTTTTACTACAATTTTTTGAATTTTTTTGAATTCTACAGTGACTTAATATTCGGACTGTATAGTATTTTATATTTATACACAGTTATATTAAAATATTTTCTGTTTTTTTAAACATACATTAGCATACATTATCACATACATATATGTATAGTCAAAGTTTGAACTGTATTGTGCATAAAATTGATCCTGCATGTTTCTTCATTTTATGAACAAGTAACAAATACATTAAACAAGTAACAAATACAATAAACAAGTAATGTAAATGAACAAGTAAAAAATATATTGAACAAACATAACGAATAAGTAAAAAATGGTAAAGAAATGAAAGACATGAAATACTGTCGACTGAAATGGCGATATCTGAAATTTTTTATTCCGCTTTATGTACGTCGCACTCCAATGATATCGAGTTCTACCGAAGCATGAAAGCAAGAAAATCGAAACTAATACTTCTTGCGTGAAGGCTCCTTTCGTCTGGCGAAATTATTCCATTCGTCACCGATTTCTAGAGGAAAGTTGCTGACATTCACGCGTCGAGTAATGGATGAAGAATAATGTTCGAGTCTATATCACCTCGTTCCGATATCTTCGAGTACATTAAGCCGGTAAACTTGCATCCAAGAACATTTCAACCCTTTTCGGAGACCTTAAAGAGCACCTATCTGCGAGAATGTCTTTATAATATTCGTGAATAGTCTTAACCTCTCATTTCCCTTGAAATTATTTATTTAGACCGTTTTGGTACATTTATGTTTAATTAATTCGAACAAAGCTTGTAAAAATTGAAAGCAACAAATCATCTTGGTGCTACTCGCTGATGCAAATTTAAAAAATAACTGATGCAGATTAAAAAATATCCGATGCGGTTTAAAAAGTATCTGATGCGAATGAAAAAGCAATTGATGCGAATTAAAAAATATTTAGATGGTGGAAATCAGGCATGCACTAAAATTTAATCGATAAATTCACCATTCACTCACGTACACATATGAATACATATAAAGGCCGAATTGTGTGAGATACGACTTTTTGTCAGGGAATCAAACTTTCTTGAAATGGGCTAAAACCCCTAGAAAAATTATCAAAATTATCAAAATTGCCGAGAGGTGGCTAATGGGGTGTCTAGGGGGTGGAGAGACCCCCAACGAGTTAAAGTTAGTCAAACTCAAAATGTAGAAAGTTTCAAAAAATAATTCTAAATAAATATAAAAGTGTGTGTGTGTGAAAAATATACAATGAGTATGAACATTTCAATTTGTCATTCGTATTGAAACTGTAATATTAACGCGAATAATTATCACGATTTGACCAGCGCCTATCCGGAAGTTCCGTGCGGTGTTTAATTGTTTCACAGGGGGCAGACAAACGTAAGATTAATTAAGTTCCGTGATTGTAGCATAACTTTTCCTGACAATAATCTCCGGCGTTTGCTGAATTTTGTATTCAATTTGCTTGGAACTTACTTCGAGGGCGTATACAGGTATGCAATAGAGAAATGGACGTTGCGTTCGCCCTTAATTTGGCAAACCAACTCGCGACCCCATAATTTCACTCCGAAATCTGGCGTTCTCGTGGGTTTGCGAAACGTCAATACCTATTGGAAAGCTGAAACTCTAAGTCTTCCAAGTTCTAATTAGAACTGGGAATTTCTCATCTGTGTACGCATATTACTCTTATTACATGTACAACTTTACATCTTTATCGTACCGTTGCTGATAACGTGCTGTAACGATTTAACTCTGTTATAAATATATTTCATTCACTGTTATTGTCTATTCTCTGGATGAGGATCTTCATAAGTGAACAACGCAGATTTTTTGTTTCATGTTTTTATTGTCGTCGAAAGACAGCAGCATCTTTAGTATAGTATCTTAGTGGTGCATTTTAATAAAATTCCGGTGCTTGTTCATTTTCAAACCATCCTCCATCCGCCATTACACAACCTAACCAAAAAATTTGACATCAAAGTTTCGTTCCTCTGCAACTCGTCATTAAAAGATCACCCAAATAATCGTAATCAACCAAGAAATTCTAGTACATGAAAAGAAATCACGTGTCCGAGCGGAAGCCATCGTATCGGTCCGCTCGTAACCGTACTTTCGCGATATCGAGTATTCGAGCGTCGAAAACGATACGTTTCACGCGTGAACGAACAATCTAACCGCGATGCACGCGTACATTCGTGGATTTTCGCGGTAAACGTCGGGGATAATAGTCGAATTGTACACTTTGCCCATTATGATCTGGCCGGGAGCAGACTAAAGCCGAGTATTTATGTAATGCGGCCGTGTCGCAGTAATGCATGCATTGCACGTCCGTCGACACCGAGGTTATGGAGCGTGTTAATTAGCTCTCGCTCGTTACGCGTCATAAATTAATATTTCAATTACGATCTCGCTAATGCCGTACACCTTGGCCAACACACTCGTGTATTTCGTCCCGCCACATTTGATACAACGCTTTCGTACAAAGCGTTACCACCTTCATCCGTTTGTCCAAAGCTTTTACTTGACGACATTTTTTTTTCACGTTTGATATTCGAGATTTCGATGGACGATGGTCATTGGAAGGGTGATAATTAGTGACGTTGGTAACTGGAAGGATGATCATTGGTAAGGTTGGTCATGTGGAGGATGATCAGTAGTAAGGTTGGTCACCAGAAGGATGATCACGTATGCTATACACATGTGTATAGAACTTATATAGTATATACATTATACATGTGTACATACATATACATATTAATACATGTACATATTCATATGCATATACATACACATGCATGTACATATACATATAAATACACAATACATGTACACATATATGTATGCATATATACATTGTATATATAAACATTTACAATATTATGCATATTTCCTCCGTGACATTGCAGCAACAAATTTTTCATTTTATCTAAAAATTGTCTGCCCGGATTTTTAAATCGAGCAAGGATCAAGAATATTTTTCACAATTTTGAATACTTTCACAGAATTTCCGCAGATTTTGAAGGATTGTAACTCGTTCAAACGTCCACGTGGCACGATCGTTTCGACGTCCGATTTTCGTGTTTTATTTAAACACGCCCTTCGAGCTTTGCAATGCAGATACGTTTAACATTTGCATCGGCGGGGTGGAAAAAACGGTGAAATACGAGGGGTCGGGTCCGCGTAACTTTCGCCGGACCGATCGCGCGAAACGGAAGCGTCGCGGTCACAGTGTCATTTTGGATTCATGAATAAATACCTACCGGCGCTCTGGTTACGAGTGTGAAAAAAACAGACGAGAAACATTAAAAAAAAAAGGAAGAACAGAGAGGTTCGCGGGCGTGCGCGTACACCCAAAATCCAAGCCAATGGAAGATAAAACAATAGTATCGCTGGTATAAATTCTTGCCAGCGTGTTTGCGGACGGTTTGACCACCTGCTCCTAGATTGATGCCCCGTGCACGCTGCGAAATCTATCAAACGAATGCTTCTGTGTCGTTTTATCGGCCGAATCGGAAGGAACGTTTAGCCGATTTTAAAATCGCCTTTTGGAAACGGTCGCACGGAGCAGTGAAACTATTTCGCCTTGTTCGACTGTTCTAAGAAATTCCTCGGTGAAATTTTTGTGGTGGGTTAGTAGATTTTATTAATTTTGAAGTTTGGTAAGTTTGGTAAGTACCAATGTCTCAAATTCTCAAATTGATAAATTTAACAATAATATCCCAAAATATCAATATCCCAAGTTTTTCAAATTCTAGTACCCCATTTCAACATTCCAACATTCCAAAATTTTAACGTTCCCACATTCCAACATTCCGAATTTCCAGCATTCCTATTTTTCAAAATACCAATGTCCCAAATCCCAAAATTCTAAAACCGCATCAACGTACCAAAATTCCGCAGTCCCAAAAGTAGCATCGCAAATTGCAAAAATCCCAGAGCATCGAAGAACGTCCGAGAATGACGAGATTCGAAATTCGCCCGAACGAAGAATATCTTCGGCATGGAACAATCGTTGGCAAATGCATTTACGGCGGTCTGGATTTCTGTCGGTGGGTCGTGGGCAGAACACTCCGCGGGCAATACAGAGCCGCAGAGTCGATCAATCATATTGGTCAATCTATCGCGAAATGGTCCCGGTGAGTTCGTTTTATCGCGCGACCTATCCAATCCATCGAACCTACCCATGAAAGGGAAGAGAGTAACGTTCCCGGACGACCACCTGGGATGAACAGAAGTCGCATTTGCCCGCTATGCTGGCTGATTCTATTTATTCGTGGACGATGCAACCCGGTATAATTGATACATAGCCGGCCAGCTAGCAGCTGACCAAGCGGCCGCGCCATGCTGCTGGCAAAAGGTAGAAAAATATTGTTAGACCAGCGATAATATGGCCGTGTATCACGGTCCTGACGTGCTGCCCGATTTATACCCCGGAAAAGTCCGCAACACTTTTCTCGATGTCGAAAATATTCTTTCGATCTACTAACTTTCTCTAAACGCTTCTCGTTAACTCTTAAATGGAATTTATTATAAGATAGAAAATATGGATTCCCTAGAAAAATATTTGTCAACGTATGTACTCTTTTGGAGTAGTTGGAGAACTATTTTTAATACTTCAATGTTTTGGAAAGTTCAAAATTTGGGAATATGTGATTTTGAAAATCTTGAGACATTAAAACATCGATAGTATTAAATTTCAAACTTATGAGAATTTCAGAAATTGAAGGAAAAGGTAGAGCGTACACGTAACTAGCTGCTCGATAAATAGCCGCTTCACAACGGCTATCCCCAAAGCCCCAAAGCCAGGTATTTATCGTGCAATGTACTAAACATCCGAGCAAATAGTATCTCTCTTTTCGGATCCAGTAAACAAGAACCCTCATTAGTAACCGAACGTGTCGTACACCTTTGAAATTTCACGGACGCTCGTTTGTTGCATGCGTTGAGCGTTCGAAGAAGCACAAACAACGTTTCATATGTGAGCGAGTAACGTACGGCGAACAGGTGAATTGATCGCGACAGAGTTTTGGCCGCGGGCCAAAAACAAAACGGCCTGTTGTACACTCTGATACAACGTGCATTTTCTTTCGATAAGGACGTACATGTAAATTTCACGAATTTTCATGTTTCCATTCTTTTATGTGGTCGAGCATTGCAATTTCTGAACTTGCAATTGTTCTACACGTTTATAAATTTCTAGATACATAAAGTTTTGCATATGGACATTGGAAGATTGTGAAATTCAATAGATTCATGAGTAGTTGGGTAATATTAATCTCTACACCTCCAAATCCCTATATCTCCAAATATCTATATCTCCAAATCCCTATATCTCCAAATCACTATATCACTACATCCCTATATCCCCATATCCCTATGTCTCCAAATATTCAAATCCCTAAATTCCAAATTTCCAAAATCCTCAAAACCTCCAAATTCTCAAAATATAAACATCCCAAAATCCGAAAATTCCAAATTCCCAAAATTCCAAATTCCCAAAATCCCAAAATCCCAAAATCCTAAAATCCAAAATTTTCAAAACCCCAAATTCCCAAATTTGCCAACTCCCCTAAAACCCCTAAAATCCCCAAATTCTCCCCCATCAGTAAATATTCAAATCCCAAAAATCCCTAGAAATGAACAAATCACACTTGTCACCGACTGTACAATAATCGTACATCACTTAGGTGTTTTTCCGCGGCAGCATATGTTCTTCCCGTAATATTTGCTGGTCGGGTCGCGTTTATAAATCGCGAGCGGATCGCGGACAGAAGCGTTTGTCGTCGGTGGTCCCACGGTTAATCGTTGACGCCAGTCTAGCTGCCTTTTCCAGCCACCGTGAATTAGGATTCGCGTTACAGTGGACGGTGAATATGCTGTTCGCCTTTGAAGCCTCGCGCCGGCCCGCTTGTCGCGTGCTTCAAAGAAGCTTAAATGCCCGGCTGCGTGTGACCGGCCCGGCTCCGTTTGGCTCCGCTCCAAACACGTGTTTCATTAAGTTCGTTACCAGATGCTTGAATCCGAGGTTAACTACCTGCAACTTCGTGCCGGTGGATTTTTAACGAAGTACTACTCTCTATATATGGCCGCGTATCTGCTCGCTTGTGTCAACGAGATCACTATGATTTTTCAGTGTTTGCAATTTTTTTAGTTGATATGAAGATATGTGTGGTGTGCAGGTATATGGTTGGCAATTTTTTTGATTATATGATTATGGTCATTGTGCTTTTTGTATGTTTGCTATTTTTGTATGAGGTGATATGGAGATATGAGTCGTGTCCACATATGTGGCTGTCACTTTGTTCACTCATATGACTATGATCAATATGGTTCTTGAATGTGAATTTTCGTATGAAAATTTCTTGAAATTTTGTGTGAAAATCTAATTTAAAAATTTTAAAAATTCGACACTATTAATATAAAAATTTGAATAACCTACAACCCCTATTATCACACAAATCCCAAAAAGTTAGAAAATCATTTATAATGTGTCTCAAGCATAAAGGTAATTTTAAATTGCTATATGAAAACAGTTACTAATAAGTCACTATACACGGCTTCGGTGTACAATGTTCTAGCAAATATACGTGCCAATCAAATTCCATGTGACGTTGGAACGTTTCAAATTATCAAATAGGGAAGTTGTACACAAGTAGTTGGAATTATCGCACACTGGTAATTGTATTTGCCGTTTGAGCACACGTTTCGCTTCGAAATAACGTGTTTCGACAAAACAGTTCTCGTTCGGAAACTATTTCGCAGAATCTTGTCGAGCGTTTTCCGTTGGTCCTCGAACAAGATTGTCCCTCAAAGAAACAGTCGCAGTGTTGGCGAAATTGCGTCGATTTTAATGAACGCGAGCCAATATGTCGGGAGCGATGGTTAAACGTGTTAGTTGGACAGTTAACGGAAGGGGTAGCGCACGAATAACGAGCGATCGGTTGAGTTGCGTCGATTGGTCCTTCATTTGCAAATTTATAGAGTGGGGGTTTAGGAATTTGGTAATTAGGAAGTTGTACAATTTGGGAAATTTGGGGGTTTGGGAATTTGGGAAATTGAGGATTTGGGGATTTGGAGATTTGGGGACTTTGTGAATTTGAGGATTTAGAAATTGTAGAAGTTAGGGATTGGGAAATTAGGAAATTGGGAAATTGGGAAATTGGGAAATTGGGAAATTGAGAAATTGAGAAATTGAGAAATTGAGAAATTGAGAAATTGAGAAATTGAGAAATTGAAAAATTGGGAAATTGGGAAAATGGGAAATTGGAAAATTGGAAAATTGGGAAATTGGCGATGGGAAAATTGTAAAATTGTAAAATTGTAAAATTCTAAAATTCTAAAATTTCAAAAGTACAAAATAGGATTTCGATAAATTGGTAAATTGTGTAACTAAAACACTGAAAAACTAAGAATTAAAAAATTTGAGAATTCGAGAAGAGTGAGCAATTCCTTGAGTAATTAAACGCAACAGTTCATTAACGCAAGAGATGGGCGAATAACGAGCAGTCGATTAACTATCACCGATTGGTCTTCGATTCGTCAGGACAATGTGCTTGTTCGATAGGATCAAGCCTCGTTTGAGCGAAATCGGTCAATACTGTGCCCTTTGCATGTCTATCAAGCACTCGACGCGAACACGTCAGTCAACTGAATCGCCATCGCTTCGAGTAACTGTCCACCGTCGTCGTTTCCTCTACCCGTGGCTTCTCCCTAGATCCCTCTAGATCAAACATTGCTCACGGGAAAATGATCGACTGTCATCTCACGTCCTGCTTAAGTGACTTTCAACGCTTCATATTTCAACAGCCACAAATAGCAACTTATTTCTTTTTATTAAAACTCATTTGCTACCAAATGGGAATATGAACTGAATTTTATTTTGAAACAAACAAAAATTCTGAAAGATGACCCAATTCCTTGACAACGAAATAATTTCACAGACAAGTAGGAAATAATTTCAGCTAGAAATTTCACGGACTTGTCGATAGCCCGTTCTATTTTCGACAAGAAACCCGTTTGCACAATTTTCGAATAAATTGCAACGCCGAAGACAGAAAAGCATCTGTTACGGAACGAGTTTTGATAAAGGTTGAAACGATTCGTAATTACGGGTCGACAACGATAAAAGCCTTTATTACGATAATTAACAGGAAAACATCGGGTACCCTCTTTGTCTCTCTTCATTTCGTTTCATTTCATTTCGCGTACAGTTATTTGTAATTAACGTTTCGCGACCCTTCGTCTCTGCCGAATGGACCAAGTATTTCGTTCCCGGCAACAATGGGAATTATTTCGTGGAAAATTGCGTGAAATTTTTCGATTGGTCGTTCGATGAACGACCGAATACACCCGAAAGCTCGTTTGCTATTGATTAAACATCGCGACGAACCGCTTGATAAGCATCGTACTGTGACCACGCGTTACGAATTAGGTTTCTTGTCAATAAATCCAACGATCGAACGTTCGCCGAACACGTTTTGCCCAGGATCGTCCATATTGTTCGGTACTAATTTACTTCGCCTCATTTTGTAGTAAATTATTCGATCGTTGCAATTACTTTTACCGATGACGCTTTGTGGATCACTGCTCGTTTTTGGTGATGGAACGAGAATTTTCACCGTTTGTGAGGTTTCAATTTTGTCATTTTTGCAGTTATAATTTGGTGATTTTTACAATGTTGTGTTATGGTTTTCGGGTTTTTGGATTTTTGAATTTTTGGATTTCTAGATGTCTAGGTTTTGAGATTTCTAGATGTCCTAAATTTCAATTTTTCAATTTTCCAATTTTTCAATTTTTCAATTCTTCAATTTTTCAATTTTTCAATTCTTCGATTTTTCAATTTTCCAATTCTTCGATTTTTCAATTTTCCAATTCTTCGATTTTTCAATTTTCCAATTTTCCAATTTCTCAGTTTCCTACATTCCTAATTTCCCAAATCCCCAAATTCACAAACTTCCACCCTCCCATTTCCCAAATTTTCTTCCCAACCATTCTGTCCCAAAATTTCCAAATTCCCCAAAATCCACCCTAATAAAGTCCCAATAAAATCTCAGCAAGTTTAGCAGCCCATTCTAGTCAGCCACTGAATCTTTGACGATTTTCAATGAAACTTAACGGGGGTAATTGACAAGGTTAATCGTGGCTCAAAGAGTTGAGCATGAATTTGTGAAGATTCACCTGCAAACGGTTCTTTTCCGCTCAAGAAGTTGTATCAAACGCGATAGCAGCGGTACACACGTATGTGTGCACGATTACGTGTACGTTTCTTCTCAGCTCTTTCGGGTTGCTGCAGTTTCATAAATAACATATTTGTAACCACGTCAAAAGGTCAAAGGTACTGAAAGTAGAGGATAAAAGTAGCGAGTGGTATCGCCATATTCCACCCGGTTGAGACGGAAAAGAAATGTAATTTATTTTCACGGCCTTTAAGGCGATGTTGGTTTCGGGCTCAAGGCATGAGATTTGAAAAGCTTCTGGTTACAATAACGTCGAAAGGATCGCTGGTATTAATGTACTTCTTTCATGCCGACGGGGTGTACCGGAACGATTGTTGTATTGCTGCAGCAATTTCTTAAACGCGAAAATGTTTTTTTCGAAGACGAAATTTTGTACAAATTAAGCGTTCGTAATACGATTTTTATAAAATGTGTCAAAATTGATGGAGGTGTGCATCTATTTTTTTAGCTGCGTTAACCTCAAAATAAATGTACGATTAATAGGTACATTTTATTTAGTACAATCTAAAAGATTTTTACCAATGTTAATCTTATTTTCTTAGAAGTTTTCATTCTCCAATTGTATCTGAACGATAGTGAATTTTTTATTATCCCACTATATTTTCAAGATCCAGTCGAGTTATCTATAAATAACAATACCGTAGATTCCATTTTAGTAAGTTTGCTGAAACGTCCATTGTGAAGAAAAGTTAACTTGCCTCTTTGCTCGTTAACGTCGCGTGAAGTTCCTTGTCTGACAGTTTTCAGAAATGAAATTGGAGAAAACGAACGGGAACTGGGAAACAGAAAATCTAATTTTATAATAACGACAATTCTAATTTATTCCGTACAATACTGCCACCCTTAGATGTCACGTTTGATTTTAACAATAATGTACCAATGTATATAGATACAGAAGAAATTAAGCATGTTTTTTAGCATGCTCGTATTATATTTTTAGTTCTCAGAAAATTGTTAGTTTACTGTAATTACAACAAGATCTCAGGTAAATATTTAATATTGGGAGTATCAACATTGGTTCGTAAGATTTGCTAATAGAAATAAACTTCTTAAAGAACCTTTCGATGGATCTAATACGTTTAGTTTGGCAAAGAGTCGTAAATTAAATTAGGCGAGACATGTGGACTGTGGCGTCAACAAAACAAACATTTTTCCCGAGTAACATTACCAGGGGAATACAAACTGAACACTGATATAATTCAATTGATTCGTGTAGATATAACGAAATTTGGTAATCTTGGTGTTTGAGAATTGGAGATGTAGAAGTTTGGAAAATTGGGAAATTGGAAAAGTGGACAAGTGGAAAAGTGGAAAATTGGAATATTGGAAATTTGGAAATTTGGGAAATTTGGGAAATGGGGAAATGTGGAAATTGGAAAATTGGGAAATTGTGACATTGGAATATTGGAAAAGTGGAAAATGGGAAATTTGGGAAATTAGGAAATTGGGAAATTGGGAAATTGGAATATTAGAAAATTGGGAAAATGGGAAATTGGGAAATTGGGAAATTTTGAAATTGGGAAATTGGGAAATTGGCAATTGTAAAATTCAAAAATCAGAAAATGAGAATTACACCAACGTATGTTAAGTAATATAAAAAAACCTTACATTCTATTTAGTTGAAATTATTTTTCATTCTGGCAAAAAGTCTCCGATCGTTCACGGTACTTGAACGATGCGAACTTTTTAATTGCGTAACGACAGGACCATCGTTGACCGAAGTTCGGTGGAACCAATTAAAAATTAATATTTAATTCTTCGTCGACTTCGGCGGAGAAGAACGGGATATTCATCCAGCAAGGATTTCTTTTAAAATATAAAAGGTAGAAATTATCTCGAAGCAATTTCATAAATGACGACCCTATTAATTTTCTGAAAAGTATTTTACGAATGATCGATCGTTCGCTTGACGTGAATTCCCTCGAAAATTGCTTGAACTTTATAAGAGTAATAAAAAAGTGCTGTTAATGCATCGTGCGGAGACCAGTCGATCTTCGTATACTTAAAAATTATATTATTAACGTTCTTTTGTACGACCGTTCATTCTTTCTCTGGCAACTTTTAATGAAATAGACGTACAGAAACTTTTCTGGCGGTATCATTTAAAAAAGTGGCTGATTATGATATACAAGCTACATTGATAAAACTCTTTTACCGGTGGAAAATGAATTTTCCCCGGGAACTTTTTAACTTCGAACAAAATTAACGCTCAGAAAATTTCCGTCGCGGCAACGCTGTCATAAATAACGCCAAGTGTTAATTCTCAAGAGGAGGATCGATAATACAAGATGCATCGAACCGTGGAGAGCTTAAATTCACTCTCTCAACTTTAGTTACACGGCTTATCAGTGTTAACGTGTTCCATACGACGAAATACGTGAAATACCAAACGTTCGAGCGCCCTCAGATAACTAAGAAAAGTTCCATAGTTAATCGAACATGCCGTTGCGAAGTTACTAGATGTCTTGCACAGGCACTACTACAATCATAGATAGTCGTACAACCATATTCATACATACATAGTGTTGTCAACCCAAGAGATGGCGCACGAGGCTGACCCAGGTGAAATATTAAAAATTTAAGCCCTTAATCTATAATTTTCTAGGCAATTGTGTCATTCACAGCTACATAATTATTACTACAACGTTCAGACAACTAAAGAATGTTAAACTGTTAGGCACGTTTTGTCTTCAGCGATCCTTGATGGAACAGATTATAATTAAAATTTAACCCAAAATTCTATTGCAGTGAAAATATGACATATGTTTGTCATATGTGAACTGTAATGTGTGTCATGAGTGCGTCATGAGTGCGTCACGTGTGGATCATGAGTGGATCATGGGTGCGTCATGAGTGCGTCACGAGTGGATCATGAGTGCGTCATAAGTGCGTCACGAATGCGTCACAAGTGCAAGTGGAAATTGGGAAATTAGAAAATTAGAAAATTAGAAAATGGGAAGATGGGAAAATTGGGAAATTGGAAAATTAAAAATTAGAAAATTAGAAAATGGGAAAATGGGAAAATTGGGAAATTAGAAAATGGGAAAATTGCAAAGCTAGAAAATTGGAAATTTGCAAATTGAAAAATGGGAAAATTGCAAATTTAGAAACTTGCAAAAGTTGAAATCTGAAAATTTTAAAAATTGCTAGATAAAATCTAGTAATTAATGAAATTGAACTGTAGAATGATAAAAGAACGTAAGAATTACGTTTTAATCAGTTCGGAGTAGCAGTCACTTTTCGAAATTTAATGGAAACGCGTAAAGAAGTATCTAGGCATTAGGGAAGCTTAATTTCCTGCCTGTGCAACCGAAAACCGAACGCGTCCGTGACAAAATTTCCGCTGGAATAATTAAAGTTCCGCGTTGCCTTCGTAAGAAGCATTATGCTCGGTGAAAATGTCGAGATCAAGATAAATGATAGATATTAGCTCGTGATACTTCGACACTGTTCAACCTCGCAGATATAACTGGGTCAACTGCGGGACGATAATGCAAATGTACTCAAGATAAGGTAATGTAAGTGACAACTATTGTATCTTGATAACCTCGTCACAATTCAGTTTAATAGTTTTCATTTTTCGCTTCGAACTGTACATCTACGATATCTTTGTTACTATTGATCGCTTTATTAACTTATACAAGTTTAACTGTAATTTAATTACAATTTTGGTATGATTCAATTTTAGTTCATTTATTTCACTTATTATTGATTTGTGAATCTATTGAATACAATTTGTTAAAAATATACAGATTAATTATTGCAAAATGAGTACAAAATATTGACATCGTCCCATCCGATTACTTGTTAAATTTCAGCAATTGTATTTTAATCGAAGCATTCGAAACAACAGTAATAACATTTTGTCCCATTTTTCCTCAGTGTTTAATTCCTCCACATTACCCACATTCAACGATTTTAAATAATCCATAAATGTAATTACAAACATAAGTACATTAGTACAATTATGAACGTGAAATAACGAAACCTGAAATACAGAAATTGCGGCGCCATTACATGACACAAAGGTCCCGCAAAATGGCGGTCGCGTCAATGCGAAGCTTAAAATTTAACGAAAATGACTACATAATCCTTCCATTAATTTCGTTGATACATTTTATCAGCTATATTTCACAGCGAAATTCACGTATCAAATTTGCAACTTCATTCGCAGCTCGTTATTAACTGTTTTAACATTAAAGAGAGAAGATGCAAGAAACCGTGAACTCATATACTTTAACGTGTCATTAAACTAGTCATCGAGTGCATATCAAAAACTCTAGTCGTCCGAAGTGAAATTTCTTAGACACTATACCGCGTACACAAAGTCGTCAAACTTATTTATAACAAGAATCGATTAATCCCTAGCGATCCTTGAAATTGAATTCGCACTTGCGGCGAGGTTGCTCGAAATTTTCTTTTTTTTTTCATTTTCGGTTCACAGATTTTTATGGTGACCACTCGATTTGTCGCGCGTCGACTATTTCACCTCGTCGCCGACACCTCTTCGTCGGGAATAGACGTTACTCGACCGCGGTGTGAATGTATCGATTTTATCGTCACCGCTGTCTAACCCGCTCCACAGTATTTTTGGGGCTGCAATCATTTCGTGACCTACTTACGTACCCGCGTTACCATTCCCGATTTGTCAATTCCCGATGATGTGACAGATAGTGACATTTTCTCGAATCGCCCTAAGAATATATGACCGAACCCTCTTTTAACGTTAGAATCCACTTGACCCACAGGCCTCATTCAGGATATAAAATTTTTGTGCTTTTCTTCAATTTTATGCTGAATTTGGGGATATAGGGATTTGGAAATTTTGTGAAATTGGTTATATGGGAATTTGGGGATATAGGGATTTGGAGATTTTAAAACTTGAAAATTCAGGGTTTGAGAATTTGGGGATTTGGGAAACTTGGTACTGACAATTTGAGAATGCAGAAAATTAAAAATTGTTTAGTATATGCACCAAAAAATTAATAACACAAATATAACATAGTAGTATAACATGTGAATATGAATATAATGTATGAGTCTACCATATTGACATGACTATAACATATGGATACAACACATTACTATGGATACAATATATGAACATACTACATGAACATACTATATGAATATAAAATATTAACACAAATACATAAAAACAAAATATTAATCCAAATATCCATACAAAATATACAAGAATAATTTGTCAAAATGTAACCCAAGCAAAAGCGATGCAGTTTACGGTCCAGCTCACGTCTAGTAGCATAAATATGAACACATCGTTGCATTTATATCAGAAACCGGCCACGTTCAGGTGATTCATCGGTATATTCGTTCGTAATTTCCGCTTCCCGTCGGAATAATGTCGGTGGAGAGGCACGTGCAATGAGAACGGCACGACGGGCAATAAGGTGTACGCGTTTTGACGTGGAAAAAAGGGGAAGACGGGTAAAAGACGGGACACATATATGCACAAGCGACGACTAGTCCCTTCGGCGAAGTAATAACCCGAGAGATTCGGGCATAGCAGATTTATCGTGGCAACACGCAGCGGTGACGTGACGGGAACTGCAACGAGGCCCAACGACAGCTGTTGCAACCTCTACACTGCGAAATTTTTATCCAAAGGGAAATTCGTTTATGTGCATTTTCGGAGATTTTTGTTTTGTGAGTTGGGAGGGTTGGGAGGTTGGGGGTTGCAAGGGTGAGTATTTGGGGGTTGAGGATTTGAGGATTTTGGGGATTTGGAAATTTTGGAATTTTGGAGTTTTGGAAACTCTAATTCCACAATTTCCAAATCGTCAAATCTCCAAATTCCCAATTATTCAAATACCCAAATCTCCAAATTCCTAATTCTCCAAATTCCCAAACCTTCAAATTCCCAATTCTTCAAATTCCCAATTCTCCAAGTACCCAATTCTCCAAATACCCAAATCTCCAAATCTTCAAATTCCCAAATCTCGAATCCCAATTCCTCCCAAACCCCAAATTCCTCCACCCTTCATAAACCCAACCCCAAAAACCGAAGTAACCCCGAATATTGAAATTAAACTCCCCAACGAAGTACAGGAAACGTATAAAAATGTCGGTCCATTCGAAGAAACGTGTTCGCACGATCGTCGTCCACTGTTTGACTTTAGGTTGCTGGCGGGAAAACTTATTTCACGAGGTGAATAATGGAGAGCGGCGGGGAACACGCATTTCCCTGTTCCTATTACGGATTCACGATGCCGCAACACGGTATTCAGAGTGACGGTGATCAGCGGGAATAAGTTTAACAGCGGCGCTGAAATTGCCGGCCATGCCAGAGGAAACCCTGACAAACTTTTGCGCAGCATAGGTAACAAAGTGAGCTCGTCAAACAATCGCGTCGCTGAGCCACAATGAAACCGCGGTATTGCCAATCGGTCGAATTGGATTTCGGCTCTTGGCTTTCGAGTTTCCACTTGATTGGATCGATAAGGACCGGGTCAGCCGGCTAAGTATAGTTAAGGCACAGTTTAGATCAATTAGAAGAACCCAGAAACCTTCGCGACGATTTACTACCACAAACGTTTTTAACTTTTTTACGGAGTCATCGTGAATCCAAAAGTGAGGTTAGAAGTGTGAGATAATACTTTTGATCCACGATCACTCTTTTTTTTTTAAAGCCGCCAGGAAACAACAAAAGTTTGTTGTTGCGCGTGTTTATAAGACGGCTAAGTTCCACGAGGAAATCCTCAGCATAGTATCGAGAGGATTCCAGAGATAAAGGAGAAATCGCCGCTGATCCTTTTCTTTATTTAAAGGCGCTTACAGAGTTCGAGACGCTAAGTCGACGCTCGTTCGCGCCTCCGTCATAAGAAATTCTCTTTTGCTTTCAATTGAAACGTTCCTCTTATAATTCTGTTGAAACAAATGAACCTAATCTAATGATCGAGTACAATGTAGTAGATGAATTTCCAAATTTGTATTGGATTTGAATTGGAGAATTTGAGGGGTTGAAAATTTGGAAATTGTACAATTTCGAATTTCAAATGTCAGACCTCCATCTTCAAAAATCCGTCCATCCCACTTCTAAAACAACTAACTAAAAAAAGTACAACTGCATTAAAATTCATTACAAAATTTATTAAACTACATTAAAATTTCTCAACTTCACCCTAATATACCAATAATCCCTCATATTAAATCATACCTATGTATATTTACATATAAGTGTATATCAACATATGTGTACATGTATATCTACATGTATATTAATATTAAAATGTATCAAATAAGACCTCACAAAAATCGATTCCATTTTCCCACACATAATTCAAGAAGACTGTCTAAGATTTCCTAATTCCCCAAACATGCAATTTTTTTACTTTTTTCGCAGCACAGTCCGCGTATCCCGTTATTTTCCCCGCATTTCCCTGCTGGTCGCGTAAACAAACATGGAAAATATTTCGTTCGTTTTATCGGTGGACGGTCGAATCGACGTCACTTTCGATTTTTCGACGGGTCTGTTTGGTAACGGCGTTCGTAATTCGATGTTCGCGGGAAAATGGTCACTATCGGTGGTCTCGAAACCGAATAAAACCGTGTCGAGGTTTTCGCGGTGTTTTTTTTTGTCAGTGTGATTGATGCTTGGAGTTTGAACGTTCATGTTGATTAAGTTGGAGTGATTTACAAGGTTCATTCGAATGCGATTTTTGTTTGGACAAATTATGTGTAACTCTCTAGGTTTTTGCTGGGTGGATGCCGTCACGTTTCAAATCGTGTTTTACGCTTACTAATTAACCAACTTACGTTGATTTACATTTACCAATTAAGTTATGTAGATTTGCTAATTAAAGAACTTATGTAGATTTACATTTATTCATTGAGGAAGTTGTACATTTTATGTACTTTTGTAGATTAAGGTAGATTCACATGTATGCTCATACGTTTGTATAAAATAATGTACTTTTTCATTTATTAATTGATGAACTTACATTATTATATTCTTTACTACACACATATATGTATTTTATGTATATGTTCATGTATATTATTTATTAATTATTTATTTGTTCATACATATTAATTATTGATATTACATACATGTAATTATTCACATATGTATTCATACATGTGCATATATTCACTATATTAATTTTGTCTTTAAATAATTCAAATCTGTCAATTCCTCTACAACCCAGATCTGTCAAATTTAATTCTTTTGCTTCGATAAAATTTCCCGTACTGCATTTTGACTTTATCGAGCAGAGAATTGAGCGGAGCATAGAGAAAGTTGCAATTTGTAATTCAAACAATTTCACGGTACGTGTCGCTACGATTTCGTTACGATTGCTTCAAACGCCGCTTTTTCCAGTTTCGTTTTTCCCAAGTCAGGTATTTTTGTTACACATGTAGTACACCTATTGCACTATTCATATATTTTCACTTTTTAGATGACTTTCAGTATCACACTACTGAACTTAGCTTGAAATGTACACAAGAATTTTCAACTGTAAATATTAAAAATTATATGAGGTGTCCAAAATTAATTGTTATTAAAAAGTATATGAGGTACCTACAATTATTTAATATTAAAAATTATATGAGGTACCTAAAATTAATTAATATTAAAAAAAATTCATATATGTCTAATTTTGTAGGTGACAGTAAAATAATGATATTGTGAAGAGATAAATTTTCGAAATACATTAAAAAATGCCACAGTTCGAAAAATCGTGAAATTCTTGAAATTAATAAATCACGAAGTTCCGTCTTTCAAGGTTAATTTATAGAGTCTCCCAGGAATATAGCGCTTTAGAGAGAGGGAAGTTTAACTTTTAATTCAGAAAATTGGTGTCCCAAAGGCCTTGCACCCTTATCGCCGTTTCCTCTGAAGCCAGGAAACAAAGGGGTGGGCGATGTCCTTAATCCAACGGCGGACGGGATTTGGAAATGCGCTGAAATTTCCTCCGAGTTTCGAACTTCTATTGTCCTTTAGCAGCAGTTAAAAATCAGATTCTCCATGTTTCGCCACGATAAAGTCCCGCACAATTCAATAATTCAAAACGGTCGCTGAATATTATTTCCCTTATGACAATCGAAACTTTGGATTTTTATAAAAATAGGAAAGGAAGCTTGTATTTTATTCATATCTTTATTAATAGTTGTCAGTTGTTACTGTTAAGTTTTATACTTTTTAACATTTTTATTAATACTATTATCAATTTTTTAATTTACGTCTTCATTAATCTCCTTATCAATGTCTTTACCAACATCACAATACTAAAAGACAGTTGTTACAACGAACATCCTCGTCCCAAAGGTTTTACCACACTTTTTACATCGACAAATAGCTTCGCAGAGTCTGAGTTCAGTTACAAGCGTTACTGCTATCACTATAGATTAAAGGTAACACGTTCCAAAGATGTTCCAAACTTCTAACAAACATTCACCGTTCATTGCACTTTTAATCACGATCGAAATCGTGCTCCTGTAAACTTGATATCGCAGTAGTTACTCAAGCTTTTTAACGAGATAAAAACATTTGGATCGTCAATAAATCTTCGAACATTTTTACTTCTTGTAATGTTCCTAATGTTGTCGAATTTTTAAATGACGAATTTGGTGAGATAACCCCAAATTAAAAATTCCCAAATACTCCCAAATGCAAAATTTCCCAATACAACCCAAAATCATAACTTGTATCACAATAACCACAAATTCCGAAACGATAACATTTCCCAGTCAACTGCGAAATATTTGTCAAAATATTGGACCGCGACACCGTAGAAAATCCGCAGCATACAGTCGGAAAATCCGGAAATCCCATAACGACAAATGTTATGGTTTATGTCGAAGAAATGAGGATTGTAAGGCTTAGATTTGGAATTAGGAGGTGGGTACAGGTAGCTCGTGAAGCAGCGGCCATTTAATTAGAACGAGTACCGCGCTAAATAAGCCCTGATACGCTATCTCTCGCGTGAAGCCATTTCACCGGTTGTGGATGGACTTTAATTAAAATCGTAATTTTTGTTCTGCGTAATCGTTACTACAACTGCGACCCGCCGGTGGATAACGAACGATTAACATCCATGTAAATTCAGCCGGTTGTTTGCCGGAGGAAACTGCAACGGACCGAGCATAGAACGCACGGAATATGAATTGTTCAGTTCGGTCGAGATGAAAATCGAAGTACAGCTGGATTTTCGATGAAATATGTAGCGAAGCTTGGAACCTTCGGACCGCCTTTAAATAATTGCTACATTGTTATTTTGACGTATGCTTGACATAGGATGATGGAAACTCGACTAATTAATTGAAGCTAATCAATTTACTGTCGAGAGCAGTATTTCGAAATCATGCGAATTTAATATCGTTTTATTTCTGTTGGTTGTTCTAGTATTGTTGAATTTATTGCATTTGTGATGGTGAAGAATTTGGTATTTTGAAAATTTGTTCATTTGAGATTTGAGAATTTGAAAGTAAAAAATTTTCAAACTTGGAGAATTTGGAAATTTAGAATAAAATAATAAAATCATAAAAACGATAGAATATCATGAACGTGCATATTTATAAACACACTCAGACATCATCAACACTTGTTAATTCACTTGTAACAATTAGAAGCATCGTCGGAAATTGCGAAATGAAATTGTACATCACTCGCTCAATGCGGAGTTGGATTAAAAACTTCGAAAAGTTGTACAAAGGACGCGTTTAACGTAAATTGCCAGCGAGTTTATCAAGCCGGAATCAAATGGCAATCGCAAAGGTCGGATAAATTATTTCCGAATATGAAATTTGTAATTTGCAGGAAAAATAGAGGCACCGGATTGTGAAATACGTATTTCATACAGAATATTTTTTCATTAACCTGTTACACAACGGTAAAAACGTGAATTAAATCGAAAAATAGAATAGTGTTCGATTCTTTTTTTTCCGTCGCGTTGTAAATCAGTATCGAGTGCCCGGCGGGCGTTTCGGTAAAGTTCAACGGAAATTACCGATTAATCGAGCTCGAATTAAACTGCAACCGTGAAGATCGGATAAATTGCTAACGGTATTACAAAAATAACCACGGGTTGGACACCCCATTTACGCGAGACGGTGTTTAGCATAGCATTAATTTAGACGAAGCCCGCGGCATTCCTGCGTAAAGCAATTATACACAGGCTAATTAAGATAGGCAGATAATACAATAATTCACGAATTATCTCGCGAATATTATTAACAGGAAGAGCCGGATGAAATGCACCACTTTTTGCACGCGAGACTCGCGGATATTTCTGTCGATAAACAGATTATTCCTAAATGAATTCTATTCATTTTACTATTTTTAATATAACATGTCCGATTATTAATATAATCGTTTTGTAGTTAAATTA
This sequence comes from Megachile ligniseca, assembly GCA_945859555.1. Classification (NCBI taxonomy): domain Eukaryota; kingdom Metazoa; phylum Arthropoda; class Insecta; order Hymenoptera; family Megachilidae; genus Megachile; species Megachile ligniseca. The sequence continues at coordinate 6,188,714 of OX243788.1, read as the reverse complement.
TTTTTTTACCCTTCTGTTACAGGGTTGAAATTCAAACATGGTACCAGGGTTGAAATTTAAACATTTAATGGTTACAGAATTGAAATTTAATTCTCTGTTGCACTTTGCTGCAAGTAAACATGAAATATGTTATGAAATATGTATACATCCATTTTGTTCGCGAGGCCATTTTGGTAACGTCCTCTGTTATAACTGTTCAATTTTTCAGAATATTAATCACTAACATTTCACATACTTAAAACATACTGTTCCTAAATAAATTACCTTACTATTTTTATGTGTACTCTAATTTAACAATACTAGATTTAACCTCTAACACTGTAATGGCTGCTCAGACATATGTGATGGCCGCTCACACATGTGTGTGATAGCCGGATTGTTAGTGAATGTTCACAATTAAATATCTTTCTCCCCTATAACTATTACAGCACTTGTACTTTATTACAAGTAAGCAACACGAAATACATTATGAAAATAATATACTTCCATCTTCCTCACGTGAGGTCACCTAACCTCTAAATTTTTCGGATATTTTACATACTTAAAAAAGGTGATACGATTTTGTTCATAAACCAGATTTTTATCAGGGTGTACACCCCGTCCGAATAATAAGCCTAAGGTTAAACAGTAACGTTGGAGAAATATGTGGATGGTAAACCTCGTAATAGCTTAATTACAACGTAGGCGATATAAGATTGTGTAAAATGACTATACGTGTATCGCAGAGGCTCGCATAAAGTATGGATAATCGTTTCGAGCGGGTAATAATAACCCGAATTATGCGATCGTTACAATGTTTCGTGGAAGGGAACGTGCATTTTTGCAGACGAATTACCGGTTATAATGAAACGCAATAACAATAAACTTTCTTCGACTTCCTGGGAGCAGGAAGTAAATATACACGGCCAAACGAAAGTTCGGATTACGGTAACTTCGCTGATAATAACAATCAATTATGAATACGTGTACGACTATGTACTGTAACATTTGCATACCTGCACGGCAATTTAAAGCGCTAAAAGGAGTAATTTATATTGCGCGTACTTAATTACACTCGCACGATCAAAGATATGCGTAACTAGTATTGATAACGTTAAGCACCATAGTCGACCCTGAAGACCACAACGCGTGTACGGATTTCTGAGTACTTATCGTTCAATGTTTTACTACTGTACAATTGTTTTGATATATCTTGACAAATTTAACGCTTTCACTTTATCATCTGTGGTGACAATTTTTATACAGATATATTATTCAAAATTTCTTCACTTTCTTAAGTGTAAATACTCATTAATTTCGCATGGAAGTTTTAAGTTGGGGTTAGGTTATGCTATACTGAGGTAGAATTGACATTATGTTAGGTTAGGCTAGGAGTATATTAGGTTAGAAAGTTTTATATTAGGATAGAATATGATTAGGTCATGTTAGGTTAGGAAGTTTTATATCAGGATAGGGTTAGGTTATGTTATGTTAGCTTGGAAGTAGGTTGCGTTGTATTAAATTAGGTTAGGATTGAAGTACATTACGTCAAATTACAAATTATTTATATAACTTTACTGACACCAGGTTAAGTTACGTTATGTCATTATTAAACAATTACTGAATATTAAATTAAAAATTGAAACTAAGACTAAAATTAAATTCTTACAGCAACCTTGATGATTATCGACTAAATATACAAGTAAAATATCCTACATAAAAAATTTTAATTATATGTTCCATAAATAAGTGCACATTAGTATGCTATAAATAGCCGTAGTACATCGATAAGAATTTCTCTTCCAAACATTTCTCACTGAAAATTATAACTACGATAACGATAATCTCATTGTGTATGGTATTCGTGCAACAAATGACAAAAATCTCGACGACACCGTTGGAAAATAATTAACGATGGTCTACAATGATCACGAGTGCTAATTAATGACACAGTAAGCAATTTCTACAGGAATTTTCAGAGAATGTTTCTCAAATCAAAAATATTATCGAATTTTCAAATGATTAAATTTATAGCTTTTTTAGTTTACAAATTAAACTTAATAACTTAACTTTTATTAATAAATATTCATTGCACTTAGAAACAACCTTCTTCCTGTTTACTTTGTTATAAATAATAAATAAAAATAGAAAGATTGATCCACTCACCCCAGTCACACCACCACAAACATAACCGGAATCGATTTCATCTGAGCCCGTTTCCGGTAATCGTACCAGTATCGTTTTCGTGGGGTATCGAGTTTAAGTTACAGCCGGAAGCAGACCGTTTGAACGCGTCAGTAACCAAGCAACATTCTGGACAAAAACACTAACCTTGTTGTTGCATATAGAGCAGGTAAGGTTGATAGTCGGTTTTATTCGAAGTCACGAATCCGCGCGTGGACACACGAGACCCCCAGCGACACTTATTTACCTCGTATCGGAAGCGTGTTACATGCTTTACCTACCGTTCTACACGACTTCCGTCGGCGTCGAGTGCTGATACGACTTGAAGAATGAGCGAACAGGTGTGTTTCCCTTCATCGTCCGTGGACGTTGTTTCTTCTTCGCACGTGATCCTCAGTGTCGGCTTAATACACTTATGGGCCATGCTTACTTTGAATGCATTTGTGTACGATTTCAAAAATGTTAAATTTTTGGAAATTTGGCGGTAGATAAATATAGAACATAGAAATTTGCAAAGGTGGAAATTTAAAAATTACTAAATTAAGAAGAAGAATTGAACAATTGAACAATTGAACAATTGAACAATTGAACAATTGAACAATTGAACAATTGAACAATTGAACAATTGAACAATTGAAAACTTGAAATCTTGAAAACTTGAGTAATTGAAAACTTGAGTAATTGAAAACTTGAAACCTTAAAATCTTGAAATCTAGAAATCTAGAAAACTTGAAAACTTGAAATCTTGAAAAACTAAGAACCTGAAATCTTAAAAAACTTCAAACCTTGAATTCTCAAAAAACGAAAAATTTGAAACCTTAAAAAACTTGCAAAATTGAAAAGTGTAAACGTCTTCCCAGGAAAGCAACGTTTTACAATAGCACACCAAAGGAAATAAGGGTACGTAACTCACTCTAAATAAAAACCGTAGTTACGCCACTGGCCGTGTTGCAATATAACGAAGTTTATTGACGCTAATACTTTTCTGAACACGTGTTGGTTGGACACGCGTTTCATGAACCAGAAAATATTTTGTCGTTTGTTACTTTAATGACACGATACGAGAACCTAACCATTCTCTGCTAGCTGCGTGGTAGGTAAATTTACTATGGGCTGTTACACAACGTTGTTAAGAATTATGGTGACAAAGGAAACGTGTATGATAAGTAACGATAATTTATATAATACCCGTGATACGTATATTTTAATTAAAATATTGTGAAACCCTACTATGTACAATTTATATCAATTTGTAAAAAAAATTTGACATTATTTGTTGCATCAATGTTACATTATTTTTAATATTTTACTATTTTATTATTTTTGTGCTTGTTAACTTCATTGATATTTGTAAAAGTAATCTTCCACCTCCTTGCTTTTTTGTGTTACTTGCTTGTTTGTAATTTTTAATCATGTACGTTAATTATATACTAGTTTGTGACATTCAAGTTTTTCAGCTCTTTACCATAGAGATTCTAGGGTTAAAACTTTGTTAGTTCCTGAACTGCAATTGACGTACCATAAACCAGCTACACCTAAGTCGGAGCACTCAGGTGGTTTGCAAAGATATGGTACATGGTGGTATCCCCATGTCTCATATATTCCCTCAACTTATTGGTTTTTAGTATGTATGGATTTCTTAGGAAATATGCAATGTTCAATAAATCACGTATTAAACAGAGAATTCATACTTTGCTTAATATTATACTATATTAATCATAGCAAGATTAAATTACCTCCCTAAATTTTAATAGAAATTGTATGTGACAAGATAAAATTATACATGTATTATAAGCAAATAATTTTCACGTTCATAATAGTATCATTGGTTAATAGCAAACTTCACTTTGAATTGCAGATAACAGTACATCTCATGAATATGTCATGTATACATACATATATATATACATATGTGAATAGTCATTAGTTTACTATTTGCAGAAAATATTTCATTAGAATGTACATATACATACAATTCACTTAGATAAACCTCAGATATTTTCCTGAAATCTAAAGTAGAATTATAGTGTAGCAAGCTAAAAACAGAACAGCCTGTCAATAAATGTCACTGCAGAAAGATATTCTGTACATCCACTGTCTTTCAAGATAACCCAACTCTGAAGGATACTAAACTGAACAACTATCAAGTTAGAACGCAGATAAAATAGTTCCAGAAACCAGAACAGTACAAAAATGGCACGAAATCGAACGTTCAACGTCTACCTATGAACACCCAATTGACAATTCGTTGACTTTCAATCGCAATTTCTCGTAAATTGTTTTGACAAAGGTCGATTAAAGACGTAATAACGTAATGACGTAATAAAAGTGAAGTTATAATAATAATAAATAGTTGAAAATTGTGTTTGTAATTACCTGGATTAACGGCGTGGCAGTGGTTGAGGAGCGGCAGCCAACAGAGCAGTAGCACCGCTCTCTGCATCTGAAACAAAAACCACAAGTATTTTTCAGACATCTAATTGCTATTCCGCAGGGTCGACCGTCTTCTAATACGATTACGCGATGATGAAAATCCACGACGAAAACGGGTCGACATCGAAACCACGCGCGAAACCGTCGAAAGACTAATTACGGGAGAGGAGCCACCTCGAAGAATGCAGATTTCATGTGAGGAACTATGTTTATTTACAGAGATATGTCATATGTGGACATGTGTGACACGGTGAGGGTGTACTTTCGGGGATGGAAAATTGGTAAATTCGAAATTTGGAAATTTTTGTGGTTGCGAAATTTGAAATTTATAATGGCAAAATTTGAAAATTTGGAGATTTGTGTTCTTGAGAGATTGAAAATCTCGAGTTTGGAAATTTGGAGATTTGGGTCCTTGGAAAATTTAGACCTTCAAATTTAAAAATTTGGGAATTTGGGGCTTTGAAGGGTTGAAAATTTGGAGATTTAGTATTCAGTGATATTCGGAACTTAAAAATTTGGAATTTCCAATAGTGAAAACTTGAAAATTTGAAATTTGCAACAGTGAAAATTTGAAAATCTGACTATCCCAAACCTTGACAACATAAAAATCTAAGAACCTGAACCAAGAAAATGTAAAAAACAGAAAGTGAGAATCCTAAACCCCGAAATCATAAAAAATGACAATATTCCAGAAACTGTAATAACCCGACGGTAATAAATTGCACCATACCGCCGCATTACAAATGACATGTAATACCATAAATTAAAAGTGTGAAGGGGGTATTTGAAAATTTTCCATATATACGTTATCAGCGTTGAATCTAATGTTTGCACGTGTCTAATGGTACACCGGAGACCGAGCGTGTTCTATGGTGAACTTAAAATTCCACGCGTTCACAGGACGAATCAATTTGACAAATCGGCCGTCCCACTCGTTTTCCATCCCGTAAAGTAAAGGATCCCGGGTGTGGCTCTGTGTTTTCCACGGGGTATGTAGTTGGACCGGGTGTTTCGCAACGAAAATGTCTGGCCCTGCTGGAAAATTCATCGCATGACTGCTTCTATACGTACAGACCGTTCGTGCGTGCACGCGCTACCACGTGGGACCATGACCGAATCAAAATTTTACAGGGCCTCAGGGTGGGAAAACATTTCAAAACTATTTTCAAGATTACTTCTTTCTCTGTAACTACAATTTTTGTAGTTATAATTAATTTATAATGTAACAGTATTATTCCACAAAATGAACTGTAGCAATGATCCGTGTTCAACAGTAATATATGACATTACAATGGATATAATAATTATAATAGTGTATTATATTACAATTTTTAATGCAATGAAAACACCGCAGCACGAATTCTTCACCGTACAATTTTCCAACTTTTAATTTTTGTTGCTGCAGGTAATTTTCGATTCGTTCACTGAATTATTAAATTTCCTTCAAAGCTCTTATAATGAAATTCTACAGCGACAAATTGAAAAATTTCGTGATGTAGGTCTCGCAGTTCTAATTTATCACGTTACGTACAGTTTTTAATTCCCCATGTAAAACATATATCTGCTGTCGCATGAAATACATTCTGCTGCCAAAGACTATGCAAATTTTTCGAAAGGTTTCGATGCAACAAAAATGTCTTCGAGCAAAGGTTAAGCTTTCGATGAAATTTAGCCATTTTTATGTCTACGAAATTAATCAGAGGCAATTCTCGATCTATCGAAAAAACGTCTTCCGGGACAAATGCAACAAAAAGTAATCGGTGCAAATAGTTGATCGTAAATATGAATTAAGCAAATGACGGGGCTTCATTAAAATTGCACCATCGATTGGTTTCGAACACCGAGCGATCTCGCGTGGTTCAATCCACTTAATACGAGAAGGAAAGGCTGGTATCCGTCTAGGTGATATTTCAAATGTACATTTCTTGCTATTAAGTACACGCGAATACCATAATCCAAACTCGCTATACCGTGTGTGCTCGATTGAATACGATGTTTTATGTAGGCTTGTTCCGAGGAGACTTTTCTTATTACCTCGGTTGCAGTAGTATAAAACTGTGTTATGGCAGACAGGGGAAACGAAATACACGTTCGTGAGAGCAATAGGGTTTTATAGGAAAAATAGGATTCGTTGCCTTTCGGTTGGGAGATTCACAAATTATTAATATTAAATATCTGGATAGTTAGTAGTAATGGGATAGTCATTTTTAATTTTGTGCACTTTCGAATTTTATAGTTTGTATTTGTTAAATTTGGAGATATGCAAATTGAAGTTTTTGAAGTGGAGTAAATTTTTAAGTTCAAGTGTTCAAGTGTTCAAGTGTTCAAGTATTCAATTATTCAATTATTCAATTATCCCAGTATTCAATTATTCAATTATTCAATTATTCAACTATTAAGATGTTTGAACATTGAAATTCTTACATTTCCCAGCTATTCAATTTGTAAACTTTCTCCTCCACCACATTTTCAGTGAATTGCAATATACACAAAAGAATACTGTTTGGACTTGTATATTTTAGAAAAACCGTTGCATTGTAAATCTCGTACGTGCAACACAAAAAATAGGACTCTTAACGTTAATTTATGGCAGTTTGGCGAAAACAGCGTTAAAAGCTAAATCGCTTTAGTGGTGCCATAAATTTAAGCATCTGAAATTTGTCAAGATGGGTCCTGGGGTGCTGTCTCAGGGTTAAGAGGTCTTGGGACTTTCCAGCCGCGTCACTCGTAATCTAGCTAAGGGTGACCAGGACTTTGGAGGCGTGGATTGTCAAACGAATGACAGGAAAGATGACCGCCTTCTTCCTGATGAACCACGCAAAAATCAGCCAATGAGGAAAGTCACCCCCATCGACAGCCCTCAGGCAGAAGTTTTAAAAACAGTGTTTTTTCGGAAAAACGTCAGATTATATTCAACCATTAGAACCGATTATATTGAACCTTTAGAACCGATTATATTGAACCTTTAGAACAGATTACATCAAGATTCAGAACCGATTATATTAAGATTTAGAACAGATTATATCAACTTTAGATCAGATTTTGTGAACCCAGTCGTACGAACTTAACGACAATATAATCTCTCCAGGCGTACTCCTGTGATATGTGAACTTGTGCGAGCGAACTCTCGTAAAAATAATAGTTAATTAGCCAACTGTCATTTCAACTCATTTGTTAACCTTTTTACAATTTTTACTATAAAAATTACACGTACTTTAACACAGTGCACTTGCGTAATTCATTCAAAATTTCCTGGTGCACAAACATTGGTCCTTCGAGCCGGATTGAAACAGAACGAACTTTGAATCAACTGTGTGTGATCAGTGATTATTATTGAAGAATCATTATTCTATTGTGACACAACAAGGATAGTCACTAGAATAAAAATCATTTAAGTGTACAATTGGACTTTGTATACTGCAACGAACTGAACTGTTTAGAGACTGTGTCTTTTTGTGAACTTTGATTTAAATTAGTGAATTTGAATTTGTGTTGATACGACGAAATACATCGAAGTATCAGCATATCCAGTACCTACTCTGCAAACCTATTGGACGAGGATAGAACGCAGCGAAGCAGGTAGCAGCAAACAGCAGGCAGCAGCAGGGCCAGCCTGATTTTCACCAGTCATAAAGTTTGGTGAGTCTCCGATTTATTTCCTTTCTTCTCCTATTTTCCTAATCCGCGGCTTGTGTTATTTAAATTGTATACAATGGAAGCTCTAAGGAAAAAGAGAGCAACTGTCAAATCAGCTTTAACGCGTTTTAACAATTATTTGGACTCGTTTACACCGTTGTCTGATGTTGAGGATTTGCAATCGCGTTTAGAAAAAGCTATTCCGTTATTAGATAAATTTGAAGCAATACAGGAGGAAATAGAATCGCTTGATGAAGTCGATTTAGATGAGACCGTTCGAACACGTGAAGACTTCGAACGTGAAAAACACCTACGCGAAGAGGAGGAAATAAAGATTTTCGAAGATAGCTACCATAAGGCAATTGGCAAAGCAAAAGGATTTATAAAAAGTAGGCAATCCTTTGTACCTTCTGTGGGATCGGTATCTCGTAGTGTTACCGAATCACCAGCACTGCACTCAGAAGCAGGCCCAATAGGGGTTAGTCTTCCAAAATTAGTATTGCCGACTTTTGATGGCACGGTTAGTAATTGGATAAAGTTTCGTGACACATTTAGGTCATTAATCCATGAACATATGGGACTGAGTAACATTCAAAAATTCCATTATTTGAATTCAGCATTGATTGGAGATGCTGCTCGCACTATTGAAGCTCTAGGCGTTTCAGAGGCGAATTATTTGTTAGCTTGGGAAGGGTTAAAATCTCGCTATGAAGATCCGAACACTTTAATTCATCACCACGTACAAGCACTATTTGAAGCACCAGTTTTGACACGGGATTCGTCCCATTCGGAACTGCGTCAATTATTGGACAATACGAATAATAACTTACTCGCATTAAAAACTCTAGGAAAGAGAACTGAATTCTGGGATCCGTTAATTATTTATTTATTCACATCGAAATTGAATATTTCTATGAGACGTGAATGGGGAAGAACGTTGGCTAATTCAACGACAGAACCAACTTTCAAGGAATTTGCAAACTTCTTGGAAAGGCACATTAAATTCTTACAAAATTCAGATTTAGATAAAATCAAATTTAATGATATTAAAATTAATAAAGCAACAGTGAAATCGGTTACGACGAAACCGAAACAAATAAAAACATATTCCACAGTCACGAATAAGAAATCGTGCATAATTTGTAATGGAGCACATCCTATATACTCGTGTGAAGTTTTCAAGGGTATGTCAACGGTCACACGTTTGCAGAAGGTGAGGGAACTTCACCTATGTTTTAATTGTTTGGGTGATGGACATCAGAACAGAGATTGTACCTTCGGACCATGCCGAAAATGCGGAAAAAAGCATAATTATCTACTTCACCTAGAAAGTTCAGGTACTAATACCTCGGGGTCGCTACAGGTACAAGTTACAGGTGCCCAGTCTGAAGGGGTACAGCAGGTAGCAAATTCTATGCAATCGAATGAAAGTATGTCTAGTCACTCAACCGCAATAAAACAAACATTAACAGCGCGTGTTATACAAAAGGGAACAAAGGTTACAGTGCTATCTACAGCCAGAATATATATTTATGATTGCCATGGACAGAGGCATGAATGCAGGGCACTTTTAGATTCAGGATCCGAACCGCACATTATGACTACCGCATTATGTAATCGTTTAGGACTACCGAAAACAAGAAGCAACCTCGAACTTACGGGTATTGAGCAAGGGTCATTACACGTAAATCATTTAGCGACAACAAAGATTTGCTCCCGGATTACTAATTTCTCAGCAACGATCACTTGTGTTATTTTGGACAAGATAAGCAGTAATATTCCTAGTTTACACATTAATACAACGGACGTACAAATACCAAAAGACGTAGAGTTAGCTGATCCAGATTATAACTGCTCTGGACCAGTAGATTTAATTATAGGTGCCTCACTCTTTTTGAGACTTCTTTCAGTAGGACAAATTTCCATAAAAAATACCGAACTAATTCTTCATAAAACTGTTCTTGGATGGATTATCGCCGGAAATCTATGTCTCAACTCTCCAAGAAAATTAATATGTAATTTAGTTAAAAATCAGGACTTAAATAATCAACTCGAACGTTTTTGGAAACTCGAACATTGTTTTCTACCAGTCGACTCAACCGCGAAAAGTAAAAGAGATCATAGTGAGCAACATTTTATTGACACCACTGAAAGAGATGAAACTGGACGTTTTGTAGTCAGTATTCCGTTCAAGGATAATGCGTCGGAATTAGGAAATTCTTTAGCAGGAGCGGAAAAAAGGTTTCTCGCAGTGGAAAGAAAATTGTCAAAGAACCCAGAACTCAAAGAACAATATACTGCTTTCATGGAAGAGTACGAAGCACTCGGGCACATGAGTGAAATATCATTATCAAAATACATAGATAAAACGCATTTTTATTTACCGCATCACGCAGTGATTAAGGAAGGCAGCACAACAACTAAGTTGCGAGTTGTTTTTGATGGATCTGCGAAGACTTCCTCAGGGTTATCACTCAATGATGTACAGTACATTGGACCAACCGTACAGGATGATTTGTTTACTATATTGGTACGGTTTAGAAAACACAGCATTGTTTTATCCGCGGACATCGCAAAGATGTATAGACAGATTAAAGTTAAAGCCCATGATAAAGCTTATCAACTAATTTTGTGGCGGTCAGATACTAACGCACCAATGAAGTATTTTGAGTTAAATACTGTGACTTATGGTACAGCTTCTGCACCATTTTTAGCGACACGTTGCTTGCGTCAATTGAGCGACGAATTGGAAGAAGAAAATCCAGTTATAAGTCAGGTTATACGGCATGATTTTTATGTGGATGACTTGTTAACTGGTACGGATAATATTGAAGAGGCCATGAAGGTCAAAAATAATTTAGTGAACATTCTGAGCTCAGCAGGGTTTGAATTGCGGAAATGGGCCAGTAACGATTCTCGACTTCAAACGGAGAGTAAGAACACGACAAAGGATGTAATACCTTTGTTAGATAAAGATCCTAAAACGTTAGGCTTATTTTGGGATCCTGTGACTGACACACTTAGATATAATGTAAAATACTCAGAGCAGAATAGAATTACGAAGCGTACAATAACTTCAACAATATCTCAGATATTTGATCCCCTTGGACTTGTTGGTCCAACGGTAATCAAGGCAAAAATAATATTGCAGAAATTGATGGGAAATTTGCCGACGGCTAGGGTACTACCTGCACGGCCATTCTACAACTGTGGAGTCGATTACGCAGGCCCTTTTCTATTGAAAGAAGGGGCTCGTGCACGAGTTTCTAATAAGTCATATATTTGCATTTTCATCTGCTTTGTTACTAAGGCAGTACATATAGAATTAGCTCGCGATCTATCTACGGAGGCTTTTCTTAATTGTTTGAAAAGATTTATTTCACGTCGCGGTAGATGTAAGAATATTTATTCAGACAATGGTAAGAATTTTGTCGGTGCAAGAAACGAATTAGCAAAATTGATTATATCAGATAATGGATTTGAAAGCGAAGTAACTGAATTTTTATCCAATGAACAAATTGAATGGCATTTTATTCCACCTTACGCACCTCATTTTGGTGGATTATGGGAGAGTGCAGTCAAATCTGCAAAATTCCATTTAAAACGAGTAATAGGAGAAACGCGTCTTACATACGAAGAACTATATACAATAATAACACAAGTCGAAGCTTGTCTTAATTCCCGTCCATTATCTCCTTTGTCAAATGATCCTAATGATTTATCACCTTTAACTCCCGGACATTTCTTGATCGGAGATTCATTAATGACTTTTCCACAAGAGCACTTGCATGACGTGAAGACTAGTAGGTTACATAGGTATCAACACTTGCAACAAATGTTTCAACATTTCTGGAATAGATGGCAAAGGGAATATTTGCCACAGCTTCAAGCACGACACAAGTGGTATAAAAGTGTACCCAACGCACTTAAAATTGGTGCCATGGTACTCATACGCGAGGACAACATACCAGCAATGCAGTGGCCGTTAGGACGCATTACTGAATGTCACCATGGAAAGGACGGTATAATTCGTGTAGTGTCTGTGCGCTTTCCTCGAGGCATTGTTAAAAGACCCGTTTCAAGAATTTGTGTTTTACCGTTAGAACAAACTGACAATTCAGAACATTGCACTAAGGACTAGTTAATTGACTTTTTAGTAGACTTTAAGTGAACAGTGGTTATTAGTAATTACATTATAGAAATTTATTAGTTTGCGTTAGAGACATTGTGTAAAATATTAAGTACTATTATTAGAAGTATGTGTGTGTTTAGTTTATATTGAAGGGTGTCCCTTCAAGGCGGGCGGAATGTTTGGACTTGTATATTTTAGAAAAACCGTTGCATTGTAAATCTCGTACGTGCAACACAAAAAATAGGACTCTTAACGTTAATTTATGGCAGTTTGGCGAAAACAGCGTTAAAAGCTAAATCGCTTTAGTGGTGCCATAAATTTAAGCATCTGAAATTTGTCAAGATGGGTCCTGGGGTGCTGTCTCAGGGTTAAGAGGTCTTGGGACTTTCCAGCCGCGTCACTCGTAATCTAGCTAAGGGTGACCAGGACTTTGGAGGCGTGGATTGTCAAACGAATGACAGGAAAGATGACCGCCTTCTTCCTGATGAACCACGCAAAAATCAGCCAATGAGGAAAGTCACCCCCATCGACAGCCCTCAGGCAGAAGTTTTAAAAACAGTGTTTTTTCGGAAAAACGTCAGATTATATTCAACCATTAGAACCGATTATATTGAACCTTTAGAACCGATTATATTGAACCTTTAGAACAGATTACATCAAGATTCAGAACCGATTATATTAAGATTTAGAACAGATTATATCAACTTTAGATCAGATTTTGTGAACCCAGTCGTACGAACTTAACGACAATATAATCTCTCCAGGCGTACTCCTGTGATATGTGAACTTGTGCGAGCGAACTCTCGTAAAAATAATAGTTAATTAGCCAACTGTCATTTCAACTCATTTGTTAACCTTTTTACAATTTTTACTATAAAAATTACACGTACTTTAACACAGTGCACTTGCGTAATTCATTCAAAATTTCCTGGTGCACAAACAAATACAAAATTACATTTTCAAACAAGTCTACATCGATTTGAACATGAAGTTCTTGAATAGAATGAACAATTTTCTCTTCTGTATAAGTACAATGCATTCAGAATACGGTCTCTAATTGCATCGTACTTTAATTATATTATTTCAATCGAGTCGCACAGACGAAGCATTAACGATCGAAAGATTATTAATCGCTTCTCAGTCGATATAATGTCTGTCATTATAAAATCTTTGAATAGTATTTCTGGCCGAGAAGACGTTCAGATTGGGCGTCGATCAATGCCGAGTGAATGAAGAACGAAAATAATCGACGCCGAAACATCGGGCATTCGTGTGACTCGACCTACAGTCGTTCCATTTCGCGTAAAAGGAACTGTTGACATTGCCGAACAATAGAGACCTCTTTGAAATCGATCTTGGATACACCTCTTGCGCAAACACTAAAAACAGTGATATTTTTAGGACCTTCTTTGACGATCGAGTCAAATAAAGCAGCTGCAGACAAATATTTGCTACGCCACTGTAATCTTTTCGTGTTACGTCCTCCACTTTCACGCCGATGCGACGTCGAATCATACGATTGCGTTCACACGACACTTTTTTAAATTAAATAGTAGTCTATTTAATTCGTTCGTTTAATTTAATACATTTGAGAAAATCAATACAGTGTTCTTTCTCAAGAATATTTTCTTGATGTTGACATACACATTTTGTTAACATACATATTCAAGAGATAAAATGTTTATAAGGATGATTGTAGAAAATTAACTAAAAATAAGTTAAATTAAAAAACAATTCTAAAAATGTCTTTTTATTGTTGTACAAAATCTTCCAGAAAAGCGTCCACGAGTATAAAGCAGTCCAAGTCAAATTCGTTCTCGAAATACCCGAACAAAATGGCGACGGCGGACGTCGATCAGCATCTGCCCGATTAAAATATTTGCTAATGAAAACTGACGGATTTAATATTTTCCGCGCGAGCCGCCTAACGTTTCATTCGCAACTTAAAAACGTTTCCGGCGAAGAAATATTTCGCGCAACAATGAATCCCGGCTTACCGACAAACGAGACCCGAAACAGTTTCTTCGCGAAAATTTAATTGAAATTCTTAAAGTGGTTCCACGGTAATTATACCGCGGGCGGAACAAAGGCCGCCGCCGGTTTCTCTCCGTTCAACAATGGCCGTTTTTCGAACAAACGTGGAGAGGGGAGAGATACATACGTCGAAACTGCGCGAATAAATCATTCGCGATATAAAACGAAATTGCACGCGGCTACGATTGTCGGATCGAATAAAAGAACGGCTCGTCCAGGAGCGCACAAACGGAATATACTACGGCGACAATAGTTCTGCAACGTTTTCCCATCCATCATGCGAACGTGGCAATTAAACGCGCTGATTAGAATTGATTAACTGAATGCGCCCAGGAAAGAAAGACGTGTTATTTATGTAGAATAGTTATTACCCTGTCGTCGTTTTGTGAGTAATGGACGGAATATTGAATTCGGCGATTGAATTTATATTTTTTGGCGCTTTGCGTGTTGAAACGGGTGGATATAATTGGAAAATAATTGTTTGGTAGTACAATTCGGATTTTGGGGTTTGCCAAGTTTTGAGAGTTGTTTGGGGATTTGGAAATTTAGCTTGGGAATGTGTGAAGAGAGAAATTATTTAAAAAACATCTACAACACCACATGAGTAACACTGTAGAATTAGCTAGAAGACATATATTTCAACGTCACATGTGTAACATTCTAGGCATAGTCAAAAACATCTACTTGAACATCACATGTGTAAAAAGTACCTCATTCAACATCACATGTGTAACGTTATAAATCCTGTATCAACGTCACATGTGTAACACTATAAACTTAGTTAAAAAGTACCTAATTCAACATCACATATGTAACACTACAGATGTAGCTAAAAAACACCTATGTCAACGTCACACGTGTACCATATGCATATATTTAAAAAATACCTATTTTGAACATCACATATGTAACATTATAGATGTAGCTAAAGAACGCCCATTTCAACATCACACATGTACCATATATAAGTATATAAAAAATACCTATTTTGAACACGTGTCACATATTCAGTTCAAACAGCCCTGTACATCACACGTGTAAAATTTCAAAACTACCTACATCAAATTCTTGTACCAATACAAATGAGAGTCAGCTATCATCCCAATATCCCCACCAAATTTTTCAAAATTCACGCAAACACCGTGTACCGATCTCGACCGAAGATCAGAAGCATGTGTGAAAATATGCACAGAACATATCCGCAAGTGCATATATCTTGTCCGTAGGCCGTCTCGGACGGTTCGAAAGCGTCTTCACAAGGAAGAGGATGAAGAAGAAGAGAAACGAAATAAAGGTCTGGGAATATAGTTGATCGCGGGTCTTTTCAGCAATGTCAGCAGTCGCCGGTGGTTTCCAGGCTGAGCGAAACGGGGTCACCGATCGCATTGTACTGCTTTAGCGAGTGGAGGACCGAGCCACTTCGCAACAATTCATGCACTTTTGACCTTTGCCGCGCGTTCTCTTCGCGAGAGTGCAACTGGAACGGCCTACTTCTTGCATGGACCTGACGCTAATACAATTTCGTGCCAGTGTCGAGGGCAAATATCACCGCGACGCGTGTACAGTCATCAGCAAATCTGCCTTAACGGAGGACGTCCCGATCGAGGGAGGCCCACTCATTTTCGCCGATTTTGGACTGCTTGAATATTAGGAGATATACAGATATGGGAATCTTGGCGGTATAGGAATTTGGGGATTTAGGGATTTGGTCATGTAGGAATTTGGGGGTATAGGAATTTGGAGATCTAGGGATTTGGGGATCTAGGAATTGGGGGTATAAGAATTTGGTGGTATAGGAATTTGGGGATTTAGGGATGTGGAAATTTAGGGATTTGGCGATGTAGGAAGTTGGGGATTTAGGGATTTGGTGATCTAGGAATTTGGCAATCTAGGAATTTGGCGATATAGGAATTTGGGGGTTTAGGGATTGGGGCTATTACACATGTAATGTCCCCAACATGTAACATTACACATGTAATATGAACATATTGAAAAAGCTTTTTAACTTGCTGTCAAAAATACCTTCGAGTGCACAGATCAAAGTGAAGAAAACTTCATTTCTTCGATCGAGGAATTTGCAATTTGAACATGTTCGCGTCGAACCAGAAGTGATCCAGGGACAAGAAAATAGAGCTATTTGAAGGTTTCTAAATGCGAACGTTGAGTTATGGTTATACGAGGAAGGTGAAAAGTCCGGTATGAGTAATGGTGGAACTTGGTGACTGGTTGAAGATGCTATGGCTGATGCATTTTAATCTGGAAGTAAATATTTGGGTGTATAACAGAGCAAACAAGAATTTACGATAAATTCAAGATGGTAAGTTTAATCGATAGAGGGTCCGCCCAATCTACACATTCTCAATAACATGTGTTTTGTATACAAAATGAGGTAAATTACTGGAACTGAAAAGTCAGAAATTTGTGAATTCACAAAAGCCAAAAATTTAAAAACGAAAAAATTGAAATAGCAGTAATGATACTAACAACAACAAACATTATACGAGTATATTCAATTATATTCAAGTCCATATCCCGCCTCAATTATCTCAAAAACACAGCCACGGCATAATTGCAGAAAGAAATTATTAAACGTTTCAAGAGCAGAATAATAAACAGCCATTTCGCGCTCACCGGAAGCGTTTAAAACAGTCCCAATAAAAGAACAGTTGTTAAAACGAACGTAAATAAGAGTCATAAAGGGTGGAAATCTTTGTCAAATATGTATTCGACTGGATGCATTCGAGTAACACGAAGATCTTTCGGTCGAGGAGCATTTTACGAGCCCTCCACGGCTGAGATAGATTTGTATGAACGTTTCCTCCTTTTTCTCAAAATTTTACATCGCGTTCCCGGCGTCACGTATTCCATTACGAATAAAAGCCAGTCGTCGTAGCTACGTAGCAAAGAGTAGCTCTTTCGTAAACTGTGATCAACAATGGCGTTGCAGTTTTAAAAGGAGATCGTCAAAATGTCACGAGAATACGACGCGTTTCGTGTGTCACATAAATTCTCCGCTACGTTTGCGCCTACACGCTCGACACACTCGCGCGATGAATTTAAAGTGAGATTTAAGGGGAACGTACGTATTCCGGCATTTTTCTGCTTTTCTTTCGGCAGCTCTGCCGTCATTCGCGATCTCAATACCCGATTCAGTTTCGGACTGGACATTTTTATTTAAATGGAGACGAGTTTTGTGTGCTGGAAAAAACTGTACGGAAATAAATTTCAGATTTGTACATGAAGGTATATGTTTATATTTGACTTGGTGCATTTTTGTGAAACTTTTGTATGATGTATTAAATGGTTAGGTTAGATTTGTACATAAATATATATTTAATGTAATTGGAATGTAATTGTACAAATTATTCATTAATAACGATTGTCACTGTAACGTGTCTGACCACACATGGTTATTTCTACTGCGACAGTGGAAGTAGTATAAAAATATTAACGCTTGAAAAATTTGATAGGATTGAACATTATTAAAGTTATTATACATACACATGTGTGACATTATTATGTTACGTATTATACATACACATGTGTGATGTTATTATGTCATGTTGTGTATTATACATACACATGTAGGATATCGTTATGTTATGTCATGTATTACACATGCACATGTGTGATGTTATTATGTCATGTGTTATACATAATCGTGTATTATGTTTGAATATGTAACATATTGTATTATATACATATATGTATTACGTTAAGTTATACATTATATTATACATTGTATTATATTATGTTGATATATAACATGCATTATATTTTTAAAATATATTGTGATTGATATGTGTAATATTTTTAATACATGAATTTATTGCAAAACAAATGCATCAATTAATAATGCCGCAGTTCTTCATGAAAGCACAATTTTTAACAATCTGTCCGAAAAAAATAAGCGACGCTATTCAAGTTGAAATGAAAAATGTATCAATCGTTGATCTGGCGTGCAATTCGTTGCTAATCTCATACATCAAATCTATCGGATAAAGCAACGTCAGATGGAAGATGTCAATACCAAAACGTTACTAATTGAAGTAGAGAATAATGAAATATTGTTGGAACAAATTTTGTTGAAATAATAACATGATTAAATACTTTCTTTGACCATTAATGTACCTCGAATGCTTCGACATTTCCACTCTTTTTTAACATTGATTTTCGTAATTTTCATCAATTTTGTCAAACGCATAACATATCTCATTTATTTCAAATATTATTGATCACGTATTTATTTCAACTTTCATTTATCTTGTTTTATTTATTTGATACAACGTTCACCATATTTTATTTATTTAATCCAGTGTTCATATATCACATTTATTTTCAATGTTCGTTTATCATATTTTATTCACTTCATTCAATTTTAATTTATTATATTTCTTTTTTTTAAATTCAATTTTTGTATAGCAAATTTTATTTACATAATTCAGTGTTCATTTATGATATTTTATTAATTTAATTTTGATTTATCATACTTATTTATTTTATTCAATTATAAGTTTATTGACTACTAAGCGTTACTACTTATTTGAAAGACGTGTCTGTTCCTAAATAGCTTTATCGATATTTTCTACGTGGAATTTTTTATTTTCTCCTCAAAGATACAGTTCTAAACAATGGTGTTTCTTCCGGCATGAATATTTATGAACATCACCCATCTGTTTAACATCTCGTTGTCAAGTTTCGCGGCAAACAATGTACGCCTTTCGAAAGCAAATGCTTCGAGATGGGTCTGGTTAACCCATAAAGCCTCGAACCATTTTTCTTTTGATAACTTTCATGCCTTTCGTTCGTACCAGTCTTTGTTATTCATGACCGTCCTGGAAATATGATTTTCTGAACGATATTCCCCCAACAAAACCATCTAAAATTTAGAATAAACGCGAGAAACCTATACTCTGCGAATTATCGTTACTTACTGTATCTTTGTATTTCCTATCACGTGTCGATGTTATTCGGCATAACATTGATTTTTCAGAATTAAAATTTATCTATCTCAATTTTAGAAATTTTCTTGTAAAGAAAAATTAGTTGCACCAAAATTTAAAAACAAATTTAATATTTATAATCCCGTTTCAGTGAAAGATCAAAAAGAAATGATAATATCATTATATCAAATTTCCAATAAATTTGATACGTTAATAAATGATACTGTTTTATCATGCAACGATTCTTGAACTCGCTTTGAAATACGCTTATATTTATAATTATATAACCCTCTTTGCGTCGTACGCACGGCGGGAATAAATTTAAGTTGAATATTTATACGACGGCTGCTCTTGTATACCGTGTGTAAACTGTTACTCATTTATTTATGCCATCATCATACATATTTATAGTACCTTCACTGGCGTTATTATTTTTATTACGTATAATGTGCCTATTTATACTGTTATTGTTCTAAGCGTCAAGACTATTTTTTCATTTCAAAATAAATGGTAGGAAAACGAAGACATGTAAGATTTTTCAATTTTTCAATTTTTCAATTTTTCAATTTTTCAATTTTTCAATTTTTCAATTTTTCAATTTTTCAATTTTTCAATTTTTCAATTTTTCAATTTTGCACTTTCTCACACATCAAATTTCTAAGTTTCTAAATTTCTCGAATTCCTAAATTCTCCAATACTACAATTCCCCAATTCTCAAATTCCCTAATTCTTAATATCCCCAATTCCCCATATCCCCAATTTCAAAATCCCCTAATTCCAGACTTCTCCAATTCTAAAACTCCCCAACTCCATATTTCGTCAATTTTAAACTTCCGCAGTTCAAAAATTCTCCAAATCCCAAAAATCCCAAACTCTCAGGTCCCGAAATTTCCACATTCCCAAATCCCTAAATCCTCAAATCCAGTATATCCACTTATCCCTATTTCGCGTTAATTCCCTACCCAATATCCCTCAATTCTCAAACACCCCACCACACTGCATATCAAACCCCCTTTGTCAAAGCAAGCGACCGAAACAACCCAATCCAGCCTAACCGAAGTTTGAAGGTAACCCGAAGTCCAATAAAGAAAGGTGACATTCGTGATATCGTTGATTTGGCAGGGCGACATTTGCTGTTCGAAGGGAAAGGTTAGTTGAAAAGAACGATAAAGCCGTAACCGAGAGCAGTGTCGCCTAAATACGTAGGACAGAAAGTTTTTCCGTTGGTCCAAGTTGGTCTCAGCTGTTGGTGGTTTCTGGGTTGAAGGATTAATATCAGACGCCAGCTTCTTTCGTTCGAGAGGCGGGTCGAAACGATCCGGTTACTGGCTCGCGGCCACTTTCGAAGAAAACGCGATATAATATTTCCTACGGGCTGACACACCCCGTCATTTTCTACTTTGCTTCCGGTACAAAGGGGGGAGAACGAAACAGGCAGCTGACAAAAAGCTTGGAGGGACCTATGCTCTTTGGGCAGCTGAATGTGGGCTCACTTTGCGGAAGAGATGACAACTGAGGGTGAGGAGGGTAGTTAGTGGGACACTTTTAGGGATTTTTGGGGAATATACTGATTTGAAGATCTTGGGGCTTGAATTTACGGTTATGAGACAGAAAGCAAAATTTGAAAATTAAAAAATTTCGAAATTGTATAATTTGAAAACGACAACACCCAGAAATGTCCGCACGAACAAAACTAAAAAACTTGAAAATCTGAAAACATGAAACGAAAAACCCTAAAAAATCGTGAAAATTCCCTTGAAAATCCAAAAGTTAGGAAAATACATGAAACAGTAAAAGCGTGCAAATCCGAAAATTCCCGAGTTGAAAAGCCAGAAAATTGATAAATATCCAACTAGAAGTTAGTAGAGTAGCAGGGTAGTTTATAAAAGTAGAGGTTTATATAGGTGCACTTAAATAAAGGAAAGCTAGGTTGCAGACCGAGGATGTCACTCGCACGAGCACTCGTGACCTGACACGCGGACAATGTACCACCGAAAATATTTCTTCCCGAAAAGCTATAGGACGTCGCTTAGCAGTTACACGCGAGCTTGAAACGCAAGCTGAAAGCTTCCCTGCTGCTCTTTGCTACGTGAAAAGTATTGTTTTCGCGTTGCTTTCGAAACGCGACGACGGAAAGGGTTGTCGGTACCTATGTACGTCTCGGTTGTCGCGAAACTTTTTCTTCGAGTTCCCTTTCCAGACAACGTTTTTGGGAATTTCTGGTGATCGGGTGGTATCGATACATGCTGGTGAACGTACTGTGGTTCCGATAAGAACAATGGGTATGGTCGTTGGGTTTTTGATAGGAGAGTTTGCAAGTGGACTTTCAGATTTAGGATTATGGGGGTTTGGGGATTTGGGAATTTGTGGATTTCCAAATTTGAGAATTGGGCAAATTAGTGATTCTGGAAAATTTGGAAATCTGTGAGTTAGAGAAATTAGTAATCTAAAAATCCCCAAATCTCCAAATCCTCAGGTCCTGAAATTTCCACATACCAAAATTCTCAAATCCCCAAAATCCCTAAATCCCTAAATCCCTAAAATCCCAAATCCTCAAGTCCCGAAATTTCCACTAAAATCCCTAAATTCCTAAATCCTGAAATCCCCAAATCCCCACCTCAACAGTGACCTAAACCCCACAAACTTCGTACACGTGTCTAATAAATTAACGTACCTAAATCTCCCTGCGCCAACTCTCCAGCCACGCACAGTTCCCCCGTAGTTCTAACAACATTTTCTTCCACAGTAAATTGCTTCTCAATCGAAGGAAGCCTACGTCATCGCACTACTTGTATTGTTCTCGGAAGACGCTTTTGACGGTGCGTTAACGGGGTAATTAAGGCACGCGTAAGTAACGAGCAGAAAGCGAGCAACTCGGTCCAAGTAGCATAATAAACGCGTGCAAGATGACGCAGAACATGACGGTATCTCGGTGCGACGACGCGTGAGTTTCCGCATAAAAGCGGGGGAAAAAAATAGCTCGGTTATTCCAGGCATGCTTTATTAATTAAAAACGCTGGTCAGCCTCGGATTACATTTTCCTCGGCCATTCATCAGGAAGGACGTATAATCTTGTTGTCGGCGACGCTCGACCGAATTCATGAAATTATGTCGGTTATTAGACATCAGCTGATGATACGCCGCCATTTTCGGGAATCGAGACCACCATTTTACTGCTACCTTTTATACTTACTCTCGCATTTAACTCTTTATCGTGTAATTATATTTTTTTGGTGAAATAAAAAATAATTTGTATGATGGATGTACTAACAGTTTGTCATTTATACAATTTACGTATATGGTTGTTTATGGTGCAGATTTATATGTACTTGTATGTAAACATATATTATATGTTTAGGTTAGGTGTTTAGGTTAATGTTTAGGTTAATATATTATATATTATATGTTTACATTGTAACCTTAAACTTGTTAGTACAATATAAGAACAGGAAAAGTTGCAACGTTTGACCGTACAATTCGACTGCTCGGCCATATAGCGAGACTCCAGTGTAAATATCGGTATAAAGAGCGTTCTCGTTGGTAATTTATCCTCTATGAATACCGTGATTTTGGTAGCGGAGTAAATCACCGCGGAAACACGCGGTACGAAGCCGAAAGCGTGAAACTTTGTCGTTTCCACGCGAACAGGCCGCAGGATGACTGTCGCGAAACGAGCACGTTCGAGCAGAACGCGACGGGGGCGGAATTCCAGTGGTATCCGAACAAGAAATTCAGAAGGTGAAGCGTCACGGAACAGCAGACACGGTTACGTGCTCGAGGATATCTGCCCCCGGGCCACATCGAAACGGCTAGAAATAGTCCAAGAGTAAAACGATCGAACTAACGAGTCTTTCTTTTTTACACCGCACCCTGGGATCACGGTTCCAAAATTTCTAATCGCTATGCTAGATCGCGATGGATGATCGGACACTTCTTAATTGAGAAACTTCTTATTAGACGCTTCTAATTGATACTTATAATTGTGATAATTAGTCATTGTCAAATTAAGGTTTTGATAATTGAAAATCAATTAGCAATTTTATATTGGAAAACCACTAATTGAATATCAAACAAAAATTTCCAATTGAAGAATTTGTTAGCTGTAAATCAAATAGTGACTTCAATTAAATGCTTTTCTAATTGAAAATCAAATAGCAATTTTATATTGGAAATCCATTAATTGAAAACCAGAAAAAAATTTCCAATTACAGGATTTGTCAATTGAGAGTCAAATAGTGGTATTCAATTAAAAATTTTGATAATTGAAAATTAAATAGCAGGTATCAATTAAATGAATTTTTAATTGAAGATCAATTATAATTGACACTCCTATGATCCTTGAATTGAAAATCAAAAAATAATTGTCAATTGAATGATTCTTGAATTAAAAGTCGAACAGAAATTAAACAATGTCTAATTAAAAAATAAAGTACAATTTTGAAGGGTCAACTTCACCGCGGATACGGAGGTACAAATAATACCCCAATATTAGACGAATAAAATTTCTCTGCCATTATATACAAAATATACTCAAATTCAATATATTGCAGAAAAATATGAATCAACAAGCTCGAAGGGTGGAAGTACATTAAAAGTTTCATACGTTTAATGCTACTTCACGAACTATCGAAGTTTCACGAGGAAGTGGTCCACAGTTTCTAACGATATAATTACACGGATGATCCAAAAGGGAAATACACGATCGCGGGAATCTTCTTTCTTTGTAATTCAACACTTCCGCGATCGTTAAACTTCTGCGCTTGTTTCGTTTTTTATCGCCGTCGAGCGGCAGAAAAGTTGCGTCGTCGTCGCCGCGTTTGAAAAACGAACAATTAGAATTTTAAACAACCGCGAAAACTTACTCGCCACGGGGAAGAAACTTTCCGCAAACAGCAACTTTGCAATTCCGTGCACATCATTTTCATATTTATACATTCTTCAACGGTGGGTTGGGCACAATTTTTCGCGGAATGCATCTTACACGGCAATTTGATTTGTGAATTATTAAAAAGGGGGAAGAAACAAGGGAAGAAATGAATATTTAGATCCTCCATTTTTATGGAAGCACTTTAATTTGAAATGATAAATAGAGGCAATAAAAATATCTCGAGCCAACAAAGACAATTGTTCCATTATAATTTCGAGGTATTTTCTGCGCTTTCGATAAATTCTGATTGTGCCACATTCGTTTCCGTGGAATTGCGGGCACTCGTGAAAACCGCAATCGAACGAAATTCCGATATTTTGTCAGAGTACGCATCGTCTTCGATCAAAGTCATCCCCTTTAATTAATTGGTTTTCTTTCGAGACCTAGATTTAGCTGGATACAGTCTCCGGCAAAATTTACTTTCTTCTTAAAATAAATAATTTCAAATAATTTGCATGTGTACGTTAATCTTCATTTATAAAAATTAAATTAATAAAAAATTAAGAGTTTTGAACATCCATGAAAAATTCTTGGATTTTATCCTTGTATCCACCCATAAAATATTTTATAAAAATTGCACAAAATTTTAGAAGTAAAAACCTTAATAATTTATCCTCATTTTAAAAGTAAACTTAAGATTAATTTTGTGTTTATTTTAACAGTTTTAACCCTAATAATTTCTTTTCTTTGAAAAATAAATTTAACCCTAAAAATCCCTTTCTTCGTTTTAAAAGTGAATTCAACCCTAATAACTTCTTCCTTTACTTTAGAAGTAATTTCACCCCTAATAATTTCATTCTTTATTTTCAAAGTAAATTCACCCTTAATGATTTCTTGCTCTATTTTAAAAGTAAATCTACCCCTAATGTTTTCTTCCTTTATCCTAAAAATAAATTAAGCCCTAAAAATCCTTTTTCTTTCTGAAAGTAAGTTTAACCTTAAAAATATCATTCTTTGTGATGAAAGTAAATTCACTCCTAATTATTTCTCTCTGTATTTTTACTGTAAATTTACCCCTAATAATTTCTTTCTTTAAACTAAAAATAATTTTAACCCTAAAACTCCTCTTTCCAAAAGTAAATTTAACCCTGAACTCTATTAAATAAATCTACCCCTAATAATTCTTCGCCTTAAAATAATAACAAACCAATTAAATCTCGTACTCTCTACCATTAAACAAACAGTAAAAAAAATAATAACTTACAGTGGTTTTACCTGAAATCAACCCCCTAAGAAGCAAGAACCTTGACGAACAACGTCACTCACGAACAAAAACATAAAATTATGTCAGCGGAAAACGCGTTTAGGTTAGTCGGTCGTCGACATTGGTCACATAATCGTGAAGTTTGGTCGCAGAAGGATCGGTAAATCATAAACAGAGGGAAGAACGTCGACAAGCATTGTCGAAGGTGCATATGCGAAAGTTTCAGTGTCGGGACAGGATCTATGCGAAGAAGGACGATATCCTGTGAGATTGCTTTCGCGAAACCGTCGCATGAATAAATGTGCATGCGAAAATCAATAGTGTGTACTGTGGAACAGTCGACAAACGTTATTTCCATGAAAGCAAAGAGAAGCTTGCTGTATTTCTATGCTGTTAAGAGACTACTACTACATTTTCCATTATTTTTTCTAGTGAGCATAATTTTAGACACTTAAATACATATCACCAAATCCTCAGATTCCAAATCCCCCATATCTCCAATTCCCCAAATTCTAATTCCCCAGATCTCAAGTCCCCAGATGACAAATCCCTTATATTGCCAATTCCCCAAATTCCAAATCCCCTATATCTCTAATTTCCCAAATTCGACAACCCCTATATTTCGAATCCCCCATATCTCCAATTCCCCATATTTCCAATTCTCCAAATTCCAAATCCCCCATATTTCCAATTCTCCAAATTCCAAATCCCCCATATTTCCAATTCCCCAGATTCCACATCCCCCATATTTCTAATTCCCCAGATCCCAATTCCCCAGATACCAAATCCCCCATATCACCAATTCCCCAAATTCCAAATTCCCCATATCTCTAATTCACCAGATTCCACATCCCCCATATTTCTAATTCCCCAGATTCTCTTAAATTACGCAAACCACAGATCTACGCAATGCATTATACGTCCACCTTTAAGTCCATCCTTAAACGAAGTTTTTAACCGCCTTTGACGTAGTAGAATTTTCAATATTTAATTAAAAATTTTCATCTGCGTAAAACGTAAATGGAAAGACAGTAATGTTTGAAACAAGAAATTTCAATCTTCCTTAATTTATTTACGAAGTTTGAGTTAAACTCGTTACCACAACGAAGTTGCATTCGAAATTAAAAATCGTTTTCTGAGCAGAAGAACGACGGAATAAAATCATCGAGTCCCGCCGTGCAACGAGGAAAGTATCGCAACGAACGTACAATCGAACGAACAATCCTGTTTGCATTTCTTTTGATAGCGAACACCTGCAGATTCATTAATAATTGCATCGAAAAATGCAATTTGTTATCGGACCGATGCAGGTCACGGTAACCATAGCGCGCGCGTTCGCGAACGAACAATAAGAATAACATTTTACGAGTTTTCGAAGCTTGACAATGCTGTTCTGCATACACAGCTGTGTACACGATTTGCATTAACGTCGAATATCGACTGGTTCCATGAAGTACGAATCGATTACACGTAAAATACTGGACAACGTGTATCGGCCGGGGCTCGTTAAATATTTGCGTTGTGTTATGCCTCATTCAGAGCACACTGAAATCGTGCTAACAAATCGAACACTGCACAATTCTGTTACATCATCTACGTATCTAAGTACTGCCGTGATATTACTGATTTCTTATTAAAACCTTGCTATATATATTGTCCATAATAATCTGTATAGTGTCTGACCACATATGTCACTCTTCACTGTGGCGGTCATATGTGCTCGACATAGCTTTGGTTAAATGAATTATTTATAGGAAAGTCAAGAGGAAGGTACTTTTGAAGCCTCTCAATATTAGAATAATATATACTAATAGCTTAAAAGATAAAATTAAAAGATTCAGTACCTTGTTCATAATGATCTGTATTATAATGTGTCTGACTACATATGTCAGTATTCCCTGTGGCGGTCACATGTGATCGACATAGCTTTGGTTAAATGAATTATTTATAGGAAAGTCAAGAGAAAGGTACTTCTCAAGGCTCTCAATATTAAGAGAATGATATATACTAGTACATAAAAAGATAAAATTGAAAGATTCAGTACCATTGTTCATAATAATTTGTATTATAGTATGTCTGACCACACACGTCAGTATTCCCTGTGACGATCATATGTGATTAAACCAAGTTCGTTTAAAATAATTATTTATCAGATGAAAGTAACATTTGGCTCTCTATATTGAGACAATAACACTAATAAATTAAAATATAAAATTGAAAAACTATTATTCATAATAATCACTATAGTGTCCACACATGTCATTCCCTGTACCAGTGTGTTAAAATTACAAGTATACAGTACACATCATATATTAATACATGTTTCTGAAATTATACCTCATATATCACATTACAACGTGTCACAATCATATCCCTCATTTAGCAAACATCTATTATTTCGAATAAATCTCACGATTTCAGTTCCAACACACATATCACGTATTTCACAATGTATTACATTTCGAAACATGTGGTAGAAAATAGTTGAAGAGCAAAGTTTGCGAAAGAATTCCTATCGTTTTTTCGCCAAGCGGCTGACCAATCGCGAAGATTCGGAGGCAAATCGAAAGGGAAACAGCAAAAAGGGTGTAGCCGTTTGATCCGTCGGTCGACTCGATGAAAGAAGAATACATTGGCAGAAAGATCGGCGGGAGACCTGCCTGCGGAAGTAATATTATACATCTCCGAGGGAAAGTTGGAAAGTATCGGGATCTGAAAGGGAAGGAACCCGAAGAAAGAGGCGGAAAACGGTCGGATGCCGACTGTTCGCGACGAGTCATACACTCAGAAACGGATTGATCCTGAAAACATTCGCGGAGAGTTCGCTTGCTTTTGCTTTTGCTGTTGCTGCGCCGGATACTAGGTCAGACGTCGTGCTTCCGCAACGATTTTCCTTCGAGAAACAGTCGCGGATGCTCGAAAAACTCGCCGATAAGATGGATGGCGAAAAACCGCCGCGGAAAACGTACACGGTGGAACACGGAGAGATTTGGCGGTGGAAAACCATTTATTTAGAGCTACTTTTCGAACTGGGGAATTTGGGAATCTAGGGTGAGTGGGATTCGGAAGTTCGATACTGGATGTTGGAATTTGGGGATGTGGAGTTTAGGAATTTTTAGAAATCAAGTTTGGTGATTGGCGATTTTAACAAATTTGTGAATTAACATACATTCCTGCCGATCACACATGAACGTCACAGTGAAGAGTAACGTGTGTGGCCAGACACTACAGTGATTATTATGAACAATAGTTTTTCAATTTTATATTTTAATTTATTAGTACATGTTATTGTGAGAGTTTATGTAATTGTTAACAGTAAGAGATTAATTACCATCCGCGTTCAGTTAACTTCATAACAGGAGAAGTACGTCAAGGTGTTAATGGATCTTCGCGTACAGTTGGTCGCTATCATTCCGGTAGAAGAGCAAAGGGTATAAAGTTAACGTATTCGAACGTGGCAAGGGTGTGTAAGGTTTATCAGTTACCGTCGTTCCTTTGTGTTATTGTTCAATTTGAATAACACGCTCGGAGAAGTTCGCGATACAGTTCCCTCATTGAAACATTATTCCACATGCAAATGAACAACTATTTCCGGATTCCAGGCGGTAAGCGGTAATTATGCACGCTTATTTACCGTATCCCGAAACATGCTGGCGAAGGAGCTATTTTGATATTTATCAGGCTCGACGTTCTATCTCGATCGAATATACGACCTAAGATTATTAGCGAATTCGCGTATCAAATTGGTATCATCTCTGATAGTATTAAACTTTCATAGGATTAAACTTTTCGATTTCGTAAATATGCATATTTTTAAGTTTTCTACTTTCAAAGTTTTCAAGTTTTCAAGTTTTCAAGTTTTCATATTTTCATGTTTTCAATTATTCAATTATTCAATTGTCCACATATTCAATTATTCAATTACTCAACAGTCTGGTTGAAATTTTAAAACAAGTTCAACGAACAATAATTATTAACAAATTTGAAACTATTAAAGTGTAACGATATATTGCATAAAAAATGTTATAAACACGTATATAATAATTGTTAAGAATCATTTAAAAGTAAGACAATAATATACCTATCATTCGGGCAATCAGTTAAATGGCATAATATGGCAAGACAAGACTCACAAACACGATAGTAGAAAATGCCATATAGCACGTAATCAGAATACATTCCCCTAAATCCACAACGTATTCAATGATACGCAGTTTATCGACGGTTCAGGGACTTTTATCCATTCCGAATGATGAATGGGCATACCGGTAATTGTCCAAAATGGCTGCGGCACGCAGCTTGGCTGCTTTTTGCCTTCGATTGCTAGCTTCGTCCTCGAGGACATTTCTGGCCCTCTGTTCCGTTGTCCGGTCGAATGAGAGGGCAAAAATTCGAACCATCGACCAATCGTTTCTTCTTTTCATTCTGTCTGATTGCGATGCTATCCTTTGTCGTGTCTACGAGCATCCTGTATTTTTGATTTTGCGGAAATAGATTGTCCGTGTCGAATATTGATGTTAATAAACATTTTAGTTTTATTAGAAATATAAGAAATTATGCAATTTTCAAATTCCCAAATTCCTAACTGAACCTTCCTTCCCCAGAGGTAAATTCTTAGGAACATAAAAAATAAATCCAAAAGACAAATTAAGTTTACCATAAAATGCAAAGTAACCTGGTAACTTGTCGCCTCCCAGGTACAATCCTCTTTCCATCCGTCCCCGAACTCCGGATTGACAATCCAAGACGCGTTGCCGAAAGACAAAACCAAAGCCGACGCTGCTTAATTATCAGACTCGAGACCGTAATTATTGCAGTTAGTCGAGGAGCACGTAGACGGTCCACGTGAATCGTATGAATAACTATGGCGGCGAATAATGGTGTAGCGATGGCTGCTTCGTCGGCCAGTCAGCGATTTTGACGCGTGATTGATCGCGACCTCGTTGCTCGATTAATGCGAAATAATTAGCGGCTTAAGCAGAATTAATGGCGGAAACTGTCCATAGGAAAATTGCAGTGATTCCTCGGCATGGACACGCCTCGTAACGTCGACGCCGTGGGTTAGCCATATTGAATGCGACGCACCATTGTACGGTGAACCGGGATAATTTCATCACGTTCGTCCGTTAGGTCGCGAGAGCGGACTCACCCTTGCACAAAGGTGGTAACGAGTCGTTTGTAATCCCGCTAATTTCTTATCGTTTGCGGCCGTCTCCCTTTGTACCCGACTAATGGTATTTCCATTGGAACTTGGAACAATGAGGTATTAATCAGCTGGCCACGCTTGCCGTTCGCTGGGACTTAATTTGTTCGAGTTATTTGGCCTAGCGTGTTTCGTCTACGTTCGTGTTTCCTTGAGGGACTTAGGATTTCATCTGATACCGCTGCTCGTGTACTAGTTCTAAATTATATTAATTAGGGTGGCTGGTTAGAAGCTTCTGACGCCGACCGTGACGTGTTATCAAGTTTACCATATCATACTGTTAATAAACAAATTTTTGTAAGTATCAAGTCACTAAATCTAGCATTACTTCGTTATTAATTAATATAATTATTTAGAATGATGCACCACCTGATGTCAATGACCTTAACATATATTGTCATATATGTCATATGTTACTGTCATATGTTACTGTCATATGTTACTGTCATATGTTACTGTCATATGTTACTGTCATATGTTACTGTCATATGTTATTGTCATATGTTACTGTCATATGTTACTGTCATATGTTACTGTCATATGTTATTGTCATATGTTACTGTCATATGTTATTGTCATATGTTACTGTCATATGTTACTGTCATATGTTACTGTCATATGTTATTGTCATATGTTTTATGTTACTGCCATGTGTTACTGTCATATGTTATTGTCATATGTATTATGTTACTATCATATGTTATTGTCATATGTCATACTAATGTATGAATATACAATAAACTTGAGTAATGCTATAATGGTCGAGAATTTAAAAATGTCTTTATGTTAGAAATCTATATAAGAAAATCTACCTAGGAATATCTATTTAGAAATAACGTTTGAGTATTTTGAAAAATGGGCTTTGCTGACTCAGACATTTATAAATCTAGGGATTTGTGATTTCCATAACTATTGTTGCTCTTCCTGCATTCCAGCCCCATTCACAATTGTGAATGCGTCACCGTTCAATTATTAATCAGAAGCAAGTCATATCTGAGATCTGAGAATTAAGAAAAGTCGACTTACAATCGCGTTACGTGAATAGAATTTAAAATGTGAAGATATCGAACGGGTATAAGATAGCATCCGAGCTCTGTAATTTGCTCCATTCTCAAGAGTATGTAAACGATTGGTATCGGTTTCTCCTATCCAATGGCGATAATTAATTCACGAGATTTACGGTGAAGAATATGGCGGAAATGACGCGCACCAGCGTCAAAGTACGGTTTGCCCGTAACGCAATATCCACGAATGCAATATATACGGAGAAAGGGTTTCAAGTGCGACTCAATTTCGCCATGTCATTTTACAGAGAACGTCGCAATTCATATTTCAATTTCTATCACCCTCCTGTAGATCTCTTTTAAACGACCCACCCCGACTCTCAAGACTGTTTACCCACGGAACGTGTACTTTGGAATGATAAACAATTCTCGAGGAAATTGCTGTGAAATAATTAACACTTTTATTTGGGTTCACGTCAATCGATGTTGACTGAGGACGCTTCTCGATTTCAACTCTTTCAACTTTTCACTTCAACGGGATTAAGGCGTGTTTACACCGAACGAAATCTATGACCTCAAATTCGAACGTAAATTAAGAGGAGTGAATTTTAACGAAATGGAGGAAAGTTACTTATGAAGAGATATCACTGTTGAATTTTGATCAAACTTCTGATTTAGGGTATGCTTGGCTTTTGGTGATATTCTGGGGACATTTAACTGGTAATTTTGTCTTTGAGCACAACAAATTTAATTATATTGTACCTATATATACTACATTTTTCTAATATTATATTTTCACACATTATATTTTCATATGTTACATATGTTACATTATATTTTCATGTATGACTTTGCTTTTATATATTATACTATATTTTCATATATTATGTTGTCTTTATACATTATACTGTACTGCTCCTTCATATTATAATATGAATATACATATATCATATATATACACATATGTATACCTGTTAAAATATGATAATTAGATTAAAATACATTCTATCTCTTTATTTATGAAATTACGAAAGACACATGATGAAGGAATCTGAAATCTCATTTCCCACATGTCTAATAATTTTAAACATTTCCAGCATGCTTTGATCTTTCAGCGAAACGTGACGAATTACGACCTAGTGGATAATTCTGCATTTTCTGCGTTAGGTGCATAATTATATATTTTACGCGTTTGGTGGATAATTCTGTATTTAATGATAATTTTACTGGTGGACGAATATGATCGAAATTGTATGATGATAGATTCATAATGAGTTTGATTAATGATTATTACATTCCCTGAAAAACTAAATATTTTTCTCAAATATCTAAACTCCAAATTACTAATTTTCCAAATACTAGTTTCCTAATTCTGGTTTCCCCAATTCCCAAAAACCCAAATTACTATTTTTCCAAATCCTAATTTCCCAAATTTTTGCACCCCCAAATTACTAATTTTCCAAATCCTACATTTCCTAATTCTAATTTCCCAAATACCTAAACCCCCAAATTACTAATTTTCAACATCCTAATTTCACAAATTTCTGCACCCCCAAATTTCTAATTTTCCAAATCCTACATTTCCTAATTCTAATTTCCCAAATACCTACACCCCCAAATTACTAATTTTCCATATCCTAATTTCCCAAATTTCTGCACCCCCAAATTACTAATTTCCCAAATTTCTACACCCCCAAATTACAAATTTCCCAAATACCTAAACCCCAAATTACTAATTCCTCCAATTTCCCAAATTTCCAAATGTCTCTCCACAAACCCCAAAACATCTAAAGTGCTTATTTCCCCTGAAAGATCTTACACCGTCCCCGAACATTGTACACCGATATTCGATAATTGAATACGATCTTCACTCAAGTGACCCCGGTTCCAGGCCCCACACGAACGGACCTTTCCTATAGAAGTTACCGTTAAATACTGTTATCAAGCATCGAGCTTACACATAAACCCAGCCAAATCCTCAGCTTCGTTATCCTCTGGAGGCTGCATCAGTTGCATCGGCTATCCTTTAACGGAATGCACTCTTGTGCTTATCCATGGTGTGCCCTGACGCTTTCTAATTCCACAGAGTGCAGCGAGAACTTCACGGTTATTGGATCACTCGCTCACTATTAGACGTATGTACTCGTCAGATGCTTTTGCTGAACGAGTACCTTGGACCCTACTCTCATTAGTATTAATTAATTTCGTTCCCCAGATTTAAGCTTCTTGCGTTCTACTTACTTACTGTACGTTAATACATCTTTCGTTATGGATTATTAAATGCTTACGTTTTTTTTTATTTTATTAATTAATGTGCTGTTTGTATGTATTGTACATATGTGAACAGTATAATGTATGAACAATATGATGTATGAAAGCAATATAGTGGACACAATTATGATATGTTCATATGTATATTCACGTTCAGATGTATTCATATGTCATCATATGATGATATCATGTATGTATAATACATGATGTGTATGTGAACATAAAGTAACATTAATTTTAATAAAATTATCAAACTTGAACCTATTCATTATTTGACAAATAATACGTCATATGTAAGTAAACATTAATGAACATTAATAAACATTAATGACTATTAATAAGCATTGATAAATATGTAAGGTAAATACATTAGGAAAATAGGGGAACGAAGTCAGAAGTAGCTGATGCTAATTCATGAATGCAAAGATGTAGTAGTTCATCGGTCAGATCCGTGCAGAATTATCGATCGAAGTGAAATGTACGTGATTGAGGGATATCTGGAAATTCGAAGCACTTGGGAATTACTTTGCACCGGATGTAACGAGAGCAACGTACTATCGGACCAACTTGTACCTGATTACTTGAAACTTTGAACGCTGTAACGCATGTTTACACCGGTTCGAAAGGCCCAGGGGGTAAATTGCAGTTTTGACGTGTTGCTAAGGCCAAGATATATTGTAAAATGAAAAAGATTTAGAAACTCTTGTGATGAATTTTTCATCGCATATTTCAGGGAAGTCGCAGAAGCAGAAATAAGATTTTTTTAATTATTTTCAAATTAGATTCTAAGATTTTCAAGATTGTAGATTGTAGAATTTCAAAATCTTTGAATTCTTAAGTTTGTGATTTTGACGAGTTTTTAATGTTCAAGTTTTCTTGCTTTTGGGATGTTGAGTTTTTGAGTTTTCAAGTTTTCAAGTTTTCAAGTTTTCAAGTTTTCAAGTTTTCAAGTTTTCAAGTCTTCAAGTTTTCAAGTTTTCAAGTTTTCAAGTTTTCAATTTTTCAATTTTTCAATTTTTCAATTTTACAATTTTTCAATTTTACAATTTTTCAATTCTTTAATTTTTCAATTCTTCAATTTTTCAATGTTTCAATTCTTCAATAAATATATGAAACGTATCAAACATAAAATTTGAAGAACATGAAAATTCTCTTCTCCTGTAAGGACATAAAAATTATCACGCAATGCAGAAATCTGTAACGAAAATAGATCTCCAATAATTGTCGAATCCAGTTATACTTTTCCAGTCGTTTAACGTTGCTCCGTACTGATCGACGTAAATCGAGCGTGCATCTTAATCCAAGGAGAAACATCGTAAAACAAGTCGCCGCCGAAAATGGGAAAACAATACCAACCAAATGACTTTTTCAATGTCTAGCACGATCCCGGAAGCGACGCGTCTGAAAGAGTTAAATCGGTAAATTGGATGAGGGAAATGGAACTGCCGGATTTTTCCCCGGAATCAACTGCATTCACCACGACATTTGCATTTCCTGTTTGTATTCCATTTTTGTTGCTTGACCCAGGTGCCTGGTCGAACGTGGTTTCAATGTAGACGAAGAAAATGAATTCTTCTATTAAATCCTTCGAAATATTTCTTATTCCGATGTATATTCAATGTGTAACGTTATCGATTCCTTTTATGAGTCACGTAACTGAGTTAGACTGCAAAGTTAACGAGAGTGAATTTCGTTTCTGTCGCGATATGACAGCCATGACATGCTATTATGAAGTACACGTACAGAAATATTGCAGTTAGTATAATTACTTTGAATTAACATGAATGGTAATTGACACAAAAGTTAATTTAAATTCATGTTTTAATTATAAGTTCGATTTTAGGAGAAATTGTAATTAATGATTCAAATTTTAGCTTGCACGAAATTTAGTTTGAAGAATAGGTTTTAACGTTCAGTCAGACGAGATGGAATTAAAAATTATATTCTTTATTTTTGATTAGAAGATGCAATTAATTATTGAAGTGGATCATTGATTAAAAAGTTCTTCATTAAAATTAAGTTTCCCAATCTGGAATTATTAATTACGAAATGTTAAATTAAAATTAATTTTCTTTCCAGAACTTGGCAAGTTTTAAAAATTAAATTTTTATTCTTAACGAGAAAAATAAATTAATCAAGAACCTTATTAATATAAGTTCTCGTTCAAAATGAATTTCTATCAAAATTTTGGTAAATTCGAAAAAGTTTGAACGAAGCGGATTATACGGTTTCGTAATCTACGCGTGATGAGTTTTCTTACCGTTCGCGTCATTTCCAATTTACACAAGGGGAATAATAATGTTCGCCGGGCTGAATCTTTCGCCGGCGTAATTGAGTGAAGAGAGCAAGCGAGATTACGCGAATCGCTTCGTACCTATAAAATCCTAATGTTCCATTTCCCAATCGATCCCGCTCACAATCTCGACTCGTTTTCCGTTTATTTCGCCGGATACACTTTATACCACCTCGGAATAACAGAATGGGACAACGAAAATGCGACACAAACGTAATCCCTATATACAGAAACTTCGACATCATTCGAGCGCATGAAAGTACATATTGCGAAATAACATTTATCATATGTCACGATCACACTTAAAATTCAATGAGAATGACTGTACTGAATATTTTGAAATGATTTTCAGTTATTGTGAATAATAAGTGATTTCTGTGCAGAGAGTATCTAGGGAGATCTGGGGAATGTGGGGTTTATGTGGAAATTTGGGAGATTAGGGAAATTTGAGAATTTGGGGAAATTAGGGAAATTAGGAAGATTAGGGAGATTAGGAAAATTAGGGAAATTAGGGTGATTAGGGTGATTAGGGAAATTTGGGAAATTTGGGAAATTGGGAAATTGGGAAATTGGGAAATTGGGAAATTGGAAAATTGGGAAATTAGGAAATTGGGAAATGAGGAAATTGGGGAAGTGGATATTTGAGAATTTGGAAAATTGGGAAATTAAGCACCCTCAAAAGTAGAAAAAAAATGGCGAAAGACACCTCAGCTAAGACAGTATCTTAATCACAAAAGGCCTACGTTGTATTCGAGCACTTATGCTGTTAAATATAAATTTTGCTCTTATCATGATGAATGAAGTGAGTTGTTCTTTGGGTTGGAATAAGTGACCTTTTAGCCGCTATTTACTGGGGTACGTTACACCCTTCTCTGACCCCGGTTCATAAATTCAGATAATCACCTTCCATAAATTTAGATGAACATTAATCTTAGGTAGCTTATAGCAAGGGTACCTGACACTGAATTTTATTCACAATTGGTGACAGACAATAATTTTATACAAGCTAATGCACATGTACATGTCAACTTGTATTCTGAAGTACAAATATTTTTTATGAAGGTCGGATGAAAATTTAATCACATCAACATTCACATGTTTAATTTCACACATGTAGTCACATGTAGACTAGTTTTTATGAGGATCAGATAAAAATTTAATTGTAACACCCACATTGATGTATTTAATTTCACACACACATTCACATATGTAGACTGCTTTCGATTGGACATCAAATGAAACTTTAATTGTAACATCAACAGTAATATATTTGATTTCACACACATATTCACATATGTAGACTATTATCTATAAAGATAATTTTATTTATAATACCAACATTGAGATACTTAATTTTACACATATGTGTGACTATATGTCCATTTCCTTTTTTGTTAAAAATTTTTGGACGACCAGAAAAATGTTACCTCATTTCATAAAGGAGTGAAATATTTTTAGGAATAAATTTATTTCTAAATCGGGGTGAGAGGTTTTTTAGAACGCAAGCATAAGTAACAGTAATCTTTTCTTTCCACGAGTGAATTTCATTTTAGAATCCGTTGTTTCTGCCAGGAGAAATATACTGGGTGTAAGTGAAATAAATGATTGTACTTTAGCATCGTGTTTCAATTTCCCCGACTCCTTTATTACGGCGCGATGCAAGCTGTTTGTGTGTTATGAGTAAATATATAAAATTGCAACGCTTTTATATTACAATTTATTTTATAATTTTACGCAATCCACGACATAAATTTAAATGTAGAAAAGCAATTAAATAAGAGTCAACACGTCTTCAGTATTATAAAAAGCAAGTAATCTAACAAATTTGAAATTGCAATCAGTGTCAACAACGCATGTAAAAGCAGGAAAAATCGCGATATCGTGAAAAGTGCATGGTGATCCGTGAACGATTTTATTTTCAAGAAACCGACATAACTCCGGTCCCGGTTAGTAGGAGATAAATCAAGTTTTATCGAAGCGTCGCATTTGCCGTGACAAAACTGCATTTGGCATCGCAATTTGAATTATTAGCGGTCGCACATGAATAACCGGGTGTATGAATATTAAAACACATATGATTGTGTATCCCGTTAGTTCCGTAATTAATGACGGGAACACGTATGAATCATTATCTCGCTGCTGATAAAAAATGGCCCAGTTTTGCTCGCTGCGCGGAGCGTTATCTGCGTTGCTCGTTATAAACAAACACACGATGCAACGATGGGAAAATTCGAGACCGGAAATTGTGCCGTGTACTCAAGCACGAAACACCATTTTGGCAATGGGATTTCTTCTCTGAACCGTGTTACAATTGTTGAACTTTCGTACTATCGTTTTTTTTAATGGTAGGACATTTCGAGATAAAAATTATTTGGGGAATTCTGAGGAATTTGGGGAATTCGGAGAATTTTGTAAATTTGGGAAATTTAGGGATTTTGGGGAATTTGTGGAATTCGAAGAATTTTGTAAATTTGGCAAATTTAGGGATTTTCGGGAATTTAGGTGATTGTGGAGAATTTCGGGAATTTATTATAATTACCAAATATATTCTCACACCTTTCCTAAATAAAAAAAGATCACCTAGAAAGTAGCGAAAAGAACAATCGTCGAAACTTCTCTGAGAATTTATTCCGTTCGCAGAGAGCACCCAGTGCAAGTTACAATTAGCCAAAATTGAGGCGAAATCCTTCATCCACTTTGCAACTCGCCAGGCAAGTGGAACAATTGCGCGTCGGCTAAGAAGATCCGGAGATTTTGAATACATTCGTACGATTTCCGTTGAATCCGGTGTTGGCCACGAAAAGAAGATTGCCGAGCGAACGAGAGCCAGGGCGAGGTCAAGTCACCTCGTTATCGAGCTCTTAAAATTTTCAGGATGAACGGGACGGAGCAAACCCAAGGAGTACTGGCAGTCGTTAACGCTATCCTGAAATTTTCAGACCTATCATCAGTACTCGTCAGCTGCTCGACTTGGCCTAGTCGCGATACTTGGCGAAAATCTAGGCCAATGTTTTCCCAAGGACTGTCATCGATCGAACAAAACTACGCTGAATCGGACGAAATGGCATACCTTTTTATATATTTTTTTTTTTTTCCGAATATCGTTCACTGCTATCGTGTGATGCGGCTGTCGAAATTTTACGGATGCAGATTTTACTACTGTATTATCGGATTTTTGAATTCATACGCGTAGGTTTTGGGGTTCTATATAGTTTTATATATAACGATTTTGATGCCATAAAAAAAGTATGGTTATAATTAATTGCCAAAGTGAAAGCATATTTAATGACACATACAAGTAGTATTACTCGTTGCTAGGCTACATGTCGACAAGAAATTGTTGTCGAAACTGGTATTAATGTTACAGTAGAACTTGGTCCTCGTGTTTGTTGGCCGAATTTCCACACATCTAACGAAGTTTCGTTCTCTCGTTAACAGGAACGTACGCGTAACATTTTAATGGATCGCGCGGCGAGGAAGCGACGTCCTTTAATAAATATCGTTCGCGAAACCGCGTCTACTCCCGTTAGACCTAAATAAACAACTCAGAAATTTAACGCGAGCGTAGATCGTTGCGATGAAATTACACCGATGTCTGGATATATGACCGCGAGTCGCTCCGTTTATATGACCGCGAGCTACACATGTAAGAATATAATACGATTGTACAAAATGATTAAAGAGAAGAAAAATAACGTGGTAAGGGTAGTAAATGAATTGTTAGGAATTAAACGGCACGGTATACTAAATGCCGGACACATAAATTCATCGTGGAAAGTTGCTTCATTTCACCGTATCTAAGATCACGAAGGAAGATCACGGGAAGAAACGCGGAAAGAAGAGAAGAGTTTCGCCGGTCTGATGGTTGAAAACTACAAAAGCGGCCTTTGGAAACTTTAATGAAGGACTCGACCACTTTATCGGCTCGACGAACGAAGACAGAACGAACTGGAAACCGCAAAATGGTGTCCGCAGGTGAAACTTCCGCTTCTTTCCGAGGTGAGGACTTTTCCAAGTTTCCTCTTCTTTGGGAACGAATGCGCGAATTCGTCTCGAAATTGATAATGCACCCAATTGTGTCCGTTTTAACATTCATAATAATGATCAAGAATTATGTGGTTTTTAATTTAGGGTTGTATATTCTATATTAAAATTTTCTACTGACATTTTGTGTAGGTTAATATGGACATGCGATGAATTATCGTGCGTGGATTTGTCGTGCGGTGAATTATCACGCGTGGATGTATTATGCGGTGAATTATCACGCGTTGAAATAACACATGTGGATGTAATGTGGGTTGAAATAACACATGTGGACCTACTATACGTTGAGATACCATGTGTGGATGTAATGTGGGTTGAGATATCTCAACATATAGTATCATATGAGGATCTACCACGCGTCGAATTATCACACATGGAAGTACCACACATGAAATTACCACGCATAAATTTGCCATACGTTGAATTACAGCGCATTGAATTACCATCACATGTGGATTTATCACACGTTGAATTATCACATATGGTATTACTATGCGTTCAATTACCATACGTTGACTTATCACGTGTGTATTTATCACACATTGAATTACGACGCATGGAATTACCATGCATTGAATTATCACATATGAAGTTACCACGCGTTGAATTATCACATGTGGAATTACTACGCGTTCAATTACCATACGTTGGCTTATCACGTGTAGATTTATCAGATGAATTACGACACACGGAATTACATACGTTGAAATATAGAATTACCACGTGTTGAGTTATCACACGTGGAATTATCGATAAGTTTGCACAATTTGAATCGAAATATGTTTGAACAACTTCAGAAATTCGCATATTTCTTCGCATTGTATCATATACATATTTCTGTAACGATAAACAAGTCCACGATATTACTTCTCGTAGCGACTTAATATTTCAATATTTGCGCAACTTTCCCGTTTAAAGTCCGAGTCG